>CM066964.1:280000-1480000 GCA_033971965.1 Cucurbita ficifolia | reverse complement strand
CCAGACAATGATTGAAAGAGAAGTAGAAATGAAGATTTGTTGTCTACACTCAGATAATAGCAGAGAATATACGTCAAATGAGTTTGATCAATACCTACACAACTATAGATACATCATTAGTTTACATGTGCCAAAACGCTACAACAAAATGATGTAGCAAAAAGAAAGAAGGGACATCTTGCAGAGATTTATCAAAGCTTACTACATGCAAAGAATGTTCTAGAAAAATTTTGGGCTGAAACTATGTGAACTTGCCCATGTGATCAACAAGCTTCTACAACCAAGTTAGATTTCATCTCACCATTTGAAACACTATGGGACATGAAATTTACAGTTAGTTACTTCTGTATATTTGGTCGCGTTTGCTACATATTTGTGCCTAGTCATCTATGCAGCAAGTTTGACAAGAAACCAGTCAAGTGTATATTTGTTGGATACAACAATCAAAGAAAAAGGTGGAAGTGTTGTGATCCAACAAGTGGAAGATGCTACACTTCAATAGATGTAGTCTTTTTTTTATGAAGCATCTTCATGGTGGTTCTCGAAGAAAAAAGTCTTACCAGACTCAAACAATATTGAAGAAAATCTACAATAGAAGACGGGAGAGCAAACTACACACATTTGGTCAAGTATTGATGCGTCTGAAAATTCAAGTGACAGTATTGCTGGTGAGCAAGAAGTAACTCAACCAAGCGAACTCGGTGAAATTTGATTTATAACGACCTTATATTTCTACTTAACATAAAGTTGCTACTGTATACATATTATAGTCATTTTATGTGGAAATACTTCATTCAAAATTTTACTAGGAAAACATAGTCATGGAATTGCATGTTTTCTGGAAGGTCTTTAAATAAAATAACAAAAGTTGAAATAAAATAAAATGGGAAATGTCATATATGCATACTAACCTATACAGACCTATAGTCTAGGAAATTTAAATTGCAGACTACCCTATAAATGTGTCATGGTCTCTTGAGTTGCAATGTTACCGTCAATTGTACAGGAGATTCTTGCCTCTACCTGAAAAAATAAGTGTAGCACATAGCTTGAGTATTTTAAAAAATGTTTAGTAAGTGACCCCGCTATTAGGGTTAGATGCAAACACATACAATTAAATTAGTCTATATTCCTTAGACGACTATGCTAAGTGGGTAATTGGATGTGTATTTACTGTTCTACACACGGTCCACATGTACGAGTATGGACCCATTAGTCGGTTCGCACAGCTCTTGGCCCCTTTCTTGTCGGGCGAGCATTCTCTGGAGCTGTTGATGTCGGACACCTGTTAGGAATAGCGACTGTCGCATCATTATAATAAATATAATGATGTTTCCTTGTCTCGTAGCGTACGCGTTCGTACCGTCGTAAAAAAGAAGGGGCATCCCCCGATGAATGAACACACAATGATGCATGAAGTCCCAACATTTTTCCATTTCGATATCATGTACAACAACCCCTCTTCTGATTTCCTTTAAATCATAACTTTTCATGCATATATTGGGGTTGTGTATTATGTCAATACGACATATTACATGTCAAACATATCATATATCATATAAAATCAAGCATATGACATATCATAACATATCGTGTCTTCTAACATATCATATCATTCTATGCACATATCATATCGTACACCATATCACAATATGCGTCGTATCGTCAATCAATTAGGTCATAACATATATCATAACATTCATATTTCATGTCACGAGCATATCATCTCATAACATATCATATCATAAGCATATCGTTTCATAACATATATCATCTAATTCACATATCATATCATATCGTAAGCATATCATTTCGTAACCTTTCATAAGTATATGACACATGCAAAGCCACGGGGCACGTTTCATCATACAACATTCAAGTTATAACCAAACTGATAGTAAGACTACTTACTTGGTTGGTCTTAGTCGACGTTCTCCCTAAAGTAATTATTTGAACTCATCATTGAATTTTTATTTCAAGCATCGACGGTAGTTGTTTCCTATTAGAATGATCATGACAATAAATGTAATAAAAGAAAAACAACCCTAATGACAAAAATAAATTAATTCAATTAGCGAAAAAAAAATGTTAAAAACATTATATTATATTATATTATATTAAGAGGCACGACAAATGTAGAAGTTAAGAGATGGTTACAATATTTTTACACTTACACATGATGTTAAAATAGAGTTATACGTCGACATTTTACACGTTTAAGAAAAACAATTAGTAGACATTTGAATACAATCTTCACTATGTGTTATAGTTACCTGAGTTATTACCTAAACAACGTGAGCCAGTTTATGCCAATAGCTTGGACGAAAAGTAGAAGTGGTTTAAAGTATTTTTGGTATATAGTATCATATTTGAATATTAATAAATGGTTTTATATGGGATGTGATATTAGTTAATTTAGAATTTTCTCATTGTCTAGGTGCATTAGATGGAACCTACATTAAGGTGCATTAGATGGAACCTATAGGTGTTCTTGATAGACCTAGGCACCGAATAAGGAAGAACGAAATTGCTACGAAGATATGCAATTGATCTATGTCTTATCGAGGTGGGAAGGATCAACTCTTACTCGAGTTTTACGAGATGTTCTATCTAGGAAAAATGAATTAAAAAATTTCAAAAGGTAACGTGCATAATATTAGGATTTGTATATGTTCGGTATATTTAGGTTATTACTATCGGTGTGATCCCAATTCGACAACAATACAATTTAAATGATTGGATACAAGGATACCAATGGTGACTCCCATCCCAAAAACTTCTCTCATATTTTTTTTCTTTTGAAGTATCATAAAAAAGAGACATCCTCTCATTTATGAATATTTCGAAACATTTCGAAACATAAATGTAAGAAAATTGATCACCCAAACAACCGAGCAGATATTGTCCTTTTTGAGTTTGTTTTTTCCTTACGGGCTTCCCCTCAAGGTTTTTAAAATGGGTGTTTCATTCTCCTCCCCACATCACAATCCACCTCCTTCAAGGCCTAGCGTTCTCGCTGACACTCGTTCTTTTGTCCAATCGATGCGAGACCCCACCAAATCCACCCTCCTTCAGGGCCCAGCGTCCTTACTGGCACATCGTCCGGTGTCTGGCTCTGACGCCCCAGACCCACCACTAGCAGATATTGTCTTTTTTGAGCTTTTCTTTTCGAGCTTCCTCTAAATATGTTTAAAACGTGTTTGCTAGGGAGATGTTTCACACCCTTGTGTTTAGTTGTTCTCCCCAAGATATGAGATATCACAAATGCTATTTCGATCCATAAGAATATTTTTGAATTTTTATTTTTCTTATTTGTGAGGTATTTTTATTGATTTAATGATATATAAAATAAAATAAAAAATAATTTTAACTAAATAAATAGTCTTGTTGGACGAAATAATTTTTATTTTCACAATTCATTAAGGGAAGAAAAAAGAAAAAAGAAAATTAAACAAAGGAAAAGGAAATGAAAACGAGAACCCACCCGTCTCCCTAACGCCGAGTCCGAGTCGGCCAGTTCTTTTTGGTGGTGTTCTTCCCAAAAGTCTGAAGCCAATCCGGTGGCTCTTCATCCTTCAAAGGAATCAAAGACGACGAATGAGGGATTGACGGATCTGTGCTGTTCAATCCCTCTGCTAAGGCAATCACTCGTATTCCCCAAGTTAATGATTCAAACTGACCGGTATTCCAATTGGGAGAAGTAGATGGGGAATTTGTTCGTCAAGAAGCCTAAAGTCACCGATGTTGATAAAGCGATTCTTTCTCTCAAGACGCAGAGACGCAAACTAGGTCAATACCAACAGCAGGTTTTCAATTCATCCCCTATTCTTAATTTACTCCTGCAGTTGGATTCTTTAAATTGCGTATGAAAGAAACTGGATTGGAAAGAACTAAATTGTATGTTTATTTTGTGGCTGTTAGAGCGTAACTTTAGCATTATTAGGTGGAATAAATTGGTTGATAAGACCCTTTTCGTGTTTACTCTCAGCCCCGTTTGCTTGTATGTTCAAGTTCTGCAGTTTGAAAACGTCTCTGGTTAAATTATTGAGAATGCACTAACCTTTATAGGATGTAAATAGCTTTATATCACAAGGTATTTATCTCTGGGAAAATTAGTTCAGATGTCAGACCTATGCTTGGGTCTATGTTACCAAAAATTCTTGGGATTTTGTCCTTTCTGTAACGACCCTAAATTTCTACATATTTCTACATATTCAGAGTCGCTACTAACATCTCATGCTCATCTTAAATGCGGAATATAACTCTTAAATGGTCATCATAAATAGCAAAAAATTTAAAACTTTCATGACCCTTCAAACGGATAGAAAACACTGCCATTTAAAACTTTCATCATAAACTGATAGAAACCATAAATTTCTACATATTCAGAGTCCCTCCTTTTGAACTCGAACCTTCTTATTTGTTTTTTTTTTTGTAATTGGGCAGTTTGCTATATTTTTGTTTTTGGCTCCTTTCTTGTTCATTTTTTCTTGTATTGATCTTGTATATTCTCATTTTATCTGTGAAAGTTGGTTTCTTCAGTAAGAAGAAAGAAAGGAATAACAATGAACCATGAGTTTGGATAACCATGAGTTTGCCTTGTGAGGTCTTTAACTCTGGCCCGTATATACATAAAAAAAAATAGTGGCTCTTATATATATATATATCAATCCTGTATCTTACTTGGGGTAAAGGCTATCCCCCTTTCATAAACTGCAAGCTTGATGATCTAAATGTTAATTGGAGAGCTTTTTTTGTAACTCTCTTTGATAGGATTTCTGGTATTGGTATTCCCTTTTGCAATATTCAATATCATCAATAAAATATTTACTTTTCCTATCAAGTAAGTAAATAAAATATTTGTTTCCTATATCAACAGATAAATAATAGAATTAGAAGATGAGAAAGAAAGAACAAAAGAGATCAAACATGACTGTGAGAAAGCATATGAGAGACTCTTTGATAGTGACAAGATTGTTGTTTCTTACTTGCAGTTTTGGATGCACTGTGTTTTGTAAGGATAGATAATGCTATAAAGACTGTTGAATTTATCTGACCTGAAGAATAATTAGGCAAAATCAGCAATAATAACATTAGTTTAGAAGATGTAAAATTGGAGGATTCGACTTTTTCAATCGAGTTGTACAGTGAAAAAACTACTTGTGCTTTCTCTGCAGTTGCCACTAGAAGGTAATTGAGGATGACCTTTGATATATGTTCTTTGTACGAAGATCATGTTTTCTTCCATTGCCCTATAAATGTTCCAAGAAATAGTACTATTCAACTTCTTTGTTATGTCGAGCTCGAAAGCAAAGCCAAGCTGATTTGGGTAGATGTAGTTAGAGCAATTATCTCATAAATTTTGTTTGAAGTGTCATTCTCTGTTTCTCTTATCCTTCAGTTCCATAAAAATCTTTCCTTTCATTGAAGTTTGAAACTAAAGAACCAGCAAGAAGCAACTGAAGATAGGTCATTTTTATCAAACGTTTGATTCATTTCATCAATTGTTTCCATCGATAGCTTTTTACTTCTTTTCCTCTCTTTGAACGTTTCTCTTGTGCTCTCAGTTCAGCATCTTCATTACCTTATATCACAACACAAAAACACCTTGTTTTCTTTTGTTTGTGGCTAATACTCCAATTTCTGAACTGTTTGAACTAATAAATGCTTTGATTGATCTGGCACTACTGATGGGCATGCAGTAAAATTGCTAATTGATTGTTAAATTTTAATAGAATTGAAAAATTATTGTGCATCTTTACTTACTTTCATGTATAGAATATTCATGTTCCATGTTTAGACATTATAGAACTAGTTTCCTTTACAAATTATTGATATATATATATTTTTAGGTTATAATACAATTTTGGTCCATGTACTTTGTAACTTATTCTATTTTAGTCTCTACACTTTTAGTAAATCTTAATATTATTTCTTATTGTTGGTTTGAAGTTAATTTTTTTTATCAAAATTTGTAAGATAACAATAATAATTTCCATTTAAGAAAACACACCGAATATTTTTCCATAATTTATAGAGGGAATGGTCATAGGGATTAATTTTCTTTAGAAAAACCATAAATTAACAGTAACACTAATTTTAGTATTTACTGAAAGTACAGAGATTAAATATGGATATTTGAAAGTATAGAGACAAAAAAATAACAGTACATGGACCAAAATGATATTTTAATGAAAATTTTATTTGTTTATTTATTCGTGTGCACCTCATTTCACTTTGATGATGCTGTTTTGTCACCTCTTGATGTGAGAGAGGCTAGCCTCCTTGGTATGTGTTTTGGTACGCATCTTGTGTTTTGAAAAAAGTATTAAACAAATGTAAGTCTCATTAGTATTAATGCATTTATTATGAAATTCTTTCTAGAAAACCATGGATTTTTAATGATATCTCATAAAATTAATGCATTTTTTTTTTATAAAAAAAGCTTGAAACCTTGAAGATATCCCCTTTCATGATGTTCCAACGTCTTAGTCTATGTAAAGAATTCTCCTGAAAGTCCATCTCTCAAAATATTTATGGTTTTCCATATTTCAGAATGGTGCCATAAACTCCTCTTTAATGATCTAAATTTAATTTATTCAATATGACATATTGATGAATTATTAGTATTTTCTTCTTGAGTTCAACATGGGGGTGAGGGATTCAAATTGATGAATTATGTGTATTAATTAAACAATATTTTAAATAATTTTTTAAGTCATCTATGAATCATGGAATTGAATTATGCCTGACCAAAATTATCATCAACTCATAAAGTAAAGTTGCTTTTACCCTGGGCATAAGACCCAGAACCAATAAATAGTAATTATTTATTTTACTTTGAAAATTGAATAATTATTTTTTACTTTTCGTGACCTTTTATTCCCTAGCTTGATGCTGTCATTGAAGCAGAAAAGAACGCTGCAAGAGAGTTAGTTCGACAGAAGAAAAAGGATAGGGCCTTGTTAGCTTTGAAGAAGAAAAAGGCACAAGAAGAATTATTAAAGCAAGTTGATGCCTGGCTGATTAATGTTGAGCAACAAGTGAGTTCTGTTAATCTTTCCCTTGTCTATTCAAATCTCATTGTCTTCTCCCTTTTAACTTGAAATTTATACTTTTTTGTTTCTCTTAAAAGTAATGGTTGCATTAGATCTTAAAATCAAGATTTTGGCGGTTGCAATAGTAAGGTTTGGTTTTCTAGTTCCACGTTAACACTTAAATTGTCTTCTTCACAAAACATTTTGTACTCCAGAAATTTATGTTCGTGCTTTAATATTGTTGTTGGCTCAGTTGTCAGATATTGAATTGGCCAGCAAACAGAAAGCTGTTTTTGAAAGTTTGAAGGCTGGTAATAATGCGATCAAAGCTATACAAAGTGAAATTAATATTGATGATGTCCAAAAGCTGATGGATGATACCGCTGAAGCTAAGGCATATCAAGATGTAAGTTCGTAAATTTTTTAAATTGATTGTTTTATTAGGATCATATTTGAATATTTTATTCTATTACCTGGTTTACAATTCAGATTGTGGTTGAATGAAGTTAGATGTATATCTTAATTTTGATGGAATTAAATATTCTTGTATTCCAATAATCCAATTATCAAATAGTAAGATGCATAACCCTCTTATATGGGAGAAAGAGCCCACACGAGGAAAGAAAGAAGAATAGATGTTAGATCCCACATTGATTGGAGAGAGGAACGAGTGCCAGCGAGGACGTTGGGTCCTGAAGGGGGGGTGGATTGTGAGATCCCACATCGGTTGGAGAGGGGAACAAAACATTTTTTATAAGTGTGTGGAAACCTCTCCTTAGCAAACGCATTTTAAAACCTTGAGAGGAAGCTTGGAAGGGAAAGCTCAAAGGGGACAATATCTGCTAGCTGTGGGCTTGGGCGGTTAGAATAGAATAAAACCATTAATGGATACACCTAATTAAAATAGTACAATTAACATAACCAATGGTACATTAGTAAGAAAGTAACTGAACACAACCAATGGTACATTAGTAAGAAAGTAACTGAACACAATAATTGTTAATTGCATGTGGAAGATAGACAAACAGATACATTCCCAACAAAATCCGTCTCCAAGTTGGTAATGGCGCCACCACCCTCTTTTGGATAGACCCATGGATCACTACTTTGACATTGGCCTCTCGTTATCCTCTATTACGTAGTCTACTTAGTACTCCTTCTTCCACTTTCTTTGGCTTCTTGTTGTTTTTAGTCTACTTAGTATTAGACATTTTATGTGATATGATTCTATCAGGACCAAGCAAACCTTTCTCCTATTTTGTAATGAATCCGAGCTCTCATTGAAAAACACGAAAGAAGATACATGGACATACCAAAAATAAAAAAATAAAAAGCCTTAACAATCTCTCTTTTGACTTGAGTGTGACAATTTCAATGTTCTCATCACCTAACCTTGATCACAATATGGGGATCTTCTTCTTAGCTTTTGGTGACAACAATTGCATAACTTTGTGGATCTTTTCTATTTTATTATGCATATATTTTTTATTTTTAGATAAAGTCTTGCACCTGCTTTGCCATTTTTCTTATTAAGTTCACTTGAAAATTGAACATGCAATCTCTAGGTAGGTGTTGCTTAGAGACTGCAGGCCTTGGGTAATGGGTTGCCTTTATATTGAATCCTTAAGTCAGCATGCTCCTTGGTTTGACCAATTTCTTGATGCAAACTCCTTGATTCTGTTTCTCCTAAAAGAAAAAGAAGAGAAAAGAAAAGAAAGAACTCCTTCCAAACTATGCTCCAAAATATTTCTTATTCTCAATGCTCCTTCTCAACTCACCTTACTTATAACCGATTAACACGTCCTTGAAACATATCCAACTTGCTATCATCGATCGTCCTTTGGGGTGTACATTAAACTCGAGAACTCAAGAACTCGAACCGACCCAACCCGAATTATAAGAGTTGGGTTGGGTTGGGTTAGATAGCATTTTCGGGTTGGGTTGGATTATGTTATTAGGACTTGATTCGGTTCAGGTTTAGTGTACAAAGAACTGGATCAACCCGACCTCCTTCTCTCTCTACATACCCCTTTTCTTATTGCAGAAATAACAAATTAATTTAAAAAAAAAAAAAAAAAAATTGAACAACTTGACAATCCAACCCAACCCCAAAATAGAGGTTTCGGTAGGGTTGGGTTGTGAAACAATTTCGGGTTGGGTTGGGTTACCAATCCAACCAACCTGAACTTTTGGGTTGGTCCAAAAAAATTTCTCAAACCAACCCGACCCGACTCAACCCAACCCATATACACCCCTAATTGTCCTCACTGACCAAGAGAACACATGGGTTTGGAACATTGATAAAGAGGGTGTTTTCACTTTGCTACAGCTTTTTGGAATTTGATCATTGCTGCTTTTGGTTGTTAGAAAAAGGCTCCAACTCTTTTATTGATTCTACTATTTATTTAGCTCTTCATTGGTGTAAATTGTCTCCATTATATTCCCCGTACTTTCACATGTCCAAATTTAGTTTTCATACTTTCAATAAATCTTAAAAGTTGGACGTTGTTGTGCCTTGTAACTGAATTAGATTTTTGGGATCATTCTATTCATCTACTTTTTTTATTTAATATCTGTGCTCCAATATCATTATGTTTCCTTTTTCTTGTGCCTAAATTTTAATTATATTTTTGAAGGAAATGAATGCCATCTTAGGAGAGAAATTATCAGAAGAAGATGAGGAGCAAATCTTAGCAGAATTTGAAAGCTTGGAAGCTCAGGTACCGTATGTTTTGTTGTCTTATTCAATATTATTTTTCATCCTGCATCATAGGGTCGGTCCGTTCAGTCATTTAATCGAACAGAGAAACTAGAATAGGTTATATAAACTCATAAGATTAATAGCTACGGCTGCTGCCGATCGTCTTTTACTAATACTATCTCAAGGCGATCCCCATCAACGTTTTTCTCAGCTCACTGTTGAAGATTTGCCTGAGGTCCCAACATCTGAAGAAAATGCTGAAAAGTTGGATCTTCCCAACGTACCAACCAAAAAACCTGTTGCCGTTGAAGAAGATGCTGAAATTGTTTCATCTGATGCCCCTACAAAGAGAAGAGGTCTCTTTCTCTACTCTCAAACAAAAAGAAAAGAGAGAAAAAAAGTTACCCTTTTAAATCCACTGGTTTCATAATACATTAAATTTGTTGAATGCAGTTATGGAAGAACCATTGGCAGCATAAGTGTTTGGTATACTTGATCGAGGTTTGGTGAAGTGGTTTGAGCTGAGACTCTGTTATTTGCTTTTGTTATTTATTATGTCTCATTCACCAATATGATGTTGTACAGACACTTCCTTATGCACATATATAAATTTATTTTCTCTGTTTAGGGGTGTGTTTTATACATGAAGTGTTTCATTTTGTATGAAAGAAAATTAAATAATAGTTTTTTTTTTTTTTTTTTTTTGTAGTGATTTTTGACTATTTGGTAGGTAAATTTTCAAAATATATGATTGGACGGCTAGTATATGCATGATATGAAGGTGTTTAAACTAATTCAAGTAGAAAATAATCATACCTCAAAGTCTTCTAACCAACGTTTCAAAACAAAATATTGGAATTATTGAAATTTAACTGAAATGTGAAAAATAATAGTCGAAAATTCATCAACCGGAGCTGAGTTCAAACTATGTCTAAACACGAACATCATGAATAGATAAACTTGATATACTCACTTAGACATGTTTTGAACTATTCTTTTTAAAAGATTTTGAGGTATGATTATTGTTTGCTCGAGTTAGTTTAAAAACTTTAATGACATGCATGCAAGATATAGTTTTGTATTAAAAGTAGGATCATTATAATTTTATTAATGTCCCTTCATTATTGAAAAGGGGCCGCGCGAGCGTCGCTGGCTCCCCTGTCATCAGGTCATCAACTTCCTTGACCTTCCGGCACTGGAAAAGTGTCAGCCTCCATACATGGTCTTACGACTTTGCGGAGACTTGTGTTTTTGGTAAACACTCGCCCAGGCTTGGTCACTACGACCCCCTTTGTGAGGAGGCACCCTTTCTCCCGAAGTTACAGGGCTATTTTGTTGAGTTCCTTAAAGAGAGTTGTCTCGTGCCCCTAGGTATGTGTCTCCATAAATCGCCTAGGTATGTGTCTCCATAATCGATGCATAATAGACACCTAGTGTGTAGATCTAAATAGTTCATCCTCTTCTCTAACATAATAGAAAATATTTACAATAACATTCACCTCAAAATCTTGTTCTAAGGGTATTTTGGTACTTTTCTACATCATGCATAACTTACTCGTCTAAATTGCCTTTAATCTAAGTCCTAATCATGCATATTCCCATTTTAGCCCAGCTAAAAGCATAAAATTTGGCATGCCACTTAGAATATCATCCTAAAAGAATTTTGGTAATTTTCTATAATGTATATTACATTCTCATTCAAAAGTACTCTCTTGAAATCCTAAACATGTATATCTAACCACTTAAGACAATCACATGCTAGCGTGTTAGAGCGATCCCCACAAGTATCACTTCTGCAAGGTTCGAATGGCTATTTATTTAGATCATGTGTGCCCTCCCAAGCTAGCTTTTCCACGTGTTAGGAACTCTAAATTTTATGAGATTTCTCTAGTAGGTTCAAATTCAAGTAAATTTAAGGTTAATAACACACCAAGGTAAAAAACAATTGGATAGAAGGTCAACCAAGTGAAAAAAGCCAACCTCTGCGTACCTCACATGCCCTCGTGTGCAAATGGAGGGCCTCCCACGTGCAGGTACATGTGCTTAAGGGGGAAGACTAGCACGGTTACTGCCACGACTATGGGGTTGACTCGATGGTGCAAAAAGACGGACAAAATTTTCACAAAATAAAACACAACAATTAAAACATAATATACAATATATTTATATTATATTAAACTAGAGTTCATATATAAGTAGTTAAAATACAAGATAATAGTTAAAACACAAAATAAAGAAGAACACAAAATATTTAAAAACAAAAGGGTTAAGTACGGTGGGTGAGGCATGTCTATGGCACCTGTTCCAAAGTCTGCTGCCAACTTCGATCAGTTTCTTATTTACCTGAAAAACATGGAAATCATAGTGTGAGTGCAAACACTCGGTAAGTAGCCTACTTGTAGGCTTTTAGTCGTATCCTTGATATGCTAGGGTACCACATTTCTTTACTTTTTATGGATTTTGTTGCAAGTATTTAGGCCCTTTGGTTATTTTCTCAACTTATGAGTTCTTAGACGGAGGACCTTGGTTTTTGATTTTGAGGTCTGAACCTTGGTTCTAATCTAAGGGTCTTAGTACTAAGGTTCTGGTTTCTTGTCTTTAGAACTTCGATGTTGATCCATGTTCTAGTCATTGATCGTTGTCTTGTTCTTGGTTAAATGTTCTTATTCTGTTCTTAGTTTGTTCTCCAAGACACTTCTCCTATATTTTACGGTACTAGTCATGAATCTGACAACCTGTGTCCAAGGCTTCCTACGTTCCAAGCGACATAGTCTTAACCTACATCCAAGGCTTCATGCGTTCCAAGCGACATAGTCTGATCACGTATTAGGGCTTCATGCGTAAAGGGAATTGATTAATTCTTTATTGAAGGATAACTACGGCTTTTATAGAGCCTTACAAAACAGAATAACAAAACCAACCGAATCAAATCAAACCAACCGAATCAAAAAATAAATCTAACTCCAAATTAGCTATTTGAAAACAAATATAAAACTACTTCCTATTAATAGACAAATATGAAACTACTTCCTATTAATTAGCTATAACATTGCAGAACAAGTCAGAAACTCCAACAAATTCCTCCCGTAAACTGAAGTATGCTGAAACTGCATCAGTTTACTCAAGTTGTCGAACTCCAAGCATGCCTCTGAATTTCACAAATTTATCTTGCTTAATTGGTTTAGTCATTATGTCTGCCACTTGATCTTCCGTTCCGCAAAACACTAACCTCACAATCCCATTAGTTGACAAATTATGCAAGTAATGATACCTGACATCAATATGTTTTGTCCTTCGATGCATAACTGGGTTCTTAAACAATTTGATTGCTGAACTACTGTCACACATGATATCGATGCACTCGCTGCTTAGAACACCTAGCTCTTTCAGAATTCCCTTAAGCCAAACACCATGACATGCACTTGCAGTGGCAGCTACATATTCAGCTTCTGTAGATGATAGTGTGACAATTCCCTACTTTCTTGAACTCTAACATATTGCTGCTCCATTTAGAAAGAAAACATAGCCTGAAGTGCTCTTCCTGTCGTCAATATATCGCGCATAATCACTGTCTGTGTATCCCAAAAGATTTGCATCCTTACTCCATTTGTAATAAACTCCACATCTAATGTGCTTTTTAAATATCTCAGTACCCTTTTAGCAATCAACCTATGTTCTTCTTTGGGATCAACCATATAACGAGAAATCAAGCAAACCACAAACATTAAGTCGGGACGAGTTACCGTAAGGTACATTAAGCATCCTACTAGTTGTTTGTACAATGTTGCATCGACACTTTTGTTGCCTGACTTTGACAAGAAGGTGCCAGGTGTCACAACCATACTATGAAGAGAGTAGGTTGTGACCCTCACGGTGCGACAAGCAAGGTGGCGTCCCTTAAGAGACGCCCATCCGGCCATAGGCGGGCCAATATAGAAGAATGCCATGATGCGATCGAGGAGGACGATGCATCATCCAACACACCACCACGCTAAGTGGGCACTATAAAGACAAGCTGAGACATAAGCAAGACAAAGACATTAGAATAGACATGAGGGACAAAGATAGGCTTGTTGAAGGGCCGGGTAAGGGCCCCGGGCCTTAACCTCGAAAGTCGGGGTTCCGGAAGGAATTTGGTCATGCGGTTCGGGAGTTAAGTCCGTCCATATGAAATATGAATGCTCGCCAAATTTGATGTCAATCGGACATCGGACGGACAATGCACGACACCGTATGACCGCTCACAAAAATCATGTCTACTCCTGGTAGATTGAAAATGGCTCAGAATGTACTATAGGGGGTACCATGGTGTTAGCTCTCCACCACCCCTGGGCCCTGTGGCCTAAGTGAGCTACCCTGTGGCACATACGTGTGTCACAGTGTGGGCGAGCGTGTCGAGACGAGTGTCTCGGGCGACTTCCTTTGAAATGGGTTTTTCAAGGACAGTACCGGGCGGCACGGGTGTGCCGGTATTGCGCCCCAGCCCGCGTGTCGGAGGTTGCTACATACACCCGCTATCCGGTACGGTATTCGTAAATGACTCGGCATGGGCACGAGAGGGCCTATGCCTCGATATAGCCCGGATGGGTGGATGTTCGGGAAGTCCCGATGAGATGAAAGACACGCGGGCCCATTCTCGATCATTACAATTCGACATATTGAACCTTTCCAATACTTCCTTAGCATACTTCTTTTGGCACAAATGAATTCCTCCTTCGTTTTGATAAACTTCAACTCCAAGGAAGAACTTCATTTTCCCTAAGTCTGTCATCTCAAACTCCTGTTGCATTGATAACTTGAAACATTTGCACATATTTTCATCATCTTCTGTGTGTAAATCACTGTTTCATAATCGTGCATCCAAACTGGCTTTCTCCTCTGTCTTTTTTGTTGTGGCAACTCTGGTGAAGATTCATCCATTTCTTGGATTTCTTCTAACCTCTTATTTGCTTCTTCATTTGAATCTCGTTCTCCATCAGTCTCTCCTCCTTCCGATTCTTCTGCAGTAATGTTATCATCATCTCCCCAAGCCAACACGTCCTGCTCTGCATTTTTTGTACTTGAATTCCAGTTCCATTTTGCACCTTCTTCAAATATGACATCCCTGCTCACAATTATCTTGTTTGTTGCCCTTCATTTGCTTTTCTTTGGGAATTTTTGCCATTGTTGCTTCCCAACATTGCAAACTGTGCAAACTTTGACAGCTTCCTTGGGTAATCCTTCCACCATTTGTTTTTGCTGCATGATTTGAATAGATTTACTATTCAAATGCTCATACCTCTTGTACCACAAAGCCTCCAAGTCTTCATCTTCTATTTTCAAACATTTGTCAATTAATGGCTTCATCTTTGCATGAACTGAGAACATGTGATTCGCCATCATTTGTATGTTCATTATCAGGCCCCTTTGTTGATGATAGACTCTGCAGGTTCCTTCTTTGATTAAGATCACCAAGCGCTTCTCCTGTCGCTGCCCTATGCTTAGCAAATTGTTGGTGAGATTGGGGACATAGTAGACATTTGTCACGGTTTGTGTGATCCCTTCAACTTCGAATCTGACACTGCCTCTTCCTTCAACTGCCAATTTTGAGCTATTTCCAAACCTGACAATGTGTTTGAAACTTTCGTCAAGCTCAACAAACCATGTTTTGTCCCCTGTCATATGATTTGAGCACCTGGAATCGAGAAACCAAATGCCTTCTCTTTCAACTTTACTTTTCTTTGTGTACGCCATCAATAACAGTTCTTTCTCCTCGTCAAATTCAGCATAATTGACAGTTTCTTTTTCTAAGCCCGGACATTCAAATTGGTAATGTCCTAGCTTTTCACATCGAAAACAGTTGATGGCCGACCAGTTTACAAAAGATCTACCTCTTCCCCGTCCTCTAGAGTAACCTCTTCCTCTCTGAAATGTCCCTCTGCCTCTTCCTTGTCCATACCTTGGTACATTCTCCACCTGCAGAACCTGCTCTTCACTCCTTTGATCAATCACCTTTTGTTCATGTACAAGCAAAGATGCTTGTAATTCATCGACTGTTAATTGGTCAATGTCCTTGGATTCTTCAATTGAGCATACTACGAAGTTGAATTTATTGGTGAGACTTCGAAGTATTTTCTCAACAATTTTGACATCCGACATATCTTCTCCGCAATTCTTCATGTCATTAGCAGTAGACATAATTCTTGTAAAATACTTAGAAACACCTTATCCTACTTTCATCTCTAAAGTTTCGAATGTTATGCGGAAGTCGTTGTAGCTGGGCTCGCTTCACTCTAGCATTTCCTTGATACTTGAGTTTCATTGAATCTCACAATTGCTTGGAAGTATCATTTTGAATGATATTTTTCAGAATACTCTTATCAATGGATTGAAAGAGATAATTCTTTGCTTTGAGATCTTTAAGCCTTGCTTCATCGATTTCTTTTTGCTGGACTGCGCTTAGTGCTTCGTTTTCTTTTGGTTCCTCGAAACCAGATTGAATAGCACTCCAATATTCCTTAGAACGCAAGAGATTTTCCATGACCAAACTCCAATGCTCGTAGTCTCCATCGAATTTAGGAACACATGGTGTAGCAAAGTTTCCTGAATCACTTGCCATTTGTTCAGTGTTTTTTCTCTCAAACACTCAATTTGTGTATTTCTTCTTTCAGGTCCAATTAGGCTCTGATACCAAATAAAGGGAATTGATTGATTCTTTATTGAAGGATAACTACGACTTTTATAGAGCCTTACAAAACAGAATAACAAAATCAACCGAATCAAAACCAACCGAATCAAAAAACAAATCAACTCCTACAAGTTAGCTATTTGAAAACAAATATAAAACTACTTCCTATTAATAGACAAATATGAAACTACTTCCTATTCATTAGCTGTAACGTTGCACAACAAGTCAGAAACTCCAACAATGCGTTCTCTATAATACTGTCTGAAAACCTATGCCCAAGACTTCATATGTTCCAAGCGGCATTGTTTAAATTCCTATGCTCAAAGCTTCATACATTTCAAGTAGCGTAGTCTGTAAACCTATATCCAAAACTTTTTACGTTCCAAGCGATGTAGTCTGAGTTATGAATATGCTGTATCATGGGAGGTTTAAGATTTTCTTGAGTTTCTGAGTCGGAGGACTTTAGTCCATTATACTTGAGTCATATCTAGAACTCTTCTTATCTTGGTAGCTGTAGAGTTTTTGTGACATTTTCCTTGGTTCACAATCATTCTTTACTTTTCTAAGGTTCTTAATTTATCGAGGCATAAATCGTAACATGCATTCATAATTTATGAACATTAACAAGTATGAGTCATTCAAGTATGTCATGAAGTCATAATATGTTCTTAGATAATTCTAAAAGAGTTTTGGATCTTTGGTAAGAGTTACTTGAGATATTTTCTTTAAGCACTTCTTAAGCCCTAACTTGATTTAGGTTCTAAACTAGTATTTGGAGGTCATTTAGACCATGAACCGAAGATAAGTTACTTTAGGGGCATTATGGTCATTTTTCACCGTTACTTGGTTTAGCTACTTAACTTTATCTAATGACCACAAAATTTCATATATAATCTTAACATGCCATAATATTCTAATAAAAATTTATAGGCAGCGAAGTTAGTATAGTGGGTTATTTTAACATTACTTCAATCACGAGCAAATTGAGAAGTTCAGGGCTTTAACTCACGGTTCTGGGTGTTTTTCTTTCATATTTTCTTAATTCATACTTAGTTTAAGGTTTATACAGAAATCCAAGCGATTCTTACAATTATTTTCTTAAGAAAAATCTAAGATGCCTACATACGTCGTTGACGTTCGAGACCTCTGTTCTCGAGCTTTAGGTATCCAAATTACTTCATAAAAAAAAAAATGATAGAATCCTTAAAGTGTCTAGTTTCTAAAACTATAAAGTTTTTCATAATGATTGGTCTAGAAGAGATTTAAAATTGAGAAAAATCGAGGAAGGGTCGAGTTGTGGGATGACATGGCCGGTCAACTAAACTGGCCACGTCATGATCTTGTTCCTCTAGAAGGAAGAAGACCCGCGCGGGTAGTGTCTCTGCCGCCTGAAAACTTGACTCTCCAGCTCAGTTTAATGCATTCTTCCTCTTGATTTCTTCATGAAACTTAAAGATGATGTTACAAGAAAGAACTAAGGATTGATTTCATACCTTTTTGTAGATCGTAGCCTAAGTTATTCACCTCCAAAGTTCGTCGGAAAACTATTTCCTCACCGGAGTTCAAACCAAAGAATTTCTTATTGGGCAACCGATTCTTGAGGTTTTCAGAGCCCGATTTCTTCATAAAATTTCTTCCTTATACTCCCCTCTAGCTAAAGGAATTGTTTTGGAAGAACGTCTTTAAGTGTGTGGCCTTAATTTTGGAAATTCCTCCTCGATTTGCAACTCACCCGAAAATGCGAATTTTCATTTTCTTGGATAGCTTGTCTTAGGACGTTTTAGTTCTCGAGTTCTTCATCAAAATTACTCATATTAATCCTCTTTAAGCTAAAGGAATGCTCAATTTTAAGAAAATTGGACTGTGGATGGGAATTCAATCCTTAACCCCAATTTGTACCCGAAAATGGCTTTATTCAATTGGGCACGCTCTGGGACTTGTTAGCCTTCGTGGTCGTCTATGGAAATTCTTCTTGAAAGTGCAGAAATCAAATGGGATGAGTATCACTCGACGAACTTGCTTGTAGGCTAGGGATGATTCTCAAGTTATAAGTTTCTACTTCAATGGCGGCCACGATTGAGAATTGGTATTTGAGGCTCTTTTAGCACTTGATTCCTTCCTAAAACTTATGGGTAATATTGTTTAGAAGGTGTATGAACAAGTTTGAAGGAAAATGGTAGACAATTCGAAAAAACTAGAGAGTAGAAAACTCAAAATATAAAAGACTATAACTTACGATTGAAGGCACGACTTAACTTGATTCTTATTCCAAATGGTTGCCAATACTTCAAGCTAGATAGAGGGAGCTTAAACTAACGTTGAACCCTCCACGTTATAACTTTTTTATATTTCTGTTGGAAATATCTTCTTTGGTCAACGAGCAATCGACCACCCATTTGAATTCTAGGCATTGGATGTGATGAGCTGTCTCTCCTCCAAAACATACTCAAATTTGGTAAGGATCTAACCGTTGAAAATAAAGGTATGGAGGATTTTCTATTAGCGGCTCATTGTAGTAGATCTTATTTTCTGATCCGTGGCATTTGCGTAATTATCTCGAAGTTCAAAGATATTTTGGTAATTTTTTATTTTCTAAATATTTTATTATTTTTATTTTCTGAAAAATCTAAATTTATTTTTAAAAATCTTTTACTCTTTACCGGTCATTTTTCCCTTTTTGAGTCCCTCGAAGTTCTTAAAATTTTTGGAAGTTCCTTAAAATTTGGGAATTATGTTTACCTTTCCTTTTGTATCATTTTTATCATTTTTAAATGTCTTAAATCTTTGAAATTTGTCTCTGCCTTTGAATGCCTTAATTCCTTTCTTTAGATCCTTTAAATCTTACATGAATGATTTGAACTTACTCGAGTTACTTCATCCTTACTTCAAGTATTACAAGCACTCTTGATGTTCCACGTAGCGCTCACTAATAAGTCTCTACATGCACGTTCAACAGTTTGATCCTCAACGATGACGGTATAGATTATCCTTCATCTACCTTGTGTCCTCAACCCCTCTCAAATGACTGTCCTATGGCTTTCTCGATGCATGTCACTGCTCCTTCACTAATTTCAAAATAATCAACCTCACGGCGACATCAATTTCAAGATTTTTCTATTTTTTCTAGTTCATTCACTAAAGTTGTATAGTTTTAATCCATATTTTCAACAAATTTTATTTTGTCGGAATCCTTCAACTATAAAAAGAAATAAACTCATCCAAAGAAGGCTCAAAACGGTAAAACTTACCATTCTTGAGGTTATCTGTAACTCCTTATTTTTTATCAGTTCAACTTAAGGTTTCTTCACGAAAAATATGTAAAATCTCTTCAAAAGTACGTACTAAAATTTCATAACATAATCCCAAGAAAATCAGTCGAATATGGAGGAAAACTCAAAGTAAAAGTTTGAAACCATTACCTCTCTATCTTCTTGATATATTTGGATTATCCAAGAGTCCAAACTTAATATCCTCGATGTTTTGAGCAAGCTTCATGAAGAGATTGTGGTCAAAAAGAGTCTTTCTCGTAGTCCGATCAAAACACTCCAATCGTTTATTTTTCAAAACTCATTTTCTCTCTCGTCCTTTCCCTTTTCTTTCCTTTGGTTTTTTCTTCACTTTCTTATACACTAATCACCCACCAACCCACTACTTGATGTTCAATTAAGAAAAATGATTAAAATGACCAAAATATCTCTTTCGAGTCAATTTTCACATTTTTTTTCACTACTTTCTAATAACAATTAATTATCATCAATTAGTTTTTCAGAGTCTTTCGGATTAATCTACTTTTCTCATCTACTTAAACTTGAAATTTGGCCATTGAGACTCAATAAAATTTCGACAGTTAGAACTTTAACAAAAAATAAGATATTTAATCTTTGTTAGAGCTCGGGTATTACATATTTATATGTTATCTCGATAAATGTCATTCGTATGCATGTAATAACGTACCTAAACAATTCCCACATTTAATTGAAAACGTGAAAGTTCAAGTTATTAAAAAAAAGCTAAGAATAATTTTAGCATTGTCCCCTTATTTAATTGAAAATATGAAAGTGTTTCATTTGATATCATAGTAAAGCTAGAGATTCCTAGTCATTAAATAATTCAAAGAAAACCAGACCCAAATATCATATTCAATTTATATATAATTCTTTAAAAAGTATAAAGTTGAAGTCTTTTTTTATTATAATGTCTTCTTTTCTCACTTTTGAAATATTGGAGTTGATTTCAAAACAATAGAGTAGAAATATAAAAACTAAAATTATTTGATGGAAATGGGAAGGGGAGTGGGACCGTGCAAGTAACCTAAACCCTAACCTTCCACAAATGATGTTCAGACTAGCTAGATGTCATATTGTCCAAAAAAAATTTATGAGGTAGTTTTTCAATCCAAGATGTTGGTCATTCGCTACTGAATCTATGCAAGATGACTTAAAAAAAAAGGGAACAGTTAAGTTAGTTTACCCCTAGCTAAGATACGTCGTACAATAGATCCACGGTGCAGAAATGGGTGAACTTGCTCCAAACCTAAAGTGGGTTTGTAAGGGTCATGAGAATTGCTTGGAACTTCGAGATCTTCCTAAGATCTTAAATTCCTGTGTAATTAGGTTCGAACTTCCTAAAACCTAGAGAAAAACTGGTAGTAAGGTACTAAGATTTGGATGCGATGAGAGCCTACATGTATACTTTTTATTAAATATTTTTAATACTTACCTCATTCCTCATTTTTTTTAAGGTGTTTGTTGACTATTAATTAAGGTGGAGGAACGTTCAAGAGATGTGCAGTCACAGAAACAGAAGAGTCGTTCATCGACATTTATGTATTTTGGATCTTGTACTAGAGAAAATTAAGAGCGAGAAGGAAGGCAAGGAAAGCAAAGGTTGTGGGGATCGGTGGGGACATGCTTTCCACATCTCAATGTTTTGCATCAAAATCGGCCCCATCTCGGTGTAGCCCATGCTTTAAAAGGGCACCTCCATTAAACCAATATTCGTTACAATTCCTCCCAATCCCAAACCACCACAAGAATATGCCTAAGTTCACTTCCTTGTACTTTCTTTTCTTTTTCTCGTTCTTGCATGATTCAATTTTCACGTGGTCAGATACATTAATATTGTTCTCGCTTCAACAAGAAGCTAATGCTCTACTTCAAACTGGTTGGTGGGTCAATCAAAACATATCAAATCGTTGTATATGGAATGACATAGTTTGTGATACTTCGGGAAGTATTATAGAGATTCAAGTAAGTATGTCATTGCCCAAAGGGTCTACTCTACAAAACTTGAATTTCTCATCTTTACCTAACTTGAAGGGTCTTTATCTCCCTCATTCAGATCTTCAAGGGAGAATTCCTCTTGAAATATTTCATCTCTCCAAACTCACCTCTTTACTTTTATCGGATAATCATCTTATTGGTGAGATTCCTTTGGAATTAGGAAATTTGACAAATTTATTAGAGCTTGATCTTAGTGAGAATATATTCACAGGTACAATCCTTTTAACCATAAGTCGTTTGACCAATTTAAACATTCTAAATCTTTCAAACAATCTAATAAGGGGATTGATTCCATCTTCAATAGGGAATAGCAAGAACTTGACGAAGTTGTTATTTACACAGAAACTCAATCATTGGTCCAATTCCATCCTCGATTGGAAATTTAAGTAATTTAACTTTTCTTGATATGAGTAATAACCTGATTAATGGCCCACTCCCTTCCACCTTATGGTATTTACCTCAGTTGATTTGGTTAAATCTTTCCTACAACTACTTCAATGAGTCCGTTTCTCTAAAAATCCAAAATTTAAAAGGCTTGTTAATTCTTCAAATGCAACACAACGCATTCACCGGCCCAATCCTTTTATCCATTGTCCATCTTACAAATTTGATAATCATAGATCTATCATCAAATAGATTTAATGGGTCCATCCCCTCGGAAATAGGACACTTAGAGGAATTGAATCTTTTGAATGTTAGTGATAACATGCTTAATGGCCCGATTCCTAGGACTTTTGTGGATCTATTCCATAGTAATCATTCTATTGACAATCATTTAAGTCTTCGTTATGGCTATGCATTGATGATCGACTTTAGTCATAACTTTATTGATGGTGAATTTCCCCATTTGTCACTAGATCATATTAGACCTACAAGCATCGACTTTAGCTACAATAGTCTCATTGGCAAAATTTCAAATTCCTTCATTTTATTTAGAAATTTCAATTTATCCTATAACAAGCTTGAAGGCCAAGTTTCTGACCAAATTTTACATCGTTTTGATGTAAGTGTTGTTTTGGGTAATCAAAAGCTTTGTGGCAGTATTACCCCGCTTCACCCTTGTGATTCACAAAATCATGGAATTTTCAAAATGTTGGTGATTCTGCTTCCTTCAATTTTCTTGTTCGTTCTCTGTTTCATTTGCTTAGCTCTTGTTCGTTCCCAAACAAGGAAAAGTGCCCCCCATGTGATTAAGTCAAATAAGCATGGAAATGTGTTGTGCATATGGGATTATGATGGCAAGATTGCGTACGACGATATTATTGAAGCAACAGAAGACTTCGATATTAAATATTGCATTGGCACTGGTGGGTATGGAAGTGTTTATAGAGCAAGGCTTCCAAACGGTAAGGTCGTAGCTCTAAAGAAACTCCACACCCGTGAAGCCCAAGAGACAACTCTTTTCAAAAGTTTCCAAAATGAAGTTGATATGTTGAAAGAGATAAGGCACATGAACATCATTAAACTTCATGGATATTGCATCCATAAGCGTTCCATGTTTCTCATTTATGAATACATGGAGAGGGGAAGCCTATTTTGGGTGTTGAGTAACGACAAAGAAGCAGTGGAATTTGATTGGAAGAAAAGATTGAAGTCATACGAAGAGTTTCACATGCTTTGTCATACATACATCATGATTGCATTACTCCAATCATTCATCGTGACGTTACAACTAGTAATATACTTTTGGACTCAAATCTAGAAGCTTTTTTATCTGATTTTGGTATCTCGAGATTACTTGATCTTGAGTCATCTTATTATACCACAGTTGGCGGCACTTGTGGATATATAGCTCCAGGTGAGTACATATTATAGTAATAATCAATAAATTCTTATTTGATTTTCTTAAATCATTATTTTTTATTATTTTGCTTTTCAAATTCAGAATTAGCATACACCGTGGTCATAACAGAAAAATGTGACGTCTACAGCTATGGAGTGGTGGCATTGGAAGTAATAATAGGAAAGCATCCTGGAGAATTATTGACTTACTTGTGGTGTAAATCTACTCCACGTATATTCATCAATGATTTATTAGACTCACGGCTCAAATCTCCTTTATACCAAATTGGAGTGGCACAAAGTATACTTCTCACATTAACATTGGCCTTTGCATGTCTCCACCCAAATCCAAAAGCTCGACCTATAATGCAACATTTGACTCGAGAATTCAACATTGGAAGGCCCTATCAAGATGAACTCATATTTCACGAGATTACAATTGAACAACTTGTAAGGCACATACATAAAAAAAATTGGCTATGATATGGAATAGTTAGGATATGCAATGGAGATGGTTGTCTCTAAAACTATTTACGAGACAATTTTGAAATTATAGAATAGTATGGAATAGTATTGAAATTATGTAATTCATTTAAGCATGGAAGCAAATCCAAATAGGCTAAATATCTTCAAAGATAGGCTTAAGTATAGTTAACCTAAAGAGAAACTTAAATGGACTCTAATCCTATTCTAGTCCATGAATTTAATTTTGTTCTATTTTAGTATATAAATTTGGTTTTGTCCTACCTACCTTCTCTAGATTAATTCGCATCCAATTATTTAACGTGGAAAGATTAGAACAAATATATAATTTGAAAGATAGAAGCAAAGCTTCCAAGTCGTTAAATAATTGAAAGAAAAATATGTGCCCAAATATCGTGTTCAACTTGTATAACATTCTTCAAAAAGTATAAATTTGAGGTATTTTTATAATGCATGGACACGAGAGGGTCAATGTTGGATAGAACTTTTGAATTTATGCTCTAAAGCCTACTAATTAATTATTTAGTTTCTAACAAATAATTTTTATTATTTTATTTGTAATTTAATTATTATCCATGGTATGAAAATCCAAGGTTATTGATGTAATCTTGAACAATATGTGGTTGACATACAAGAGTATCGTGCTCAAGTAATAACCTAAAGAGTCTATAGTATATGGATAAGGTTGGGTGCCTTATCCTGGTAACACTTTTGATACGACCCACTTTGTAATCTTTACAAATGATTTGATCTAAATGTTTATATGGAGACATGTAAGTGGAGGTATCCTATACAATGAGTTTGTATAAGACTGAACCAAGAAATATTTAATCACTCTTTATAATTCTGTTAATTGAGAAGATTAATATTTCAGATGATGATCATATGCGACTCGATCTTAATCCTGAGTGAGTTATGAACTTCTGACTGTGAGGGCTTGTCTTTTAATTTACATGGGTGAGAATGACTCTTTTAGCCGATTCAATATGCCTACCATTTTGGGGGCTTGACCAAATAGTGAGTTGGGAACATAATATCATGAGATGGAATTCACTCATTTCCATATAAGAAAAGTAGATGAGTTGTACTCTTAAGTACTGATTTCGGGACTTGAACAATGGGGTCCCACCCTCTCATTGGCCCGAGAGGGACTTGGTTTATGATTGGATTATAAACAAATTTTTCATTAGAGAATTAGTGGTACTTAAGGTGAAAGATTAATTATAGGGGTAAAACAGACTTTTGACCCAACTGTAATTATGAACAACTCGTGAATGATCGACTTGCTTGTAATGATTATATCAAAGGACATAACTTGTCCTACAGTGCATAAGAGTGTAACTCTAGATCCATAGTGGAGTGACCTATAGTTAATGAATGAAAATTGATTAATTAAAGAGTTTAATTAATTAATTTTATATTATGGAACTTATAATCTTTATAATCTATAGGTCAGTAAGGTCTCCTTACTACTCATGGTAAAGTTAAAAGGTTCCATCTATTTGAATGAAAATTTGAAAGATTCAAATTGATAATTAATATATTAGATATATTAAATATAAAAGAAAAAAATAAATTTAATTTGAAATGGCACATTAATATTTAATATATTAAATATATTAAATAAATAGAAAAAATATATTTAATTGGAAGGATTCACATTAATATTTAATAGGTTAGGTATAAGAAAAATATATTAATTTGAATTAATATATTAAATATATTAAAATATATATATATTTATTGTATTTGATACAACTAAATATTAAATCAATTAATGTATTTTGATATATTAAATAAAATTATATTTGAAATTTGAATGAGATTCAATTAGCTAAATATATATTAAGATATCTTATAATATTTAAATATGATTTGTATAAGATATTATATCATAATATATTAAATATGCAAATATATTATTTGACAAAGACATATAAGATCTTTCCCATTACATGGGAGTCCCTATAAATAGGACCCTCAAGTCAAGCCAAAGACATATAAGATCTTTCCCACTTTCTCTAGAGAATGAAATTACATATCCACAGAATTTTCGAAACTCTTCTTCTCCAATTCTTTTGGGATTTTCTTTCAAGAGGCTCCCACAAGTCTTGACCTTGTGTTCGAGTCATAGCAAGGAAGACCTCGTGGAATGTTGAAGAACTTTTACATGGGTGGAATACTTCAACAAGTCTTGCAAACTAGGGTTTCTACAAAGGTAGAGTTCTTACTCTCGTATTTATTGCTTTTCTTTTAATTCTTAATAAAATCACAACGGTTCCTAATGCTTCCGCTACGTGGATGAAGAGTTCATTCCCTTCAAGAACCCGAATAGATGGATGTTTAAGATGTCCCGATGAAATGAATGACACATGGGTCCATTCTGAATGAGCATGATCGAATGGGTTGTGATGGCCATGGGCCATGTTGATTGAGAACCTAGATGACGAGTTGAGATGTGACATTACATGTAAGAGACATTTTCCCCCAGTAGAGGCAAGGTCGAGCTAAATGACTTGACCTAGTGTAGAGGCGAGTCGAATAGAGTCAGAGATGATTGAACATGCAAGCACATGCAGCACATGTAGTCGAATAAGCGTAGATTTTGCAGGAAGTTGTGTTTGGTTGTCGAATGCAAACTTTACTTAAGGTCCGATGAAGCCACAAAGACAAGCAAAAAATGTATATGGGGCTTGAGTTTCCCTTAAGGCTTATCATGAGCGTGTTAAGATCATGACGTCACACGGTTGAAAATCTATGATCGTGACAATTGGTATTAGAGTCATACTTTGTATGTCTAGTGGGACAATAACGTCAGGAAAAGAATCGGAGGATTGAATAAAAACATCACAAGTGTGTTAAGAGTGTTGGTTTGTTAGGACAATTGTGTTTTTAAGGTCAGAGATAGTTTGTGGGTTGAAGCCAGACTCCCCGAGAAGGAGCCTTACCTGTTAGTGGAGCGTGAACCAAGCTCATTTTTCAAGAAGTTGGGGGTTCCAAAGTGGGCAAACAGAGAATCTGAAGACACACTAGGTCACATATGTCCTCCATAGAACCATTCGCATTAGAGGAACAGTGTCAATTGTTGCGAAGAAAAAAGTTGGGGTCAAGTGAGACATGCGTCAACCGAGTGCTAGATTGAGCACAATGCAAGTTCTTATGGGGACAACATTGTTGCAAAGAAATAGTGGAGTTCAAGTGGGGATGAGCCCTAGTGAATGGGTTGGTCACCGAGTGGCTGTGCTCCAAGGAGTGAGCATACGTGTATTCCTTGAGTCATTGCCTAATGCCTAAGGTGGGTAACTTTAAAAGAGTTGTTGAGACCAGCATCCGCTCAAGAAAATAGCATAATTTGGATGTGAGCATAGAGAAATGAAGCTACAACAAGACCAAAGAAGTGTCAAGGCAGTGATTCCCACATGAAGGTGGTTAGTGAGAAGTTGTGTGAAGTGTAATGCAAACGTGGGACTGTATTACAAGCTTCCAAACTTCGCTACGGTATGGGTTGGTGCCACGTTAAGTAAATGTTGTGATTGGCTTGCGAGCATCGGTAGCTTATGAAGGTGTATGTTAAAATTACGTAAAAAAAAATATGATAAGTGTTGGTACAAGTATACATTGTCAAAATAGTAAGTAATAAGTAGAGCATCAAATCCTCAAAAAATCTATCTTTTTTTAGTTACTTATGTTGCTCAAAATTTAGTGAGTTCTAAGTGTCATTACAAAGTAGGTTGATGAGTGTAATAATATCTAAATATATATGCAGAGCAAGCAGTGTTGTGGAAATTAGAGGGTAAATAAGAAAATCAATAATAGTGAAATTCGACTGGGAGAGTTCAAATAGAGAAGTTGCTATGTGTGATATGCTTTTATATGTGACGTTTTGTTATGCCATATGATACTCTAAATTATGTTATGGTGTAAATGAAATGTCATGATACGTAACAATAAGCTATATTTTGTTATGACATGCTATGATATGTTTTGAAATAAGAAAATTTATGATGCACAACCTCCCTATATTATGTAATATGTTATGTATGAAATAATGTATAAGAATTATGTATGCACAATTACTGGATTTAACATGTCACGAAAGAATTGAGATTTGTTTTGGATCATTTATTATGTCATATTTATTATGTCATATAGGAAGTGTAACAACCCTAAATAATAATAATAATAATAATAAATAAATAAATAATAATAATTAAAATAAAAAAAAGAACCCATATCTCTCTCCCCACCAATCTCTATATCTCTTTTACAAATATGTCTACTCAGTGTCACATTCATGCATGTCCAAGGCGTGTTGTCTATGGCCGCATGGCAGATATTCCGATCTTGCTTGTCTAAGACGTGTTATCTATGGTTGCATGCTCATTTCAAACCTCTTTTATATGTTTTCATCTTAGATAGGCCTTTACATTTCATATTGGGTAAATGTGGGAGTGAATGACCGTTCACTAAAATCATGTCTACACCCACAAGAGCTAAAATGCCCCAAAACGTACTATAGGGGGATATGACTAATTGTCACTTCTTCCTACCCTGAGTTATATGCTAAGCCGTGGTAATCGTTTCTTTGCTTATAGTCATATAACGTTCATTTCTTCAATTCTTCAAATCGATTTCCAATGTATTTCCACGCTCACGTTTTCTAAACCTTTTCACGTAACGTGACTCGAGGCCCACACATACATCGACGTTGTTCACGACGTCCGAATTTCTCAAGGCTGACTTGTTCTCTTAGTTAGAACAAGTGTCGTACAATTGCTATCCCGCTATCACAAGAACGCGATTGTGACAAGTGGGATCAAAGCCAAGTTGGCTCCTTGGAAATTATTACGCAAACATGCTCGCTGCAAAACAACTGGGCAAGTCCTAGGCTGATCGATTAGCAAAAATCGAAGAACAGTTACTCTGCATGAGTGAAGTTCCTGACACAATGGGGCTTTTTGAATCTCGCATGAATGAGATGTTCGCTAAAGCCGACAGTTTCAACTAGATGGCACGCCGCCTTGAAACAATGCCTCTCCTTTAACTAATGACTAGGGTTGAGGTCCTAGAAGACAAGACCACAAGAGCTAGTATCTTCGAGCGTGGGGATTGTTCGACGGGCGCTATTGCCCGAACGGAGGAACGCACCGAGGGCTTAGATAATACCCAACTAGAGATTGTCCAGATGGTCTCAAATTTTTTTGAATACTTTAGAGAATCTCTTAGAATGGTCTGGGCCGAAGTGGTGGATTTAAACACGAGATTAAACCTCACTATGAGAGCGGTGGGGGACCAAACCCCAACTGGGCGGGGGGGGGGGGGGGGGGGGGGGGGGGGGGGGGGGGGGGGGGGGGGTAACACGATTTAGCAAGATAAAGGTTCCGAAGTCCAAACCCTTTTGTGGGGTTCGAGATGCCAAGGCTCTAGAGAACTTTATCTTTGACCTTGAACAATACTTCCAAGCCACAAATATCGTGGCAGAGAAAGTGAAGGTCACGTTGGCGACAATGCACCTAGCCGACGATGTAAAGTTATGGTGGAGGTCCAAGTACATGGACATTCAAGATGGTCGATGTACTGTAGACACTTGGGATAGCTTCAAACAAGATCATCGCTCTCAATTTATCCCCGAAAATGTCGAGATAATAGCCCGAAGAAAATTAAAAGAGCTGAGTCATACGGGCAGTATCCGAGACTATGTTAAGTAGTATTCTGGGCTTATGTTAGATATTCGTGATATGTCCGAGACAGATAAGATCTTCAATTTTATTATGGGGCTAAAGCCGTGGGTGAAAACCAAGCTCTAGGAACAAAGATTTCAATCCCTTTCCACGGCCTATGTTGTCGCCGAATGATTGTTTGATCTTGATAGCGATGAAACCTCACAAATGGGCCAGAATTGAGACTCCACAAGTGATGAAAATGAGAATTATTGACCAAACTCCCCTAGAGGTGGGGGAAGTGATAGATTCGAAGACGAGGAGGAAGAATGCAAATCCTCCCAACAGAGAGGTAGGACTCCTTGGCAAAGACCTCACAACCATACTAGTCAGAACCAAAGCTGCGACCCCCTTCTTGCTTCATATGTAAGGGGGCTCATCAAGTATCTGAATGCCCACAGAAGGCAGCACTATGTGTCTTCCAAGAAAAACTCGAAGCTAATTCAGAAGCTAAGTACGAAACGGTAGAAATAGAAACACCGTTAGCTAGGACTGTTGGATACCCCCGTATTGGGGTGCTAATGTACTTGTCCGCTCTTCAGAAGAGAGTGAAGGAGATAGAAGAGTCCGCGGAACGCGATCTTATGTACGTCGAGATTTGGGTAAATTTTTATATCATCAAAATTAATTTTAAATTATTTATTATATATTTTACAGTAATTTGAAATTATTTTTAAATCACACCCAAATTATTAATCGTGTAAGGAAGGTTTTCATTTTTAAAAGAAACAAAGAAAAAGCTTATTATCTTTGCAACTTACACGACATGATGAATTATATCAAAAAGTATCTTAGTCTAATGTCGTTATATTGTCTCTATTTATGTCATTTCTAAAAAATTGATAAGAAAAAATAGAAAATAAGTGTGTGTTACTAAGTCAAGACGTGAAAGTGTGCTCCTAAATCAGACATTAAATGGAAGATAAAAGAGTACCAAAACTTTCACTCTCGACTTAGTAAAACATATTTATTTTCTTGGACCCACTTTTTAGAAATGGTTGTGACTATTCTCTTGCATTATTGCATCTTTTAAATTACAAAATTAATATTCAAATTCGATTTTTTTGGATAGATCAATTTTTCACCTAAAACATGTAATAACATACTTACACAATCTAAGTCAAAAAGCTGATGAGAAGTTAAAAATAGACTTACCAACATTCCCTAGTGTTACATTTGATATCATACTAAAATAGTTATTAAATATTTGAAAGAAAATTGGATCCAAATAACCGGTTTATATATTAAAAAATCATAACCAATAATAAGGATTTTGTTTGGAGGATTAGCAATTTATGTCTCTTCCTGTGTTGGGTTCAAACTAAACTTATTTGAAAGGAAACAATACCCTTACAAATTTCTCTCTTGAACTAAAAGTCTACTCATTATATGTGTGTTCTTCTTCCAACCCCAAACCACTAAAAGATTATGCGTTTCTACTCTTTTCCTCGTATATTTTTTTTTGTAACTTCTTGTTTGATTCAATTTTTACATATTCAAATGTATCGAGACTGTTCTCGCTTCAACAAGAAGGCTATGCTCTACTCCAAACGGGTTGGTGGGTCAATCATAATATCTCACTTTGTTGTAAATGGAATGAAATAACATGTGATGGTTTAGGAAGTATTATAAAGATTGAGGTTAGTAGGTCATTGTCCAAAGGTTCCACCCTACAAAACTTGAATTTCTCATCATTACCTAACTTAAGTTTTCTTAGTTTATCTAATTCTAGCCTGCAAGGAGTAATTCCTCCTCAAATATCTCAACTCTTCAAACTCACCTCTTTAAATATCTCATTTTCTATTATTACCACCATTTTTTTAAAAAGAATTTGATGCTCACATGAAGTCTAATACTAAAATATGGTAAAATATAGAGAATTGAACTTGAAATTGATTTCAGGAGTACCCCTAGGTTGACTTGGGTACAAAGGCTGAAATCAAACTTTCATTAAAGATAAATTGGTCACAACCGCCTAAACTAATCAGATAAGTGACCTTACTATTGGCATGATTATATTTGATATTGACACGTGCCCCGTGGTTCTGTACTTGTCATACATATTGATATGTGTGAATTTTTTATGAATCGATATGATGTGTATATGTTATGATATGATGTGCTCAATGATATGATTTAGATGAGATACGAGAAGGATGCGATAACAAACTATAACGATAGGTCAAAGGATATGCATAAGGAAACGATATGATTACGAGGATATTATTATGATAGATTGATAGAACGATAGGGTTAAAATACGTTCCTATAACAGTAAGACTAGGATGCGTTCATGAAACGATATGATTTAAGATATGTTGGGATACGATATGACTAAGGTATGTTCATGAAATGTTACGACTCTGATATGTATAAGAACGTTAAGACTATGATAAGTTAGGGAATAATATGACCAAGAAGTATTTACGAAATGATATAATTATGATAGGATTAGCGAATACATATATACATATGTAGTAAAATGGTGTGAGGATGATGTGATATATGTTATGGTACCAAATATGTGATTATTGATATGTTTATGATATGACATAATATGAACTGATATGTTAGGAATATGTTACGTGATTGTTATGATATACGATATGATATGATACGTGCATGTTGAAAATTTTTATGTTTGGAAGCATGGAACGTTATGATATGACATGTTTATGTAATCTGAATGATATGATATGATTGACATACAACACAACGAACTAGCACGAAATACAACATCGACGTATGCATGAAAAATATGATAAATGATATGAAAGACGATATGATATGTACGAAATGCCGGTTGTATTAAAAGATAATGAAAATGGAAAAATATTGGGACCTTATGCATTGGGGGATACCCTATTCCATCACGATGGTACGAACGCATACACTATTAGACAGGAGAATGACCATTATGTTTTACATAATGCTGCCGTGATGGCTACTACTTCTAACTTGTCTCCAACGCAGAGCTACTAGATCATTCCCGCCCGATAAAGAAAGGGGCCCAGTGGTGTGCGAACCGAGGTGAGTCCATACTCGCACGTGTGGGCCGTGGGTAGAGTATATGGTACACATCCAATCTGCCCATTAGGAGAGTACCATAGGAAAATGGACTGTTATGATAGGTCCCGTCATTGCATCCGCATGTTCTTGCATTTAACCCCAATAGTGGGGTCACCTACTGAATATTTCTTTAAATACTCAAGCCACGGGCAACTTTTATTTAAGATTAAGGCAAGACATTCTTGTATAATTATGTGTTCACGTGTATCGGAAAATTTCTTCACTAAGATGAGTATGAATGTGTACACTATGAGACTGACTATGACGTTTATATTCACCATAATGATACTACATCCGCTATTCCCTTTGGGAGTCTGACAATAGCCCGTCAATAAGTTCTTAGCCCGACCAACAAACCTAGTGTAATATGAAGGGAATGAACTCTTCATCCACGTAGCGGAAGCATTGATAACCGTTTTGATTTTATTATGAATTAAAAGAAAAGCAATAAATAGAAGAGTAAGAACTCTACCTTTGTAGAAACCGTAGCTTGCAAGACTCCAGTATTCCAACCATGTAGAAGTTCTTCAACATTCCACAAGATCTTCCTTATTATGACTCGAACACAAGGTCAAGGCTTGTGGAAGCCTCTTAGAAGAAAATCCCAAAGGGATTGGAGAAAAAATTTCGAGAATTCTCTATAGATGTAATTTTATTCTCCAGATAAAGTGGGAGAGATTGATGTGTCTTTCGCTCAACCATATTTGGAGAATTCTATTTATAGGGACTCTTCGAGAATCTTTGTCAAATAATATATTTTCAAATTTAATATATTAAGATATAATACCTTATATAAATCATATTTAGATATTATAAGATATCCTATTATATATTTAATTAATTTGAATCTCATTCAAATTTCAAATATATTTTTATTTAATTTTTAAATATATTTTTATTTAATGTATCAATATTTAATTGTATCAAATACAATAAATATATTTTTCTTTTTTAATATATTAATATTTTAAATATTAATTAGAACCTTTCAAATTAATATATCTTTCTCCATTTATATTTAACCTATATAATATATTAAATATTAATTTGAACACTTCAAATCAAATATATTTTCTCTATTTATTTAATATATCTAATATATTAAATATTAATTTGACATTTCAAATTAAATTTATTTTCTTCTTTATATTTAATATATCTAATATATTAAATATCAATTTGAACCCTTCAGATTATAAGCCCCAATGATATAAAATTAATTAATTAAACTTTTTAATTAATCAATTTTCGTTCATTAACTATTGGTCACTCCACTATAGACCTAAAGTTGCACTCTTATGCACTGTATGACAAGTTATGTCCATTGATATAATCATTATAAGCAAGTCGATCCTTCACGAATTGTTCATAATTACAGCGGAGTCAAAAGTCCATTTTACCCATGTAATTACATATTTCACCTTAAGTATCACTGATTCTCTAATGAACAATTTGTTTATGATCCAATCATAATCCAAGTCCCTCTCGGGCCAATGAGAGGGTGGGGCCCCATTGTTCAAGTCCTGAAATCAGTACTTAAAGAACAACTCATCTACTTTCTTTATATGGAAAGAAGTGAATTCCATCTCATGATATTATGTTTCCAACTCCCTATTTGGTCAAGCCCCTAAAATGGTAGGCATATTGAATCGGCTAAGAGAGTCATTCTCACCCATGTAAATTAAAGGACAGGCCCTCACAGGCATGAGTTCATAACTCACTCAGGATTAAGATCAAGTCGCATATGATCATCCTGTAAAATATTAATCTTCTCAATTAACGGCTTTATAAGGAGAGATTAAATATTTCTTGGTCCAGTCTTATACAAACTCATGGTATAGGATACCCCACTTACATGTCTCCACATGAACGATTTGGATCAAATCATGTGTAACGATTACAAGGTGGGCCGTATCAATAGTGTTACCAGGATAAGGCACCCAACCTTATCCATATACTATAGACTCTTTAGGTTATTACTTGAACACGATCATCTTGTATGTCAACCACATATTGTTCAAGATTACATTAGTAACCTTGGATTTTCATACAATCAATAACAATTAAATTACAAATAAAATAATAAAAATTATAGTTAAAAAACTAAATAATTAATTACATAAATCCCAACATAATAGCCCAAAAAAATTATAAATAAATAAATAAACAAATAAAAATAATTATAAAAAAAAATTACGTTTAAAAAATAAATTAAAAAAAAAACAAAAAGAGAACCCGCCTTCTCCACTCCTCTCCACTAATCTCTCATCCATTCCCCAATTATCTCTCCTCATCAGCTATGGGTTCCAATCTAAGAGAAATTCTTAAGAATGTTTGCAACCTTGAAATTTTTTTTTTTTTTTTTTTTTGTCTTTCGTGAATGATAAAAAAAATGGATTAAAAGAAATGTCATTTTGGAGTTTTATCAACAATTTTCTTGTGTAGACGGAAATCCGGTATTTTAAAATGAGATTTTGAGGATGTATGGACAAAAAGGTCAATTATTGAACCTTTATCAAAGTTTAGAGAATTTGATTGGGATAACACTTTAATACAGGAAACTAGTAAAATTATTGATAGTTGATGGAATCATCATGAAAAAAAACCAAAGAAAGAAAGAAAGAAGTGAGGATCTTGGGATTAAGATTGAGTAAGTTGCCAATCTTAATGTCTACGTGAACATTGATTTCAATGAAGCCATCGAGCCACAAACTTACTAAATAAATTATGTTTGTAACGACCCAAAATTTTCTACTTAATTTAAGGTCGCTACTGTATTCATGTCATAAACATGAATGCGGAAATACTTCATTTAGATTTTCATAAAACATAACCTTAAGCTTAAAACACAGTCATGGACTTACGTGTTTTGACAACACCTTTAAAACGACACAACAAAATACTAAATAAAACTTTAAATTAAAACATCCTATTCTTGCCTAAGTCTAAGAAAATAAATACGAATACTCTATGCATGTGCCATGGTCTCGAGTTGCGATGTCGTCGTCAGCCGTACAGGAATGTCTTGCCTTAACCTGAAAAATGTAGTAGCACATGGCTTGAGTATTGAAAGAAATACTTAGTAAGTGACGCCACTATTGGGGTTATGCAACAAGAACATGCAAAATGCTATGACGGGACCTATCATATCAGTCTATTTTTCTAGAGCACTATTCTAATGGGCAGCTTGGATGTGTACCATATACTCTACACACAGCCCATACGTGCGGGTATGGGCTCACCAGACAGTTCGCACACCCCTGGCCCCTTTTCTTGTCGGACGAGCCTTCTCTGGTAGCTCTCCTGCTGCCGACACCCACTAGAATTAGTAACGGTCACGATAGCATTATGTAAAACATAATGATACTTCGCCTGCCTAGTGGATGTACGTGTTCGTACCTCGTGATAGAATAGGGGTATCCCCCAATGCATGAGCACACATAATGCATGAGGTCCCAACATTTTTCTGTTTTCATTATCATTTAATACAACCCCGCTAGCGTTCTGTACATTTCATATCATTTTTCATATCATTTCACATATCATTCATCATTCATATAATATCGTTTCTCATTCTTCAGTTCTCATATCATACATAATTCTATCGGGATTATATTTCATGCCATTTATCGTGATTTCATGTCATTCATATCAGGTTGTATACACACAATTTAGGAGACATAACATAATGTCTCATACTTTTAACATAACATTTCATCATATACATATCATAAGCATATCGATCCACAAACAATTCACACACATCAATATATATGATACTTGCAGAACCACATGGCACGTGTCAACATCAAATATAACCATGCCGATAGTAAGGTCACTTACCTGGTTAGCTTAAGTCGTTGTCACGAATATATCTTTAATAAAAGTTCGATTCCGTCCTTTGAAATCCAAGTCTACCTGTGTGAACCCATGACGTCAGTTTCAAGTTTGAACCCTATAAAATTATTTCTCTAATTTATATTGGCCATCGTTAAATTCTGATATTTCCTGTTAGACAAAATTTAGTGGAGTTCCATTGTGATATTTTCTGTTAGACAAAATTTAGTGGAGTTCCTTGCTATTTTATATTTCGTGTTTTATTTTTAAATTATGTTCAACAAATCTTTCCTTAATCTTTCCTCCTCCTATAATTATTTTCATTCTGTAAATAGATTTTCAATTCTGTAAACATTTTAAATAGATATTATACTAACTCTATTTATTTTCATTAAACAGATATTATTGGCCAATTTTAAGTTTGGCTTCGATCTGACAACTAAAATTTTATTGATTCCAACCTTATTTCCTATAACTTATAACAAAAATCTAATTAATTGGATATGAGATCTATTATTAGGAAAATATAAAAGAGGATTTATCCTAAATTAATATCTTATAACAATAAAAGAAAAAGGAAGTATGAGATAGGATTTTATCGTAATAACGGACCAAAATCTTTGTAAATCTGCATCATATCTGCTTCGGTTGAAAAGCCCTTTTATTTTTTCTCAGACATCTTTTTTTTGTTTATTTTTGGACTAATGTGATATTGTGAGGTTGAGGAAAGAAGATGCAGTTGGGATGAGAGGTTAGTGGAGAGAGGTGGGTAAATTTTATTTATTTTTTATTTTTATTTTTAAGTAACCCTTTTTAGTTATTTACTTATGAATTATTATTATTATCATTATTTTGACGTATATATTTTTCTATAATTATTTTTATTTGTTTATTTGTTTATTATTAATTTTTTTTTTGGGCTATTGCATTGTTGTGATGTCCCACATTGGTTGGGAGGAGATCAAATCACCTTTATAAGGGTGTGGAAACCTTCTCGTAGCAGACGCTTTTTAAAGCCTTGAGGGGAAGCCCGAAAGGGAAAGACCAAAGAGGACAATATCTGCTAACGGTGGATCTGGACCGTTACAAATGGTATCAGAGCCAGACATCAGACGATTTGCCAGCCTTCTCGCTGGCCCCGAAAGGGGGTGGATTTGGTGGCAGTCCCACATCGATTAAAGGAAGGAGTGCCAGCGAGGACGCTGGGCCAGCCCGAAAGGGAAAGCTCAAAGAGAACAATATCTGCTATGAAATTTGGTGACCATTAGGTGAGGAGCCTTATGTCATGGTGTGAAGGGTGACCATTAGGTTATGATATCGGGCTAAATCAAGGGTAGGTGTAAAATGACTAAAATGTCCCTATAATTATTTACCACCTTATGACCAAAGTGACCTCTAAGTGAAATGAAATTTGATGAGGAGCCTTATGTCATGGTGTAAAGGGATTACACAAAGTTACAAGGTCATTGGAATATGTTAAAGAAAAATTATATGAGACGCATTTATGATATTAAGAGTAAGTACTAAAGATTTTAGGGAATTACAAAAAATTTACCATTGTTTAGCTTGAGTTAAAAACTAAATGTCAATCATTTATATGAATTCTAGTAAATCACGTCAGATTAATAATGTTAGATCAGTAAATTTATATCAGTAGACAAATGAATAGATTAAAAATAAAATGGTCAAGAAGACTTGTGAGCAGAATTCAAGTGTTAATAGAATGAGAAAAAAAGGAAACACAGAAATAAGGAAAGATTCAGAAACAGGGATCCACTCGAAATTTGGAATACATGTGAACAAAATTAAAAGGCAATAGAGTAAATACAGATAAAAGAAAAAAGAAAAGAAAAGAAGATTCAAGAATTAAAATCTTAAATTAAATATAGAGAGAAAAGTAAATACAGTGGCAGGAAAGCACAGAAGGACTTGAAATAACTCTATCAACTTTTTATACAATAGGAACCATATAAAATAATTTTTTTAATAAAAACATAATTATAGATTATAACATTTCCAAGACTTTTAACAATGGACCAATGTAAGTCAGAAATAATTTTATAGAGTTCAAACTTGAAAGTGATGTTATGAGCTCACATAGGTCGGCTTGGATTTCAGAGGTCAGAATCGAATTTTCATTAAGGATATATTCATGACAACAACTTAAACTAACTAGGTAAGTGATCGTACTATCGGCATGGTTATATTTGATGTTGACACGTGTCCCGTGGTTCTGCACGTGTCATATATATTGATATGTGTGAATTGTTTGTGGATCGATATGTTTATGATATGTTATAATATGTGAATTGTATGATAATAATTACGGTACAATGTGTTCAATGCTATGTTTGATATAGGATACGAGAACGATGCACAAAACAAAATGTAACGATAAGAGTAATATACGTTCATGAAACGTTAAGGTTAGGTTACATACCGAAATGTTATGGACATGGGAGATTGATAAAAGAATACAGTTAGGTTATGGGTAGAAAGGGACAGGTGTGTGATAGATTGATAGAATGATAGCGTTAGGATACGTTCCTGTGATGATATGACTAAGGTACGTTCATGTAATGACATGAGTGTGATAGGTATAAGAACGTTAAGACTATGATAAGTTAGGAAACGATATGACCACGAAGTGTTTACGAAATGATATGATTATGATACGACATGTAAATGACGGATATATATATGTTGTCATAAGATATGAAATATGTTATGATACGAGATATGTGATAAATTAACATGTTTATGATATGATACATTGTGATGCAATATGTTATGGTATGATATGTATATGATGAAATGTTATGTTAAAAGCATAGAACGTTACGATATGTCTCTTAAATTGTGTGTATACAGCATGATATGAATGACATGAAATCACGATAAATTACATGAAATATAACCCCGTGAAAATTATGTATGATATGAGAACTGAGAATGAGAAACAATATGATATGAATGATGATTGATATCTGAAACGATGTGATATGTATATAATGCTAGCGGGGTTGTATTAAATGATAATGAAAACGGAAAAATGTTGGGACCTCATGCATTATGTGTGCTCATGCATTGAGGGATACCCATATTCCATCACGAGGGTACGGACGCGTACATCCATTAGGCAGGCGAAGTATCGTTATGTTTTACATAATGTTGCCGTGACGGTTACTAATTCTAATGGGTGTCCGACAAAAGCTACCAGAGAAGGCTCGCCCGACAAGAAAAGGGGTCCAGCAGTGTGCAAATTGACTGGTGAGCCTATACTCGCATGTATAGGCTGTGTGTAGAGTATATGGTACACATCCAAGCTGTCCAATTAGAATAGTGTCGTAGGAAAAAAAATAGACTGATAGGTCTCGTCATTGCATTCGCATGTTCTTGCATTTAACCCCCAATAGTGGGGTCACTTACTAAGTATTTCTTAAAATACTCAAGCATCGTGCTACCTTTATTTCAGGTTAAGGCAAGACATTCCTGTACGGCTGACGACGACATCGCAACTCGAGACCATTGCACATGCATAGGGTAGTCGTATTTCTTTCTTAGACTTAGGCTAGAATAGAATGTTTATTTATTTTATGTAGTCTTTTGTTGTGTCGTCTTTAAAAGTGTTTTCAAAACACGTAAGTCCATGACAGTGTTTTAAGCTGAAGGTTAAGTTTTATGAAAGTTTAAAGGGAGTATTTCCGCATTCAATGTTTATGATATGTATACAGTAGCGACCTTAAATTAAGTAGAAAATTTCGGGCCGTTACACCTAGGGGCGTGCGAGCCCGCCTGGTGGTACACGTTTGGACGTGTGGGTTGTGTGTAGAGAAGTACTACACATCCAATTCAGCGTGGACTGGAAAGCCACTTAAGAGAATGAAATGATGTTTTAAATGATAGATCCCGTCATGTTGCATGTGACTACATTTCATGACCCTATTATTGGTGTCACTTATTGAGTATTTCTTAAAATACTCAAGTTACATGCTACTCTTACATTTTAGGTAAATGCAAAATACCCCTTTACGGATGAAGGCGACATCGTGACAAAGACCATGGAACCAATATAAGGATAGCTGCATTTATGTTTATTTTGTAGCCCTTAACTTAGTTCCGAGCATTCTGTTGTTCTTCTCTTTATTTTATTTAAATTCTCATTTAGTTTTAAAGATTTTATTTTCAAACGGCTTAAGTCATGACATCATTTATGAAATACTTTAAATGAAGTATGCGGAACTTTACAGTCATGTCATGAATGTCATAGCGACTCTATTACAATAGAAAAATAGGGTTGTTACATTTATGTTATGCCAACTTGACTATCGTGTACTACGTTGTTATTCATGTATGTTCTTCCAATATTCGCTCGCTGTGCCTCGTACCTCAATAAAAACATCAAGATTTGGCTAGTGGTAAACTCAATCTTCCTCTAATTTTTATTTTGGTTTTGATTTAAGTGAGTTTGTTTTTAGTCCCATGGATTTGATTTTCCACATGGTCGTAGAAATTTTGTGGTTGTCCCATCATGACTAAGGGAGGAGAAGACTTGTCCCGACTGAAAAAGAAGAAGAACCAATGGTGAATGCATAACTACCGTTAGAAATCGTATAATGAATTGCTAGAAGAAACACATATTGAACGTTGGATGTGTGTTGGGTGTGGCTGATCGTCAAACTACTTCAGAAAGACTGGCTGGTTGAGTTCACTTAAACCATTAAGTCCATTTCAATTGGATCGGTCTATCTTAAAGTTTCCTCATGGTTATCTTAATAGGTTAGATTATCCTTCATTGTTTTAAACTAAAATTACATTTGATTGTGCTTATTTTGAGTGCTTTGGTAGAAATTTTAAGTAATTGGTAATCTAAGAAAGTTTGGAACATTGCATCCTATTGTTTCTATTTGATTCGAGCCAATAAACTTTTGACTATAAATGTATTTATGTATTTATTTTGTAAATACACCACGTTGATTTTATTTAAAAATGACTTTAATTATTTCATAAATGAATCTCTTTTTTCTTATTGGTAGGACATTGCTTGAATTTTCACCCTAAAGTATGAATTATTTTTAAAAGAAATCGAAAAAAAATAAAGAACTAGTCATCTATGTAATAAAAACATATTCAAACCAATAATATTCATATATGCGTGATTGAGTATAATTGTAAAATGTTTTGATTTTTTATTTTTAAGTACAATTTTTATATCATCCAAATTAATTTTAAATTCTTTCGAGTATATTTTAAACTATTTTGAAATTATTTTCAAATCACACCCAAGTGATAGATTAGGGGTGTACATTCAACCCGACAATCCGGACCAACCCAATCCGAACTATAAGGGTTGGGTTGGGTTGAATTAGCATTTCGGGTAGGGTTGGGTTCATTTTTCTGAACCCGAACTGAATCGGTTCGGTTTTGGGTTCGTGGGCAAAACCCTCGAGTTTGACCCGAGCCAAATTTAAATATATAAAATATATTAATAATTCTAGCTTATAATTGGTTTGCCAGTGTGGCACTTTGACCTTTTTAAGAAGGCTCACGCCCGAGTTTGAATACATGTTTTTTTTTTGTTATATACAATATCTTTAAAGTAATCATTTTTATTTTTTATTTAATTTCATGATATATCTTTATATTTTTCTTACTTTAACCAATTTTCAAAAAATATCGGTATTTAGCAGTCTTTAGTTTTATGACAATGTTGAATTATGTTAATATGTTACAATTTTCGCTCGTTGTTTTTTATTGAATTTTTTTTTTTTTGTGAATAATTATGGATCGATTTGTGTTTGTGAACTTTTAATGTATTTTATCCAAGATTGTATTCGAATAATTATGAATTGTGGATAAATAAAACTTAAAAAAAAAAAAATTTGACAACCCAACCCGAAAATAGAGGGTTGGGTTGGGTTGGGTTGTGAAAAGTTCTGTGTTGGGTTAAGTTACCAATCCAACCAACCCGAACTTTTGGGTTGGGTCAAAAAAATCCCTCAACCCAACCCAACCCAACTCAGACCATGTACACCCCTACTATAGAATTGTGGAGTGAAGGTTTTCGATCTTAAAATACACAAAGAAAAAGCTTATTCTCTTTGCAATTTACCTCATAGGTTTAATTATATCAAAAAAATATCTTAGTCTAATATTGTTATATTTTCTCTATTTATGTCATAAATAAATCTCTTTTTCTATGATAAAAAAAAGAAGAAAAAAAATAAATGTGTTTGAATCGGTCAAGATAGGAAGGTTTGGTCTTAAAGAAAGGGACACAAAGTGGAAGACAATGAGTACCACAAATTTTCCTATTTTGACTTAGTAAAACACATTTATTTTCTATTTTCTTCGACCCATTTTTTATTTTCTATTTGTTTCTTTTAAATTACAATAATTAATGTTCAAATTCTATTGGGATAGATAAATTTATATGTAATAAAATACATAAACAATCTAAATTAAGAATAGATTTAGCAACTTCCCCTAATTTAATTGAATATTTGGAAGTGTTGCATTTAATATCCTACTAAAATTAATCAATTCACATCACGTTGTTTAATTAAAGAAGGAAAATTCAATCAAAAGAAGTGTCAAAACTTCCAAAGTCATTAAATATCTGAAAGAAAATTCGACCCAAATATCACGTTTAATTTGTATATAAGAAAAATCGAAACCAATAGTAAGGATTAGATTCAAACTTAACTTGCTTAAAAGGGCATTTCTACTAGAGCAATACTTATAGTCTATACATTATCTATCTTCCCAATCCCAAATCAGGAAAAGAATATGCCTAACTTTACATCGCTTCGGTTTCTACTGCTTTTCTCGTATCTTTTCTCCAACTTCATGCTTGATTCAATTCTCACAGGGTCAGATGCATCAACATTGTTCCCACTTCAACAAGAAGCTGATGCTCTTCTCAAAGCTGGTTGGTGGGTCAATCAAAACATCTCAAATCGTTGTAAATGGAATGAAATAACATGCGATGCTTCAGGAAGTGTTACAACGATTGAGGTAAGTAGGTCATTGCCCAAAGGATCTACTCTACAAAACTTGAATTTCTCATCTTTACCTAACTTAAGCTTTCTTACTTTAATTAATTGTAGTCTCCACGGGGCGATTCCTCCTGAAATATCTCATCTCTCTAAACTCACCTATCTGTTTTTACATTTGAATTTTCTTACGGGTGAGCTTCCTTTGGAATTAGGAAATTTGACAAATTTATTAGTGCTTGATCTTGGTAAGAATATGTTCACAGGTACAATCCCTTCGACCCTTAGTGGTTTGACAAATTTAATAACTTTAGAACTTTCCTACAATCAAATAGGTGGATTGATTCCATATGAAATAGGGAATATGAAGAGCATGTCGGCATTGTTTTTAGACAATAACGCAATCATTGGTCCAATTCCATCCACCATTGGAAATTTAAGTAATCTAGAAATTCTTCAGATGGATCATAACAAGATTAATGGTCCACTCCCTTCCACCTTTTGGTATTTAACTAAGTTGATTTGGTTACATCTTTCCTACAACTATTTTAATGGTTCAATTTCTCTAAAAATCCAAAATTTAAAACGTTTGGAAATTCTTGAACTACAACACAATGCACTCACTGGCCAAATCCTTTTCTCCATTGTCCATCTTACAAGTTTAACAATCATAGATTTATCATCAAATAGATTCAATGGGTCTATTCCCACCCAACTAGGACATTTAGAGAAATTAGTTCGTTTTAATGTTAGTTACAACATGCTTAGTGGTCCAATTCCTTCGACTTTCGTGGATCTACTACATAATAAGTATTCTGCCACCTATAACTTAAGACATAATTATGGAATTACATTGGAGATTGACTTTAGTCATAACTTCATTGATGGTGAACTTCCCCATTTGTTACTTGATTATATTAGACCTACAAGCATCAACTTTAGCTACAATAATCTCGTAGGCAAACTTTCAGATTCCTTCCTTTCTTTTAGAAATATCAATTTATCCTATAACAAGCTTGAAGGCCAAGTTTCTGATCGAATTCTACATCGTTTTGATGTAAGTGTTGTTTTTGGCAATCAAAAGCTTTGTGGCAGTGTTCTCCCGCTTCACCCTTGTGATTCACAAAATCATGGAATTTTAAAAATGTTGATGATTCTGCTTCCCTCAATTTCCTTGTTCATTCTATGTATTTCTTGCTTCACTCTTGTTTGTTCCCGGTCAAAGAAGAGGGTCACCCATGAGGCAAAGTCAAATAAGCATGGAAATGTGTTCTGCATATGGGATTATGATGGAAAGATTGCGTATGACGATATTGTAGAAGCAACAGAAGACTTCGATATTAAATATTGCATTGGCACGGGTGGGTATGGAAGTGTTTATAGAGCAAGGCTTCCAGACGGTAAAGTTGTAGCTCTAAAGCGGTAAAGTTGTAGCTCTAAAGAAACTCCACACGCGTGAAGCCCAAGAGACAACCCTTTTCAAAAGTTTCCAAAATGAAGTTGATATGTTGAAAGAGATAAGGCACAAGAATATCATTAAATTCCATGGATATTGCCTCCATAAACGTTGCATGTTTCTTATTTATGAATACATGGAGAGGGGAAGCCTATTTTGGGTGTTGAGTAACGACAAAGAAGCAGTGGAATTGGATTGGAAGAAAAGGCTGAACGTCATACAAAGAGTTTCACATGCTTTGTCATACATACATCATGATTGCATTACTCCAATCATTCATCGTGATGTTACAACCAGTAATATACTTTTGGACTCAAATCTAGAAGCTTTTCTATCTGATTTTGGTATCTCGAGATTACTGGATCTTGAGTCATCTTATCATACCACTGTTGGCGGCACTTGTGGATATATAGCTCCAGGTGAGCACATATTATAGTAATGTAATGATGAATGAATTCTTAATTTATTTTCTTAAATCATTACATTTGATTCTTTTTCTTTTCAAATTCAGAATTAGCGTACACGGTGCTCATAACAGAAAAATGTGACGTCTACAGTTTTGGAGTGGTGACATTGGAAGTAATAATGGGAAAGCATCCTGGAGAATTATTGACTTACTTGTGGTCTAAATCTACTCCACTTATATTCATCAATGATTTGTTAGACTCACGACTCAAATCTCCTTTACACCAAATTGGAGTGGCACAAAGTATACTTTTCACATTAACATTGGCATTTGCATGTCTCCATCCAAATCCAAAAGCCCGACCTACAATGCAACATTTGACTCGAGAATTCAACATTCAAAGGCCCTATCAAATTGAACTCGTATTTAACGAGATTACAATTGAACAACTTTTAAGGCAAGAGATATATCATGTACATCAGATTTAGAAATTATTAATTCAGACTATGTTTTTTTTTCTATTCATTTATGTGTATGTGTTGCAGTAATTTTAAAGCTATTGTGTGGATCCCAACACAAGGACATCTAAAATAAAAGAATTTGCATTGGAGAAGCTAAACCTTGACGTGGCTTCATAGTAAACACCGACAACCATCTCGAACACCCTTTTTTGTTAAATAAAAAAGAAAAATAAAATAAATGTTGAATGTTATAGATACGTAACAAATGATTCTCCTTCTTGGATCGTATAATGCATGCACATCTAAAAATCCCTATATATGGGAGAGGGGTACAAATGGTTGATACCCAACCAGGCATAATGTTTATAAAGAAGACCATTCTTCTAAATCCACAGCAAGTTCTGAATTTTGTACTACAAAAGTGGGGGAAAGTATCAATTAATTAATGAAATGCAACGTGGGAATAAAAGTAGAATTGAGATTCTAGGAGCGGATCCATGCAAGTACCATGAATAATTAATGACTACGATTTAGGTCAAGTAAGTAAGTGGCTCTACTGTTGGCTTAGTTGGATGAATTATATTATGTACGATGATGTGTGCCCTGTGATCCTGCACGTTTCATTTGTATGAATGATATGCTATGTTGTTTGATTCTTTGTTATGTTATGTCATGTTATGCTATGTTGAGATATGCCATGTATATAAGCTATACAATAATGTGACTATTCTATGTTGTATAAAATGTTATGACATCGATAATCTATGATGCATAAATCTCCATAGATCATGCAATGAAAGCTATGCTATGTATGTATGAATTGACAGGAATTAGGTATACATAATTCACAAATTTGTTATGTTACAGAGGAATGAAGTTTTGACTTGCATCATAAATTATGTCGCGAATTTAAGCTATGGGGACTTTAGGTATATTTGTGTGTCATGTGCATCAAGATACTTCTCCATTTTGAGAAGTACGGTCGCGTACATTGCAGCTTACGACATTTATGTTCGCCAAGATGTTTTGCGGGCCCTTTCCCTCCGTGGTGTCTGGCAAAGCCTGTTAGGGAGTGCTAGCTCGCCAGCAAGGCCACGAGGCTGTGTTTGCATTTTTCGCCAGCAAAACATGTTCGCATGTGTAGACCGTGTATAAAAAAGTAGTACAATCCTACATTGCCTTGACGGGAAAGCTACCTAAAGTCATGCAATGTTTTTAAATGATACGTCTCACCATGTTGCACGTGTTTGCATTTTCTAGCTCCATCTGTAGAGTTACTTACGGAGTATTTCTTAAAATATTCAAGTTATTGGCTAATCTTAATTTTTAAGTAAAGATAAAGCATCTCTATATAGATGACGGCGTCACAATGAAGATCATTTGACTAGTGTTACGGTAGTTGTATTATGTCTTTTTGATGTGACTAGATTAGGGTATTGATTCATTTTTTTATTTTGATTGAAATGCTACATTATTTTTTTTCAACTTTATTGTTTTTCTTCGTGTTGCTTTAAAGGATTTACTACAAACATTTGAGTCTATAGCATCGATTGAAATTATTTAAAATGAATGTTTCCACTCTTAACAGTCATGTCGTGCATTTGGTACTAACTTTATTATGGTAAAAAAACAGGTTCATTATCGAAAGTGTCCCAAACGACGATTGTTTCCTCTAGCTTTTTCGATGTCACCACTCCTTCGCTAATGCATGTCCCTCCAACCTCACGGCTGCATCAATTTCAAGATTTTTAACTTAGTTTTGTGATTTTTCTACTTTCTCTAATTTTTTATTTTTCAATATCTGGCTTGAACCAATTTCATTAATTTACTGAAGTGGTAAGAGTTTTAATCCATCCTTCGAACAAAATTTATTTTTTCATAATCTTTTAACTATAAAAAGAAGTAAATTCAAGTGTAAAATTTACTGTTCTTGATGTTCTCCAAACTCCTCATTTATGTATGGTTCAACTTAAGATTTCTTTACGAAAGATGTGTAAAATCTCCTCAAAAGTACATTAAAATCAGTCAACTATAGAGGAAAATTGAAACTAAAAGTTTGAAACTATTACCTATTTATCTTCTTAATATATTTGGATGATCGAAGAGTTCAAAATTAATATCCTCGATGTTCTAAGCAAGTTTTACAAAGAGATTGTGGCCAAAAAGTATCTTTCTCGTAGTCGGGTCGGATCAGAGCACACTACGTGTTTATTTTTCAAAACTCGTTTTCTCTCTTGTTCTTTCCCTTTTCTTTTCTTTTGTTTCTTTCTTTTCACTTTCTTATACACTAATCAGCAACCAACCCACTACTTGATGTCCAATTAATGAGTTGAAATGACAAAACTGCCTCTTTGGAGTCCGTTTTCACTTTTTTTTTTTTTTCAATTTTGGCTACTTCCTTACCTATTTGCTCATATATTCTCCCATAAGTTCTTTCTTTTTCAAACAAGAAATTATCATCATTTAGGGGACTCATTGAGATTTTTCTACTCATTTTCTCACCTACCTAAATTTAAAATTTGATCTTTGAGGCTCAATAGACCTTATCCTTGAGTGGTACTTAGTATTCTTCTTGCCTTGATAGTTATAGAATTTGTTTGGTATTGTTGTAACATGAGTTCTTAATCTTGAGTTCTCAATCTTGTAAACAAGAACCTTATCCTTGAGTTCTCAATCTTGTAAGTTTCTAAGGTTCATAATTCCTTGAACATAAATTGTAACATGCATTCGTAATCATATGAACCTATCATATGAATCCATCATAAAAACTAGCATGAGTTATTCTAGAAAATCATAGATTCATAATGAATTCCTTAAAAAGTTCAAGAAAGGTCTTGAATCTTGAGGTGTTTCCTTAGGCGTTTTTTAAGTTCTATGAGTTTAGGTTCCAAACTTGCTCTAGTCAACTTGAACTCTCGAACGTACCTTCTTATGCTTGGAATAGGCCTTATAAGAAGTACCAAATTATTTGGAACATGTATAGACCTTAAATTATCATAAGTAGTCTTACGGGCATTTTGGTCATTTTACCTATAATTCTTGGTTTTTCTACTTAACGAGTTCCAATGGCTTTCAAACATCACAAAATCACCGAACATTATAACATAAGATCTACTACAGAGTTTCATAGCATTTGGAGGTCATCTAGGTCATGAACCGAAGGTAAATTACCTTAAGGGCATTATGGTCTTTTTACACCATTTCTTTGTTTACATACTTATCCTTATGTAGTGACCACCAAACTTCATATGTAACCTCAACCTGCTATCATATGCTCACATTTAAAATTTCATAGACAGTGGAGTTTATTTAGTGGGTTAATTTAATGTTTTTTAAACCCCAAGCCATTTGATCGGTTTAGGGTCTTAACTCATGGTTCTTTGAGTTTTTCTTTCATATAACTTTAATTCATACTTGGTTTAGAGTTCATGTGGAAATCCAAGTGATTATGTTTTAAATGATAGATTCCACCATGTTACATGTGACTACATTTCACGACCCCAATAGTGGGGTCACTTATTGAGTATTTCTTCAAATACTCAAGTCATGTGCTACTTTTACATTTTAGGTAAAGACAAGGCACCCTTATATGAATTTCGGCAACGTTGTGACAAAGGCCATGGAACCAATATTAGGATAGTTTCATTTATGTTTATTTTGTAGCCCGTAGCCTTATATTAGGGTATTGTGTTATTCTTCTCTTTATTTATTAAAATTTTCGTTAAGTATTAAAGATTTTATTTTCAAACGGCTTAAGCCCATGACATCATTTATGAACTACTTTAAATGAAGTATTCCACACTTTATAATCATATCATGCATGTCGACTCTATTTCAGTTGAAACATAAGGTCGTTACATCTATGTTATGCCAAATTTGACTGTCGTGCAAACACTCTCATTCATCTATTTTCTTCCGATCTTCGATCTTCGTGCCTCATACCGCATCAAGATTTAGTAGGTGGTAAACTGAATCTTCCTTTGATTTTGATTTTGGTTTCAATTGGTTTGAACTCAATTTTAATTTCATGGAGTTGGTTTTTCCACATTGTCGTAGGAATCTTGTGGTTGTCCCATCATGACCAAGGAAGGAGAAGAATTATCGTGACGGAGAGAGAAGGAGAACCAATAGTGAATTGCATAACCACCTTTAGAAATGGTGTAATGAACGGCTAGGAGAAGCACACATTGAATGTTGGATGTGCGTTAGGTATTGCTAGTCATCAAACTACTTCAGTAAGACTCGCTGATTCAGTTCACTTAAACCAATTAGCCCAATTCAATTAGATGAGTCTAGTTTAAAGTTTCCTCATACTTATTTTATTAAGTTAGATTATCCTTCCTTACTTTAAAAAAAAAATACATTGGATCGAGCTAATTTTGGGTGTTTTGGTAGAAATTTTGAAGTAATGGATAATTTAAGAAGGTTGAGAGCATTGCATCCTATTGTTTTAAGAAACTTTTCTATTGGATTATTACTGTTCTTAATAATTTTGAGCCGTTAGATATGTATTCATATATTTGTTTTGTAAATACGGCTGGGCAGGGTTGATTTTATGCGATGTTCAAACTAACAATGTTTTGATTTTATATTTTATATTCAATTTTTACATCATAAAAAATAATTTTAAATTATTTAATGTATATTTTGGAATAATTTTGAAATTATTGATGGTGGAGTGAAGGTTTTTATTTTTAAAAACAAACATAGAAAAAGTTTATTCTTTTTACATTTTCTTTCCTATTTATTAAACTTTATTTTACATGACACTCTTGATTATATCAAAAAAGAAAATATCTTAGTCTAATATTGATATATTGTCTTTATTTTAGATTTTTTTTTTTTTAATATCAATTTATCCTATAACAATCTTGAATGCCAATTTTCTGATCAAATTCTACGTGGTTTTGATGTAAGTATTATTTTAGATTCCTTACTTTGTGGCACTATTCCCCGGCTTCACCTTTGTGATCCACATGATCATGAAATTTTCAAAATGTTGATGATTCTGCTTTCCTCAATTTTCTTGTTCGTTCTCTGTTTTTCTTGCTTCACTCTTGTTCGTTCTCAATCAAAGAAGAGAGTCACTTATGATATAAAGTCAAATAAGCATGGAAATTTATTCTGCATATAGGATTATGATGGAAAGATTGCGTATGACGATATCATAGAGGCAATAGAAGACTTCGATATTAAATATTGCATTGGCACTGGTGGGTATGGAATTGTTTATAGAGCAAGGCTTCCAAACGGTAAGGTCGTAGCTCTAAAGAAACTTCATACCCGTGAAGCCCAAGAGAACTCTTTTGAAAAGTTTCCAAAATGAAGTTGATATGCTGAAAGAGATAAGGCACAAGAACATCATTAGACTCCATGGATATTGCCTCCATTAACGTTGCATGTTTCTCATTTATGAATACATGGAGAGGGGAAGCCTATTTTGGGTGTTGAGCAACGACAAAGAAGCAGTGGAATTGGATTGGAAGAAAAGACTGAACGTCATACGAAGAGTTTCACATGCTTTGTCATACGCATCATGATTGCATTATTCCAATCATTCATCGAGACGTTACAACCAGTAATATATTTTTGGACTCAAATCTAGAAGCTTTTTTATCTGATTTTGGTATCTCAAGATTACTTGATCTTGAGTCATCTTATCATACCACAGTTGGTGGAACTTGTGGATATATAGCTTCAGGTGAGCATATATTATATTAATGACTAATGAATTCTTAATTTATTTTTTTAAATTATTACTTTTGATTTTTTTTTTTCAAATTCAGAATTAGTTTACACTGCGGTCATAACAGAAAAATGAAAAATGTGACGTCTACAGCTTTGGAGTGATGACATTGGAAGTAATAATGGAAAAACATCCCGGAGAATTATTGACTTACTTGTGGTCTAAATCTATTCCACCTATATTCATCAGTGATTTGTTAGACTCACGACTCAAATCTCCTTTACTCCAAATTGGAGTGGCACAAAGTATACTTCTCATATTAACATTGGCCTTTGCATGTCTCCACCCAAATCCAAAAACCCAACCTACCATGTAACATTTGACTCGAGAATTCAATATTCAGAGGTCGTATCAGATTGAACTCGTATTTAACCAGAGTACAATTGAACAACTTTTAAAACAAGAGATATATTATGTACATAAGATTTAGAAATTATTAATTTAGACTATGCATTTTCTTCGGTTCATTTATGTATTTATGTGTATGTATTGCATTAATTTTAAGACTAGTGTGTTGATCCCAACACAAGGATACCTAAAATAAAAGAATTTGTAGTGGAGAAGCTAAACCTTAATGAACTATTCCATGGCTCTATAGTAAAAAAAACAAAAAAAAATGTTGAATATTGCAAATACCTAACAAATGACCCTCCTTCTAAGATCATATAATGCATGCCCATCTAAAAAAAACTATATATGCATTGATTAGGGTATGCAGTAGAGATGGTTACATTCGAACTAAGACAATGTTGTTAGTTTATAACTTTTAATCTTGAAATTAGGGAAGCAAATATATGAAATATGTCAAATTAATATTTTGAATTCTTCCAAGGATGAAGTTGATACAGTGGTTAAGAAGGTTAATTGCAATTATTCCAAGGATGAGGGGTACAAATGGGAGATACCCCCAACTGGGCTGAATGTAGTTCTGAATTTTGTACTACAAAAGTGGGGGAAGTATTAATGGGGAGATACCCACTAATAGAGCATTAACTTACCATGGATAATTAATGACTACGATTTAGGTCAACTAAGTAAGTGGCTCTACTGTTGGCTTGGTTGGATGAATTATATTATGTATAATGATGCGTGTCCCATGATCCCTGCACGTTTCATATGTATGAATGATATGCTATACTATTTTGTTCGATATTATGTTATGCTATGTCATGTTATGTTGTGTTGAGATATGTCATGTATATAAGCTATGCCATAACGTGACTATGCCATGTATAAAATGTTATGACATCGATAATTTATGATACATGAACCTCCATAGGCTATTCAATGTAAGCTATGTTATGTAGGAAAGAATTGAAGGAATTATGTATGCATAATTCAAAGACTTATTATGTTATAGATGAATGAAGGTTTGACTTACATCATAAATTATGTCGTGAATTTAAGATATGGGGACCTTATGTATATTTGTGCGTCATATGCATCAAGATGCTTCTCCATTTTCAGAAGTACGGGCGCGTATCTTACGACTTACGACATTTATGTTTGCCATGATGTTTTGCGGGCTCTTTCTCTCCGTGGTATCTAGCAAAGCCTGTTAGGGAGTGCTAGCCCGCCAGCAAGGCCACGAGGGTGTTCGCGCTTGTTTGGTGGCCGCATGTTCGCATGTGTCGGCCATGTTTTAAAAAGTACTACAATCCTACATTTCTTTGACTGGAAAGCTACCTAAAGTCATGCGATGTTTTTAAATGAAGGTCTCACCATGTTGCACGTGTTTGCATTTTTCGGCTCCAACAGTGGGGTTATTACAGAGTGGAGTATTTCTTAAAATACTCAAGTCATGAGTTACTCTTAAAGATAAACTACCTCTGTATGGAAGACGGCGTCACAATGAAGGCCATGTGACTAGTGTTAGGGAAGTTGCATTATGTCTTTTTGTAGCCCCTAGATTAGATTAGTGCATTTATTCAAATCAAAATGCTACATTAATTATTTTCCACTTTGTTGTTTTTCTTCGTGTTGCTTTAAAGGTTTTACTACAAACATTTGAGTCTATATGTGACAACCCAATTTTTTAGGCTTCGAAAATCAGACTGTGACCAAAAAGACGAAAACGACACCAACTAAAATTAAGAAGAAAATTAAAAGAAAAGAAAAATAAAATATGAAAATCCAATAAAGACTTAAAACCGAAGAGAGAGAAGTTTAATTTTCAAATACTACAAAGGGGATACAAATTTTAAAAAAGGAAATACAAATATGAAAGGATACACAAAAGACTACAAAAGACCTAAAAGGGACTGACACTCCGAAACGACCCCCTCTATGACCGCACAGCTCTCGAACGCTCCTCTATCTCGACCTGCAGCCTGCGAACACCTAAAAAAAATATGAAAACTAAGATGAGTATAAAAATTATCCTCAGTAAACCACCTACTTGTATGCTTTCATCGCATCATAAGCTTAACAGAATTCTCACGATCCCCTAATTGGCTCTAGGACGTCTGATTTTGGTCTTAGTTCTTTGGGGCTTGCCCCTTAGAACTTGCTCCATGGAGCTTCACTAGTTCTCCGTTCTTTCATTTGATACCTAAGGGTTCTATGCCAAATTGTAATGACCGGTATCTCTCTATGAGGGGCTACCTCTACATGGCTATCTGAGACTACATGGTATCTAGCTTATGAGTGTGCTGAGTACCTCCTAAGCCCATGATAGTCCCCTGGGGGGGACCCAACCCATTCCCATGCGAAATGGTTGGGCGTAATGTGAACTGATCAGGAACCTTGGTCCACCCACAAAGCTATAGATATCGTTCACACAACTAGCAGCCTAAGAACACTCCTCAGGTACGTCGCTGTGGTGATATGCTAGGTTCCTAGGGGAAGGTTAGGTCTAGCTTAAGTGACTTGTCGCTCCTAACCGCAAATCCCTAGGCTTATCATAGTAATGGGTCATAGAAAATAATAGAGTGTGCATGCAACCGTCATCTAACGTCATCATATATAATTCATGCAAATTAGACTCGTATGCTCAATGGGGCTAGGATATAAATCAAGCACGAACGCGAAATACGTGCTCAATGGGGCGAAGACATCTATCAAGTTCCTGGAACGCAAAGTTCACAATTTCCACATAGGCATACGTCTAGGGGAAGCCTAAAGCATGATTTCACACTCAAATAATTCACCCAATAATTCATGTTCGTTGTAATCAACTGGCCTAATTTCAATCATAGAAGGCTACCACCTAAGGTAAATAATTAGCATGCATGCAATCCAAGCGAGTCCTACAAGTATTTCTTCCTAAACACCGGGTGGTGACTTACATGGTTGACGCGTGCCCTTTTGAAAGCGTTTATATGCCCGAGAGTTGTCAAAAAATACTGATTTTCCTCAGATTAGGTCCTTATTTGCATAAAAACATCGTTAGAATTGGAATCGAGGCAGAAATTGGGCAAACAGAAGTTAGACAGACGGAAACCAACAACTCACACGCTCTCATGCGCCGCCACGCATCCTCACATGCCGCCACGTGCCCAAACGAAGTTTAATCGCGAGTGTCACGCAGGGGTCGGATTCTATCGTTGCGGCTCATTGGGCTGGTTCGGTTTGCGTTCGAGTCGCGATATGAATCATGGTTTGGCTTAGTTGGACTGCAGGTCAGCTGGGTTACGGGTCGGATCAGGTCAGTTAGCGGGGCAAGCCGATTCGGTTCGTAGGGGACGCGTGTCACGTTCTAGCTGGAGTCGCTTCGCTCCTCTTGGCGCTTGACGCGTTGCACCACCCAGCAAGCGACGCGTGTCCCTTGCCCAGCTGCACACGCCTCCCCCTATTGTCGGTCGACCTGTGGCTTTTCGCCTGCCCTGATTCGTTCCTCCACCCGCCGGATGACACGTGTCTCTTCGGCGTCCTCTCTCCTCCGTTCTGGGAAAGGACTTTCGAATTAGCAGTTTCCAATCACGATTTCGGCCAAGTCCCTACACGAAATCTGTGGAGAATTTTCGTAGATGAACATATCCAGATTTCAGACTTTGATTCACAAAGGAAAGTCGTAGATTTGAGAAAAACGCTCAAGATCTTACCTTGCGAATTTTCTGGATTTCTCGACAGTTTTGGACTCTGGCCACCCAGATTCTCTTCTCCCTTCCAAGAAAGGCTCCTTGAGTCATGAACTTGACCGGAATAGACTCCAACGGTAGTTTTCGGTGAGTTTTCGGGCTATTCATTCTTCCTTCTCAATCTAGGTTCTCTCTACCTCTTTCTCTCTCATTTTTTTTTCTTTTGCATGACTTTTGCAAGGGTTCCATTTGTACCTTTAGGGGCTCGAGGGACAAAATTACCTATTTTCCCCTCTGTTGACTTTAATCCCCTTTATTTATTTATTTTCTTTTTCTTTTTTTTCGGGTGCTACAATATAGCATCGTTTGAAATTATTTAAAATGAATGTTTCTGCTCTTAACAGTCATATCGTGCATGCGTTAGTAACTTTATTAAAGTAGAATAACAGGGTCACTACTGAAAATGTCCCAAACAATGATGGTTTTTCAATGCATGTCACCACTCCTTCGCTAACGCTGTCCTTCCTGCCTCACGACTGCATCAATTTCAAGATTTTTAACTTAGTTTTGTGATTTTTCTATTTTCTCTATTCTAGAAACTCATAGGTTTATAATGAATTCCTTAGAGGGTTTTAGAAGGGTCTTGAGTTTTGAGGTGTTTCCTTGGGCGTTTCTTAAGTTCTATCTGATTTATGTTCCAAACTTGCTTCAGTTAACTTTAACTTTTGAACATATCTTCTTGTCCTTAGGAATATGTCTTATAAGAAGTAGCAAATCATTTGGAGCACATATAGACCTTGAATTATCATAAGTAGTTCTAGGGGTATTTTGATCATTTTACCCCTAATTCTTGGTTTTACTACTTAACGAGTTCCAATGGCTTTCAAACATCGCAACATCATCGAACATTATAACATGAGATCTACAAAATTTCATAGCATTTGGAGGTCATCTAGGTCATGAACCAAAGGTAAATTACCTTAAGGGCATTATGGTCATTTTACACCATTTCTTGGTTTAATAGGCAGCGGAGTTCAGTTAGTGGGTTAATTATATGTTCCTTAAACTTCGAACAATTTGATCGGTTTAGGACCTTAACTCACGGTTCTTTGAGTTTTTCTTTCATATTCATACTTATTTTAGAGTTCATCGGAAATTCAAGCAATTTCTACAAGTGTTTCTTAAGAAAAGTCTAAGGTGGCTACTTACCTCATCGTCGACGTTCGAGACCTCGTTCTTGAGCTTCCGGAATCCAAATTTCTTCAAATTTTCCTCCACAGACTCCTTATTGTATCTAGTTTCTTGAACCATAAACATTTTCATAAGAACCGATCTGGATGGGGGATAAAATTAAGAAAAACTAAGAGAAAGTCGCATTTTGGGTTGACATGGCCGGTAAAGTGAACCAGCCACGTCATTGTCTTCTTCCTCTCAACACGAAGAAGACGGGGGCGTTTATATGTGCCATAGTCAGAAAACGTGGTTCTTCAACTCTGATCACGCAGTTTCTTTACTCAATTTCTTCATGAAACTTAAAGATGGTGTTACAAGGAAGATCTAGAAATTGATTTCATACCTTATCGTCAATCGTAGCCTAAGATATTCGCCTCCAAAGTTCGTCCAAAAAATGATTTCTCGCCGGAGCAAAAACAAAGAATTTCTTATAGGGTAGTCAATTCTAGGGGTTTGGAAGGCCCAATTTCTTCATGGAACCTCTTTCATATCCTTTTCTCAAGTTAATGGAATTTGTTTGGAGGAACGTCTTTGAGTGTGGGACCTAAATTTTTAAAAAATCTCTCTCGATCTGCGACTCACCCAAAACACTAGAAGATCGATCTCTTTGGTAGCTTGTTCTTTGACATTTCAGCTCTCTATTCCTTCACCAAAGTTACTCAACTTCTTCCTTTGAAGATAAAGGAATCCTCAATTTAAAGGAAAAGAGACCGTAGGTAGGAATTCGATACTTATCCCCAATTCAAGTCCGAAACTAATTTTCTTCAATTGGACACGTTCGGGAGGTTTTTTCTCTTCATTTTCTTCTATGGAAATATTCCTTGGAGGTGCAAAAACTGATTAGGATCGTCATTTCTCGATGAATTATCATGTATCCTCAGATTGGATTTTCAATCTTTGAAGCTCATCAATGGTGGATTGGATTGGGAGAATGGTTTCTAGACACTTTCAACACTTGACTTCTTCACAGAACTTGTGGGTAATCTTGTTTAGAAACTGTAGAAACAAGTTTGAAGGGAAATGATGTTGAATTGCTCTTTAATTTGGAAGAAATCCTAGAGTAGGAGATCCAAAATCTAAATGCTCACAACTCTCGATTGAGGTCTCGGTTGAACTCGTTTCTTGTTCATATTAGTTTTATTAGAATATCTTATAATAATTAATTATGGAATATATCTTAGATATCCGTAATTAGTTAATATTTTTTCTTTTATGATTTGATTAGTAGTATATTTTATTTTATTCTCAAGATTTAGTTAGTTTATATTTTCGTTATTTGTAGGTATTAGTTGGTAGTTTGTATCCTATTTAAACGTTATGAATATCAATGAAGAATACATACCTTCCAATTATATTTCTATTTCTCATTCTTAACATGGTATCAGAGCACCGATCTTGGTATTCCTAATGCCCCTTGGACTCTGAGTCCAAGGGGGAGTATTAAACCTAAAGTCAAATCCTAACTCAATCAGTGAAGCCTTTACAGTCGTCGATCATCCATCGTGATAAGTTTTATCGTGATAAGTCCAATCGAGTATCACAACAACCACAACTTCCTTTCAACAGCTTCCAAACCATCGCCATTGCTTCCGAACCTTAAGCAACCACTACTAGTCCTTAAGCAACCACAACGAAGGACGACGGATGATATATATCCAGCATCTTCAAATTTCTCACCAAGCTCAAAGGTGGCATATTCAAGATGTTCGTATTTTCTTTCACAACCTCTCATGTGATCCAGAGCACCGATCATGGTGTTATTATCCAACTTCAAAACTTCGGATGTTTATTTAACACATCCTTATTATATTCATCACTCTGATCAACTAGGATATTCACTTGTTCCAATTAAATTGAATGGAACAAATTACCAATCCTGGAGTAAATCATTTATGCATGGACCAAGAACTGATCAGGAGGATATTCACTTGTTCCAATCAAATTAAATGGGACAAATTACCAATCCTCGAGTAAATCATTGCGGTCTATTTCTGGGTAAATTTAATTATTTCTTGCAAGATCATCAACAAATACTTGGTTTTGCATCTTCTGGTGAAATTCAATAATTTATTGGAAGTCTATAAAGCAAACCAATGTCAGCAAATACTTGTTTAGAGTTAACTTGACGGATATTTTCACTACTGGGAAGACAAAAGTGTTATTGACCTACACTCTCTTCTCAAAGACAAGTTGAGTGCTATTGACCTACACTCTCTATTTTCGTAAAGACAAGTTGAGTGTTATTGACCTACACTCTCTATTTTCGTAAAGACAAGTCGGGTGTTATTGACCTACACTCGTAAAGGCAAGTCGGGTGTTATTGACCTACACTCGTAAAGGCAAGTCGGGTGTTATTGACCTACACTCGTAAAGGCAAGTCGGGTGTTATTGACCTACACTCGTAAAGGCAAGTCGGGTGTTATTGACCTACCCTCGTAAAGGCAAGTCGGGTGTTATTGACCAACACTCGTAAAGACAAGTCGGGTGTTATTGACCAACACTCGTAAAGACAAGTTGGGTGTTATTGACCAACACGCTCCAACTTGAGGGGGAGTATTAGAATATCTTATAATAATTAATTATGGAATATATCTTAGATATCCGTAATTAGTTAATATTTCTTCTTTTATGATTTGATTAGTAGTATATTTTATTTTATTCTCAAGATTTAGATTTTCCTTATTTGTAGGTATTAGTTGGTAGTTTGTATCCTATTTAAACGTTATGAATATCAATGAAGAATACATACCTTCCAATTATATTTCTATTTCTCATTCTTAACAAGTTTCCACCACTCCATAATTTATAGATGAATGATCCAAAATCATTGAATCGTCCAGAATTTTCACAATTCCGTTCTTGATTTTTCTAGATCATTCATCGAAATTATCTACTCCAACTAGAACCTTACAAACCTTGGTTTTGAAAAATAGTCGTTGGATGTGATGATTTGTGCGTGTTTTAGATCATATCCAATTTTGGAGGAGATCCAACGGCTGAGATTTGAGTATTAAAAGATTTTGTGTAGATGGTCACCGTAGATGCTTCAATTCTGATTAGAGTGGCATTTCTGTAATTATCCTTTCTATCAGGGGTATTTTGGCAATTCGACACTTTTCGAATATTTTATTATTATTTTTCATGAAAAGTCATAATTTTTCTAAGAATCCTTCATCACTTATTGGTCATTTTTTTCTTCTTGAGTATCTTGAGATTCCTTCTAGATAAGGAATTAAAAATCTAGAAACTTCCTTAGAAATTAAAAAAATGACATTGTCGTCCTTTTCGCTTACTTTTTCCTTCCCAATCTTTCTCCAAAGGCCTTGGGTCCTTCTTAAGATATAAAAATAACTTGCTTAAGACCCTTGTCCTTACTTAATCCTCTTTCTTTCCTTGGATCCTTTGGGTCTTACATGGCGACTTATTCATATTGGAGCTTATTTCCTTCCTTTTTTGGGTGTTACAAATACTATCCCCCCGCCCCTTAAGAACTTTCTTCCTCAAAAGTTCGTTGTCTTTAATTCCTTGCGTTTTTATTGTTGGGGTGCCTATATTTAACCTTGTTCTTTTAATTGCTTAGGATTTTTTTTCGGTGTACCCTGCTCCGGCTTATCCTTGTCCTTGAGGCCTTAGTCCTTAACTTATATCTTGAGGCCAAGTACCTATTCCAAAATTTGTTCCTCTTGATTGTATTCTCAACATCCTTTGTTGAGATGACTAACCTTCCTTACATTTGATTGAATCTTAGGGCTTATCTTCTTTCCACGACAAGCCTTAACATGATCTTGTTCCTCAAGGTTTTATCTTGAAGATTTCTCTTGTTCCCTCTTATATAAGGCTTATGAGTGGGATGTTGGGGCTTATCTCCTTCTTAGGTTTCTTATCCTTTGAGTCTTCTCTGTTCTTGTCTTAGGTTATCCTCCTTAGTATCCTTACTGTACTTTAAAGTCTTAAGTCCTTGAAGGAAGCTATTAACTTAGAATCTTTTAGGGGTTTCTATGTGGAATACTTAAGAATCTTTTAGGGGTTTCTATGTGGAATACTTAAGTCATAAAGTCAAGGTTTAGAGGCATACTTGTTTCTGTTTGGTCGAGAATATTGGCTTAGCCATAGTACATCCACACCTTTTACGCAGTGCCCCTTGGCCCCACTTGTTTTGCCCTTGATTCTGAGCTTTTCCTTGGTTATTTGGGTTAGTCACCCCGTTCCTCCTTTTTTTGACATTTGAGACTCCTATGGCCCTCTGCTCCATAGTTGAAGCACACATTAGTTCCTGCCAAGCATTTTCCCTTGTGTATCCTTCCGCACTTAGGGGATAAGGGTCTATTTTCCTCCTACACTTGGCGGTTGCTGCTTTACATATGGGGCCTTTGGTGTCTTTGGAGCATCTTTGTCAAGCCCTCTCTTGCGTCCTATTTGCTCCAATTTCTTGTTCTTTTGGTTGTGCATGTCTAGCAAAGTTGCGGCCTTTAGTGTAGTTGCATAGTCACTTAAGGCATGAACCATTACTAATCCTAATATATCCTCTTTTAGGCCCCTTATGAAATAGAGAGTCCTTTTCTTCCCAAGTGTCTACTAACTCCGAGGCAAACCTAGATAACTAGTGAACTTCAAGTCATATTCTTCTACAGTCCTCTCCCCTTGCTTAAGTCTTAACAAGGTTTTTTGGAGTTTGTACATGGCCGCTGTGGAAAAGAATGCATCCTTAAAACAACTCTAAGGGATAATTTCATCTTCAACACTTACAGTCTTGGAAGCTGACTTCCACCAAAAATGTGCCTCTTCTTTAAGCATGTATGTGGTGCAATGAACCTTGAACTCTTCAAAGCAGTTTATATATAGGAGGGCGGTCTCTATAGCTTTGAATCATGCCTTTCGCTTTTACTGGATCAACCTAGCCCCCATCAAATGTAGGTGGGTCAAACTTTCTAAAGTCTTTGATATAGCGGGATTCTTATGTAGTCCCTTGGAAACTTCTATGGGCTTCCACTCCTTGGGTTGCCGTAAGAGCCTATACTATTTGACTAGCCTGTATTTCTAGGGATGACTTCATGAAAGACGCTAGTATTTCTATGGTGAAGGTGAAGGTGAAGGTGGAATGTCCTAGAGGCATAGTTTGACTTAGGCTCTTGTTGTGTTTTTATTTCTACGTTCTGGGCTTGAGTCATTCCTACTTCAGGGGCTCCTTCTGTGGAATTCTTTGAAGCAATCCTTCGGCTTCCTCGCCTAGTTGGGGTCCTCTTCTTGGGTGACATGAACTTAGTACTGAAAGAACACTCAAGGTTACTTGCTTATCCTTAGGGTCTTCTAGTTATCTTAAGTCTTATCTTAAATAGTAACCCTATGATCACGCACCTAATAACTTAAAGTTCTAGGCATATTTAAAGTTAAGAGTCTTAAGGCATACTTACCTAGCCTCGACAGGGCGTCCTCTTGAGCTGGACCATAGAGAAACCTTGGGCTCTGATATCACTTTGTAAGGATTGGGATGACTCGATGACTCCAAAAAGACGAGTAAATTTTTCTAAAAATAAAACAAACCAAATTTAAAATATAACATACATTATATTTATATTATAACAAAATAAAGTTTATACAAAGTATTCAAAACACAACACAACAGTTAAAAGGAACGACACAAAACATTTTAAAACAAAAAGGGTGAAGGACGACGGGCGAGGTTTGTCTATGGCACCTGCTCCAAAGTCCGCTCCCGACCTCGACCAACTCCTTATTACCTGAAAAAAATGGAAAATAAGGAATGAGTACAAAGTCTCAGTAAGTAGCCTACTTGTAGACTGTTAATTGTGTCCTTGATATGTTTGGGTACCACACTCTTTCTTGTCTTGTTCTAGTTCTTGTTGTAAGTACTTAGGCCCTCTAGTTCTTGTTCGCGACTTGTGGTGTCTTATCATGGTCTATCCCGAGGACCTTGGTCCTTAGATTCTGAAACCTTGGTTCTGATCTAAGGGCCTGAGTACTATGGTTCTTGGTTCTTGTCCTTAGAACTGGGATCTTTATCCATGTCTAGTTCTTAATCATTCTCTTGTTCTTGGTGCTTTCTTGGTACTTGTTATGTTCTTGGATCGTTCTTCAAGACACTCCTCTTAAGATTTATGGTACTAGTCATAAATATGAACCTGTGTCCGTGGCTTCATACGTTCCAAGAGACACAAACGACGTAGTTTGGAAACCTACATCCAAGGCTTCATGCGATCCAAGTGACGTAGTCTGAAAACCTATGCCCAAGGCTTCATGCGTTCTTAGCCAGATAGTCTGAAAACCTACATCTGAAGCTTCTTATGTTTCAACCGATGTAGTCTAATCCTGCATCTAGGCTTGCCCTATGTTACAGCCTGAATACCTATGCTCAAGACTTCATGCGTTACAAGCGGCATAGTCTGAATACCTACGCTCAAGGCTTTATGTGTTTCAAGCGGCGTAGTCTAAGTCGTAAACATGTTGTACCATGAGAGGTCTTAGGAGGTTCTTGATTCTTGGCTAAGGTAACTTACTCTCCTCTTGTTCCATTGTGGCCCTATATTACTCCCCATGATAGACCATAAAGGTCACGTGATCGATACATACATGAACATGGCATAGATCATAAACATCACGTGATTGGTGCATGTATGAACTTGACATCCTGCAAATCTTTTGATACCCATAACATGGTGTAGGGCATCTCATTTAGGTGAAGGAAACATGTTGCCAAACTTGACATCCTGGTAAAAAAACATGGTGCAGGGCATCCTACCTAGAAGAGGAAAACATGGGCCTTTGAAAGCACCGCGTGGTGGGAGATCATGGGTCACAATTGGACATGCTTAGAGTATTACCTAGCATTCTTGAGTGGACATGCTTAGAGTATTACTAGCATTCTTAAGTTTCTGAGTCTGGAGACTTTGATCCCTCATCCTTGAGTGGTACCTAGCATTCTTCTTGCATTGGTAGTTGTAGAGCTTGTTTGGTATTGTTCTTGGTTCTCAATCTTGTAAGTTTCTAAGATTCATAATTCCTTGAAGCATAAGTTGTAACATGCCTTCGTAATCATATGAACCCATCATAAAAACAAGCATGAGTTATTCTAGAAAGTCATAGATTCATAATAAATTTCTTAATGATTCTAGAAGGGTCTTGAATCTTTAGGTGTTTCCTTAGGCGTTTCTTAAGTTCCATCTGGTTTAGGTTCCAAACTTGCTCCAGTCAACTTGAACTCTTGAACATGTCTTCTTGTCCTAGGGGTATTTTGGTCATTTTACCCCTAATTTTTTGTTCTACTACATAACGAGTTCTATGACTTTTAAACATCACAACATCACCGAACATTATAACATAAGATCTACTACAGAATTTCATAGCATTTGGAGGTCATCCAAGTCATGAACCGAAGGTAAATTACCTTAAGGGCATTATGGTCATTTTACACCATTTCTTGGTTTACCTACTTATCCTTTTCCAATGACCACCAAAGTTCATATATAACCTCAACATGCTATAATATGCTCACCATTAAATTTTCATAAGCAGCGGAGTTCATTTAAGTTTTTCTTTCATATAAACTTAATTCATACTTGGTTTAGAGTTCATATGGAAATCCAAGCGATTATGTTTTAAATGATAGATCTCACCATGTTGCATGTGACTACATTTCACGACCCCAGTAGTGGGGTCACTTATTTACTATTTCTTAAAATACTCATGTCATGCGCTACTCTTACATTTTAGGTAAAGACAGGGCACCCTTATATGGATTTCGGTGACGTTGTGATAAAGGCCATGGAACCACTATTAGGATAGGTGCATTTATGTTTATTTTGTAGCCCCTTTATATCAGGGCACTATGTTATTCTTCTCTTTATTTATTTAAATTTTTGTTTAGTATTAAAGTTTTTATTTTCAGACCACTTAAGCCCATGCTTTAAATGAAGTATTCCACACTTTACAGTCATGTCATACATGTCGTAGCGACTCTATTTCAGTTGAAACATAAGGTCGTTACATCTATGTTATGCCAAACTTGACTATCGTGCAATGCACTCTCATTCATCTATATTCTTCCGATATTCGATCTTCGTGCCTTATACCTCAATACTGTTATTTGGCAGATAGTAAACTCAATCTTCCTTTGATTTTTATTTTGGTTTCGATTTGTTTGAACTCAATTTTAATTCTATGGAGTTGATTTTTCACATTGTTGTAGGAATTTTGTGGTTGTACCATCCTGACCAAGGAAGGAGAAGAATTGTCGTGACAGAGAGAGGAGAACCAATAGTGAATTGCATAACGCCTTTAGAAATGGTATAATGAACCGTTAGGAGAAACACACATTGAACTTTGAATGTGCGTTGAGTGTGGCCAGTCGTCAAACTACTTGAGTAAGACCAGCTGTTCACTTCACTTAAACCAATCTCTTTATTTTTATTGGTGGGAATGATTTTAATTAAAAATAAAGTGAATTATTTCGAAAAGAAATGAAAAAACAAGTAAACAACAGATCATTTATGTAATAAGAACATATTCAAACCACTTTTTATATCATCAAAATGAATTTGAAATTATTTAATACATATTTTATAGTAATTTGAAATTATTTTTAAATCAACCCAAACTATTGATGGTGGAGTAGGTTTTCTTTTTCAAAAGAAACAAATAAAAAGATTATTTTCTTTACAATTTACACGACATAAATTAAGAAAGAGACACGGTCAGAAGATAATGAGTACTACAAACGTTCACATCATGACTTATGAATATAGATTTAAAAGTGTTGCCTTTGATATCATAGTACAATTAAATGATTTTTTTTTCATAATCTAAGATTTCGTATAAATAGTAGATATTTCCTAATTTTGTGTCTTGTCTTATACACGTTCTGATATCATAGTAGATATTTCCTAATAATAGCAATACTCATTACATTTAAGTTGTTAATAATACAAGAGAATAGTCTCCACTTTTCTAAAAAAAAAGTGGGTCCAAAAAAATAGAAAATAAATGTGTTTTACTAAGTCAAGACGTGAAGGTTTGCTATCAAAGAAAGAAAGGAGAAGACAATGAGTCCCACAAACTTTCACATCTTGACTTAGTAAAATCCATATTTTAGAAATTATTGCACATATGAATGCATAAATATCTACCTATCTATCTCTTAAATTACAACCGTTAATATTAATAATATTCAAATCTCATTCATGGAAATATCAATTTTCCATCTTAAAATTGCATATAATAACATATCTAAATTAAAAAGCTCTCGTTGTTATTAAAGAAAGAAGTTAAGAACAGATTTAGGAATGTCCCCTAATTGAAAATTCTAAAGTGTTGCCTTTAATATCATAGTCAAATCTTATTTTGTGTAATCTAAGATTATTTATACATGTCTTACTTACGTATCTTCTTACAAATAATCAAATATTTGAAAGAAAATTCGATCCAAATATCACATTCAATTTATATATTAGAAAAATTAAAACCAATTAAAAGAATAATGATAAATAAGGATTTGATTTTAAGCTTTGAATATTCGGTCTCTTCTCTTCTATGTTGGTTCAAACTAAACTTGTTTAAAAAATTTCTCTCTTACTTCAACTAGAAGTCTACTAATTATCGGTGTGTTCTCCTCCCAATCCCAAACCATGAAAAGAACATGTCTAACTTCACTTCCCTATGGTTTGTAATCTTTTCTTCGTGTATTTTCTCCAACTTCTTATTTATTTAAACGCATCAACACTGTTCCCGCTTCGACAAGAAGTCAATGCTCTTCTCAAAACTAGATGGTGGGTCAATCAAAATATCTCATATCGTTGTAAATGGAATGAAATAACATGTGATGCTTCAGGAAGTATTATAAAGATTCAGGTAAGGAGGTCATTGCTCAAAGGGTCTACTCTACAAAACTTGAATTTCTCATCTTTACCTAACTTGTAAATATCTCATTAATTCTAGTTTCCAAGGGGGAATTCCTCCTCAAATATCTCAACCCTCCAAACTCACCTCTTTATATTTACTTTTTAATAATCTCTCTGATGAGATTCCTTTGGAATTAGGAAATTTGACAAATTTATTAGGTCTTGATCTTAGTAACAATATGTTCACAGGTACCATCCCTTCAACCATACGTCGTTTGACCAATTTAATCTTTTTAGGTCTTTCCAACAATCCAATAGGTGGATTGATTCCATCTGGAATATGGAATATGAAGAGATTGACGAAGTTGGATTTAGACAATAACATGATCATCGGTCTAATTCTATCCACTATTGGAAATATAAGTAATCTATCTTATCTCTAGATGAATAGTAACAAGTTTAATGGCTCACTCCCTTCCACCTTTTGGTATTTAACTAAGTTAACTTGGTTAGATCTTTCCTACGACTACTTTAATGATTCAATTTCTCCACAAATCCAGAATTTAAAAGGCTTGGATATTCTTGAACTACAACACAATCCTTTTCTCTTGTCCATCTTACAAATTTATAGATCTATCATCAAATAGATTCAATGGATATCTTAAGCCAATAGAGCAAATATGACATTTAGAGAAATTGAATATTTTGAATGTTAGTTATAACGTGCTTATTGGCCCAATTTAGGACTTTTGTGGATCTACTCCATACTAAACCTTTTGCACACTATTAACCTAATTATGGAATTAGGTTGGAGATTGACTTTAGTCATTTGCATGTCTCCACCCAAATCCAAAAGCCCGACTTACAATGTAACATTTGACTCGAAAATTCAATATTCGAAGGCTTTATCAAAATGAACTCGTATTTAACGAGATTGCAATTGAACAACTTGTACGGCAAGAGATATACTATGTACATAAAATTTAGAAATTATTAATTTAGACTATGCATTTTCTCTTTATTTATGTGTTCGTGTTGCGGTGACTTTGAAGCTATTGTATGAATCCCAACACAAGGATACCTCAATTCTATTTCAAAATATAAAGGAATTTGCTTGATTAAAATGCTACAACATTTCAAATACTAGACCTCGACATACTCTACCATTTCGGGTAGAATTTGGGGTAAGTGCAAATTCCTATCTACCGTCTATTTTCCTTCAAATTAAGAATTCCTTTAGCTTTAAAGGATCATGTTGAGTAACTTTGATGAAGAATCGAGAGCTAAAACATGGATTATATTTTTTTACTTCAAAAAAAATTTTCTAGTCTATTTAGAGTCATCTAGTCACCTGGTCCTTATAAACCTAGAGCTTGTCATGAAATAGCAATCTAATTGATTAAAAATCAAGTAAAAATCTTTGAGTTCTTCTTGAGTAAGGGTAGCCTTCTAATTACTTCAAAACTATGGGTTATCTTAAACCTTATCACGAGGTAGCATCTTGATTGCTTTAAAAATCAAAGATGAACCTAAACGGTATCTTAATTTAGGGTAACAACCTGAGTGCTTAAAAATCAAGGTGTAACCTCAAACATAACATAAATTTATAACACACCTCTCTCATGGTACTTCATAACTTTCAAGGTCTTAAAAGGATTCATTCGAGTACATAATTTTATAGGTTTTTTTATAGGAGCATTCTAGTCCTTTTTCGTATATCATGAACATTTCCTAATAACGTGCATAGTATCATAAGGTCATACTGTATCTCTTAAAGATTCTAGAAGGATCTTGAATCTTGGTTAGGACCCGGGTCCTGAAGGGTAACTTTGTCTTTTCTCATAATTCTTGACTTATACCCCTAACATGTTCTATAACTTTTGTGATATGATGTAGTCTTTTAACGATCATAATTAAGTCTCTTATAACCTTAAGAAATCTTTATGGTCTTGAAAACTTCTTAAAGTCCTTATAGGGGTTTTTTGGTCCTTTACCATATTTTCTTGGTTTAAGTTCTTAAAACTCTTCCAAACATGATGAAACCTTGGGTAAACCTTTATGTTTTTATAAATAGGCCTTCATTAAATCATTAAGTTATTTGAATGGTGTTTGAGTCTTGAAATATCTTCAAAATCTCTAGGGGCATTTTAGTCATTTAAACTTTTAATTCTTAGTTTAGTATTTAAACCTACTCCAATAAAGTTTGATCTTTAAAGACTATAAAATAAGATCTCTTATAAAGTTTCATCACATTTGGAGATCATTTGGGTCATGAACGGGAGGTAGTTTACTGTAGGGTCATTATGGTTATTTTGCATCGTTTCTTAGTTTAGCTATTTATCCTTATACAATGACCACCAAGTTTCATATATCATCTTAACGTGTCATATTTTGCCTAGTATTAAAATTTCATGGACGACGGAGTTCATTTAATAGATTATTTTAACATTATTTGATTCCTAAGACAAACGTTTGGTTTAGGGCCTAACTCATGGTCCTTGGGTCATTTTTTCTATATTCCTTTAAATCATACTTAACTTGAGGTTCATATTGAATTCCAAACAATTCCTACAAGTATTTCTTAAGAAAAATCTAAAATGGATACTTATTTCATCATTGACATTCGAGTCCTCGATTCTCAAGCTTTTGACATCCAAATGACTTCAAATTTTCTTTGCTAGATCCATCTTTGAGTCTAGTTTCTAGAAGTATCTCGATGCACATGAAACACATAAATTTATGAGATCTCTATGGTTTTAATAGCATATAATAAAAATAAAAATAAATAGTTTGTTCTTTCTTTCATTCATGTGAAAATACGCATATGAGTCGTGTATGCATAATTCTAGCCATGACTTTCATCATACAACATCATTAGTATAGTATACATCTATAACATGGCTTCACATGACATAACATAGCATAACATACATAACATTTCACAACATACATAGCATCGTATAATAGGACACTACATAACATACATAGCATAGCATCATAGGTCAACACATAACATACATAGCATAACATAGCATTCCTAGTTATGACACATGCACGAGTCATACATCACATCATTCTTCCAACCAACTAACAATAGAGTCACTTACTTGTTTAGCCTTGGTGGGAGTCCCTAAATATTCTTAAAGTTGGTTTGTGATTGTACTTCAACATCCAATTTAACCTATATGAACCTGTGACACAATAATATGATACATTTACAAACTTGTTTAGCGAAAAGAATACTCTCAACTCTTAGCTAAAAGTTTTGAATACCCCCTTCTCCCAAAGATTGTTTTTTATCAGAGTAAGAGAACAAGGTCTTACCATCTCGATTTCCACATCATGTGATGGTCCGACACTGCCCTCATTGTAACACACCAATATGAGTTTCGAGAATACAAATCTCAATGTTCAGACTCTTTGGTTCCTCTATCTCGACCACTCTCTGTTTCTCATTCTCTCTCTACAAGTGTATTCTATGTGTTGAAAGGGTGAAGCGAGGGATTTAATAGGAGAGGTTGTGGGTGGTTTTCCTTGGCGTGATCTCCGATGGATCGCGATCCGGCGAGATATGATAATTTATTTTTTCTTTTTTTCTTCCTTAAATAACTGCCGGTACAAAATGAATTATGTTTATTTAAGTGAAAAAATTTACTTCCTATTTTATTTTATCTCTTCTGTTTTCAAGCCCGTCCCAACTTGTAAAAATCAGGTCGTGACAATAGATGACGACAAAGATAAATAGATCTAAGTCATGATCAAAATAAAGTTCATTTAGCCCATCTCATTGTAGACTTGTAGATCTTCCGTTATAGAATTAAAAGTCATAAAATAGGAATGAATTTATAAAAGGAAAAGAATGTAAAAAACAAAATATGTTAAATTAATAATTTAAATTATTTTCTAAAAAAACAAAATCTAAAGAATGTATCACATAAACTCAGAAGAAAAAAAAGTTCATTTCTTAAATAAATTTGACATTTACATCTTTGAATAGAAGATTTGATAGAAATAAAACCTATGATTTAAAAAAAATTATAAAACCTTGTGGAGACAAGAAAATTATGAATGACTCATGGATTTGTCTCACATTTTATGTTGATAAGATATTATTCGTTGCCAATGATCTAAGATTTTAATAAGGTTAACTACTTAACGTCAATTAGACTACTTAGTTATGTCTTATGTAAAGAAATTCAAGGAAAAGTGTTAATTTCCTTTCGCACAAAATGTATTGACAAATCATTTGGAATTTTCTTTGAAGAAGCTTCAACAAATCTTGGTCTTCTGTTCGGGCCATAGTGAATAAAATTTTATGGAAAAGATAACTACGGGAGGAGTTGGAGTAAGTAAATTAAAGACTCACCAAAGATTTTTCTATATTGTTTCGATGTAAGTTTTCTTTGACTTTAATTTTATTTAATGCTAAATAAAATCAAAATTGATTTCAATGTTTATGTTGCAGGAATCATATGTGCACGGCCAACATGTTTTAATCCATATATTGACAAATAATGTTCATCCATGCATATGTCAGTCAATTAAAATGTGTTTGAGATATTTTTACTCGTGTTCAGTTGCTCCATAGAAAACCAGTCCACATCCGATGGTTGTTTCTCAACACCTGACTGTTGATGGTTCTCATTTCTCTCATCCTATTCTCTATCAATCTCTTGTTGGTGCCCTTCAGTACTTGACCATTACGCGAATCGATATTGCTCATTCTGTCAATTTTTGCATGCCCCTACTGCACATCACTTTGTTGTTGGCAAGCGTATTCTTAGCTATGTCAAGGGAATACTCTACTTTGGACTTAACTTTCGTTTATCCATTGTTCCTAGTGCGCGAGTGACTTATTCGGATGCTGACTGGGTTATCTGTCTCGATACTCGTGAACATACTCAAATATAGTGAAGATCCAATAGTTGAAATTGAAGATACCAAGGATTTTCTCATTGCTGTCACTACTTTAGATCTGATTTTTTGATTTGTGGTATTTTTGTAATTATCCCGAAGTTCAAGGGTATTTTGTCATTTTTCAAATATTTTATTATTATTTTTCTAAAAAATCTAAACTTTTTCTAAATAAATTTTATCCGTCATTTTTGAGTTGGGGAACCCCATAAAATTCCTTCTAGATAAAGAATTAAAAATATAGTAAATTTCTTAAAAATTTAAAAAATAACTTTTTGGTTCCATTTTTTTTAAAGGCCTTAAGTCCCCTAAAATTATTGTTGGTTTAGAGAGGTGGTTTATTTATAGATTAATCAATGGATATATATATAGTAAAACTATATAGGGTAAGTGGTAAATTGTCATATATATAGTAAACGAGTAGATTGTTATATTTAGTAAAACTATATAATAAACTGATCCATATATATATATATATATGAATATATACTTTTTGCATTCTTTGTATTCTCTCCGTGAATGCTTGAAGTCACCAATATAAACCTTTAGCCAATATTTTTCTTTGATTTGTCTCTTTCATGTTCTTTGTGTTTATCTAGATCGAGTGTGTGTTCTTGTGTAATCCTAACAATTATTAGTTAGGGCATTGAAACGACTTGCTTAAGATTTTTGTCCTACTCCTTTTCTTTAGGTTCTTTGGGCCTCACTGAGGCGGACATAAACTTACTTTGTATTTTATGGTAATTTATAATAAAAAATAAGATAAAATAATCAAGTCTAAAAACGATCTAAAACTATAAATGTTATCGTTCTTGACATTCGTCGGAACTCTACTTTTCGATCTGGTTCAATTCAAGATCTATTCACAAAACTCGTGCAGAACACCTCCAAGAATAACATACTAAAATCTCATAATCTAATTTGAAAGAACTCTCAAGAACTTTAGAATGGTTCTTGGAAGGCTAGTGAGCCATTTTTACGAGGAAACTCCATTAAAATTCTTCTTTATTTATTTTTCCTCTTCATTGACTAAGACTCTTAATTAGGCAAGGTGGGTCAAAAAAGACCCATTATTCCAATTTTTTTCAATATTTTCACATATATTTTTCTTGAATTCTCAATTTTTTGCACATTATCTTACAACTTTGTGTCTTCAATAAAACAAACTGTGACTAATAAAAGCAAAGAACAATAAAAAGAAAATAGAAATAATGATTTGATTTTGAGGTTTAAAAGGGCATCTCCACTGAAGCAATACTCAATCTTTTCCTCTCTCTCTTTCTCACTTCCTTTCTTTGTGTTCTTCTCCCAATCCCAAACCACTCAAACAATATGCCTAACTTCACTTCCCTTTGGTTTCTATTCTTTTCCTCGTGTCTTTTCTCCAACTTCTTCTTTGATTCAATTCTTATATATTCAAATGCATCGACGTTGTTCTCACTTCAACAAGAAGCCGATGCTCTTCTCAAAATTGGTTGGTGGGTCAATCAAAATATCTCACTTCGTTGTAAATGAAACGACATAATTTGTGATGGTTCTGGAAGTATTATACAGATTCATGTAAGTATGTCATTGCCCAAAGGGTCTACTCTACAAAACTTTAATTTCTTGATCTCTCATTCTGGTCTCCAAGGGCGCATTCCTCTTGAAATATCTCATCTCTCCAAACTCACCTCTTTATATTTATCTTTTAATAATCTTACTGGTAAGCTTCCTTTGGAATTAGGAAATTTGACAAATTTATTATACCTTGATCTTAGTAACAATATGTTCACAGGTACAATCCCTTCAACCATAGGTCGTTTGATCAATTTAAACATTCTAGATCTTTCCTACAATCAAATAGGTGGATTTATTCCACCTGAAATAAAGAATATGAAGAGCTTGACCAAGTTGTATTTATACAATAACATGATCGTTGGAACAATTTCACCCACGGTTGGAAATTTAAGTAATCTATCTCATTTCTGGATGAGTTGTAACAAGCTTAATGGCCCAATTCCTTCCACCTTTTCGTATTTAACTCAGTTGACTTGGTTAGATCTTTCCTACAACTATTTTAATGATTCAATTTCTCCACAAATCCAGAATTTAAAAGGTTTGAAAATTCTTGAACTACAAAACAATGCATTCACTAGCCAAATCTTTTACTTTGTTGCCCATCTTACAAGTTTAACCCGCATAGATCTATCATCAAATAGATTCAGTGGGTCCATCCCAACGCAACTAGGACATTTAGAGAATTTGGTTCGTTTTAACGTTAGTTACAACATGCTTAGTGGCCCAATTTCTAGTACTTTTGTGGACAATAGCATACAATTATGGAGATCCATGATTTCTAACATGGTATCTTAGCCCAGGTATCTTAGCCCATACCATTGTAGAGAACGTTGGATGTGCATTAGGTGTTGCTAATGGAGATGGAATTATGACTTACCCGAAGGTTTGCTTCCAAAGAAAGAGACATTGAAATGGAAGACAATGAGTACCACAAACGTTCACATCTTGACTTAGTAAAACACATTTATTTTCTATTTTAGTGGACCCATTTTTTTTATGTAAGTGTCTAAGATTTCGTATAAATAGTAAATATTTCCTAATATCCTATCTTATCTTATACCCGTTATTAAATATTTGAAAGAAACCTCCATCCAAACATCACATCCAATTTATATATCACAAAAATCAAAATCAATAAGAAAAAGAAAAAGTAATGCTAAATAAAGATTTGATTTTGAGGTTTAACGGTTTTTGTCTCTTCCTTTATGGAGGGAAAACTAAACTGGTTTAAAAGGATATTTCCTCTCGACCAATACTCACTACAATTTCTCTCAATCTTCTTGTTCTCCCTCTCTCTTACATTATCGGTGCGTTCTTCTCCCAATCCCAAACCACCTAAAGAATATTCCTAACTTCACTTCCACGTGGTTTCTACTTCTTTTCTCGTGTGATCCTCTTAAGCTAAAAGAATTCTCAATTTGAAGGAAAATGAACACTAGATCTACACTTACCTTTAAATTCTACTCGAAACGGTATAGTCTATCAAGGCTTAGTATTTGAAATGTTGTGGAATTTTAATTAAGCAATTTAAGGGGATTGATGTGTCCTTGTAATTGAAACACATACACATAAATGAAGAGAAAATGCATAATCTAAATTAATAATTTCTAAATCTGATGTATGCAGAATATCTCTTGCCTTAAAAGTTGTTCAATTGTAATTTTATTGCCTTAAAAGTTGTTCAATTGTAATCTTATTGCCTTAAAAGTTGTTCAATTGTAATCACATTAAATACGTGTTCATTCTGATAGGGCCTCTGAATATTGAATTCTCGAGTAAAATGTTGCATTGTAGGTCGGACTTTTGGATTTGGATGGAGACATGCAAAGGCCAACGTTAATGTGAGAAGTATAGTTTGTGCCACTCCAATTTGGAGTAAAGGAGATTTGAGTCGTGAGTCTAACAAACCATTGATGAATATACGTGGAGTAGATTTAGACCACAAGTAAGTCAATAATTCTCAAGGATACTTTTTCATTATTACTTCCAATGCCACCACTCCAAAACTGTAAATGTCACATTTTTCTGTAATGACGACAGTGTATGCTAATTCTGAATTTGAAAAGAAAAATAATAAAAAAATAATGATTAAAGAAAATAAATTAAGAATTCATTGATCATTACTATAATATATGCTCACGTGGAGCTACATATCACAAGTGTCGCAAACATTGGTGTGATAAGATGACTCAAGCTCAAGTAATCTTGAGATACCAAAATCGGATTGAATAACTTCTAGATTTGAGTCCAAAAGTATATTACTCATTCTAACGTCACGATGAATGATTGGAGTAATGCAATCATGATGTATGCACGACAAAGCATGTGCAACTCTTCGTATGACGTTCAGTCTTTTCTTCCAGCCAATTCCACTGTATCTTTGTCGTTACTCAACACCCAAAATAGGCTTCCCCTCTCCATGTATTCATAAATGAGAAACATGGAACGCTTATGGAGGCAATATCCATGAAGTTTAATGATGTTCTTGTGCCTTATCTCTTTCAACATATCGACTTCATTTTGGAAACTTTTGGAAAGAGTTGTATCTTGGGCTTCACGGGTGTGGAGTTTCTTTAGAGCTACGACCTTACCGTTTGGAAGCCTTGCTCTATAAACACTTCCATACCCACCAGTGCCAATGCAATATTTAATATCGAAGTCTTCTATTGCTTCTATAATATCGTCATATGCAATCTTTCCATCATAATCCCATATGCATAACACATTTCCATGTTTATTTGACTTTGTCTCATGGGTGACCCTCTTCTTTGATGGAGAACGAACAAGAGTGTAGCAAGAAAAACAGAGAATGAACCAGAAAATTGATGGAAGCAGAATCATCAACATTTTAAAAATTCTATGATTTTGTGAATCACAAGGGTGAAGCGAGGAAATACTGCCACAAAGCTTTTGATTACCCAAAACAACACTTACATCAAAACGATGTAGAATTTAGTTAGAAACCTTGCCTTCAAACTTGTTATACGATAAATTATATTTCTAAATAAAATGAAGGAATCTGAAATTTTGCCAATGAAACTATTGTAGCTAAAGTCAATGCTTCGTAAGCCTTAAATGATTCTCAAATGATGAAAGTGGGAGTTCACCGTTAATTAAGTTATGACTAAAGTCAATCTTCAGTGTAATTCCATAATTATGTATTATTCTATAGTTGGTATAATAATTACTATGGAGTAGATCCACAAAAGGCCTAGAAATTAGGCCACTAATCATGTTGTAACTAACATTCAAATGAAACAATCCTTCTAAATGTCCTATTTGCAGGGGATGGACCCAGTGAATCTAGTTGATGATAGATTTATGATTGTTAAATTTGTAAGATGGACAATAGAGAAAAGGATTGGGCCAGTGAATGCATTGTGGTGTAGTTCATGAATTTCCAAGGCTAATAAATTTTGGATTTTTAGAGAAATTGAATCATTAAAGTAGTTGGAGGAAAGATCTAAATAAATCAACTTAGTTAAATGCCAAAATGTGGAAGGGAGTGGACCATTAAGCTTGTTACGTCTCATCGCGAGATAAGATAGATTACTTAAATTTCCAATCGTGGATGGAATTGGACCAATGATCGAGTTATTGTCTAAATACAACTCTGTCAAGCTCTTCATGTTCCCTATTTCAGTTGGAATAAATCCACCTATTTAGTTGTGGGAAAGATCTAGAGTCTTTAAATTGATCAAACGACCTATGGTTGAAGGGATTGTACCTGTGAACATATTGTTACTAAGATCAAGCTTTAATAAATTTGCCAAATTTCCTAATTCCAAAGGAACCTCACCAGTGAGATTATTAGAAGGTAAAAGTAAAGAGGTGAGTTTGGAGAGTTGAGATATTTCCTTGGAGACTAGTTAAAGGGATAAAAGAACCATCAAGTTAGGTAAAGATGAGAAATTAGCATCACATGTTATTTCATTCCATTTAAAACGATATGAGATATTTTGATTGACCCACCAACCAGTTTTGAGAAGAGCATCGACTTCTTATTGAAGCAGTAACAGTATCGATGCATCTAAGCATATGAGATACCACGGAAAAGTAAAGTTAGGCATATTCTTTTTGTGGTTTGGGATTGAGAGGAGTTGTAATGAGTATTGCTTTAGTGGAGAGGACCTTTTTAAACATTAAAATCAATTTTTTTTTCTTCTTTTAATTAATTTTCTATTTTCTTTTTGTTGTTTTTTGTTTTTATTTATTCTTATTGGGTTTGATTTTTATGTTATTATTAGTTTTTTTTTATCTTCGAGAATATTTCTTTTGATATAGAATTGAATTTGTTTGATCATTTCTTCTAATATCTAATGTTTAATTTTTATATGTTACTTCCTAACATAGATAGAAGCTAAAACTAAATCCCTATGATGTAACTATCAAGATATTATTATAAATAAAAAGAAAAAAAACTCATTTTTATATTTGTACCAAATTATATATAAATTGAACCTGATATTTGGGTCGGACTTTCTTTCAAATATTTAATGATTTGGAAGTTTTGGCGTTTCTTTTCAAATTATATGGTTAGATCGTTCTTTTTCATTGAAACATCTCGATGTGAATTGAAGAAGAAAATGTGTAATTAGTCTTAGATTACCAAAAAAATATGATTCAATTTTAATATGATATCAAAGGCAACACTTCTAAATTTTCAATTAAACAAGGGAAAGTTACTAAATTTATTTTTACATGAATATTAATTTTTGCAATTTAAGAGAAAATAGATAAATAGATTTTTATGCATTCCTATGCAATAATACAAGAGAATGGTCACAACTTTTCAAAAACAATGGGTCCATGAAAATAGAAAATAAATGTGTTTAAAGTCGAGATGTGAAGCAAATCTTCAAGAATAGTAATATCCAAATGGGTCCATGACTTAGATAAGGTGTTGTTAGTTTGTTTTCTATTTCTTCTTAGAATAATTCTTACTTTATGTGAAAATTCAAACACGGTCCCACCAATAAGGGAAAAGAGATTCATTTGTAAATTTGAATAAAATCAACCCTATCGTATTTAATACATGAATACATATTTAACGTTGAAAATTATTAAGAATAGTAATATCCAAATAGAAAAGTGTCTTGCCTACCATGGGATGCAATTCTCCAAACGGTCTTAGACTCCCTATTACTTAAAAATTTATTGCAAAACACCCAAAATTAGTCTCATTCGATGTAATTTTAGCTTAAAATAAAGAAAGATAGCCTAACCTAAAAAAAGAACCATGACGAAACTTTAAGCTAGATCAATCAAATTGAACTGGACTAATTGGTTTAAGTGATGAACCAACTAACGTTCAATGTGTGTTTGTTCTAGCCGTTCATTATACGATTTCTAAAGGCGGTTATACAATTCACCATTGATTCTCCTTCTCTCTCGGTCACAAAAATTCTTCTCCTCCCTTGGTCATGATGGGACAACCACAAAAATCCTATGATGATGTGGAAAAGCAAATCCATGGAACTAAAATTGAACTCACACGAATCAAAACCAAAGTAAAAATAAGAGAAAGATTGAGTTTATCACGTGCCAAATCAAAGATTGAGTTTATCACGTGCCAAATCTTGATGCTTTTATTGAGGTATGAGACACGACGATCAAATATTGGAAGAACAGAGATGAATCACAGTGTATTGAACGATAGTCATGTTTGGTAGAATATAGATGAACTGCCACAGCTCAATTTTTGAGCTATTTGAATCACATATCACGACTTGGATAGACAGAGAGAAGTTATAAAAAATATTGTAAAATTTTTAACTTTTAAAATTAGGGAGAGTCAAGAATTAAAACAAAACATTAAACATACTCAAGTAATGAGAAGAAAATTACCTAAAATCCGGGGAGATCTCTTGTAACAACCAAAAAAAATGAAGGAAATTAGCTCTAATCAGAATAAGCCACCACCTAAAGGAATCTAGGAAATTAAGAAGATTGAGCAAAGATAAAGGTCCGAAGCAAGACATTTTTATACCCTAAGAGGGAATTGGAAGGACTTAGGCCTTTGGAGAAGGATTTGGAGAAGGATTAGGAAAATTATGGATTTTTCAAGAATAATAATAATAAAATATAAAGAAAGTGGCAAATTATCAAAATACCCCTCAAATTATGGATAATTACGAAAGTGCCATTCTGCTCAAAACAAAACACCTATAGTGACCATCCGCATAAAATCTATTGGATCTCCTCAAAAATTGGATGCAATCTAGAAGACTCACAACTCATCACATCTAACGGCTAGAATTCAAAACCAAAGTCGGTAAGGCTCTGATCGGAGAAGATATTTCTGACGGATTATCCAGAAAATTTAATCTCCAAATCACGATTATTCTGGAGGTTTCAAAGTCGGTGGAAGCTTGCCCTATCAATTCTGAATTTGGGGCAATAGTTTGGAACAAGAATTGAGCAAGGTCGAGCTCCCAATCGTAGGCAATAAGCGTTTAGATTTTGGGTGTCCTACTCTCATATTTCTTCTAAATTCAAGAGAAATTCTCTATCATTTACCTTCAAACTTGTTCCTACAGTTTCTAAACAAGATTACCCACAAATTCTGTGAAGAAATCGAGGGCTGAAAGTGCCTAGAAACCATTCCCCCCATCCAATCCGTCATTAAAGAGCTTCAAGAAAAACTCAAAAATCCAATTCGAGAGTACATGATAATTCATCGAACAAGAATGATCTCAATCAATTTCTACACCTCCAAGGAATGTTTCCATAGAAGACCACGAAGAGAAATAACCTCAGGAACGTGCCCAATTGAAGGAAACAAGTTTCGGGCTCAAATTGGGGGTAATTGTCAAGTCCCTATCTACGATCTTTTTTCCTTCAAATTAAGGATTCCTTTAACTTCAAAGGAAGAATTTGAGTAACTTTAATGAAGAAATCGAGAACTGAAACCTCGTAGAACAAGCTACCCAAGAGAATGAAAATCTGGTGTTTCAAGTGAGTTGCAGACCGAGAACGATTTCTAGAAATTAATGTCTCACACTCAAAGCCATTCCTCCAACACAATTCCTTTAGCTTGAGAAAAGGATATGGAAGAGGTCTGATGAAGAAATCGAGCCTTAAAAACCCCTAGAATCGACTACCCAATAAAGAATCCCATGTTTTAGCTCTGGCGAGAAAACTGATTTAGGATGAACTTTGATGGTGAATATCTTAAGCTATAATCCACGAGAAGGTATGAAACCAATCCTTAGCTCTTCCTTGTAACACTATCTTTAAGTTTCATGAAGAAATCGAGGGAAAAAATACTGTAAATGTGGTTGTAGAGGCCGAGTTTCAGGCGGCAGCAATATACGTTTCGTCGTCTTCTCCCTTTCCAGAGGAAGAAGGCGATGACGTGGCCAGTTCAACTGAACCAGCCATGTCAACCTAAATTTTGATCTGTTCTCATGAAAAATCTTATGGTTCCATAAACTAGACACAATAAGGAGTCTGTAGAAGAATTTTTTTGGTAATTCGGATATCGGAAGCTCAAGAACGGAGGTCCGGAACGTCGACAATGAGGTATGTAGCCACCTTAAAATTTTTGTTAAAAAATACTAGTAGAAATCGCTTGGATTTTTTTAATTAGGTTTTTATTTTTAAATATGTTTTTCTTGGAGTAATTTCACGCAAGATTCATGAAGAAGGTAGAGTTGTGAGTGGAAGGCAGTGTTCTGGTGAACGTCAAGAATATGTAAGATGTTATGTTTTTAGTGTTTGAAGGTATTTAGAGGAATTTATTTCAACTATAGTTGAAAAAATTTTTTATAAGAAAAATATGTGTAGATGGATTAAAATCTACAAGTTTGGTGAAGGAACCAGGTTAATTCGTGTAACGACCCTAGATTTTTACTAACCTAAAATCGCTACTATCTTCGTAACATAACCTCTTATGCACAAATAATCATTTAAAAAACCATCCTCATAAAACAATGTCATGGACTTAAATGTTTATAAAAGATCTTTAAAGTAGCACAAACAAAATAATACAAATCAAATATTAAGAGTAATAACACCGTATACTAACCTAAGGTCTAAGAATTTAAATACGGTTATCTTATGCATGTGTCATTGTTTTTACTTAGTATGTCGTCGTCAGCTGTGCAGGGTTGTCTTATCTTTACCTGAAAAATAGAAGTAGCACATGACTTTAGTATTTTAAGAATTACTTAGTAAGTGACCCCACTATTGGGGTAAGAGAAAATCAAACACATTCAACTGATTAGGGACCTATCATTTAAAACCATCATAGAGGTGGTCTCCAGTCCAAACAAATTGGATGTGTAGTACTTCCCTATACACGACCCACATAAACTAGACACTAATGAAAGGAAACTATATTTTGACATATGTGTAGTAGTTCGAACATATGTGTATGGAAGAACAGACTGTTTTTTATTATATACTATGATTTAAAGTCATAGGGATCTCATACATTTATGTGTTTCATGTGCATCGAGATACTTCCATAAATAGACTCAAAGATAGATCTAGCCAAGAAAATTTGAAGTCATTTGGATGTCGGAAGCTTGAGAATCGAGTATCCGAATGTCAACGATGAGGTAAGTAGCCATCTTAATTTTTTTCTTAAGAAATACTTGTAGGAATTGCTTGGAATTCAATATGAACCTTACAAAGGAGTATGATTTAAAGGAATATAGAAGAAATGACCCAACGACCATGAATTAGGCTCTAAACCGAACGTTTTGCTTATGAATCAAGTAACATTAAAAGAATCTACTAGATGAACTTCGTTGTCCATGAAATTTTAATACTAGGCATAATATAATATGTTAAGGTGATATATGAAATTTGGTGGTCATTGGATAAGGATAAATATCTAAACTAAGTAACAATGCAAAATAACTATAATGACCCTCGGTAAACTATCTCCGGTTCATGTTCCAAATGATCTCTAGATATGATAAAACTTTAGAAGAGATCTTATTTTATAGTCTTTAAAGATCATGTAAAGTTTTTGGATAAGGGTAAAGTCATTGGAGCACTTTAAACACTAAACCAAGAATTAAAAGTTTAAATGACTAAAATGCCTCTACAGATCTTTAACCTATTTCAAGACTCAAACATCCTCCAAATAATTTAAGGATCTAAGGAAGGTCTATTTATAAAAACATAAAGGTTTGCGCAAGGTTTCATCATATTTGGAAGAGTTTAAGAACCTAAACGAGGAAAATGTGGTAAAGGACCAAAATACCTCTATATGGACCTTAAGAAGTATTCAAAAACTTAAGGATTTCTCAAGGTTATAACAGATTTAATTATGACCTCGTTAAATAATTTTTCACGGAGCTTTAAGATAACTCATGTTTTAGCTCTCGATTCCTTCATCAAAGTTACTCAAAATGATCCTCTTAAGTTGAAAGAATTCTCAATTTAAAAGAAAATAAACAATAGATAGAAATTCAACACTTACTCGTCAAATTCTACCTGAAATGATATAGTCTATTAAGATTTAGTATTTGAAATGTGGTAGAATTTTAATTAAGCAAGTTACTTTATTTCTTGAAATATGATTGATGTGTCCTTGTATTGGGATCCATACAATAGGTGAAAGTTATTGCAACACATACACATCAATGAAGAGAAAATGCATCATCTAAATTAATAATATCTAAATCTGATGTACAAAAATATCTCTTGTCTTAAAAGTTGTTCAATTGTAATCTCGTTAAATACGAGTTCATTTTGATAGGGCCTCTGGATGTTGAACTCTCGAGTCAAATGTTGCATCGTAGGTCGAACTTTTGGATTTGGGTGGAGACATGCAAAGGACAATGTTAATGTGAGAAGTATACTTTGTGCCACTCCAATTTGGACCAGAGGAGATTTGAGCGGTGAGTCTAACAAATCATTGATGAATATATGTGGAGTAGATTTAGACCACAAGTAAGTCAATAATTCTCTCGGATGCTTTTCCATTATTACTTCCAATGCCACCACTCCAAAACTGTAGACGTCACATTTTTCTGTTATGACTACCGAGTATGCTAATTCTGAATATCAAAAGAAAAATAATAAAAAATAATCATTTAAGAAAATAAATTAAGAATTCATTGATCATTACTATAATATATGCTCACCTGGAGCTATATATCCACAAGTGCCGCCAACAGTGGTATGATAAGATGACTCAAGATCAAGTAATCTTGAGATACCAAAATCAGATAGAAAAGCTTCTAAATTTGAGCCCAAAAGTATATTACTCGTTGTAACGTCACGATGAATGATTGATGTAATGCAATCATGATGTATGTATGACAAAGAATGTGAAACTCTTCGTATGACGTTCAGTCTTTTCTTCCAATCCAATTCCACGGCTTCTTCGTCATTACTCAACACCCAAAATAGGCTTCCCCTCTCCATGTATTCATAAATGAGAAACATGGAACGCTTATGGAGGCAATATCCATGGAGTTTAATGATGTTCTTGTGCCTTATCTCTTTCAACATATCAACTTCATTTTGGAAACTTTTGAAAAGAGTTGTCTCTTGGGCTTCACGGGTGTGGAGTTTCTTTAGAGCTACCACCTTACCATTTGGAAGCCTAGCTCTATAAACACTTCCATACCCACCAGTGCCAATGCAATATTTAATATCGAAGTCTTCGGTTGCTTCAATAATATCGTCGTACGCAATTTTGCCATCATAATCCCATATGCAGAACATATTTCCATGCTTATTTGAATTAAACACATGGACGACACTTTTCCTTATTCGGGAACGAACAAGAGCTAAGCAAACGAAACAGAAAAAGAACAAGAAAATTGAAGGGAGCAGAATCGTCAATTTTTTTCATTTTGATTGAAATGCTACATTATTTATTTTCCACTTTAATGTTTTTCTTTGTGTTGCTTTAAAGGTTTTACAACAAACATTCGAGTCTATAGCATTGTTTGAAACTATTTAAAATGAATCTTTCCACTTTTAACAGTCACGTGTATGTGGTAGTAACTTTATTATAGTAGAAAAACAGGGTCGTTACTGAAAGTGTCCCAAACAATGATTGTTTCCTCCAGCTTTTTCGATGCATGTCACCCCTCCTTCGCTAACGCATGTCCCTCCTGTCTCACGACTGCATCAATTTCAAAATTTTTAACTTAGTTTTGTGATTTTTCTATTTTCTCAAATTTTTTATTTTTCAATATGTGACTTGAACCAATTTCTTTAATTTATCAAAATTATAGAGTTTTAATCCATCTTTCCAACAAAAATTATTTTGTCCTAATCCTTTAACCATAAAAAGAAATAAACTCATAAAAAAGGCTCAAAAGTGTAAAATTTACTTTTCTTGATGTTCTCCGAAACTCCTCATTTATGTTCCGTTCAATTTAATAAGGTTTCTTCACCAAAGATCTATAAAATGTAATAGCCCCCAACAAAAAGCAAAAAATAAACAAAACAAAAAAAAAATTTGTTAATAAAATAATAATAATAATAATAATAATAAATTAATGAATAAAAAAAGATTAGGTAAAAACTGAAAAACCTTATTTACTCCTCTCCACTAACCTCGCATCCCAACTCCCATTATCTCACCAACCAACAACCCAGAATATCTTCCTACAAAAATAAAGAAACAGACAAACAAAAAACCTCATATATGAGAAAAGCGAAAATAGCTTTCACCAGATGTAGTATGATGGAGATTTACTCGGAGAGAGATTTTGGTTTTTTTTTTTACCTTAAATCCTATTTCATAATTCTTTTTCTTTAGTAGTTAGCTTTACAAGAAATTAAGTTAGAATCAAATAGTCAATTAATTAAAAAATTTAAGTTATAGGAAATAAGGTTAGAATTAATAAAATTTTAGTTGGCAGTTCTATAAATTTGTAAGATAAGTAGCGGAATAGTAAGAATAGAAAATAAGATATTTAGTGAAAATATATATATACATTTCAAGACTTTTAACCGGATCAATGTAAATTAAAGAAATAATTTAATAGAGTTCAAACTTGAAATTATGTCATGGGCTCACATCGGTTGACTTGGATTTCAAAGGATAGAATCGAACTTTCATCAAGGATATATTCGCGACAACAACTTAAGCTAATCAGGTAAGTGACCTTACTATCGGCATGGTTATATTTGATGTTGACACGTGGCCGTGGTTCTCCACGTGTCATATATACTGATATGTGTGAATTATTTGTGAATCGATATGCTTATGTTATGTGTATGTATATGTTATAATATGTGAATTATATGATAATACTTACGGTGTGATGTGTTCAATAATATGTTTGAGATATGATACGAGAAGGATGCACTAAACGTAATATAACGATAGAAGTAAGATATGTTCATGAAATATTAAGGTTAGGTTACGTCTCGAAGTGTTATGGATATGAAAGGTTGATAAAAGAATATGGTTAGGTTATAGGTAGAAATAGATTGGATTGTGATAGATTGATAGAACGATAGTGCATGTAACGATATGACGATGATAGGTATAAGAATGTTAAGGCTATGATAAGTTAGGGAACGATATGACCACGAAGTGTGTACGATATGATATGATTATGATACGACATGTGAATGATGGATGTATATATATTGTGATATGATATGAAGACGATATGTGATAAATTGACATGTTTATGATATGATATGGTTATCATAATGCTGCGATGACCAAGCAGGAAAACGATCATTATGTTTATCATAATGCTGCGACGGTCAGGCAGGGGTACGATCATTATGGTTAACCTAATGCTGCTGTGACGGTTACTATTTCTAACGGGTGTCTAGCCTAAGGAGCTCTTGGAGTATGCTCGCCTGACAAGGAAGGTGGTCCAGCGGTGTGCGAACTGACTTGTGAGTCCATACTCGCACGTATGGGCTGTGTGTAGAATATATGGTACACATCCAAATTACCCGTTAGGACAGTACCGTAGGAAATTGATTTAAATGATAGGTCCCGTCATTGCATTCGCATGTTCTTGCATTTAACCTCCAATAGTGGGGTCACTTAATGAGTATTTCTTAAAATAATCAAGCCACGTGCTACCTCTTTTTCAGGTTAAGGCAAGACATTCTTGTACGGCTGACGACGACATCGCAACTCGAGACCATGGCACATGCATAGGGTAGTCGTATTTATTTTCTTAGACTTAGTTTAGAATAGGATGTTTTTAATTTAAAGATTTATTTATTTTATTTAGCCTTTTGTTGTGTCGTTTTTAAATATGTTTTCAAAACACTCAAGTCCATGGCTGTGTTTTAAGCTGAATGTTATGTATTATGAAAGCTTAAATGAAGTATTTTTGCATTCAATGTTTATGATATGTATACAGTAGCGACCTTAAATTAAGTAGAAAATTTTGGATCGTTATAGTTGGTATCAGAGCTCTAGGTTACAGATCTTGTAGACTAGCTTACGATGTAGGCTTGACAAGTTCCATGGTCCCACCATCGATACCCTGTCTCCGTCAGGTATGTCTTGTGTAAGATAAGAAAATGAAATGTCGTTGATTGCGTATGTTGTTATTGCTTGGTTATTATAAAATTTTTATACCATTGACTGCATTATTGTTGGCTTAATTATATATTTATTATAATATAGAATATGTTATGTTTTACTTTGCATGTAAATTGATGTTTTGATTTACTAAGGTTGTTACTGTGAATGAGTAGCTATAGTTTTAGTAAGCTACTAAATGTTAGTGTATGCGTGAAAATGATTTTGCTAAGCAAGATCATATGTTTTAGTTAGACGTCTCGAACATAGATAAACTACACAGTGTTATGACCATATAGATGGGATGGAATGTACCAATGTATACTAAAGAGTAAGTAGTTTCAAATGAAATAAAAATGACCCAGGAAGCTTGATAGATGTCAATATCTTATAGTATACTATAGATATTAAAAGTGGTAGTATCGAAAGAAAATTTTGTCACTATGAAGTATGTAAATAGAAATTAAAGTATCGGTATGCAAAAAAAAAAGAGTAAGTGATTTGGGCTTAGTACTTGGAAAAAAAAATTGAGTTAAAGATCCTAAAAGTTTAAAACATTGTATACTTAAAATTGATTGGTGAATGACATAATTGTCTTTAATGGAAGCTAAGCTTTTTAAGTAGTGAGATGTAGAAAACTTTTCTACCTTAATATAAATTGAAAATTAAAAAAAAAAAAAAAACGCAAGTATGGAAGTTATGAGGTGATTTAAAAGTATTGAGCTACAGTTTGGATGAGGCGTTATGATCATGGTCAAAATTTTAGAGGTATATGGAGAGGGACTACGGTATGAGGTTGTCAAGATACCTTAAATTTAAGAAACCGGGATTTAAAAAGGACTTGGGTAAGGGATACATGAGGATTATAGAAGTGGGACATTGTCTCTAAATCAACTAGAAGGTTTGTGGTAATCCTCCTTATGGTACACGAATGTGCTCAAGGAAGCTCAACATAAACAAATTGTTGTAGAAATTAGAAAATTATCGATGAATTTTCATAGTAATGTCAACCTGGTTAAAAGGTATTACCATAGTTAAGGTTTCAAGACTATCATTTTAAGTTTGATTTTTAAGTATCCCAAGTTTCATGGCATCTGAGAATATCCATCAGGCTTATATAATACCAATTTTTTGAAGAGAATTTTGTTAAGCCCTTCTTGATATTACAAAGGCGTTGGAAAAAAAAAATAGGTTGTAGTGCCTTTCCGTTATGGTTATAAGAACTTTAGTTTTGTGTTGTACTAGATAAGGTATACAAGAGAAAAGCCTATTTGACAATGTTTACAATGAAAGTTACCAAATTCTCAAACTCTAGCTGGGCCACAAATAAAATACAGCAAATCGTCCGTAGATCCATATGATTTACTAGTGCATTCGATTTGCATTGAGTTAGGGTGGAGTTTTTAACCTGTTTCATATCATGATTTTGACTCCAAAAATTTATTAGAATTGGGGTAAGTAGACCAAATATAAGAAAGTATTACAAATTTCTTGATTTTGTATCGAAAAATAGGCAAATTTGTATATGTAATTCATCTACAAAGATGAGACATTAATATGAACCAAATCAAGTGGACATTATAAACAATACAAATACTAACAATAATAAGGAAAGAAAACAATTTTTTTTAATTATAAAAAATATAGAGAACGAACAATTTTTATTGAAAACATTCCTCTAATGAATTTACTAGGAACTTCTATAGTAAATGGACTATACAGAACTGTGATCAGTCAAATATTACAAAGTCCCGGTATCTATTACCGGTCAGAATTGGACCATAACGAAATTTCGGTCTATACCGGCATCATAATATCTGATTGGGGAGGAAGATTAGAATTAGAGATTGATCGAAAAGCAAATATATGGGCTCGTGTGAGTAGGAAACAAAAAATATCTATTATAGTTCTATCATCAGCTATGAGTTCGAATCTAAGAGAAATTCTCGAGAATGTTTACTACCTTGAAATTTTTGTCTTTCCTGAATGATAGGAGAAAAAAAAAAACGGATCAAAAGAAAATGTCATTTTGGAGTTTTATCAACAATTTTCTTATATGGGCGGAGATCAAGTATTTTAAAATGAGATTTCGAGAATGTATGGACAAAAAGGTCAATTATTGAACCTTTAGAAAAGTAGAATTTTATTTGGAGATCAATGTAATGCAATATGACATGGTAATGTTATATATGAAATTTGGTGACCATTAGGTTATGATAACAGGCTAACCAAGTATAGGTGTAAAATGACTAAAATGCCTCTGTAATTATATACCATTAACTTATGACCAAAGTGACTTTAAGTGACATGAAATTTGATGAGTTGCCGTATGTCATGGTGTAGAGGGATTGCACAAAGTTACAAGGTCATTGGAATATGTTAAAGAATTAAACCAAGATTTGGGGTGGTAAATAACCAAAAGACCCTTATAAAAATTCTATGACGTTTTTAATATCCTAAAAAGACTCAAAATACTACGAAAATTTATGAAAGATTTTAGGGAATTAAAACAATTTTGGAGTATCTCTCTATTTATGTTATAAATGAATGAATAAGTTTCTTCCTAGATATGGGACATTGTTTAAATTTTCAAACATAAAAAAATAATTATTTAAAAAGAAATAAAAAGCAAACTAACAAATTATCTAACTCAATACGAACATGATCAAACCAATAATATTGGTGAACGTTGGAATATTCATATCTTATCCAACCAGTTATTTTAAGAATAGATTAAATGTTATTTTAAAATAAATAAAATCATATTTGTCGTGTTATTTTGAAATGGTTAAATTTAAAAAAAAAAATCATTAATTTCAATAAATAAATAAATGACTAAAATTTCTGAACATTCCTAGACTTTGTTTAAACGGTGGCATTATTTTTCACCTTTGCATCTTTTTTCGTTGGTAATAAATCTTTACTGACCATTTTAAAGTAAGAGATCGAATTATTCACGAATGCAATTTGAATATAATTAAAATTAATCGGTGTAATTTAAGAGAAACATACGCCTAGACATTAATATATGCAATGATGCAAGAGAATGGTCACCACTTTTTAAAAAAATAGAGAACAAAAAAAGTGTTTTACAAAGTGAAGACGTGAAAGTTTGGTCTCAAAGAAAGAGACATCAAAGTGAAATACAATGAGTACCACAAACTTTCACATCTTGGGCTTACTAAAATCCATTTATTTTCTATTTTCTATCTATTTCTCTTAAAATTACAAAAATTAATATTTAAATTCCATGTATGGATAGATCAAATTTTCATGTTTAAGACGTATGTAAAAACATATCTAAATAGTTCAAGTCAAAAAGCTCGAGTTTTTATTTAAGACGTATGTAAAAACATATCTAAATAGTTCAAGTCAAAAAGCTCGAGTTTTTATTTAATTGAAAATGTGGAAGTGTTTGTTTTGATATCATAGTACAATTAAATGATTTTTCTTCATAAGGTAAGATTTCATATAAATAGTAAATATTTCCTAATTTCTTATATGGTCTTGTACACATTCTCTCTTCAATCCGCGTCGGGCTATTTAATTGAAGTAAGACTGACTAGTTCAGTTCACGTAAACCAATTAGTCCAATTCAATTGGATCGGTATAACTTAAAGTTTCGTCATAGTTCTTTTATTAGGTTATGTTATCCTGGTTTTAAGCTAAAATTACATTGGGTCGGGGCAAATTTTGGATATTTTGCTAGAAATATTTAAGTAATTGGTAATCTAAGAAGGTTTGGAGTAGTGTATCCTATTGTTTCTCTTTGCTTTGAGGTAAGATACTTTTATTTTGGATGACTTTCGTTCTTAATAAATTTGAACCATTAGATGTGTATTCGTGTATTAAATACGACATAGTTGATTTTATTAAAAAATGACTTTATTTATTTTTCTTTTTGGTGGGACACGGTTTGAATTTTCAACATAAAGTAAGAATTATTTTAAAAAGAAATAGAAAACAAACAAACAGCCGGTTATCTAGTTCAATACGAATATGTTCAAACCACTAATATTCATGGACGTTGAATCTTCATATCTTATCCAATTCGTTCTCTCACTTTTACATCTCAAAGTCTCGTTAGAAAAAGACTAAATTAATTAAAGAATGGGTTAAGTGTTATTTTAAAATAATTATCGCGTTTAAAATCAATTCAAGATATGTATTTAATCGGTCTAAATCATTTTAATGTTTTCTATTTTACATCCATAAACTCAATTTTCATATCATAAACAAAATCACTTTAGAATGATTTTGGATAAGATAAAAATAATTTTAGTACTTACCAATTTAATTTTTTAAAAAAAATACAAAATAAAAAGTCTCTATTTTCCTTGCACTTTTGTCCCCTATTTAGTAATAATTTAAAGGAGAGCATCAAGATTATTTAGAAAAGGTTGGAAGTCAAATTTTTCTAATTCTAGTTTTAATTGATAATCTAAAATAAATCACAATTTTTTTTTTTTTTTTTTGTTATAGAAAATGTAATTTGTGTAATATAATTAAAATTTAAGGTCAAGACATTTCTAAAAAAATAGGTCCAACTAATAGAAAATAAATATTTTTTATTAAGTCAAAGACTAGAAAGTATTCTCCTAAAGAAAGAGACACCGAAGTGGGAAGATAAAAACTTATACATCTAGACTTACAAAAAAAAAAAAAAAACACATTTATTTATTTATTTATTTACTAGGAATGTATAAAAATCTACCTATTTATTTCTCTTCAATTATAAAACATAATATTCAAATGCATCGATACTATTCCCGCTTCAACAAGAAGCCGATGCTCTACTCCAAACTGGTTGGTGGGTCAATCAAAATATCTCACTTCGTTGTATATGGAATGATATAGTTTGTGATGGTCATAGCCTAAAGGGTCTACTCTACAAAACTTGAATTTCTCATCTTTACCTAACTTGATGATTCTTTATCTTTGTAATTCTAGTCTCCAAGGCTGAATTCCTCATGAAATATCTCATCTCTCCAAACTCACCCATCTAAGTTTATATTGGAATTCTCTTATCGGTGAGGTTCCTTTGGAATTAGGAAATTTGACATAGTCTAAATACCTACGCTCAATGCTTCATGCGTTCTAAGGAGCGTAGTCTAAGTCGTGAACATGTTGTACCATGGGAGGTCTTAGAAGGTTCTTGATTCTTGGTTAAGGAAACTTACTCTCCTCTTGTTTCATTGTGGCCCTATATTACTCCCCATGATAGACCATAAAGGTCACGTGATCGGTGCATACATGAACATGGCATAGACCATAAAGATCACGTGATTGGTGCATGCATAAACTTGGCATCCTGCAAATCATTTGATACCCATAACATGGTGTAGGACATCTCATCTAGGTGAGGTAAACATGAGGCCAAACATGACATCTTGGTGAGGAAACATGGTGTAGGGCATCCCACCCAGAAGAGAAAACATGGGCCTTTGAAAGCACCGCGTGGTGGGAGGTCATGGGTCACAATTGGACATGCTTACAGTATTACCTAGTATTCTTGAGTGGACATGGAGTATTACCTAGCATTCTTGAGTTTCTGAGTTGGCAGACTGTTATTCATTATACTTGAGTGGTACCTAAAATTCTTCTTACCTTGGTTGTTGTAGAACTTGTTTGATATTGTTCTTGGTTCTCAATCTTGTAAGTTTCTAAGGTTCATAATTCCTTGAAACATAAGTTGTAACATGCATTCGTAATCATATGAACTCATCATAAAAACTAGCATGAATTATTCTAGAAAGTCATAGATTCACAATGAATTCCTTTAAGGATTCTAGAAGGGTCTTGAATCTTAAGGTGTTTCCTTTAGGCGTTTCTTAATTCTATCTTTGTTTAAGTTCCAAACTTGCTCCAGTCAACTTCAATTCTTGACCATGCCTTCTTGTCCTTAGGAATAAGCCTTATAAGAAGTAACAAATCATTCAGAGCACGTATAGACCTTGAATTATCATAAGTAGCCCTAGGGGCATTTTGGTCATTTGCCCCTAATTCTTGGTTTTACTACTTAAAGAGTTCCAATGGCTTTTCAACTTGGCAACATCATCAATTTGATAGACCTTATAATATGCTCACCATTAAAATTTCATAATTTCATAGGCAGCAGAGTTTATTTAGTAGGTTAATTTAACGTTCCTTAAACTCCAAGCAATTTGATCGGTTTAGGACCTTAACTCACGATTCTTTAATTTTTTCTTTCATATAACCTTAATTCATACTTGGTTTAGGGTTCATATAGAAATTCAAGCAATTGTGTTTTAACGATTTTATCTTCAAACGGCTTAAGCCCATGACATCATTTATGAACTACGTTAAATGAAGTATTCCACACCTTACAGTCATGTCATGTATGTTGTAGCGACTCTGTTTCAGTTGAAACATAAGGTCGTTAAATCTATGTTATGCCAAACTTGACTGTCGTGCAATACACTCTCATTTATTTATGTTCTTCCGATATTCGATCTTTGTGCCTCATACCTCCATAAAAGCATCGAGATTTGACCGGTGGTAAACTCAATCTTCCTTTGATTTTTAATTTTGTTTCGATTTGTTTGAACTCAATTTTAATTTCGTGGAGTTGATTTTTCCACATTTTCGTAGGAATTTTGTGGTTGTCCCATCATGACCAAGGAAGTAGAAGAATTGTCATGACGGAGAGAGAAGGAGAACCAAAGGTGAATTGCATAAGGCCTTTAGAAATCGTATAATGAACCGCTAGGAGAAACACATATTGAACGTTGGATGTGCGTTGAGTATGGCCAGTCGTCAAACTACTTCAATAAGACTAGCTGGTTCCGTTCACTTAAACCAATTAGTCCTGTTCAATTGGATCCGTCTAGCTTAAAGATACGACGTGATTTTAATTAAAAATGATTTTATTTATTTCATAAATGAATCTCTTTATTTTTATTGGTGGGACTGCTTGAATTTTCAACATAATTATTTTGAAAAGAAATGAAAAACAAGTAAACAATCCATCATCTACGCAATAAGAACATATTCAAACTAATAATATTCACACGGCCAACCTGATTGAGTATAATTTTAAAATAAATTCTTCCCAAGTAGAATTTGAACCCATGACCAGTCAGTTAACAGTCGACTGCTCTACCACTAAGCTACTGAGAAACAACAATGCTAAGTGTTTTCAGGATTGTCCTCAAATTGGCTGGAACAAGAATAGCAGGTGCCAGGTTTACAACCCGTATAGGTAAGGGAAGGAATACTAAGAGTGAAAGTGGGGCTAGTAAATAGTGGGATTTCGTTGAAATTGTTCGTTTGGAAATTTCCCGAAAAGCTAATCATAGGTTCTTCTCTCCAGTTTTGATTTTATATTTTTAAACCCAACTTTTATATCATCAAAATTAATTTAAAATATATTTTGTAATAATAAAAAAAAAAATAATAATAATAATAATAAATAATAATAATAATAATAAATAATAATAATAATAATAAATAATAATAATAATACGAAATCGGTAAAAAAGGAATTAAAAAAAGAAAAAAAGCTTGATGCTGGCATGGAGAAAGAAGGAATGGACAGGTGCCTTATGGGTGGAAAGAGAGAAAGGTGGAAGTGTGTGGGAGTGCTGAACCGTGGTATGAGATTGTTGTGTTGGTGGAAAATCAGAGAGCTGTGGTGTGGGATTTAAAAAAAAAAAACGAAGAACAAGTGGAGAAACGAAACCTAGAAAACAGAGAAGGAAAAATCTGAGATTTTGTCATTATTTAGCCTGAGTTTGGATCGATTAAATTCGATTGCCGATTGAGAGTAAGGAAAAAGAGATTTTACTGAGGATTCCTTGAGAAGGAGGACACGGGCACGAGCTGAATGACCAATACTTACCTTGAAAATTGTGAAATATACTCATTTCGGCTTCCGGTTTGTCCCGTTCGACTCGTTTTGACCTGTTGTATCTAGATTGACCTATACTTACCTTGAAAATGGTGAAATATAGGCCTGATTGGAGGATATTGTGTTGAAATACCCTATTAGACGTACATTGAAGGGAAAAAGGGATTCGAAACCAAGTAAGTAGCATGTTGTTCTTTAAACTAGCTCTTACCTTGTTTTACAACGTGTAAGTAGGTTGTTTACATGACTAAGAGCTTAATATGTTAATATGTGCTTTGATGATATTGAATGTCTATTTGTATATTGTGACTGCTTGCTTGTGATGTAAGCATTTTATAAATGATTACTAGAATGTTCTATGTGTCGAACATTATAAACGTATGAAAGCATACATCAGATGTGAGTATGCTAAACATGATAATGGAAAGGTTATGACTCTAGGATATGCTTATTGGTTGTTGAGTCATGGCTTATTTATATGAGTATTATAGTCTACTAATTCCCGAGGAAATTCCTGACCAACGCGCTGTGTGCTAAGTCAGGGAGCATGAGTACTCCTGACCATTGGTATATTAGATAAACAGGCCGCCAGAGAAATTAGTTGACGGTCCGTTTTTGACCGAGAGCGAGTCTTACATACGAGTCCAAAAATTCTAGATAAGCATATCGAGAGAGAGTTAGTAACCTAAGCTGGAGGTAGCTGAGATACCTCATTAATGAACAGACGACCCTAGTAAGAGAAACTAGGAGTCAATGTCGAATAAAACTTAAAAACACCTGGAAAGATTAGTTATAACTCATGAGAATTAAGTTAGCTACTTACTGGGAAATTTAATTACTCATCAAAATTATTTTTACTTTTCTTTCCAGATTTAATAGATGCAGGCCAATCGAGGTCGAGACTAGAGGGCTAGAGACTATTGGGAATCCATGTCAGGGTCTTCTTATGTATTTATGCTTTTGGTGTTTAAAAATTTATATTGGTGGTTAATGTTTCTAAATAGTACTGGTTTTAAACGTTTTACTGGATGTTTATGAAAATGTTTTGGAAATGTTTGGAAAAATTATGATTGGTTGTCAAAGTTGGTTGTCGGTGTCATTGGTAACTCCTGTAAATCGCGTTGTCGAAGAGCGGGTGTTACAAGTTGGTATGAGAGCCTAGGTTATAGGTTCTATAGACAGTCTAGAATAGACAATATGGATCCCTTTAGTCCAGCTCAGCGGTATCTCGCATCGGTCAGGTAAGTGATGCATGACTAAATTGTATGAAAGAATAGTATGAAAAGTTTAAAAGAATTGATTATGACCACTTAATTATGTGTGTGACAGATATGGTGGTATTTAAGAATTTAGACCCTGGTACGTCCACTATGGACTCGGGGAATGAGGAGCAAGTTGTAGGAGGAACTACTCTAGTAGAGGCAGTTTCGGAGCGTGTTGCTCCATCAGCATCGAGAGACCAGCCGACTGTTGTGATTACTTTGGAGACATTGCAATCATTGATTGAGAGTCGAGTAGATCAGGCGGTGCAGAGCCGAGTGGATCAAGCAGTACAGGCAGCCCTTGCTGGTCTTGGAAGCTAGGCGGCTCCGACAGCACCTGTATCTAGCTAGGCGACTCTAGTGTCTGAGGCACCAGGAGTAGGTGTTCAGACAGCAATACCTCCAACAAGTTCGACAGAGCTACCTGGTACGACAGTGGTGACAAAGGCACCACCGCGGGTAGTTACTTATGGGCGACGATGTATGACGGAGGAAAGTGAGTATATACGAGATTTTATGAAACTTGCCCCACCAACTTTTGGAGAAAAGGGGACTTGATCCTAAGGCGGCTGAATGGTGGTTAGAATGTATTGAAACAAAGTTTGTATTCTTTAACTGCCCTGAGAATCATAAGGTGTTGTGTGCTACGTATTTGTTAGAGGGACCAGCCCATTTTTGGTGGAAATCAAAGAAGCCAAAAATGGAGGCTGGTGGAGCCCCAATCTCATGGGCGGCGTTCAAACGTGAATTTTGTGAGAAATACTATCCTGCTCTAGCGAGATTGTGGAACCGAAAGACATTTATGCAATTAGAGCAGGGTAATATGTCAGTAGAGGAGTATGAGGCGAAATTCACTGAATTATCTAGATTCGTTCCTCTTATGGTTGCTACTGAGGAAGAGAAGATGGATCTCTTTATCCAGGGTTTGAGACGGGAGATATAGGGATCCGTGTCTGCCCATGCTTCTCAAGATTACGTTACTGCTTATAATGATGCTGTGAAATTAGATGCTACCACCCCAAGAAATAATCAGGGTTCCAGTAGTTAGGTACGACCAAGCGGTAAACGAAAATTTACTCAAATATCCTCGGGTTCGCAACAATAGGCAGTACCACGACGAGTAGATCGTCGGCCTTCCTCAGGTGATGGGAAGGCAGTTTGCAGTAAGTGCGGGTTGACTCATGCTGGATCATGTAATGCTGTAGACAAGGCATGTTATAATTGTGGTAAGACTGGTCATCTCGCCAGAGTGTGCCGTAATGCAAAGAATCCTAATGTGATACGCCCCGAGAGACTCGCTCTAGGAGGAGGAGGAGGTCAGTCGAGTGTTGGGGGACAGCCTCAGGCTCGAGGTAAAGCCTTTGCCACGACGAGCAAGGCAGCGGAGGATGCCAGCCCGGTGGTGACAGGTACTTTACCTATTTGCGGCTACTTTGCATATACTGTTTTTGATTCTGGTTCGACGCATTCTTTTATATCATTATCGTTTGTTCGTCAAGCCCGACTTCAAGTAGAGCCTTTAGGTTATGAGGTTATGGTCTCTACACCTTTAGGGGTCATATTGATGACTCGTGAAAGGTTGAAACTGGATAAAGTAGAAGTATCTGGCCAACCATTAGACATGTTGTTAATGGTGCTAGATATGTATATTTACGACATTATTTTGGGCATGGATTGGCTATCTGCTCATCATGTCAGTATCGATTGTTATAAGAAGGAGATAGTTTTTCACTCCCCAATGGGAAAGAGCTTTCGGTTTCAGGGTATGAAGTCGGGAAGTGTTCCCAAGACGATAACTGCTTTAAAGGCTAGGAAGTTGATTAGTCATGGTGCTGTGGCATTCCTGGCTAGTGTGGTAGAAGTGAGACGAGTTGATACAGATGTATCAACTGTACCTGTGGAGAATGAGTTCCTGAATGTCTTCCCTGATGAGTTACCTGGTTTACCACCATTGCGGGAAGTCAACTTTGGCATTGAACTTGAACCAGGGATGACATCTATCTCTAAAGCTCCGTATAAGATGGCCCCCGCGAAATTGAAAGAGTTGAAATTGCAACTGCAAGAGTTGTTGAACTAGGGATTCATACGACTGAGTGTGTCACTGTGGGGAGCTCCGGTATTGTTTGTGAAGAAGAAGGACGGTACACTCCGTCTTTGCATTGATTATAGGGAGCTGAATAAGGTGACCATTAAGAATAAGTATCTGTTGCCATGTATTGACGACTTGTTTGACCAGCTTCAAGGGGCAGCAGTATTTTCGAAGATTGATCTTTGTTCAGGTTATCACCAGATAAGAGTAAAAAAAGAGGACATACCGAAGACGGCTTTTCGTACCCGGTATGGGCACTATGAGTTTGTTGTAATGTCCTTTGGCTTGACCAATGCCCTTGCAATATTTATGGAGCTGATGAATCGGGTATTCCAGAATTTTCTAGATTCTTCTGTCATTGTGTTCATTGATGATATCTTGGTTTATTCCAAGACAAATGATGAACATGCAGAACATTTGAGGAAAATTTTCCTTGTTCTACGTGAGCAAAGGTTATTTGCCAAATTCTCGAAATGTAAGTTTTGGCTTCAAAAGGTAGTATTTCTTGGTCATGTGGTATCCAAGGATGGTATAACTGTTGATCCAGCAAAGGTGGAGGCAGTTATAGGTTGGGCTCGACCAACTATAGTTACTGAGGTGAGAAGTTTCCTAGGTTTAGCAGGATACTATAGGCGATTTATTCAGGACTTCGCGAAAATTGCAGCACCTTTAACTCAGTTAACTCGAAAATGAAAGAAATTTGATTGAAGCCGAGCTTGTGAAAGGAGTTTTCAAGAACTCAAGGAAAGACTAGCGCCAGCCCCATTGCTTACTATACCCAACGGTACTGGAAATCTAGTAATTTACAGTGATGCCTTTAAGAATGGGTTGGGTTGCGTACTTATGCAGAATGGAAGAGTTATTGCTTATGCCTCTCGGCAGTTGAAGGATTATGAGTGCAACTACCCAACTCATGATTTAGAGTTAGCTGCTGTGGTGTTTGCTCTGAAAATATGGAGACATTATCTGTATGGTGAGAAGATACAAGTATATACAGATCATAAGAGTCTCAAATATTTGTTCACCTAGAAAGAGCTTAACATGAGGCAGCGTCGATGGTTGGAGTTAGTGAAAGATTATGATATCGAGATTCTACATCATCCTGGTAAAGCTAATGTAGTGGCTGATGCCTTGAGTCGTAAGACAGCTCACTCATCTGCAATGTTGACGAGACAACTCAACATTCATATGGAGTTTGAACGAGCTTAGATAGCTGTGCTCTTATGACTATCTGCCTGACGTTGCAACAACAAATTACTCAGGGTCAGCAGAGGGACCCTTATTTTTGCAAAAGTCGTGAAGTAACTTGAGACTGAAAGAGTCAAGGATTTCTTGGTGACAGGCGATGGAGGTTTGAAGTGGCCAAATCAAACTTGTGTGCCAAACGATGTAGAGATCAAGAGGAAGATTCTATCTGAGGCACATGAGTCTCCCTATATCGTACATCCAGGTGCCACAAAGATGTATCAGGATTTAAAAACATGCTTTTGGTGGCTTGGGATGAAGAAAGATGTTGCTGAATATGTGAGTAGGTGTTTAACTTGTCAACAAGTTAAGGCACCTAACAGAAACCGGCTGGATTATTGCAACCTCTAAATGTGCCCCAGCGGAAGTGGGAAGAGGTTGTTAGATAAATCCCTTATCTTTAAGGGAATGTGATCCCTAATTTTTAGTTAGCTATTCTTTTTTAGTTAGGTATTCTTTAGGTAACTTTAAACCCACACAATTCAGGTGAGTGGAGAGTACACGTCGAGTGGAAGCGCCTGAATTAAGTTTCCCACTTCTTTCTATTTTTAGATGTATTTTGTTATTTAAATATCCCAACTAATGAGGAATGAAAACGCATCGAGTCTTAGGCAAACATTCTCTCCTTTGTTTTCCGTTATCCTTTTTCTTCGAAGAAGTTTTCCTTAGGCATGTTTTTCTCCGTCGAAGTTTTCCTCTCAATCGCCAGGAGTCAACAAGTGGTATCAGAGCTTGGTTTAATCCATCGGTGGTATATCATTGCGGAGGAGCCAGCTTTATCAACAATCAAGTTGAATAGCTCAAGTGGTTAGAGTGTCGACCTAATAACACACAGGTCTCAGGTTTAAGTAGAAGAAAATGCAAAGCGCAAAAATACACACACCGTGGGATCCATCCCGAGCAAGCTCGCTCACTCCTCCATGCCGTCGCTGAGTGCCGGCATCTCCATCACTACCACAAAAAGAGGCCGACGCCGCGATGACGGACGTCGAGTTGTCGTCGAGCGAGTGATCAGGGAGGCGACTGCCACCTTGCAGTACCCGATGCTGACAAGGTCCAACTACTACAATGAGTGGGCCTTGTTGATGCGAGTCAACCTACAGGCGCAAGGGTTATGGCACGCTGTTGAGCCCCAGAGGAGGGAGAGACGATCGAGTACTGGGAGGGAGGGATCGGCTGGCGTTTGCCGCCATATTTACGGTCTGTGCCCCCAGAGATGCTGTCATCTCTCTCCACCAAGCGCACCGCGCAATCGGCCTGGGAGGGAATCAGATCCCGTTGGGTTGGGTGTGCAACGAGTGCGGGAATCCAACATTGAGCAGCTGCGGAAGGAGCTCTCGGAGATCCGTTTTAAGGACGGTGAATCCGTCGATGACTTAATCGAGACATTACTTGACGTGAACGACCTAACGGTGGAAGAGGTGACCGGGAGACTACGTAACGTCGAGCAGCGGAAGAAGAATGTCGCTTCAACTGTCGACAAGGAGGGTCGTCTACTCCTCACAGAGGAGGAATGGCTTGCACGCCTAAAGCTCCGTGACAACACCGACGAGAGTAATGGGTCCTCCAGCCGCAAAGGCGATAAGAAGGCATGGAAATCTCGTGGGCCCACGGGCGGGAAAGATGGGGATCAAAAGAAGGAGTCGACCGATGTTGGGCCGATCCAGTGCTCGAACTGTGAGAAGAGAGGTCACTTGAGCAAGAATTGCTAGAGCAAGCTTAGGAAGGTCGAGAAGGCCCATGTGGCTCAATCCGAAGAGGACGAGCTAGCTCTTTTCATGTTAAGCGCATTGGTCTTATCCGACGTCCCCAATTTCGATTCCAAATCCATGGGGGTGGAGGTAATCGACGACGGCGTAACTACTCCTCTGGTGAGCAGCGAACCCGAGGAAGAGCTCCAACTGGGCGTAGCAAAGGCAGCAGTTGGGGAGTCAATTCAACTGAAGGAGGAGCGAGTGTTCGTTCATATCGGCGAGAGGGACGAGCAGCATGAGCACTGGCGATGGGTCCTCGACACAGGGGCAACAAACCACATGACCGGGGCTAGATCTGCATTCTCCGAGCTCGACTCGGGGATTCGCAGGACGGTGAAATTCGGCGACGGCTCCGTCGTCGAGATCGAAGGGCGCGGCACCATCCTATTCATCAGCAAGGGAGGCGAGCACCGCAAGCTGACCGATGTCTACTTCTTTATATCCTGGAGTTGGAGATAGAGCAACTCGTTAGCCTCTCGGCCAAGATCGAAGAGGAATCTTGGAGGTGGCACGCAAGGTACGGGCACTTAAACTTTCCTGCTCTACAAAAATTACACAGGGAGGAGATGGTGCACGGTTTGCCGGCAATCAAAGGCGTGAACAAGCTGTGCGACGAGTGCCTCATCAACAAACAGAGGTGCACCCCCTTTCCGTCTCAGGCATCCTACCGCACCGGTGAACCATTGGAGCTCGTGCATAGCGATATCTGCGGGCCCATCAAGCTGGCGACCCCAGGCGGTAAGACTCTTTTTCTCATGCTGGTCGATGACGAAAGCCGCTTTATGTGGCTGACCCTGCTGCAAGCGAAAAGTGAGGCGGCAGAAGCGATTAAGTGCATTCAAGCGCGAGCGGAGGCCGAATGTGGGAAGAAGATGCGAGTGCTACGCACGGACCGAGGTGGAGAATTCACCTCAGAGAGCTTCGGTAAGTACTGTGATGAGCTCGGCGTGCAGCGGCAACTAACGGCGCCCTACTCCCCCCAACAGTACGGAGTGGTGGAGCGCCAAAATCATCTTCATCGGCTACGAATCTGGGAGCAAGGCGTACAGACTCTATGATCCTGTGGGGGAGCGAGCTCACGTGTCGTGCGACGTCATCTTTGACGAGAGCACGTTCTGGTAGTGGAACAACGTGATCGAGGCAGACCGAAACCCAAATCAATTCATGGTGGAGTACCTCGTCATCGAGCCGGGAGAAGGAGGACCGCAGCATCAGGATCCGTCACTGCCACCAGTAGCTGCACCAGGCACGCCTATGCCAACCCTAACCACAACTCCGACTGCACCCCTAAACCAGTGGAGTTTGCAACACCACGGACTGCGTATTCGACGTTGGATGCCGATCACGATGATGATCTGGTGGCCAGGTACCGGAGGATGGAAGACCTACTAGGAGGAGGTGAACCACCTGGACTGGTAGCGCGCGAGCTCGAATGTGGAGTCTGGAGGACATGCGGGACACCGAGCCATAGACCTCGAATCAGAGTTCAAAAGAGATAGAGATACGATAGAGATTTAGGAAGAGATTGTTAGATAAATCCCTATCTTTGAGGGAATGTGATCCCTAATTTTTAGTTAGCTATTCTTTAGGTAACTTTAAACCCACACAATTAAGGTGAGTGGAGAGTACACGTGGGGTGGAAGCGCCTGAATTAAGTTTCCCACTTCTTTCCATTTTTAGATGTATTTTGTTATTTAAATATCCCAACTAATGAGGAATGAAAACGCATCGAGTCTTAGGCAAATATTCTCTCATTTGTTTTCCGTTATCCTTTTTCTTCGAAGAAGTTTTCCTTCGGCCTGTTTTTCTCCATCGACGTTTTCCTCTCAATCGCCAGGAGTCAACAGAGGTGACCATGGATTTTATTACAGGACTACCTAGAACCCAGTTACGGTTTACAGTGATATGGGTTGTTGTGGATAGATTGACTAAGACAACTCATTTTATACCAGGGAAGTCCACGTATTCAGTGGACAAGTGGGCACAATTATATTTAAAGGAAATTTTAAGGTTGCATGGTGTACCAGTTTCTGTTGTGTCCGATAGGGATGCACAGTTTACTTCTCGATTCAGGAAGCCCTTGGTACACAACTAAAATTTAGTACAGCGTTCCATCCTCAGACAGATGGACAGACGGAGAGACTAAATCAGATTCTCGAGGACATGTTGCGAGCATGTGTACTTGATTTTTCTGGCAGTTGGGACACCTACCTATATTTGGTGGAATTTGCCTATAACAATAGTTATCAGACAACCATTCAGATGGCTCCTTTTGAGGCACTTTATGGACGGAGGTGTCGAACTCCGATTTATTGGGAGGAGGTAGGTAGTAAACAACTATTGGGTCCAAATTTGCTACGGACGACCAATGAGGCGATACACAAGATTAGGAAGAGAATTTTGATCGCCCAAAGTCGTCAGAAGAGTTATGTTGATGTTAGGAGAAATGACCTAGAGTTTGAGGTGGGGGACCATGTGTTCTTGAAGATTGCACCAGTTCATGGTGTTTTGCGATTTGGTAAGAGGGAAAAACCTAGCCCGCGCTTTATTGGACCTTTCGAGATCCTCGAAAGGGTTGGCCCAGTAGCTTACAGGTTGGCATTACCACCAGCGTTGGATGCTGTACATAATATTTTTCATGTTTCGATGCTGAGGAAGTATGTTGCAGATCCTATGCATATACTCTGTTATGAGGACTTGGAGTTAAATGAGGACTTAAGCTATGAAGAACAACCGGTTAAAATTTTAGCACGGGAGGTGAGATCTTTGCGTAGCAGAGATATTTCTTTTGTTAAAGTTTTATGGAAGAATCAGCAAGTTAGTGAAGCTACTTGGGAACAAGAAGAGGAGTTTAAACGAGAATATCCACAATTGTTTATAGAGTTAGAAACTTTCGAAGACGAAAGTTCTTGAAAGGAGGGTAGAATTGTAATAATCTAAAAAAAAAAATAATAATAATAATAATAATACGAAAGGTGTAAATAAGGAATAAAAAAATTAAAAATAAAAAAAAAGCTTGAAGCTACTGGCATGGAGAAAGAAGGAATGGACAGGTGGCTTATGCTTATGGGTGGAAAGAGAGATGTGTGGGGGTGCTGAACCATGGTATGAGATTGTTGTGTTGGTGGAAAATCAGAGAGCTATGGTGTGGGATTAAAAAAAAACGAAGAACAAGTGGAGAAAAGAAACCCAAAAAACAGAGAAGGAAAAATCTAAGATTTTGTCGTTATTTAGCGTGAGTTTGGATCGATTAAATTCGATTGCCGATTGAGAGTAAGGAAAAAGAGGTTTTACTGAAGATTCCTTGAGGAGGAGGACACAGCCACGAGCTGAATCGAACGTTTATACAAAGGTAACGCAAAATCCATATTACCGAACTTTTAAATTTTGATATCTTCGCGTGTATTGAGTAATAAGTTATGAAATAGGACTTGTTAGAATCATAATAAGAAGATCTATAAAGTTGTAGAAGAAGTCGGGACAAAATACGGGTTGTAGAGGTGGAATATGACTTCAGGACATAATCGGTATTAATAGAAAAGTTTGGAAAATTGTAGAAAACGCAAGTAAGAAGACCAGCGCGTGAGAGACATGCGAGGCGTGTGGGAGTCCGTGAGTGAGAGCGCGACTGTGCGCAGATCAGGCGCGTGAGAAAACACCCCGAGCGTGTGAGGGCGCGTGAAGGTGCATGAGACCTCATTTCTGCTTCCGATTTGTCCTGTTCGACTCGCTTTGTCCTGTTCTATCTAGATTGACCTATACTTACCTTGAAAACTGTGAAATATAGGTATGATTGGAGGATATTGTGTTGAAATACCCTATTAGACGTACATTGAAGGGAAAAAGGGATTCGAAACCAAGTAAGTAGCATGTTGTTCTTTAAACTAGCACTTAACTTGTTTTACAACGTGTAAGTAAGTTGTTTACATGATTAAGAGCTTAGTATGTTAATATGTGCTTTAATGATATTGAATGTCTATTTGTATATTGTGACTGCTTGCTTGTGATGTAAGCATGTTATAAATGATTACTAGAATGTTCTATGTGTCGAACATTATAAACGTATGAAAGCATATATCAAATGTGAGTATGCTAAGCATGTTAATGGAAAGGTTATGAATCTAGGATATGCTTATTGGTTATTGGCTTATTTATATGAGTATTATAGTCTACTAATTTTCGCGGAAATTCCTGACTAACGCACTGTGTGCTAAGTCAAGGAGCATGAGTACTCCTGACCGTTGGTATATTAGATAAACAGGCCGCCAGAGAAATTAGTAGACGGGCCGTATTTGACCGAGAGCGAGTCTTACATACGAGTCCAAAAATTCTAGATAAGCATATCGAGAGAGAGTCAGTAACCTAAGCTAGAGGTAGGTGAGATACCTCATTAATGAATAGATGACCTTAGTAAGAGAAACTAGGAGTCAATGACGAATAAAACTTAAAAACACCCGTAAAGATTAGTTATAACTCATGAGAGTTAAGTTAGCTACTTACTGGGAAATTTAATTACTCATCAAAATTATTTTTACTTTTCTTTCCAGATTTAGTAGATGCAGGCCAATCGAGGTCGAGACCAGAGGACTAGAGACTATTGGGAATCTTTTATTTCTCTTTTCAGATTTAGTAGATGCAGGCCAATCGAGGTCGAGACCAGAGGGCTAGAGACTATTGGGAATCCATGTCAGGGTCTGCTTATGTATTTATGCTTTCGCTGTTTAAAAATTTATGTCGGTGGTTAATGTTTTAATTAGTACTGGTTTTAAACGTTTTATTGGAGGTTTATGAAAATGTTTTGGAAAAATTATGATGGGTTGTCAGAGTTGGTTATCAGTGTCATTGGTAACTCCTGTAAATCGCGTTGTCGAAGAGTAGGTATCACATATTTATAGTAATTTGAAATTATTTTTAAAACGCACGGAGTAGGTTTTCTTTTTTTAAAAGAAACAAAGAAAAAACTTTTCTAAAAAATTTGTTTCATCCTCCATTAGGTGAAAACGAAAGTTGTTTAAAAGGGCATTTCCTCTAAAGCCATACTCATATAATAATGCAAGAGAATAGTCGACTTTTCTAAAAGACATGGGTCTATAAAAAATAGAAAATAAATGTGTTTTATTAAGTCAAGACGTGAAGGTTTGCTATCAAAGAAAGAAAGGAGAAGACAATGAGTCCCACAAACTTTCACATCTTGACTTAGTAAAATCCATATTTTAGAAAAGTCGTCGCTATTAGTGCACATATGAATGCATAAATATCTACCGATCTCTTAAATTACAACCCTTAATATTAATAATATTCAAATCCCATTTGTAGAAACATGAATTTTCCACCTTAAAATTGCACGTAATAACATATCTAAATTAAAAAGCTCTCGTTGTTATTAAAGAAAGAAGTTAAGAATAGATTTAGCAACGTCCTCTAATTGAAAATTTAGAAGTGTTGTCTTTAATATCATAGTCAAATCTTATTTTGTGTAATCTAAGATTCTTTATACATGTTTTACTGAGGTCTCTTCTTACAAATAATTAAATATTTGAAAGAAAAATTCGATCCAAATATCACGTTCAATTTATATATTAAAAAAATTAAAACCAATAAAAAAAATAATAAATAAGGATTTGATTTTGAGATTGGACGGTTCTTGTCTCTTTTTATGTTGGTTCAAACTAAATTTGTTTAAAATGGCTAGAGCAATTCTCTTTACAATTTCTCTCTACTAGAAGTCTATTCATTGTTGGTGTGTTCTCTTCTAATCCCAAACCAGGAAAAGAACATGTCTAATTTCACTTCTCTATGGTTTGTAATCTTTTCCTCGTGTCTTCTCTCCAACTTCTTGTTTGATTCAATTCTTATTTATTCAAATGTATTGATACTATTCCCGCTTCAACAAGAAGTCGATGCTCTTCTCAAATCTGGTTGGTGGATCAATCAAAATATCTCATTTCGTTGTAAATGGAATGAAATAACATGTGATGCTTCAAGAAGTATTATAAAGATTCAGGTAATGAGGTCATTGTCCAAAGGGTCTACTCTACAAAACATGAATTCTCATCTTTACCTAACTTGAAGGGTCTTTACCTCATTAATTCTAGTCTCCAAGGCGGAATTCCTCATGAAATATTTCATCTCTCCAAACTCACCCATTTAGGTTTATATTTGAATTCTCTTATCGGTGAGGTTCCTTTGGAATTAGGAAATTTGACAAATTTATTATACCTGGATCTTAGTAACAATATGTTCACACATACAATACCTTCAACCATAGGTCGTTTGACCAATTTAATCTTTCTAGATCTTTCCTACAATCAAATAGGTGGATTGATTCCATTATGACATAGGGAATATGAAGAGTTTGAGAATGTTGTATTTAGACCATAACCTAATTGTTGGTGTAATTCCATACATCATTGAAAATTTAAGTAATTCTATCTTATCTCATTATGAATCGTAACAAGCTTACTGGTTCACTCCCTCCAACGTTTTGGTATTTAACTCAGTTGATCTTTTTAGATCTTTAATACAACTACCTTAATGATTCAATTCCTCTAAAAATTCATAATTTAAAAGGCTTGGATACTCTTAAACTACAACACAATGCATTCACGGGTCCAATCCTTTTCTCTCTTGTCCATCTTAAAAATTTATGCACCATAGATCTATCATCAAATAGATTCAATGGGTCCATCCCCACGCAACTAGGACATTTAGAGAATTTGGTTCGTTTTAATGTTGGTTACAACATGCTTAGTGGCCCAATTCCTAGGACTTTTGTGAATCTACTCCAAAGTAATCCTTCTGCCCGCTATAGGTTAATACATAATTATGGAATTACGTTGGAGATTGACTTTAGTCATAACTTCATTGATGGTGAACTTCCCCATTTGTCACTTGATCATATTAGGCCTACAAGCATCGACTTTAGCTACAATAATTTTATGGACAAAATTTCAGATTCTTTCATTGTATTTAGAAATATCAATTTATCGTACAACAAGCTTGAAGGCAAGGTTCCTGACCAAATTTTGCATCGTTTTGATGTAAGTGTTGTTTTGGGTAATCAAAAGCTTTGGGGCAGTATTCTCCCGCTTCACCATTGTGATTCACAAAATCATAGAAATTTCAAAATGCTGATGATTCTGCTTTCATCAATTTTCTTGTTCGTTCTCTGTTTTTCCTGCTTTACTCTTGTTCATTCCCAATCAAAGAAGAGGGTCACCCATGAGACAAAGTCAAATAAGCATGGAAATGTGTTCTGCATATGGGATTATGATGGCAAGATTGCGTATGACGATATTATAGAAGCAACAGAGGACTTCGATATTAAATATTGCATTGGCACGGGTGGGTATGGAAGTGTTTATAGAGCAAGGCTTCCAAACGGTAAGGTCGTAGCTCTAAAGAAACTCCACACCCATGAAGCCCAAGAGACAACCCTTTTCAAAAGTTTCCAAAATGAAGTTGATATGTTGAAAGAGATAAGACACAAGAACATCAATAAACTTCATGGATATTGCCTCTATAAGCGTTCCATGTTTCTCATTTATGAATACATGGAGAGGGGAAGCCTATTTTAGGTATTGAGTAACGACAAAGAAGCAGTGGAATTGGATTGGAAGAAGAGAATGAACGTCATACAAAGAGTTTCACATGCTTTGTCATACATACATCATGATTGCATTACTCCAATCATTCATCGTGACATTACAACGAGTAATATACTTTTGGACTCAAATCTAGAAGCTTTTTTATCTGATTTTGGTATCTCGAAATTACTTGATCTTGAATCATCTTATTATACCACTGTTGGCCGCATTTGTGGATATATAACTCCAAGAATGAATTCTTAATTTATTATCTTAAATCATTATTTTTAATCTCTTTCTTTTTTAATTCACAATTAGCATATTCGGTGGTCATAACAGAAAAATGTGACGTCTACAGCTTTGGAGTGGTGGCATTGGAAGTAATAATGGGAAAGCATCCTCGAGAATTATTGACTTACTTGTGGTCTAAATCTACTCCACTTATATTCTTGTGGTCTAAATCTACTCCACTTATATTCATCAATGATTTGTTAGACTCACGACTCAAATCTCCTTTACACCAAATTGGAGTGGCGCAAAGTATACTTCTCACATTAACATTGGCTTTTGCATGTCTCCACCCAGATCCAAAAGTCCAACCTATAATGCAACATTTGATTCGAGAATTCAACATTTGAAGGCCTTATCAGGATGAACTCGTATTTAACAAGATTACAATTGAAAAACTTGTAAGACAAGAGATATTCTATGTACATATAATTTAGAAATTATTAATTTAGACTATGCATTTTCTCTTCATTTATGTGTATAAGCGTAGTAGTAACTAAGAAGCTATTGTTTGGATCCCAACACAAGTACACCTCAATCCTATTTCAAGAAATAAAGGAACCATACCACAACTCCATAGAAAACATCGTCAACCATCTAAACACCCTTTGTCATTATAGGAAAAAAAAAATTAGAAAAAATTGAGTATTACAAATATTAGTAAATGACCTTACTTCTTGGGTGGAAAAATGCACATACATACAAAAATAGCTATGATATGAAATGGTTAGGATATGCAAGGGAGATTGTTGCCTCTAAAACTATTCACGAGACAATTTTAAAATTATAGAATAGTATTAAATTATGAATATAGAAACCATAATAAGTTATAAACTCATAAGATTAATAGTTTTGAAAGCCAACGTTTTTCTCCGCTCACGATTGAAGATATGCTTGAGGTCTCAACGTCAGAAAGAGAAAGATCTCTTTCTTATTAAGAATCACGACCTTTCCCCAATAGTATGTGTCCACTTTGAGCATAAGCTCTCGAAGCTTTGCTTTGGACTTGACTAAAAGGGTAGGAATGGAGATTATTCATTTCTTATAAACCCATGATTATTTTCTTAAATTAGCCAACTTGCAACTCCCCCAACCATCTTCAACAATTTTCTCTCTTTCTTTACTCTCAAACAAAAAGGAAAGAGAAAAAAAAAGTACCCTTTTAAATGATATTGTACATACGCTTCCTTATGCACGTATTTATTTTGTTTTGCTTAGGGGGTGTGTTTTCTATATGAAATGTTTCATTTTGTAGGAGAGGAAATTAAATAATAGTTTTTTTTTTTCTTTTGTAATGTCTCCTCCTTTTGTTGAAAACATGAGGCACTTGTTGTAGACAAGACTTCTTACGCATAGAAAAATTTTCATATTGTGTCCTACATACCTTCTCTCTCCATTAATCCTCATCCAATTACTTAACGTGGAAAAAAGAGTCCAAACATATAATTTGAAAGAAAAATATGTGCCCAAATATCATTTTCAACTCGTATAAGTATAAATTTGAGGTATTTTTATAATATTTTTAAAACTCATTTTTTGAGAAATGGGGTTGATTTGATAGCTTCCAAAGTCGCACAATGATATTGATGTTGTATACCCTAGAATGAATTTGGAGGAATTGGGTAATATATCAAAAGTGACAAGACTCTTCACACATGTTAAAATTTTCTCATCTTCCTCTACAACCACTCTCTCTCTTTCAAATGTAAAAAGGACGACGACACAACCATATGATCTAAAAGAATATCTTATCAAATGATGAAAAAGCATACCAGAAATTGTAACCTCCACAAAAAATAAAAATAAAAGTCTACAAGTAGAGTTTTGATCTATTCATGGACTTGGCACTATAGCTCGACGATATCTGGTGAGAGGCCGTATTTCGCGCAATTTAGCCATTTGTCAACAACAAAAATTAGGGTTCCGAAAATTTTTTGGACATGTGGCTCAGGAGTTACGTCCATTCATATGAAAGATGAAAGCTTGCCAATTTTTGTGTCAAACGGACACTAGACAGACACTCCACGAGACTGTGTGACTATTCACCAAATTTATGTGCGTCAAAATGTACCTTAGGGTGAGACATGGTGTCAACTCTCCAACCCCCTAGGCCTGGGCCTAAGCAAGTTACCTTATGACACATAAATGTGTTATAGTTAGGGCAAGCGTCGCGAGACGAGTGTCTCAGACAACTTCCTTTGAAATGAGTCTTTCAAGGACAGTGTTAGACAACACAGGTGTGCCGACATTGCCAAACCAAAAAAGCGTCAAAATATACCTTAGGGGAGGCATGGTATCAGCTCTCTACCACCTTTAGGCCCTGTAGCATAAGTGAGCTACCCTATGGCACATACGTGTGTCACGGTGAGGGCGAGCGTTGCGAGACGAGTGTCTCGAGAAACTTCCTTTGAAATGAGTCTTTCAACGACAATGTCAGATTGCATGAGTGTGCTAATATTACCCCTCGCCCATGTGTCGAAGGTTGGTATATGCACCCACTATCTATTATGGAGTCCGTAAATGATATGACATGGACACAAGAGGGCTAATGCTCGATAGAACCCGAATAGATGGATGTTTAGGATGTCCCGATGAAATGAACGACACATGGGTCCATTCTGAGTGAGCATGATCGAATGAGTTGTGATGGCTAATGACATCCTGAGACTTGGGATGACATCAAGACATGTGGGTCATGTTAATTGAGAACCTAGATGACGAGTTGAGATGTGACGTTACATGTAAGAGATCTTTTACCCCAGTAGAGGCAACGTCGAACTGAATGACTTGACCTAGTGTAGAAGCGAGTCGAATAGAGTCATAGATGACTAAACATGCACACACAGGCGGCGCATGTAGCCGAACAAGCTTAGATTCCGCAGGATACGAGAAGGATATGTGAATTGTATGATAATAATTATGGTACGATGTGTTCAACGATATGTTTGGGATAGGATACGAGAAGGATGCACAAAACAAAATGTCACAATAGGAGTAAGATACATTCATGAAACGTTAAGGTTAGGTTACATACCGAAGTGCTATGGATATGAGAGATTGATAAAAGAATACGGCTTAGGTTATGGGTAGAAAGGGATAGGTGTGTGATAGATTGATAGAACGATAGCGTTAGGATACGTTCATGTGATGATATGACTAAGGTACGTTCATGTAACGACATGACTAAGGTACGTTTATTTCAGGTCTTGGCAAGGCATTCCTGTACAACTGACGATGGCATCGCAACTCGAGACCATGGCACATGCATAGGATAGTCGTATTATTTTCTTAGACTTAGGCTATTATAGGATGCTTTTTATTTAAACGTTTATTTATTTTATTTAGTCTTTTGTTGTATCGTTTTTAAAAGTGTTTTCAAAACACGCAAGTCCATGGCTATGTTTTAAGCTGAAGGTTATGTTTTATGAAAGTTTAAATGAAGTATTTCTGCATTCAATGCTTATGATATGTTTACAGTAGCGATCCTAAATTAAGTAGAAAATTTTGGGTCGTTGCAGAAACGATATGACCACGAAGTGTTTACGAAATGATATGATTATGATAGGATATGAGAATGGTGAGTACATATATAAATATGTAGTAAAATGGTATAAGGATGATATGATATAGGTTATGTTAAGACATATGTGATTATTGATATGTTTATGATATGTTAAGAATATGTTATGTGATTGTTATGATATATGATATGATACGATATGTGCATGTTGAAAATTGTTATGTTTGAAAGCATGGAACGTTATGATATAACATGTTTATGTAATCTTAATGATATGATATGATTGACATGCAAAACGACGAACTAGCATGAAATACAACCCCGGCGTATGCATGAAAGATATGATAAATGATATAAGAAATGATATGAAAAACGATATGATATGTACAAAACGCCAGTGGGGTTGTATTAAAAGATAATGAAAATGGAAAAATATTGGGACCTCATGCATTAATGTGTGCTCATGCATTTGGGGGATAATTCATAAACATTGAATGCGAAAATAATTCATTTAAACTTTCATAAAACATAATCTTCAAGTTTAAAACACAGCTATGGACTTACGTGTTTTGAAAATACTTTTAAAAACGACACAACAAAGACTAAATAAAATAAATAAACGTTTAAATAAAAAAACATCATATTCTAGCCTAAGTCTAAGAAAATAATACGACTACCCTATGCATGTGTCATGGTCTTGAGTTGCGATGTCGACGTCAGCCGTATAGGAATGTCTTACCTTAACCTGAATTAGAGGTAGTACGTGACTTGAGTATTTTAAGAAATACTCAATAAGTGACTCCATTATTGAGGGTTAAATGCAAGAACATGATAATGCAATGACCGGACTTATCATATCAATCTATTTTTCCTACGGCACTATTCTAATGGGCAGCTTGGATGTGTACCATATACTCTACACACAGCCCATACATGCGAGTATGGGCTCACCAGACAGTTCGCACACTGCTGGGCCCATTTTCTTGTCGGGCGAGCCTTCTCTGGTAGCTCAACTTTTGCCGGACACCCATTAGAATTAGTAACCGTCATGGAAACATTATGTAAAACATAACGATACTTTGCCTGCCTAATGGATGTATGCGTCCGTACCCTCGTGACGGAATAGGGGTATCCCCCAATGCATGAGCACATATAATGCATGAGGTCCCAATATTTTTTAGTTTTCATTTTCATTTAATACAACCCCGCTAGCATTCTGTACATATCATATCGTTCATCATTCATATCATATCGTTTCTCATTTTTCAGTTCTCATATCATACATAATTCTAACGGGATTATATTTCATGTCATTTATCATGATTTCAGTCATTCATATCATGCTGTGTACATACAATTTAAGAGACATAACATAACGTTCCATGTTTTTAACATAACATCTCCTCATATACATCTCATACTATAACATATCGCATCACAATATATCATATCATAAACATGTCAATTTATCATATATCTCGTACCATAAAATATTTCATATCATATCACAACATATATATATCCGTCATTTACATCTCGTATCATAATCATATCATATCATGAACACTTCGTAGTCATATCGTTCCCTAAATTATCATAGCATTAACGTTCTTATACATATCACAATCATATATCGTTACATGAACGTACCTTAATCATATCATCATAGGAACGTATCCAAATGCTATCGTTCTATCAATCTATCACACACCTATCCCTTTCTACCCATAACCTAGCCGTATTCTTTTATCAATCTCTCATATCCATAGCACTTCGGTATGTAACCTAACCTTAACGTTTCATGAACGTATCTTACTCCTATTGTGACATTTTGTTTTGTGCATCCTTCTCCTATCCTATCTCAAACATATTGTTGAACACATCATACCATAATTATTATCATACAATTCACATATTAATTAAGAATCTCTATGTTCTCTTTGCATGGTCAATTTTTTTCTAATTCTAGTTTTAATTAATAATCTAAAAGAACTTACGAAGTTCATTAATTTCAATAAATAAATAAATAAATTGGTAGAATTTGTGGATAATGCTAAAATTTTCATATTTGTCTTTCACCTTCGAGTTTCTTTCTTTGAGAGTAAATATACACGTTCTGGCGATTTAAGATAGGAGATCGATCCATCCATAAATACTGTTTGAATATAATTAAAATTAATTTGTGTAATTTAAGAGAAGCATATAGTAGACATTAATATATGCAATAATAGAAGAGAATGGTGATGACTTTTTTCTAAAAAAATGGGTCCAAAAAATAGAAAATAAATGGGTAGACATTAATGTATGCAATAATCCAAGAGAATGGTGAGGACTTTTTTCCAAAAAAATGGGTCCAAAAAATAGAAAATAAATGGGTAGACGTTAATATATGCAATAATGCAAGAGAATGCAAGAGAATGATTCATAACTTTTTTTTAAAATGGGTCCAAAAAATAGAAAATTAATGTGTTTTACTAAGTCATGACGTGAAGGTTTGCTCCCAAAAGAAAGAGACATTGTCTTCCATTTTAATGTCTCTAAGTAATTGTTTGGAGCATTGCATCCGGTTGTTTTTCTTCGTTTTGAGTCAAGAAACTTTTCAATCTAAAGTAAGAATTATTTTAAAAAGAAATCCAAAACAAGTAAACAACGGGTTATCTATGTATTAAGAACATATTCAAACCAATAATATTCATACATGCTGGAACGTGATTGAGTATAATTTTAAAATGTTTTAATTTTATATTTTTAAATATAATTTTTATATCAACAAAATTAATTTTAAATTCAGAATTAGCGTACACCTTGGTCATAACAGAAAAATGTGACGTCTATAGCTTTGGAGTGGTGACATTAGAAGTAATAATGGGGAAGCATCCTGGAGAAATATTGACTTACTTGTGGTCTAAATCTACTCCACGTATATTCATCAATGATTTGTTAGACTCACGACTCAAATCTCCTTTACTTCAAATTGGAGTGGCACAAACTATACTTCTCACATTAACATTAGCCTTTGCATGTCTCCATCCAAATCCAAAAGCCCGACCTACAATGCAACATTTGACTCAAGAATTCAACATTCGAAGACCCTATCAAGATGAACTTGTATTTAACGAGATTACAATTGAACAACTTGAAAGGCAAGAGATATTCTATGTACACAAGATTTAGAGATTATTAATTTAGACTATGGATTTTCTCTTCATACACATATGTGGATGTGTTGCTTGAAGCTATTGTATGGATCCAAACCTAAGAAAACTTCAATCCTATGCAAAAATAATAATAATAATAATAATAACAAATAAATAAATAAAGGAACTTGCTTGATTAAAACTACAATATTTCAAATACTAAACGTTATACCAAGTAAATTTAAAGTAACTCGAGTTTTTTTTTTTTTTTTTTTTTTGTAATGTCTCGTCTTTTGTTTTAGAAACTTGTAGACAAGACTTCATATGTATGGAAAAATTTCTATATCTTGTCCTACCTACCGTCCCTCCATTAATTCTCATCCAATTATTGAATGTGGAAAGAATAGTTCAAGCATATTATTTGAAAAGTAGAATTAAAGATTGGATGCAGTTAAATAATTGAAAGAAAAATGTATGATAGCCCAAATATCATGTTCAACTTGTACATAATTCTTTAAAATATAAAATTGAAGTATTTTTATAATATTTTTAAAACTCATTTTTTGAGAAATGGGGTTGATTTGATAGCTTCCAAAGTGACAAAGACAATTCATGCTAATATTTTCTCATCTTCCTCTACGTGAAAAGGACATCGACACAACCATAAAAAAAAGGTTGAAAGGAGAATTTTTAGTATTAGGATAGTTACGATCTTTGTTTTTCATAAAATAAGCATTTAAGAATTTTAAAGGACTCCAAAATAAAAGAATATATTATCTAATGATGTAAAGAACAATGAGAAATTGTAACCTCTACCCACAAAAAAAAAAATCTACCGCTCAAGTTTTGATCTATTCATGGACTTTGCGTTATAGCACCATGATATCTGGTGGGAGATCGTATTTCGTGAAATCCAGCCATTTGTCCATAATAAAAGTTGGGGTTTGGAAAAAGTTTGGGCATGCGGCTCTGGAGTTATGTCCGTCCATGTGAAAGATGAAAACTTGCCAAATTTGGTTTCAAACAAGTACTAGAAAGACACCCCACGAGACTGTATAACTATTAACCAAATTCATGCCTACATTTGACAAACAAAAAAAAATGCATCAAAATGTACCTTAAGGGGAGACATGGTGTTAGCTCTCCACCATCCCTGGGGCTGTGGCCTAAGGGAGCTACCATATGGCACATACATGTGTCACATTTAGGATGAGTATTGTGAGACGAGTGTCTCGAGCGACTTCTTTTGAAATGGGTCTTTCAAGGACAGTGTCGGACAACATGAGTGTACCGACATTGCAAAACCAAAAATGCGTCAAAATGTACCTTATGGGGAGGTATGGTGTCAGCTCTCTACCACCCCTTGGCCCCATGGCCTAAGTGAGCTACCCTATGGCACATACATGTGTCACGGTGAGGGCGAGCGTTGCGAGACGAATGTCTCAAGCGACTTCCTTTGAAATAGGTCTTTCAAGGACAATGTCGAACAACACGGGTGTACCGACATTGCAAAACCAAAAATGCATCAAAATATACCCTAGGGGAGGTATGGAGTCAGCTCTCTACCACCCCTTAGCCCCGTGACCGAAGTGAGCTACCCTATGGCACATACATTTGTCACGGTGAGGGTGAGCAGTGCGAGACGAGTGTCTCAGCCGACTTCCTTTGAAATGGGTCTTTCAAGGACAACGTTGGACCGCACAGGTGTGTCAACATTGCTCCCTCACCCATGTGTCCAAGGTTGGTATGTGCACTACTATCTAGTATGGAGTCCGTAAATGATATGACATGTAAATGAGAGGGCCAATGCCTTTATAGAACCTGAATGGATGGATTTTTGGGATGTCCTAATGATATGAACGATACATGGGTCCATTCTTGGTGAGCATGACCGAGTGAGTTGTGATGACCAATGACATCCGGGACTTGGGATGACATCAAAACATGTGGGCAGTGTTAATTGGGAACCTAGATGTCACGATCCAAATTTTTACAATGTGTTGTGACTCAAAACGGCAATGTGGATGTAGTATGAATGCAAGGAATATTAGAAAAGACATCCATATGAAAATCATTTATTTCATAAGGGAATTTCAATACAATGAAACAAATTGTTGACCAGTTTTGACAATGAAAGTTTGTGAAAGTAAAAAGACTAGACTAACCCCTTGGGACACGCTTTCCTCTGTCACAATCCACGTCTCTCAAACACGCCCTCTCTTAACCCGTAGCATCACACACCTGAAAAGAAAAATGTAGCAAGGATTAGTATTAAAATTATACTCAATAAGCCACCTACTTGTAGGCTCTCATCACGTTCTAAGCTTAACAAATTTCCACAGGCTCATCATTGGCTCTAGGACGTGTAGTTCTAGTCTTATCCCCTTGGGGCTATTTTGGTCTCCGTTCTTTCTTTTTAAACCTTGAGATTTCCATATGTCGAGCTGTGAATGATTAGTGACCCTCTGTGAGGCGCTACCTCATTCATGGCTCTATGAGACTATATGGTGTTTTACCTAGGGGTGAGCCGATGCCTCTGAGGTCCATAAAGTCACCCTCAACCTAATGACAACTCTTAAGGTGGTTCATAAACCATGGTGGTCTGTTAGGCTCCAAAGAGAAAGGTTGGGTCTAAATTAGGTAACTGGTCAACCTAACCACAAGTCCCTAGTCTTGACATGATACTTGTTCAATAGCATCAATGACATTCTTCACATTATGCTTGCATACTCATAACATTCCATAATACCTAGGTTCATTTCATGGAGAAGCTAACCATCTAGGGTAAATTATACTAACATGCATGTAACCAAGCGAATCCTAGAAGCATTTCTTCCTAAATTTCGTGTGGTGACTTAGATGATTGACGAGTGCCCTTTTGTTTAGGGTTTATACACAAATGGGGTGTCCAAGAAGAGTGATTTTCCTCAATTAGGTCCTAAATCACATAAAAATATGGTTGAATTAGAATCGAGATAAAAATGGAACAAACAGAAGTCGAATGGGCCAAACCCACATGCACTTGCCACGCGCCCAGGGGAGTTCTACTCGCGGCGGTCACGCGCCGAACATTTCTGCAATCGCAGGTCGCTGAACCGGTTTGGGTCACGCGGGTTGGACTACAGTTAATTAGGCTGATGTGTTGTGGGTAAGATCAGGTTGGAACGTGGTCGGATTATTGCTGCACCAAGGTCGCGTGTCACAATGTTGTTAGAGTCGTGTTTCTCTACTCAGTGCTTGACGCATTGCTCCAAATAGTGAGCGACGCGTGTCCCTCTATTTTTTTGACGTGCTTCTTCTTTCGTCGATAATCACTTAGCTCACTAGAAATTTTCTCTCTTCTCCTGTAATTCACAACATAAAATCAATTCGGTTTCTGTTAGTGAAAGAATGAGTAATTGAATGGTTGATGAGAAGAACGTATTATGAAGAGCGAGAAGGCTCTCTCTCTCTATATATAGAATATAAAAATATATTAAAAAACTACCTAAAAATCTGCAGAAAATTGGCTAACATACCAGTAAACAAATAAAAACTAAATCAACTCCTAACTAGGAGGAGATTTAAACTAAATCAACTCCTAACTATAAGGAGATTTAATTAGATACTAATCAATCCAAACAAACATGTGATCTTTAACACTTCTCCTTGTTTAGATGTTGTGAACTCCAAGCTTTTTCTTGAACACCTATCTTACTCCAATTGTCTTTCTGTTTAGAGGTCGATCAACCAACTCCCAAGTTGTATTTTTCTCGATCGCCGAAAGCTTCTCCTCTGACAGGTGCATCATCAACCAAAGCATCTTGTCGTTCATCTTCAGACTCTTCTTGTCATTCATCTTTAGACTCTTCTAGTCGTTCGTCTTCAGACTCTTCTAACATGCTACCAAAGATTAAATTGTTTGGTGCATTAGAAATCTGATTCACCTTCGTCAGTTCTTCCCAATTCCATTGCTCATTTCCAACAAAATGAACATCTCGTCTCACAATAACACGACTAGTGTGTGGTTGAAAAACTCTGTAAGTTTTAGATATAGTGCTATACCCAACAAAGATGCTAGCTTCTGCCTTTTTGTCAAGCTTATCACGCTTGACATGTGGAATGTAAGTGAAGCAAAGACACCCAAATACTATAAGGAACTTTAAACAAGATTTGTAACCATACCAAACTTCAAATGGTGTCAAGTCCTTCACAGCTTTTGTTGAAATTCGATTTTGCAAGCACACAACAGTGTTTGCTGCTTTTCCCCAAAAACGTTTTGGAAGATCCTTCTCATGAAGTATGCATCTCGTCATCTCCATTATGAATCTATTCCTCCTTTCACTGACACCATTCTGTTGAGGAGTGTATGGTGCTGTCAATTGATGTTCAATTCCAGCCTCTTCACAAAACCTGTTAAAAGTTTCTGAAGTGTACTCCTTGCCATTATCTGATCTTATAGTCTGAATCAAACATGCACTTTCATTCTCAACTCGGACTTTGAATTTCCAAAATACACCCGCAACTTCTGACTTTTGCTTCAGCAAGAAGATCCAACACATTTTTGTTAGATCCTCAATAAAAATAATGTAATAAAGATTATCATTTAATGATGGTGTTCGCTGAGGACCACAAAGATCAGTATGAACCAGCTGCAGCTTTTTTGAGGCTCTCCATGCCTGGTTAGGAAAGGGTTGCCTATGTTGCTTCCCAAAATTACAAGCACGGCAAAGAGGCATGTCATCATCAATGTCAGCGAGTTCTTCTACCAGCTTCTTTGACTGCATTTGAAGCAAACCTCGATAATGAATGCCCAAGTCTTTTGTGCCAAATCTCAGTGGAACTAGCTCTGGATATAAAGATCATCTGCTCTTTCTCCATCGGATTTAGAGCAAAGCTTTTTCCTTTCATTTTGACATTGAACATGTCTTTGCTACTAGCATCTCTGATCAAGCACTGCTTATTCTCAAATAACACTTTATAGCCTTTATCAAGTAACTGACAAACACTTAAGAGATTTTGATCAATTTTAGGTACAAATAAAACATTTGTAATAAATTTTATACCTTCATAGCTTGTTATAGCTGTTGTGCCTTTTCCCTTGACTTCCAAGTGTTCACCATTGCCAATCCTAACTCTCTTGACTTCAATGTTTCTTAATTCCTCAAAAAACTCGTTGTCATATGTCATGTGATTTGTGCACCCACTATTAATCAACCAGCTCTCGCTTGATTCTTTGCTTGAGGAACAAGTGACCACAAACAATTGATCTTCTTCTTCTTGATCAGCTACCTGTGCAGCTACTTCTTTCACCTGACCTTTGACTTTGCAGATCATAGCTTCATGTCCAAGTTGATTGCATTTGGAGCAGAAGGCGTCAGGTCTTCTCCAACATTTGTCTGGTGGATGACCTTTCTTCTCACAATGGCGGCAAGGTAGATAGGATTTTTTGGAACCTCCTCCTTTTGTCTTCTGATAATTGGCAGATAAATCTCCATTCGTCAATTGGTTTTTGAAACTTTTCTTGTTTTTATACCTGCTGTTGTCTTGATGATTAATAGGTAAGGCACCTTCAATCACCCCTTCTTGCCTCATAGACCTCCTTTGTTTTTGTGCTTGTAAAGCATTCAAGAGCTCTGTAAGAGAAATCTTTGACAAGTCATTGGTGTTCTCCAGAGTAGTAATAGTGGGTTCAAACTTCTCTGGAACAGTGACTAGCAGGTTTTCAACGATCCTGGAATCATTTAACACAGAACCAAGCAATCTCACCTTGTTGGCAATGCTGAGAAGTCTGTTAGAGTACTCTTTCACCGACCCAGACTCCTTCATCTTTTGCAACTCGAAATCCCTAATCAAATTCAGGACTTTCATTCCACGAATCTTCTCATCTCCTTCATATTCAACCTTAAGGTAATCCCAGATTTCCTTTGCTGTTTTGAGGGACATTATTCGCATGACGATCATTTGAGATACGGCTGCAAATAGGCAAGCTTTTGCCTTTGATTTTCTTGTCTTCTTTTCCTTCCATGCTTTGATTTGTGCTACAGTAGGATTTGCTGGAAGCGGAGGGACCTCGTAATCCTCTTCTATTGCTTCTCAAAGATCCAAAGCCTCCAAATAAGTCTCCATATGAACTGCCCACATTTGATAATTGTCTCCATCGAAGATTGGTGGTGCAACAGCAGAAAAACTTGATTCTCCTTCCATTTGATCTCACAGATCCCTTAAAGAAGACTACTCTGATACCAATTTCTCAGTGAAAGAATGAGTGATTGAATGGTTAATGAGAAGATTTTATTACGAAGAGCAAGAAGGCTCTATATATCTAGAGAGAGAATATAAAAATATATTAAAAAACTACCTAAAAATCTACAAAAAAATCTGGTAACATACCAGTAAACAAATCAAAACTAAATCAACCCCTAACTATAAGGAGATTTAAACTAAATTAACTCCTAACTATAAGGAGATTTAATCCGATACTAACTGACAGCAATCTAAATAAACACGTGATCTTTAACAGTTTCTTGAGCAAACTCGTAGATCCTAATCCCGACTATGTCTCGATTTCTTCAACAAACTCATAGAAAGAGATGATTCCAGCTACTTCTTTCTTCCAAGAAAGAACTCTTGCACTTAGTCCTTGGTCGGAAACGAACTTCGTTAGTGGTTTGATTTATTTTATGGTAGTTTTTCTTCTTCCTTCTCTCAACTTTTCTCTCTCTATTTTTCTTTTTTTTGCAGGTCCCGTGCTATGGTACCACTTGGACTCCTATAATGACTTGAGAAGTAAAATGACCTATTTGTTCCTCTGTTGACTTTGACCATTTTTTTTTTTTTTAAAGTGTTACACTAGATGACGAGTTGAGACGATGTTGCATGAAAGAGACTTTTTTCCCTATTAGAGCCAAGATTGAGCGAATGACTTGGCCTACAGTAGATGTGAGTCGAATAGAGTCACAGATAATTGAACATGCATGCATAGGCGACGTGAGACATGCGTCGACCGAGTGCTAGATTTAGCACAATGCAAGTTCTTATGGGGGCATAACATTGCTGCAAAGAAATAGTAGAGTTCAAGTGGGTGAGAGCCCTAGTAAATGGGTTGCTTACCCCGTGGATTTGCTCCAACAAGTGAATATACGTGCGTTCTTTGAGTCATCACTTAATGCCTAAGGTAAGGGACTTCACAAGAGTTGTTGAGACCAGCATCCGCTCAAGGAAAGTGCATCAACTGAACGTGAGCATAGAGAAATGAAGCTACAACAAGTCTAGAGAAGTGTAAGGAAGAGATTGCCTTATGAAGCTACCCAGTTAGAAGTTTGTTGAAGTGTAATGCCAATGTGGACGGTATTACAAGCTTCCAAACTTCGCTACCATATGGCTTGGTGCCACAATGAATTAATGTCATGGTAGGCTTGCGAGCATTGACAACTTGTGAAGGTGTATATAAGTATACACTATCACAACAGTAAATAATAAGTAGAGTATCGAATCTTCAAAGAACCTATCTTTCTTTGTTAATTATGTTGCTGAAAATTTAGTGAGTTCAAGTGTCACTAAAAGTATGTTCATGGGTATAATAATAAAAAATAAATTTATGTAGAGTGAACAACGTTGTTTCAAAGGGCAAATGAGAAAATCAATAATAGTGAAATTTAGCTAGGAGAGTTCAAATAGAGGTCACGTCATTCATCAGGGGTATAGCTATAAATGTAGGTTCCTCTCATGCGACTCCTCTTTCTAATTGTATGGCAGAGATCATTCTAAGATTACCTGGTTGCTTGATGTTTGCATGTATTACTGTGGGGTTGTGATTGGTAATCACCAAGCATTTCGCCAATGGCATTGGGATAACTTTGTGTTTCAGGAGGAAGTCCATCCCAAGTACCACGTTTAAGTCGTTCATACGAACAACGACAAGGTCCATTTCTCCTGACCAGGCCCCTAATTTCAAGGAGACTCTTTTGGAGACTCCCACGATAGGCAAGGCCTCGAAGTTGACAACTTTCATTTTTCTGGGGTCCTTTTCTATGGTGAGTCCCAATCTTCAGGCTTCTTGGTCAGCAATGAAATTGTGGGTCGCACTTGAGTCTATCAAGGTGTTCTTGGTCTGTCGTGAGTATATTGTTGCGTCTATGAACATAAGCCCTTTCTCTATTATCTCTTTTAGGTCGACCTTTCATTCGGGGGTTGTCTTGATCTTCCTTATTGTCTTGTGTAGTCTGACTCCTGTGTCGTTGCTCTCTTGAATGGAAACTTGGAGTGCACTGAGAGAGGCTCAGTGAGGACAGAAGGACAGTTTGTGGGGGCCTTTACACAACAGGCTTTGTAAAGGCGTCGTCGGGTAGTTCTTTTGAGGGTAAGGTCCTCGAGATGTCCCCGCTTGGTTATTCTGAGGAGGTCTATTTGCTCATCCATTTGGTCTGTCGTTACTTCCGTTTGGCCTATTGAGGCCTCCGTTTCGATGACCCTACAACTTATATTCTTTGTCCCCAGTGTTTGAGGTTGGTGTTATTTTTCTTTGGAAACTAGTTTCGTTTCCAATGTCTAGGAGTCTTTCGGCGCTGGCGATTGTGGTGGCTAGGTATTGAACTTTTTTCTCGTATATTTTTGTCTTGGCCCACGGTTGCAACCCATTTATGAAGATGAATACCTTGTCTTTCTCTGACATGCCCCTGATATCCAGCATTAAGGTCAAGAATTGCCTGACATATTCCCTAATGCTTCTAGTTTATTTTAGTGCTAGTAGTTTTTTTCTTGCTATGTATTCTATGTTTTCGAGGAAGAATTGGTCCATCAACTCTCTCTTGAGGTCTTCCCACGAGTCGATGGTGCATAATCCATTTTCAATGTCTTGCACCTTCGAACGCCACCAAAGCTTTGCATTGTCTATGAAATGCATTGTGTCTACTTTAAATTTTATGTCTTCGGTACAAGCTGCTATGGCTTTGAAGTACTGTTCGACATCAAAGATAAAGTTCTTCAACTCTTTGGAATCCCGGTTCCCTTTGAAGGGTCTTGGATCTGGGAACTTCAGTTTGTTGGGTCTTGTATGAGTTTGCCCGGACGTGACATTCTCCACGGCTTTCATGGTTACCCAAATTCGGGTGTTCATCTTGGCCATCTTTTCTTGGATGGCATCAATCGTTGTTCTGAATTCGTCAGCTAATCTATTAAACAACTTCATCATGATATTTTTTAGCTCGTCGAACTCTTCGTCACGCCCTTCCTTATGCGCGACAGAGCTATCAGGGCTACCAGCAGGTCTTGAGCTGCTCGTAGGAGTAACTCTTTCTTCGAGTGAGTCCACTCGAAACATTAGTTCTTTGATTGACAACCCATCCAAGCGGTTACCCATTGCGTCGATTTCTTCAACTTTTTCATTCAATTCCATAACTCGTGCTTCCAGGAAGCGGACGGTGTCAAGGACTTCTTTGAGGAACAACATTTCCTCCTCTATCAAAGTAAGTCGGTCAGCTTGTGATTTGGGTGTCGACTTTATCGTCGACATGGTTTTGGTCTTTAACATGTCATGGAGCTAACAAAGCTTTGATACCATTTGTCACAATCGCACTGGCAGCGGACTTGTGATTGTGCAGCATACACTTCCTAGCAACAAGTGAGCTTAAGTCAATTCGTTCTTCCATCGCCTACGGCCAAGCGATGTATGCTTGAGCCTCTGACCCCAGTTTAAGAAGCAAGTTTTAGAAAACGGAGGTAGAGTGATTTCGAAAGAGAGATTTGAAAGCAAGATTTGAAAGATTGAAATTGGTGTTATATGTGATGCAAGCAAAAAGGTAACAACAACAGCTTACAGCATATAACTACCGGGTAGGGAGAAGTTGACAACTAGTCATATCCCCTATAGTACATTTTGAGGCATTTCATGTCTGGCAAGCCTAGACATGATTTTTTCGAAACGTCATACTCCCTAGAAATACAAAAGAAAAACATTACAACATGTAAAGACATAAAGGGTTTGGCTTGGCATGGGCATGCGACCATGGGTAACACGCCCTAGACGAGCATGACCGTGACACGCATCACCTCCAGACCATACAAGTATTTGACGTGTGGAACCTCCTTCGAGTCACTTGGCTCCATCATCGTTGCTTGGCTCGGCTCAGCTTCACGCCACTCCTCAGCTCAAAAATAGCGTATTTGACTCGATTTGACATTTCGAACACCGTTCCATACGTTTTGGGCCCTCCCAGCGCTAAATTTGACCTTATCTAAGGCAATTAAGGTAAGTATGAGCCTCTTTTCCTTAGTTTAACTCAAACTAAATTAGGAATTCAATATTCTATTATTATTGAGCAAATATTCTAATAGGGCGAAACACGATGACGATACTTGAAACAACTTCGAGGGAGGAATCAAGCTTTTAAATTTAGGAAGAGCGTCGGCTAAGGCCAACCAAGTAAGTGGCCTTACTATCGGCTCGATCGGAAGACTTGCCTTCTGTATGACGACGTGTGCGCAGTGGCCCTTGCACGTGTTTTTTATACTCAAGTACTATGATGATGATGATGTGAATTCATATGATATGATGATGTATGATAATAATTTTATGATGTTATGATGTTGTGAGTTGGTATGATGTGATGTTATATTATAATGATATGATGATATGATGATGTAATGATGCAATCATGATAATATAATGATGATATGATGATGATGATGCATGATGATATAAGATATATGATGACGACATGACTCAATATGATGATATTGTATATTAAGATGATGTGCATACTCAAGTCGTGTGCTACTTCTATTTTTCAGGTAAAGACAAGAAACCCCTGCACAACGGACGACGACATAGCAAGTAAAGACCATGACGTACGGATAGAATAACTGTATTTAAATTCTTAGACCTTAAGTTAGTATAGGGTATTATTAATTTGTTTTATTATGTTTGTGTTGTTTTAAAGATCTTTTTTAAACATGTAAGTCCAGGACATTGTTTTATGAAGATGGGTTTTTAAATGATTATTTCTACATAAGAGGTTATGTTACGAAGATAATAGTGACTTTAGGTTAGTAAAAATTTAGGGTCGTTACACGAATTAACCTGGTTCCTTCACCAAACTTGTAGAATTTTAATCCATCTACACATATATATTTTTCTTATAATTTTTTTTCAACTATAGATTGAAATAAATTCCTCTAATATCTTCAAAAAGAAACTAAAAACATACCATCCCACATATTCTTGACATTCACCGGAACACTACCTTGCAGTCCAAACAACTCTTCTTGCAGTCCAAACAACTCTTCATATTTCATGAATATTTCATGAATCTTGGGTGAAATTCATTCGAGAAAAACATACTTAAAAATCAAAACCTAATTAAAAAAAAACTATTCGATTAAATAGAATTGAGCGGTTCAAAAGACAACAAAAGATGTTTGGAGTGTATTTCTACTTTTCTCTCTACTCTCTCAACAACCTTCAACCCTAATTTTCTTTTATCTTTTCCTTTTTTCTTTTCCTTCCTCGTTAGAATTCTGTTTAGGGCTCATCCACACCCCTTATTACATGTAGATGGAATATTACTCTATAAATTTTATGAAGAAACCCAATAGAGATGGATCGTGTATGAAAATATATAAAAATGGAAAAAGGTCGAAAACAGAGGAAGACACGTGTAGCATAAAGAGTGGAGAAGTGTGGATGTCCCAAAAGTGGACACGTGACGCACAACGTGAGGAGAAACGTGGCGCGCAGCATGTGGAGAAACATGGCTGGACGAAGAGGTGACGCGTAACGGTCCAACCCGCAAGCCAACCCCCACTATGTACCGGTCTGACCCATGAACCGCACCCACATGACCTAAATCGAGCTGCTTACTTCTATTTTATTTAAAATTTTATCGAATTTTTATCTTTTATTCTATTTTATTTGTTTTCGCTTTCATCTTTTTAGTCTCGTTTCGATTTTCAAACCTTAAACATCAGGTCGTGACATAATGTTTCTCGTGAATTGTTACCTACAAGACTCCTTATGCATAGCAAAAATTTCCAATCTTATCCATCCAACTATTTAGTATGAAAAGGATAATCCAACCAAGAGAAGAGTCCAAGGTTCCAAGTCATTAAGTATTCGAAAGAAAAATCCAACCCAAATCTCACGCCTCTCATTTTCATGAAAATGGAGTAAATTTGATAGCCACTTCAATTTTATAGTCATTGAACATATATAGTATTGAACATATGGCATATTCCTTTAAAATAAATGAATAGAGATTAAATTAAGTCTATGAATAATATTCACATAGAATTTTCAAAGTTAATTAAAACTTGTTGTTTGGGTCAATCAATTGAATGCTTCAAAATTGGATTCAAACTTAGCTTTTTAAATGGACATCTCCACAAAAGTATTACTCATTACAACTCCTCTCAATCTTCTTGCTCTCTCTCTCTCTCTCTCACTTGAACTAAAAGAATATGCCTTCCATTTGGTTTCGACTCATTTACTCGTGTCTTTTCTACCACTTCTTGTTTGATTCAATTCTCACATGGTCAGATGCATCAACATTGTTCCCGCTTCAACAAGAAGCCGATGCTCTACTCCAAACTGGTTGGTGGGACAATCAAAATATCTCACATCGTTGTAAATGGAATGGCATAACATGTGATGCTTCGGGAAGTATTACAGAAATTAAGGTAAATTGGACATTGCCAATAGGGTCTACTCTACAAAACTTGAATTTCTCATCTTTACCAAACTTAAGTTTTCTTTATCTCTTTACTAGTAGTCTCCAAGGGGGAATTCCTCCTGAAATATCTCATCTCTCCAAACTCACCTATCTATATCTATCTTTTAATCGTCTTAGTGGAGTGCTTCCTTCGGAATTAGGAAATTTGACAAATTTATCAGTGCTCGATCTTCGTTGGAATATGTTTACCGGTACAATCCCTTCAACGATTGGTCGTTTGACCAAATTAACCTTTCTAGATCTTTCAAACAATCAAATAGGTGGATTCATTCCATCTGAAATAGGGCATATGAAGAATTTGAGAGGGTTGTATCTTCACAATAACGCAATCATTGGTCCAATTCCATCCATGATTGGAAATTTAAGTAATCTAACTGTTCTTCGGATTAATCATAACATGCTTAATGGCTCCCTCCCTACCACCTTTTGGTATTTATCTCACTTGAATTGGTTAGATCTTTCCTACAACAAGCTTAATGGTCCAATTCCCAAGACTTTTGTGGATCGACTCTATACTGATCGTTGTATTCACGGTGGTTTTAGTCATAGTTATGGGATTGTTTTGAAGATTGATATTAGTCATAACTTCATTGACGGTGAACTTCCCCATTTGTCACCTGACAATCATATTACACCCACAAGCATTGACTTTAGCTACAATAGTCTCGTAGGCACAATTTCAGATTCATTTTTTTTCTTTAGACATATCAATTTATCGTACAATGTGCTTGAAGGCCAAGTTTCTGACCAATTTCTAAATCGTTTTGATGTAAGTGTTGTTTTGGGTAATCGAAAGTTATGTGGTAGCATTCCTCCGCTTCAACCTTGTGATTCACAAAATCATGAAATTTTTAAAAAGTTGACAATTCTGCTTCCTTCAATTTTTTTGTTCATTCTCTGTTTGGTTTGTATCATTTTTGTACGTTCCCGAACAAGGAAGAATGTGACAAAGTCAAATAAGCATGGAAATGTTTTATGCATATGGGATTATGATGGCAAAATTGCGTATGAAGATATTATAGAAGAAACAGAGGACTTCGATATTAAATACTGCATTGGCACAGGTGGGTATGGAAGTGTTTATAGAGCAAGGCTTCCAAATGGTAAAGTCGTAGCTCTAAAGAAACTCCACACTCGTGAGACCCAAGAGACAACTCTTTTAAAAAGTTTCCAAAATGAAGTTGATATGCTGAAAGAGATAAGGCATAAGAACATCATTAAACTCCATGGATATTGCCTCCATAAGCTTTCCATGTTTCTCATTTATGAATACATGGAGAGGGGAAGCCTATTTTGGGTGTTGAGTAACGACAAAGAAGCAGTGGAATTGGATTGGAAGAAAAGACTAAACATCATAACAAGTGTTTCATATGCTTTGTCATATATACATCATTATTGCATTACTCCTATCATTCATCGTGATGTTACAACCAGTAATATACTTTTGGACTCAAATCTCGAAGCTTTTCTATCTGATTTTGGTATCTCGAGATTACTTGATCTTGAATCATCCTATCATACAGTTGTTGGCGGCACTTGTGGATATATGGCTCCAGGTGAACACTACTAATGATCAATAAATTTTCAATTTATTTTCTTAAATCAATAATTTTATTTTATTTCTTTTCAAATTCAGAACTAGCATACACCACGGTCATAACAGAAAAATGTGACGTTTACAGTTTTGGAGTGGTGACAATGGAAATAATAATGGGAAAGCACCCAGGAGAATTATTGACTTACTTGTGGTCTAAATCTACTCCACGTATAGCCATCAATGATTTGTTAGACTCTCGACTCAAATCTCCTTTAATCCAAACAGGAGTGGCACAAAGTATACTTCTCACATTAACGTTGGCCTTTGCATGCCTCCACCCAAATCCGAAAGCCCGACCAACAATGCAACATTTGACTCGAGAATTTAATATTCGAAGGTCTTCTCAAGTTGAACTCTTATTTGATGTCATTACAATTGAACAACTTTTAAAACAAGAGATATACTATGTACATTAGATTTAGAAATTATTAATTTTGACTATGCATTTTCTTTCTCTGTCACTCAGTGATACAGTAATTTTGAAGCTAATATTTTCTATCCTTCCCCAAAAGTAAATTAGAGGATCATCCTAATATACCATTGCTACTGTTTATAAGTTGTAGAGACAATGTCAAATACATAAAGGCATGCGCTCAAGGATTCAATCATGCTATCAATTCGTGTTTAGTTTAAAAGGAAAAACATTAAGGCCAATAAAACGTATTAGGCTTTTTGTAAGGATCGGGACTCGATGACTCTAAAAAGACAGGTAAATTTTTTACGAAATAAAATTAAATAAAATTAAATAAAGAGAACTTAAAACCTAATATATATTATATTTACATTAAATCAAAATAAAGTTCATACATTATTATATAAAAACACAACTTAATCGTTATCTCATTTTTTAACCATGTTCTAGTCCTTGATCCTTATCTCGTTCTTGCTTATATTCTTATTGATGGTTCGTTCTCTAGAACACTCCCTCTAAGATTTACAGTATTAGTCATGAACCTGATAACGACATAGTCTTAACCTATGCCCAAGACTTCATGCGTTTCAAGCGACGTATTCTAAACCTGACAACTCAAATAAATAAATAAATAAAATAAAAATGAAAATTATCCGGAAACTTCTCTTAGTAACCTCCCACAACCCCTTTCCCAAAATATTTCTCCTTAACCAACCTGTCACCCAAAACTCCAATCTCTCACCCAAAACTCTCTCCAGATTTCCATTTATTGTAAAAAGTTTACCTCACATTGTAGCTATTATAAGACCCGTAGATATTCTCCACGAATTTTAATCGATAAAAGAAGGATCGTTTTTAAGAAGAGGCCGTCACATATTTATTTAAGTTAAATTAAGTTAGGAATTAAAATTATTGAAGGAATTAGGGGAATGTCTTTAATAGATAGAGTGAAGCACATGGTATAAGTCAAAAAGAATTCGAGGGACGAAGGCAAGTTGATTCGGAATTATATAGAAACTTTGGCTAAGGTCAACCAAGTAAGTGGTCTTCCTATCGATTCAATTTGAAATTTTCATTCTGTGTGATGACACGTGCCCTGTGGTTTACCTCGTACCATATGATTGTTATATGTGAAATTTTATGAAATGATATGTTTGCGATATGATATATGTTATGATATGGTATGTGAATGATATAATATATATTATGATATGATATATGTTTGCTGCGTGTCATATGGTTTTTATATGTTGTGGTATGTGAATGATATGATATATGTTCTCACTAAAAAATCAAATTTCATGTTTTCATTGTTTCAAAATTGTGTTTGATTGTAAAATTTGAATTAAAAAATATGTTAATATTATTTCATACCGCTTGGATTGTATCATCTAAATATATTTTGTTATAATATTATACTCATTAGATACCAACAATTGAATACGTGTTCAAATCTTTCATTTTCTTTCTCTCTCTCCTCTATTTTACTCCTCTATATTTCTCCCCTATTCTATTTACAGTTTACTCTTCTTTTTTTAGTTTCTGTTCAAAGTTAATTTTGGCCAATTTTAATAGATTCTTATTTTTTATATATATATATATATAAAAATTGCTACTAATCATGGAGGGATTGCGTAATTTTGGTCATTTCATTTCTAATTCAAAGCTAACTAATTGCAACAAAATTAATATCATTTAATCAACAAAAAAGAAAATGTAAATATGGCTTATTGTTATGGCTTATTGTGATGGCCTCTTCTTAAGACAATTCTACCTTAAATTTTTACCTGGCGTCTAAATAATAGTTGATGCAAAAAATTTTACCCGAAAGTAGAATCTGGAAAGGAGTTTTGCAAATTTTGCTAAGTTTTTGGGTGAGGAGAGTTGTGTTGGGATATGTAGCCTGATGCTAGATCTGTTAGAGATATATTTGGAAGATATCTCGTAAAGATCTGATACAGATATATATGGTAGATATTTGGTAAAGATTTGATAGAGATATATTTGGTAGATTATATCTCGTAGGTTTAAATCTTTGAAAGTTATATTTAGTAAATTGAAACCATATATATATACCCATTAGGCAGTGCTCTCAAAGTGTACTTTCTTCCAGTATTCTCTGTTGTTGTACATATCTGAAGTCATCAATATAAAACCTTTAGCCAATATTCCTCCTTGTATTTTCTCTCTCCTATCGAGTATATGCATTGTTGAGCGATCCTAACAATTGGTATCAGAGCTAACAACTGGTATCGAATTGTTGAGCGATCCTAACAATTGGTATCAGAGCTAACAACTGGTATCGATCCTAACAGGTTGGTTAGAGTTGAGAGATTTGGAGAGATGGGTTGTGAGAGGTTATTGGAGAGAAGTTTGAGAGAGGGTTTGTTTTAAGAAAAAAGAAAGTATTTTATTTTATTTTGACTATTACATCACATACCAGTATGAGAAACTTTCTGGATGGAAAGTGTTTTAATCTTGGAATTACTTAGGTCCTTGTCTATCTATTGAGGTTCTAGAGCGTACATCAAATCAGTCAATTATAGGCAAAAACATGAATATGTGACATGTTATATATTGCAAAAAGAGGTTGTGGTAGGCCTGATTTAGGTGTCACTGGTCTAATCCAATCTAGAATATTGAAAGATCCAATGAAGCATGAACTTAGCTTGCAGTTTTATCCAAACTTTAGTAGTCGTTCATCGATGTCACCTTCAAGCTTACCTTGATCAGTTCCTTATATTCAATAAATGGTTGTATGGTTGGACCATATCCTCTTATCAAAGTTTATGCGCTCAATAGGTGTCAATACTAATCCTAGAAAACCTCGAATACTTAATGAAGTATTAATTCCCAACTTTTCCACTCCCCTCAAGGTGACTTGCTTTCTTCTTTTAACACATTTTTTTTATAGGGTTAACCCCTTGTTTGGTACCTAGTTTTGTAGTGAAGGTCTTGGTCTAGAGTTTTGAGTTCTTATCCCTTAGACACTCCCCTGAGAGACTTGTGGGGTTCTATGCTCAATGAACAACTGAATCCTTACCTATGACAGAGGATTCATGCATTCCGTACGATACAATCTGTGTACCTATGTCCAATGCTTCATGCGTTCCTTGCGACATAATTTGAGTACATATGCCTAGGGCTTCATGCATTCCATGCGACGTAGTTTGTGTCATAGGACCATGTTTCACTGCTCATCGAGAAGTCTTTAGGATATCTCGGGTTCTCATTCTAAGAGTTCTTTATTAAATCTTGAAGCACAACTAAGGAAAAATTCTTAACAAGAACGTCCTATGTCATAAACATCTTGTCACAAGTCTTTAGGATATCTCGAGTTCTCGTTCTAAGAGTTCTTTATTAAATCTTGAAGCACAACTAAGGAAGAAATTCTTAACAAGAATGTCCTATTTCATAAGTATCTTGTCACTTGGTATTCATAAACATAAGATCTACTACAGAATTTCATAGCATTTGGAGGTCATCTAGGTCATGAACCAAAGGTAAATTACCTTAAGGGCATTATGGTCATTTTACACCATTTCTTGGTTTACCTACTTATCCATTTCCAATGACCACCAAAGTTCATGTATAACCTCAACATGCTATAATATGCTCACCATTAAATTTTCATAGACAGCGGAGTTCATTTAGTGGTTTAATTTAATGTTCCTTAAACCCAAAGCAATTTGATCGGTTTAGGGTCTTAACTCACGGTTTTTTAAGTTTTTCTTTCATATAAACTTAATTCATACTTGGTTTATGGTTCATATGGAAATCCAAGCGATTATGGAATTACCTTCGAGATTGACTTTAGTCATAACTTCATTGATGGTCAACTTCCCCATTTGTCACTTCATCATATTAGACCTACAAGCATCGACTTCAACTACAATAGTCTCATCGGCAAAATTTCAGATTCCTTCCTTTTATTTAGAAATATCAATTTATCATATAACAAGCTTGAAGGAAAGGTTTCTGACCAAATTCTACATCGTTTTGATGTAAGTGCTGTTTTGAGTAATCAAAAGCTTTGTGGTAGTATTCCTCCGCTTCACCCTTGTGATTCACAAAATCATGGAATTTTTAAAATGGTGATGATTCTGATTCCCTCAATTTACTTGTTTGTTCGTTGTTTTGTTTGTTTCACTCTTGTTCGTTCTCAAATAAGGAAGAGGGTCACCCTTGAGACAAAGTCAAATAAGCATGGAAATGTGTTATGTATATGGGATTATGATGGCAAGATTGCGTATGACGATATTATAGAAGCAACAGAGGACTTCGATATTAAATATTGCATTGGCACTGGTGGGTATGGAAGTGTTTATAGAACAAGGCTTCCAAACGGTAAGGTCGTTGCTCTAAAGAAACTCCACACCCGTGAAGCCCATGAGACAACTCTTTTCAAAAGTTTCCAAAATGAAGTTGATATGTTGAAAGATATAAGGCACAAGAACATCATTAAACTCCACGGATATTGCCTCCATAAACGTTGCATGTTTCTGATTTATGAATATATGGAGAGGGGAAACCTATTTTGGGTGTTGACCAACGAGAAAGAAGCAGTGGAATTTGATTGGAAGAAAAGAATGATCGTCATACAAAGAGTTTCACATGTTTTGCCATACATACATCATGATTGCATTACTCCAATCATTTATCGTGACGTTACAACCAGTAATATACTTTTGGACTCAAATCTAGAAGCTTTTTTATCTGATTTTGGTATCTCGAGATTACTTGATCTTGTGGATATATAGCTCAAGGTGAGCACATATTATAGTAATGATCAATGAATTCTTAATTTATTTTCTTAAATCATTATTTTTTATTATTTTTCTTTTTAAATTCAGAATTAGCATACACCATGGTTATAACAGAAAAATGTGACGTCTACAGCTTTGGAGTGGTAGCATTGGAAGTAATAATGGGAAAGCATGGTGAAGAATTATTGACTTACTTATGGTCTAAATCTACTCCACATATACTCATCATTGATTTGTTAGACTCATGGCTCAAATCTCCTCCACTCCAAATTGGAGTGGCACAAAGTATACTTCTCACATTAACATTAGTCTTGGCATGTCTCCATCCAAATCCAAAAGTCCGACTTACAATGCAACATTTGACTCGAGAATTCAATATTCAGAGGCCCTATCAAGATGAACTCGTATTTAACGAGATTACTGTTGAACAACTTTTATAGCAAGAGATATTCTGTGTACATAAGATTTAGAAATTATTAATTTAGATTATGCATTTTCTCTTCATTTATGTGTATGTGTTGCAATAACTTTGAACCTATTGTATGGATCTGTACAAATCAATCCTCTTTCAAGAAATAAAGTAACTTGCTTAATTAAAATTCCACAACATTTCAAATACTAAATCTTAATAGACTCGTTTTGGGTAGAATTTGGGGTAAGTGTCGAAGTTCTATCTACTGTCCATTTTCCTACAAATTGAGAATTCCTTTAGCTTCAGAGAACCATGTTGAGTAACTTTGATGAAGGAAACGAGAGCTAAAACATGAGTTATCTTAAAGCTTCGTGAAAAATTATATTTTAAATTTTATTTGTTTTATTTCGCAAAAAAAAATCGTCTTTTTAGAGTCATCGAGTCATCCGATCCTTATAAGTCTAGAGCTTGTCATGAAATAGCAGCCTAATTACTTAAAAATCAAGTACTAACCTTTGAGTTCTTCTTGAGTAAGGGTAGCCTTCTAATTACTTAAAAACTATGGGTTATCTTAAACCTTATCGTGAAGTAGCATCTTGATTGCTTAAAAATCAAGGATAAACTCCAAGCATAACATAAACTTATAACACACCTCTATCATGGTAATTAATAACCTTCAATGTCTTAAAAGGATTCATTCTAGTGCATAATTCTTGAGGTTATTTGATAGGAGCATTCTAGTCCTTTTCGGTACATCATGAACATTTCATAATAACATACATAGTATCATAATGTTATAACGTATCTCTTAAAGATTCTAGAAGGAACTTGAATCTTGGTTAGGGGTCATTAAGGGTAACTTTGTCCTTTCCCATAATTTTTGACTTATACCCATAACATGTTTTATAACTTTTATGATCTGGTATAGTCCTTCTTAAAGTCATAATTAAGTCTCTTATAACCTTGAGAAATCCTTATAGTCTTGAAAACTGTTTAAGGTCCTTAAAGAGGCATGTGGGTCATTTACCACATTTTCTTGGTTTAGGTTCTTAAATTCTTCCCAACATGATGAAACCTTGGTAAACCTTTTATGTTTTATAAATAAATTCTTAAGTTATTTAGTCATTTAAACTTTTAATTCTTGGTTTAGTGTCTAAACGTGCTCCAAGGACTTTGAGACTTTATATGATCTTTAAAGACTATAAAATAATATCTCTTATAAAGTTTCATCACATTTGGAGATCATCCGGGTCATGAACGAGGTAGTTTACTGTAGGGTCATTCTGGTTATTTTGCATCGTTGCTTAGTATAGCTATTTATCGTTATCCAATGACCACCAAATTTCATATAACACCTTAGCATGTAATATTTTGCCTAGCATTAAAATTTTATGGACAACGAAATTCATTCAGTAGATTATTTTAAAGTTACTTGATTCCTAAGCAAAGCGTTTAGTTTAGAGCCTAACTCCTAGTCCTTGGGTCATTTCTTCTATATTCATTTAAATAGTAGTTAACCTAAGGTTCATATTGAATTCCAAGCAATTCCTACCGGCATTTCTTAAGAAAAATCTAAGATGGCTACTTACCTCATAGTTGACATTCGAGTCATCGATTCTCAAGCTTTCGACATCCAAATGACTTCAAAGTTTCTTTGCTAGATTGATCTTTGAGTCTAGTTTCTGGAAGTATCTCGATGCACATGAAACACATAAATTCATGAGATCTTCATGACTTTAAACCATAACATATAATAAAAAAAAGTTTGTTCTTCCTTTCATTCATGTCAAAATACACATATGAGTCGTGTATGCATAATACTAGTCATGGCTTTCATCATACATCGTCATCAGTATAGTATATATATATTCACATGACATGGCATAGTAAAACATACATAGCATTTCATAACATACATAGCATCGCATAATAGGACACCGCATAACATACATAACATAGAATCATAGGTCAACACATAACATACATAACATAATATTCCTAGTTATGAAACATGTCGTGGCCATGAGGCATGTGTCATCATACATCACACAATTCTTCTGACCAACCAACAGTAGAGCAACTTACTTGTTTGGCCTTGGTCAGAGTCCCTAAGTATTCTTAAAGTTGGTCCGTGGTTTTACTTTAACATCTAATTTAACCTAATGAATCCATGACACAATAATATGATACATTTACAAACTTGGTTTAGCTAAAAGTATTGAGTACTCTCAACTCTTAGTTAAAAAATATTTTAATTTGAGAAAATAGAAATCTTACTAGCCTCAAATGCCTCTATAAGATCAAAAATAGCTTCAAAATGGTAAAATAATGTAGGAAACGAGTCCAAATAATGTAACGTGAGCCAAATAAACTTTTGAAGTAGAGCGGAGTCGTCGAGCAGACCGAGAGCCGAGCGTAGGTGACCAAGCCAACAGGCAAGTCGCAAACTAGGTACAGCTCGAGCACGCATGATGCATGTGAAATAGCTATGAAGACCGTGGATCACCACTCGAACCGGTGCGCGGTTCGAGGGTTGAAACGTAGGTCGCAGATCGTCTATGTACTTGGTTGGGCCAAGCATCGATTCTAGGCTATCCTTATGCTCGAGTTTCGGTTCGACAGTTTTCCTTCGGCTTCTTTCTCTTCCTCTATTCCTTGCCGAAAGCCCTCCGACTCCTTCACCGACGACCAGAAAACACACCTCCCTCACCCACTACTTACTCTTTCCAAGTGGGTTGGTCCTGGGTGGTTTTCCTTGGCGTGATCTCCGATGGATCGCGATCGGGTGAGATTTGAAATTTTTTTTTCTTCCTCAAATAACTACGGTTTCAAAATGTATTATGGTTATTTAAGTGAAAATTTTGACTGTCCTATTTTACTTTGTCTTTTCAGTTTTCAAGTCAGTCGCAACTTGCAAAAATTGGGTCGTGATAAGAGAGGACGATAAGGATAAATAGAATAAAGTCATGGTCGAGATAGAGTTCATTTACCCATCTCAATGTGGTCTGGTAGATCTTCAATTTTTTTTTTTATATGAAATATGTCAAATTAATATTTTAAATTCTTTTCTAAAAAACAAAATCTTAAAGAATGTATCCACACAAACTATCAAAAACAAAATAATTGCAAAAGAAGCAAAAGTTCATTTAGGTTTGATAGAAGTAAAACCTATGATTTTGAAAAAATTATAATGACCTTGTGGAGAAGAAAATTATGAATGACTTAGTGGATTTGTCCCATATTTTATGTTGATGAAATATTAGTTGTGAATGATCCAAGATTTCAATCTAAAATAAAAGGTTGACTACTTAACATCATTTGGACTACCTCGGTATGTCTTACGTAAAGAAATTCAAGGAAAAGTGTTAATTTGGTTTCAGACAGAACGTATTGACAAATCACTTGAGATTTTCTTTGAAGAGGTTTCCACAAATTTTGGTCTTGTGTTCGAGTCATAGTGAATAAAAATTTATGGAAAAGATAACTATAGGAAGAGGTGGAGTAAGTAGATTAACGACTCACCAAAGCTTTCTCTATATTGTTTCGATGTAAGTTTTCTTTGACTTTAATTTTCTTTAATGCTAAATAAAATCAAAATTGATTTCAATGTTTGTGTTGCGTGAATCATATGTGCACTACGAACATGTTTTAATCTATATATTGACAAACAATTTTCGTCCATATATGTTAGTTGGTTAAAATATGCTCAGTTGCTCGATAGCAAACCAGTCCACACCCAATGGTTGCTTCTCAACACCTACTGTTGATGGTTCTCCTTTCTCTAATCCTACTCTCTATCGATCTCTTGTTGGTGTTCTTTAGTACTTGACCATTACGCGGATCGATATTGCCCATTCTGTCAATTTTTGCATGCCTCCACTACAGATCACTTTCTTACTGTCAAGCATATTCTTCGCTATGTCAAGGGAATACTCCACTTTGATCTTACCTTTCGTTCATCCATTGTTCCTAGTGCGCGAGTGGCTTATTCGGATGCTGATTGGGCTATATTGTCTCGATACTCGTGTACGTACTCAAATTTAGTGAAGATCCAATAGTTGAAATTGAAAATACCAAGGATTTTCTCATCATTATCACTACTTTAGATCTGATTTTCTGATCCGTGGTATATTTGTAATTATCCCGAAGTTTAAGGGTATTTTGCCATTTTTCAAATATTTTATTATTATTTTTCTAAAAAATCTAAACTTTTTCTAAAAATTCTTTATCCTTTGGTAATTTTTAGTTCTAGAACACTTTGAAATTACCTTCTAAATAAGGAATTAAAAATTCAAGAAATTTCTTAAAAATTGGAAAAACAACCTTTTCGTCCTCTTTTTCCCAAGACCTTAAGTCCCTAACATTGTTGTTGGGTTATAGAGGTGGTTGTTTATTTATAGATTAATCAATGAATATATATATATAGTAAAACTATATACGGTGAGTGGTAAATTATGATATATAGTAAACAATATGTAGAGTAGATGCTATATCGGGTAAAATAATATAGGATAGATAATTATATGGAGTAGATTGTTATATCGGGTAAAGCTATATAATAAACTGAACCATAAATATATCTATTAAGTAGTGCTATGAATATATACTTTTTGCATTCTTTATATTCTCTCGGGAAATGTTCGAAGTCACCACTATAAACCTTTATCCAAATTCTTTTCTTTAGGTTTTTTTAGATCTTACACAGGAGACATAAACTTACTTTGTATTTTTATGGTAATTTATAATCAACAATAAGATGAAATAACCAAGTCTAAAAACGATCTAAAACTATAAAATGTTATCGTTCTTGACATTTATTAGAACTCTAGTTTTCGATCTGATTCAATTAAAGATCTCTTCACAAAACTTGCAACATTTTATAATCTAATTTTAAAGAACTATTAACTAAGATAAAAAAATAAAAATAAAAAACATAAAAATGTAACATTTTATAAAACAAATTACAACTATATAGCCAACAAGAATAAATAAAAACAATAAACAATAAAAAGAAAATAGAAAATAATGATTTGATTTTGAGGTTTAAAAGGGCATCTCGACTGCAGCAATACTCAATCTCTTCCTCTCTCTTTCTCAAGAGGTCTTTTATGTGACCTCATTCTTATATATTCGAATGCATCGATACTGTTCCCGCTTCAACAAAAAGCCGATGCTCTTCTCAAAATTAGTTGGTGGGTCAATCAAAATATTTCACTTCGTTGCAAATGGAGCGACATAACTTGTAATGCTTCTGGAAGTATTATAGAGATTCAGATAAGTAAGTCATTGCCCAAAAGATCTACTCTACAAAACTTGAATTTCTCATCTTTACCTAACTTGATTTATCTTGATCTCTTTAATTCTAGTCTCCAAAGAGGAATTCCTAGTGAAATATCTCATCTCTCCAAACTCACCTCTTTATTTTTAAGTTTAAATGATCTTTCTGGTGAGGTTCGTTTGGAATTAAGAAATTTGACATATTTATTACCGCTTGATCTTAGTGGCAATATGTTCACAGGTACAATCCCTTCAACCATAGGTCGTTTGATCAATTTAAAGATTCTAGATCTTTCTTAAAATCAAATAGGTGGATTTATTCCATCTGAAATAGGGAGTATGAAGAGTTTGATAGCTTTGTATTTAGATAATAACATAATCGTTGGTCCAATTCCATCCACCATTAGAAATTTAAGTAATCTATCTTATCTAAGGATGAATCGTAACAAGCTTAATGGCTCAATCTCTTCCACCTTTTGGTATTTAATTCAGTTGACATGGTTAGATCTTTCTTACAACTACGATTCAATTTCTCTACAAATCGAGAATTTAAAAGGCAGCGCAATGCATTCACGGGCCCAATCCTTTTCTCTATTGTCCATTTTACAAATTTATCCTTCATAGATCTATCATCAAATACATTCAACGGATCCATCCCCATACAAATAGAACGTTTAGGGAAATTAGTTGGTTTGAATATTAGTTACAACATGATTAGTGGCCCAATTCCTAGGACTTTTATGGATCTACTCCATATTAATCCTTCTTCTAACTATGTCTTCCTACAAAATTATGGAATTATATTGGAGATTGACTTTAGTCATAACTTCATTGATGGTGAACTTCCCCATTTGTCACTTGATCATATTAGGCCTACAAGCATCGACTTCAACTACAATAGTCTCATTGAAAAATTTTCCTATTCCTTCATTTTATTTAGAAATATCAATTTATCGTACAACAAGTTTGAAGGCAAAGTTTCTGACCGAATTCTGCATCGTTTCGATGTAAGTGTTGTTTTGGGTAATCAAAACCTTTGTGGCTGTATTCTCTCGCTTCACCCTTGTGATTCACAAAATCATGGAATTTTCAAAATGCTTATCATTCTGCTTCACTCAATTTTCTTGTTCGTTCTCTATTTTTCTTGCTTCACTCTTGTTGATTCCCGAACAAAGAACAGGGTCACCCATGAGATAAAGTCAAATAAGCATGGAAATTTATTCTGCATATGGGATTATGATGGCAAGATTGCGTATGACGATATTGTAGAGTTAACAGAAGACTTCGATATTAAATATTGCATTGGCACTAGTGGGTATGGAAGTGTTTATAGAGCAAGGCTTCCAAACGGTAAGGTCGTAGCTCTAAAGAAACTTCATACCCGTGAAGCCCAAGAGACAACTCTTTTCAAAAGTTTCCAAAATGAAGTTGATATGTTGAAAGAGATAAGGCACAAGAACATCATTAAACTCCATGGATATTGCCTCTATAACGTTACATGTTTCTCATTTATGAATACATGGAGAGGGGAAGCCTATTTTGGGTGTTGAGTAACGACAAAGAAGCAGTGGAATTGGATTGGAAGAAAAGACTCAACGTCATACGAAGAGTTTCACATGCGTTGTCATACATACATCATGATTGCATTACTCCAATCATTCATCGTGATGTTACAACCAGTAATATACTTTTGGACTCAAATCTAGAAGCTTTTCTATCGGATTTTGGTATCTCCAGATTACTGGATCTTGAGTCATCTTATCATACCACTGGCGACACTTGTGGATATATAGCTCCAGGTGAGCACAGTAATGATCAATGAATTCTTAATTTATTTTCTTAAATCATTATTTTTTATTCTTTTTCTTTTCAAATTCAGAATTAGCGTACATCGTGGTCATAACAGAAAAATATGACATCTACAACTTTGGAGTGGTGGCATTGGAAGTAATAATGGGGAAGCATCCGGGAGAATTATTGACTTACTTGTGGTCTAAATCTACTCAACGTATATTCATCATTGATTTGTTAGACTCACGACTCAAATCTCCTTTACACCAAATTGGAGTGGCACAAAGTATACTTCTAACATTAACATTGGCATTTGCATGTCTCCATCCAAATCCAAAAGCCCGATCTACAATGCAACATTTGACTCAAGAATTCAACATTCAAAGGCCCTATCAGGTTGAACTCGTATTTAACGAGATTACAATTGAACAACTTTTAAGGCAAGAGATATATCATGTACATCAGATTTAGAAATTATTAGTTTAGACTATGTATTTTCTCTTCATTTATGTGTATGTGTTGCAGTAACTTCGAAGGTATTGTATGGATCTCAACACAAGGACATCTAAAATATAAGAATTTTCATTGGAGAAGCTAAACCTTGACGGACTATTCCATGGCTCCATAGTAAACACCGACAACCCTCTAGAACACCCTTTTTCGTTACACAAAAAAGAAATAAAAAATGTTTATATAAAGTGGGAACATTCATTTTAAATTAAAAAAAAATGTTCTTCTAACTCCACTTCAAGTTCTGAATTTTGTACTACAAAAGTGGGGGAAGTATTAATTGGGAGATACCCACGAATAGAGCATTAACTTACCATGGATAATTAATGACTACGATTTAGGTTAACTAAGTAAGTGGCTCTACCTTTGGCGTGGTTGGATGAATTGTATTATGTATAATGATGTGTATCCCATGATTCCTGCACATTTCATATGTATGAATGATATGCTATACTATTTTGTTCGATACTATGTTATGCTATGTCATGTTATGTTGTGTTGAGATATGTCATGTATATAAGCTATGCCATAACGTGACTATGCCATGTATAAAATGTTATGACATCGATAATCTATGATACATAAACCTCCATACACTATTCAATAAAAGTTATGCTATGTATGAAAGAATTATCAGAAATTATGTATGCATAATTCAAAGACTTATTATGTTATACATTATAAATTATGTCGTGAATTTAAGATATGGGGACCTTATGTATATTTGTGTGTCATGTGCATCGAGATACTTCTCCATTTTGAGAAATACGGGCGCGTACATTACGACTTACGACATTTATGTTCACCATGATGTTTTGCGGGCCCTTTCCCTTTGTGGTGTCTAGCAAAGCCTGTCAAAGAGTGCTAGCCCGCCAGCAAGGCCACAGGGGTGTGCGAACTCGTTTGGTGGGCCCATGTTCGCATGTGTGGACCGTGTGTAAAAAAGTACTACAATCCTTCATTGCCTTGACAGGAAAGCTACCTAAAGTCATGTGATGTTTTAAAATGATATATTTCACCATGTTGCACGTGTTTGCATTTTCTTACTTCAACAATAGGTTACTTACGAAGTATTTCTTAAAATACTCAAGTCATGAGTTACTCTTAACCAAGGAAGTTGCATTATGTCTTTTTGTAGAACCTAGGTTAGATTAGGGCATTGATTAATTATTTTCATTTTGTTTCAAATGCTACATTATTTATTTTCCACTTTATTGTTTTTCTTCGTGTTGCTTTAAAGGTTTTACTACAAACGTTTAAGTCTATAGCATCGTTTGAAATTATTTAAAATGAATGTTCCCACTCTTAACAGTCATGTCGTGCATTTAGTAGTAACTTTATTATAATAGAAAAACAGGGTGATTACCGAAAGTGTCCTAAACAATGATGGTTTCCTCTAGCTTTTTCGATGCATGTCACTATTCTTTCACTAAGGCATGTCCCTCCTGCATCAATTTCAAGATTTTTAATTTAGTTTTGTGATTTTTCTATTTTCTCTAATTTTTTATTTTTCAATATATGATTTAAACTAAATTCATTAATTAATCATTAATTAATCAAAATTGTAGAGTTTTAATGGGTATTTCAATAAAATTTATTTTATCTCAATCCTTTAACTAGAAAAAGAAATAAACTCATAAAAAAAACTCAAAAGTGTAAATTTACTATTCTTGATGTCCGATTAATGAGCTGAAATGACCAAAATACCCCTTTGGAGTCTATTTTCACATTTTTTTGTTTATTTTTTCTATTTTCTTATATATTTGCTCGTATATATAAATGTCATTAGTGGGCCTCTCGAAGCACCGCGTGGTGGGAGGTCATGGGTCACAATTGGACATGCTTAGAGTATTACTTAGCATTATTGAGTGGACATGCTTAGAGTATTACCTAGCATTCTTGAGTTTTCGAGTATGAGGACTTCAGTCCCTTATCCTTAAGTGGTACCTAGCATTCTTCTTATCTTGGTAGTTGTAGAGTTTGTTTGGTATTGTTCTTCGTTCTCAATATTGTAAGTTTCTAAGGTTCATAATTCCTTGAGCATAAGTTGTAACATGCATTCTTAATCATCTGAACCCATCATAAAAACCAGCATGAGTTATTCTAGAAAGTCATAGATTCCTAGTGAATTTCTTAATGGTTCTAGAAAGGTCTTAAATCTTGAGATATTTTCTTAGGCGTTTCTTAAGTTCTATTTAGTTTAGGTTCCAAACTTGCTCCATTCAACTTGAACTCTTGAACATGCTTTCTTGTCCTTAGGAATAGACCTTATAAGGGGCAGGAAATCATCATAACATATGGACCTTGAATTATCATAAGTAGTTTTAGGGGTATTTCGGTCATTTTACCCCTAGTTCTTGATTTTACTACTTAACGAGTTCCAATGGTTTTCAAACATCACAACATCACTTAACATTATAACATAAGTTCTACTACAAAATGTCATAGTATTTGGAGGTCATCTAGGTCAAGAACCGAAGGTAAATTACCTTAAGGGCATTATGGTCATTTTACATCATTTCTTGGTTTACCTACTTATCCTTATCCAATCACCACCAAATTTCATAAATAACCTCAACATGCTATAATATGTTCACCACTAAATTTTCATAGGTATTAGAGTTCATTTAGTGGTTTAATTTAATGTTCCTTAAACTCCCAGCAATTTGATGGGTTTAGGGTCTTAATTCACGGTTCTTTGAGTTTTTCTTTTATATAAACTTAATTCATACTTGGTTTAGGGTTCATATAGAAATCCAAGCGATTATGGTTTAAATGATAGATCCCACCATGTTGCATGTGACTACACTTCACGACCCCAATAGTGGGGTCACTTATTTAGTATTTCTTAAAATACTCACGTCATGTGCTACTCTTACATTTTACGTAAAGACAAGGCACCCTTATATGGATTTCGGTGACGTTGTGACAAAGGTCATGGAACCAGTATTAGGATAGCTACATTTATGTTTATTTTGTAGCCCCTAACTTATACAAGGGCATTGTTTTATTCTTCTCTTTATTTATTTAAATTTTCATTTAGTATTAAAGATTTTATTTGACATCATTTATGAACTACTTTAAATGAAGTATTCACACTTTACAGTCATATTATGCATGTCGTAGCGACTCTATTTCAATTGAAACATAAGGTCGTTACATCTATGTTATGCCAAATTTGATTATCGTGCAATACACTCTCATTCATCTATTTTCTTCTGATATTCGATCTTTGTGGCTCATACCTCAATAAAAAGCATCGAGATTTGGCGAGTGGTAAACTCAATCATCCTTTTACTTTGATTTTGGTTTCGATTTGTTTAAACTCAAATTTAATTCCATGGAGTTGATTTTTCCACATTGACATAGGAATCTTGTGGTTGTCCCATCATGACCAAGGAAGGAGAAGATTTGTCGTGACGGATAGAGAAGGAGAACCAATGGTGAATTGCATAACCGCTTTTAGAAATCGTATAATGAACTGCTAGGAGAAGCACACATTGAATGTTGGATGTGCGTTAGGTGTCGCTAGTCATCAAACTACTCTAGTAAGACTGGCTGGTTCAGTTCACTTAAACCAATTAGTCCAATTCAATTCGATCGGTCTAGCTTAAAGTTTCCTCATGATTATTTTATTAGGTTAGATTATCCTTCCTTTAAAGAAAAATTAAAAAAAATTACATTGGATAGGGCTAATTTTGTGTGTTTTGGTAGAAATTTTGAAATAATGGGTAATCTAAGAAGGTTGAGAGCATTGCATCCTATTGTTTTAAGAAACTTTTCTATTGGATCATTACCGTTCTTAATCATTTTGAACCGTTAGATATGTATTCATCTATTTATTTTTGTAAATACGACTGGGCTGGATTGATTTTGTGCAATGTTCAAACTAACAATGTTTTTATTTTATATTTTATTTTCAATTTTTACATCATAAAAAATAATTTTAAATTATTTAATATATATTTTAGAATAATTTTGAAATTATTGATGGTGGAGTGAAGGTTTTTATTTTTAAAAACAAACATAGAAAAAGTTTGTTCTTTTTACATTTTCTTTCCTATTTATTAAACTTTATTTTACACGACACTCTTGATTATATCAAAAAAGAAAATATCTTAGTCTGATATATTGTCTCTATTTATGTCATAAATGAATGGGACATTGTTTGAATTTTTAAACATAAAAAAGTAATTATTTTAAAAAAAAATAGAAAACAAACAAACTAAAAAATTATTAATATGATAAGGAATCACTACAAGGGGAATAAGAATCGGATTACCTTGTTGATCGAATATCTCAAGACAAGAACATTGTTTGAAATTTGAATCACTCCACAAGCAAGATCGATCATGTCTAGCTTGAATGATTCTTGATCAAATATCTCAAAACAATAAAATATCTCAAAGCTTGTCTCTATTTATGTCATAAATGAATGGGACATTGTTTGAATTTTTAAACATAAAAAAGTAATTATTTTAAAAAAAAATAGAAAACAAACAAACTAAAAAATTATTAATATGATAAGGAATCACTACAAGGGGAATAAGAATCGGATTACCTTGTTGATCGAATATCTCATGACAAGAACATTGTTTGAAATTTGAATCACTCCACAAGCAAGATCGATCATGTCTAGCTTGAATGATTCTTGATCAAATATCTCAAAACAATAAAATATCTCAAAGCTTGTCTCTATTTATGTCATAAATGAATGGGACATTGTTTGAATTTTTAAACATAAAAAAGTAATTATTTTAAAAAAAAATAGAAAACAAACAAACTAAAAAATTATTAATATGATAAGGAATCACTACAAGGGGAATAAGAATCGGATTACCTTGTTGATCGAATATCTCAAGACAAGAACATTGTTTGAAATTTGAATCACTCCACAAGCAAGATCGATCATGTCTAGCTTGAATGATTCTTGATCAAATATCTCAAAACAATAAAATATCTCAAAGCTTGTCTCTATTTATGTCATAAATGAATGGGACATTGTTTGAATTTTTAAACATAAAAAAATAATTATTTTAAAAAAAAATAGAAAACAAACAAACTAAAAAATTATTAATATGATAAGGAATCACTACAAGGGGAATAAGAATCGGATTACCTTGTTGATCGAATATCTCAAGACAAGAACATTGTTTGAAATTTGAATCACTCCACAAGCAAGATCGATCATGTCTAGCTTGAATGATTCTTGATCAAATATCTCAAAACAATAAAATATCTCAAAGCTTGTCTCTATTTATGTCATAAATGAATGGGACATTGTTTGAATTTTTAAACATAAAAAAGTAATTATTTTAAAAAAAAATAGAAAACAAACAAACTAAAAAATTATTAATATGATAAGGAATCACTACAAGGGGAATAAGAATCGGATTACCTTGTTGATCGAATATCTCAAGACAAGAACATTGTTTGAAATTCGAATCACTCCACAAGCAAGATCGATCATGTCTAGCTTGAATGATTCTTGATCAAATATCTCAAAACAATAAAATATCTCAAAGCTTGTCTCTATTTATGTCATAAATGAATGGGACATTGTTTGAATTTTTAAACATAAAAAAATAATTATTTTAAAAAAAAATAGAAAACAAACAAACTAAAAAATTATTAATATGATAAGGAATCACTACAAGGGGAATAAGAATCGGATTACCTTGTTGATCGAATATCTCAAGACAAGAACATTGTTTGAAATTTGAATCACTCCACAAGCAAGATCGATCATGTCTAGCTTGAATGATTCTTGATCAAATATCTCAAAACAATAAAATATCTCAAAGCTTGTCTCTATTTATGTCATAAATGAATGGGACATTGTTTGAATTTTTAAACATAAAAAAGTAATTATTTTAAAAAAAAACAGAAAACAAACAAACTAAAAAATTATTGATATGATAAGGAATCACTACAAGGGGAATAAGAATCGGATTACCTTGTTGATCGAATATCTCAAGACAAGAACATTGTTTGAAATTCGAATCACTCCACAAGCAAGATCGATCATGTCTAGCTTGAATGATTCTTGATCAAATATCTCAAAACAATAAAATATCTCAAAGCTTGTCTCTATTTATGTCATAAATGAATGGGACATTGTTTAAATTTTTAAACATAAAAAAATAATTATTTTAAAAAAAAATAGAAAACAAACAAACTAAAAAATTATTGATATGATAAGGAATCACTACAAGGGGAATAAGAATCGGATTACCTTGTTGATCGAATATCTCAAAACAAGAACATTGTTTGAAATTCGAATCACTCCACAAGCAAGATCGATCATGTCTAGCTTGAATGATTCTTGATCAAATATCTCAAAACAATAAAATATCTCAAAGCAAGAACACTTGTTTGAGATTCGAATCACTCACAAGCAAGATTGATCATGTCTAGCTTGAATGATTCTACATGCAACCTAAACTACATAGAATTGCAAAGAGCCATTGGCTAAAGAAAGCACAAATGCTTCTTTTACTATATTTTCCAAGTCCCCTTACAATTACAACATACATGGCTTTTATAGCATCAAAATGAAACTATTAAAGGCATTTCAAGAGTTGTAACATTCATACTTTATGGCCATAATTAACAATTAGGTAATTGTAACCTAAAGTAAATAAAATGTCTTAAATTATATTAATGAAATACAATAACTCTAAATTACTCTAAATTGTAACCTACCCAAAATTTATAACAATAAAACTTCTTCTTCAATGTGGCATGAATTGAAATATCTTTTTGATAATTTCAACAACATTTTCTTCACATCTTCATTGAAGTATAATGTACGATTGATGTCTCTTGGTTCATATCAATTATCTAATTCAATAATATTCGTGAAGGCTCGAATATTCGTATCTTATCCAACATGTTCTCTTACTTTTACATCTAATTAGAACAACACCAAATCATTTTAAGAATAGATTAAGTGTTATTTTAAAATAAATAAAATCATATTTGTCGTGTTATTTTGAAATGGTTAAAAAAAAAATCTAATTTCTTTATGCATTGGTTCGTGTTTAGTAATAATTTAAATAATTTAAAGGATTTTAAAAAATTATTAATTTCATTCTGAACATTCCTAAAATTGTTTTTAATCGGGTCGCCTTCATTATCTTTCACCTTGGTAATAAAGTGGGAGATCGAATTATTCACCAACGCAATTTGAATATAATTAAAATTAATTTGTGTAATTTAAGGTAACAGATGAATAGACATTACATTGATATATGCAATAATGCAAGAGAATGGTCTCGACTTTTTCTAAAAAATGGGTCCAAAAAAATCGAAAATAAATGTGTGTTTACTATGTCAAGTGGGGAAGGTTTGCTATCAAAGAAAGAGACATTAAGGTGAAAGACAACGAGTACACGAACTTTCACATCTTGACTTAGCAAAGTCTATTTATTTTCTATTTTCTATCTATTTCTCTTAAAATTACAAAAATTAATATTTAAATCTCATTTATGGATAGATCAATTTTTCACCTTAACACGGTATGTAAAAACATACCTAAATAGTCCAAGTCAAAAAGTTCGAGTTTTTATTTAATTAAAAATTTGGAAGGGTTGCGTTTGATATCATAGTACAATTAAATGATTTTTTCATAATCAGAAAGTGGGTCGTTACACATATGCTCTTATATGTGATGTTATGTTATGTTATGTTACGCTATATGATACACCAAATTATGTTAGGGTATAAATGAAATGTTATGATATGTCATGATCTGCTGTGATATGTCATAATATGTTTTGAAATAAAGAAATCTATGATGCGCAACCTCTCTAATGTCATGTGATGAAAGCTATATTATGTATGAAATAATGCATAAAAATTATGAACGTATAATTACGGGATTTAACATGTCGCGAAAGAATAGAGGTTTGTCTTGCATTATTTATTATGCCATGATGGAAACTATGGGGACCTTATGCACAATTATGTGTTCACGCGTATTGGGATACTTCACCATTATAATCAGTACAAAAGCGTACATTATGAGATTGATTATGACGTTTATGTTCGTCATAATGATACGACGTATACTATTCCCTCGGGGTGTCTGGCAATAGCCCATCAACGAGAGCTAGCCCAACCAACATACTTAGGAGGTGTGCAAACCTGCCTGGTGGATCCAGGTTCGCATGTGTGGATCGTGTGTAAAGAAGTACTACACATTCAATTCAGTTGGAACTGGAAAGTCGCCTAAGAGAATGAAATGATGTTTTAAATGATAGGCTCACCATGTTGCATGTGACTACATTATTAGTTTAATTTTTTTCTATTTTCCACTTTTGTCCTTTTCTTTTCTTTTTTTATCGAGTGGCATTCCTTCCTTTATAGTAAATCCTCACATACACAAATATAATTAAAATTAATTTGTGTAATTTAAGAGAAAGAGATGTCTAGACACTGATATATGCACGTCAAGACATTTCTAACAAATGAGTCCAAAAAATAGAAAATAAATATCTTTTACTCGGTCCTAACTTATAAGGTTTTCTCCTAAAGAAAGAGACATCAAACTCGAAGACACAAACTTACACCTCTCGACTTAAAAAACACATTTATTTATTTATTTATTTATTTATTTATGCATTATTACATATCTATTTCTCTTAAATTACAAAAATTAATATTCAAATCCCATTTGTAGATGATGAGTTTTCCCCCTTAAAACTTGAGATAGTCCGAAATATTTGAAAAAAAATCCGACCTAAATATCAGGTTCAATTTCTATATAAAAATAAATAAAAACCAATAAAAAAAAATTGATAAATAGAATTTCATTGTGAGGTTGAGCACATTTTGTGTCTTCCTATGTTAGCTTCGAACTAAACTTATTTAAAAGGGCATTTCCACTAAAGCAATACTCATTACAATCTCTCTCAAAGAATATGTCTAACTTCACTTCTCTTTGGGTTCTACTCTTTTCCTCGTATCTTTTCTCCAACTTCTTGTTTGATTCAAGTTTTATATATTCAAATGCATCGACACTGTTCCCGCTTCAACAAGAAGGAGATGCTTTATTCCAAGCTGGTTGGTGGGTCAATCAAAATATCTCACTTCGTTGTAAGTGGATTGGCATAACTTGTGATGCTTCGGGAAGTATTATAATGATTCAGGTAAGGAGGTCATTGCTCAAAGGGTCTACTCTACGAGACTTGAATTTCTCATCCTTACCTAACTTAAAGGGTCTTTATCTCATTAATTCTAGTCTCCAAGGGGGAATTCCTCCCGAAATATCTCAACTCTCCAAACTCACCTCTTTGTTTTTAGGTTTAAATGATCTTTCTGGTGAGGTTCCTTTGGAATTAGGAAATTTGACAAATTTATTACAGCTTGATCTTAGAAACAATATGTTCACAGGTACAATCCCTTCAACCATAGGTCGTTTGATCAATTTAAAGACTCTAGATCTTTCCCACAACCAAATAGGTGGATTTATTCCATCTGAAATAGGGAACATGAAGAGCTTGAGAGAGTTGTATTTAGACCATAACTCGATCATTGGTCCAATTCCATCCACGATTGGAAATTTAAGTAATCTATCTGATCTAATGATGAAACATAACAAGCTTAATGGCCCAATCCCTTTCACCTTTTGGTATTTAACTCAGTTGATTTGGTTAAGTCTTTCCTACAACGACCTTAATGATTCAATTTCTCTACAAATTCAGAACTTAAAAGGCTTGGAAATTCTTGAACTACACCAAAATGCATTCACTGGTTCAATCCTTCTCTCTGTCGTTCATCTTACAAACTTATCCATCCTAAATCTATCATCAAATAGATTCAATGGATCCATCCCCATGCAAATAGAACAATTAGAGAAATTGAATATTTTGAATGTTAGTTACAACATGTTTAGTGGTTCAATTCCTAGAACTCTTGTGGAACTACTCTATAGTAATCATTCTCCCTACTATGTCTTAAATAATGGAATTACATTGGAGATTGACTTTAGTCATAACTTCTTTGATGGTGAACTTCCCCATTTGTCACTTGACAGTCATTTAAGACCTACCAGCATCAACATTAGCTACAATAATCTCATAGGAAAAATTTCAGATTCCTTACTTTTCTTTAGAAATGTCAATTTATCGTATAACAAGTTTGAAGGGGAAGTTTCTGACCAAATTCTACATCGTTTTGATGTAAGTGCTGTTTTGGGTAATCAAAAACTTTGTGGCAGTATTCCCCCGCTTCACCTTTGTGATTCACAAAATCATAGAATTTTCAAAATGCTGATGATTCTGTTTCCCTCAATTTCCTTGTTCGTTCTCTGTTTTTCTTGCTTCACTCTTGTTCGTTCCTGATCAAAGAAGAGGGTCTCCCATGAGATAAAGTCAAATAAACATGGAAATGTGTTCTGCATATGGGATTATGATGGCAAGGTTGCGTATGACGATATTATAGAAGTAACAGAGGACTTCGATATTAAATATTGCATTGGCACTGGTGGGTATGGAAGTGTTTATAGAGCAAGGCTTCCAAACGGTAAAGTTGTAGCTCTAAAGAAACTCCACACCCATGAAGCTCAAGAGAGAACTCTTTACAAAAGTTTCCAAAATGAAGTTGATATGTTGAAAGAGATAAGACACAAGAACATCATTAAACTTTATGGATATTGCCTCCATAAGCGTTCCATGTTTCTGATTTATGAATATATGGAGAGGGGAAGCCTATTTTGGGTGTTGAGTAACGACAAAGAAGCAGTGGAATTGGATTGGAAGAAAAGATTGAACGTCATAAGAAGAGTTTCACATGCTTTGTCATACATACATCATGATTGCATTACTCCAATCATTCATCGGGATGTTACAACTTGTAATATACTTTTGGACTCAAATCTAGAAGCTTTTCTATCCGATTTTGGTATCTCAAGATTACTTGATCATGAGTCATCTTATCATTCCACTGTTGGCGGCACTTGTGGATATATAGCTCCGGGTGAGCACATATTATAGTAATGATCAATGAATTTTTAATTTATTTTCTTAAGTCATTACTTTTAATCTTTTTCTTTTCTAATTCAGAATTAGCATACTCGGTGGTCATAACAGAGAAATGTGACGTCTACAGCTTTGGAGTTGTGGCATTAGAAGTAATAATGGGAAAGCATCCCGGAGAATTATTGACTTACTTGTGGTCTAAATCTACTCCACGTATATTCATCAATGATTTGTTAGACTCACGACTCAAATCTCCTTTACTCCAAATTGGAGTGGCACAAAGTATACTTCTCACATTAACATTGGCCTTTGCATGTCTCCACCCAAATCCAAAAGCCCGACCTACAATGCAACATTTGACTCGAGAATTGAATATTCATAAGCCTTATCAGGATGAACTCGTATTTAACGAGATTACAATTAATCAACTTGTAAAGCAAGAGATGTATTATGTACATAAGATTTAGAAATTATTAATTTAGACTATGCATTTTCTCTTCATTGGTGTGTATGTGTTGTAATAACTTTGAAGCTATTTTATGGACCCAACACGAGGACACCTCAATCCTATTTCAAGAAATAAAGTAACCTGCTTAATTAAAATTTCACACCATTTCAAATACTAAACCTTGAAAGACTATATCATTTTAGGTAGAATTTATGGGAAAGTGTCGAAATCATATATGATCTATTTTCTTTCTAATTGAGAATTCCTTTAGTTTTAGAAGTTCATGTTGAGTAACTTTGATGAAGGAATCGAGAGCTAAAACATGGCTTATCTTAAAGCTTAGCGAAAAATTATATTTGTTTTACTTCGCAAAAAAATTTCCCGTCTTTTTAGAGTCATCGAGTCACCCAGTTCTTACAAACCTAGAACTTGTCATGAAATAGCAACCTGATTGCTTAAAAATCAAGTACTAACCTTTAAGTTTCTCTTGAGTAAGGATAGCCTTCTAATTACTTAAAAATCATGGGCTATCTTAAACCTTATCCTGAGGTAGCATCTTGATACTTAAAACCAAGGATGAACCTCAAACATAACATAAACATATAACACTCCTCTATCATGGTACTCATGGTACTTAAGAACCTTCAAGGTCTTAAAAGGATTCATTCGAGTGCATAATTCTTGAGGTTATTTGATAGGAGCATTCTAGTCATTTTTTGTATATCATGAACATTTCATAATAACATGCATAGTATCATAAGGTTATAACGTATCTCTTAAAGATTCTAGAAGGATCTTGAATCTTGGTTAAGGATCATTAGGGGTAACTTTGTCATTTCCCATAATTCTTGACTTATATCTGTAGCATGTTCTATAACCTTTGTGCTTTGGTATATTCCTTCTTAGGGTCATAATTAAGTCTCTTATAACTTTGAGAAATCCTTATGGTCTTGAAAACTTATGATCTTTATAGGGGTATTTTGGTCTTTTTACCACATTTTTTTGTTTTAGGTTCTTAAACTCTTCCAAACATGATGAAACCTTGTGTAAACCTTTATGTTTTTATAAATAGGTCTTCCTTAAATCCTTAAATTATTTAGAGGGTGTTTGAGTATTGAAATATCTTACATAGGGGCATTTTAGTCATTTAAACTTTTAATTCTTGGTTTAGTGTCTAAACGTGCTCCAATGACTTTGAAAATTTATATGATCTTTAAAGACTATAAAATAATATCTCTTATGAAGTTTCATCACATTTGGAGATCATCTGAGTCATGAACGAGGTAGTTTACCATAGGGTCATTATGGTTATTTTACATCATTGCTTAGTTTAGCTATCCCATGACCACCAATTTTCATATATCACCTTAACTTATCATATTTTACCTAGCATTAAAATTTCAAAGACAACGAAATTCATTCAGTAGAATATTTTAACGTTACTTGATTCCTAAGCAAAACGTTTGGTTTAGGGCCTAACTCATTGTCCTTGGGTCATTTCTTCTATATTCCTTTAAATCATTCGTAAATTAAGGTTTATATTGTATTCCAAGCAATTCCTACAAGTATTTGTTAAGAAAAAAACTAAGATGGCTACCGAGTCTTCGATTCTCATGCTTTCGACATCCAAATGACTTAAAATTTTCTTTGCTAGATCCATTTTTTAGTCTAGTTTCTGGAAGTATCTCGATGCACATGAAACACATAAATACATAAGATCTTCGTGGCTTTAAACCATAGCATATAATAAAAAAAACAGTTTGTTCTTCCTTGTCAAAATACGCATATGAATCGTATATGACTTTCATCATACATCATCATTAGTATAGTATATATCTATAACATGGTTTCACATAACATAGCATAGCATCGCTAATAGGACACCACATAAAATACATAACATAGCAACATAGGTCAACACATAAAATACATAGCATAACATAACATTCCTAGTTATGGCACATGCACGAGGCATGTGTGATACATCACACAATTCTTCCAACCAACCAACAATAGAGTCACTTACTTGTTTGGCCTTGGTCGTAGTCCCTAAATATTCTTAAAGTTGGTCCGTGATTGTACTTCAACATCCAATTTAACCTATATAAACCCATGACACAATAATATGATACATTTACAAACTTGGTTTAGCTAAAAGTATTGAATACCCCCTTCTCCAAAAGATCGTTTTTGGATAGAGTAAGAGAACAATGTCTTACCATATCGATTTCCACATCATGTAATTGTCCTACGTTGCCCTCTATGCAACACACCAACATGAGTTTCGAGAATACATATCTCAGTGTTCAGACTCTTCGGTTCCTCTATCTCGATCACTCTCTATTTCTCCTTCTCTCTCTACAAGTGTGTTCTATGTGTTGAAGGGTGGAGCGAGGGATTTAATAAGGGAGGTCATGGGTGGTTTTCCTTGGCACGATCTCCAATGGATCACGATACGACGACATTTGATAACTTTTTTTTCTTCCTCAAACGACTTCGGGTACAAAATGAATTATGTTTATTTAAATGAAAAATTTTACTATCCTATTTTATTTTGTCTTTTTCAGTTTTCAAGTAAGTCACAACTTGTAAAAATTAGATCGTGACAAGAGATGACGATAAGGATAAATAGATCAAAGTCATGGTCGAGATAGAGTTCATTTACCCATCTCAATGTGGACTTGTAGATCTTCATTATAGAGTTAAAAGTCGTAAGATATGAATGAATTTACAAAACCAAAAGTATGTATAGATAAGAAAATACAGACCTTTAAAATAAGATTAATAAGAGAAAGTAAAATGTGAGTAAACTTTTCTCGTGTCGTGTCGATACTCTACTGCCTATTAGTATTGTCTAATTTTATTTTTGCATATATGAAATATGTCAAATTAATATTTTAAATTCTTTTCTTAAAAAACAAGCAAAATAATGGTAAAAGAAGCAAAAGTTCATTTCTTAAATAAATTTGACGTTTAGATCTTTAAATAGAAGGTTTGATATGTTAGTCAATTAAAATATGCTCGAGATATTCTTACTCGTGCTGCAAACCAGTACACACCCAATGGTTGTTTTTCAACACCGGACTATTGATAGTTCTCCTTTCTCTGATCCTACTCTCTATCGATCCCTTGTTGGTGCCCTTCAGTACTTGACCATTACGCGCCCAGATATTTCCCCTGCCAATTTTTGCATACTTCTACTGTAGATCACTTTCTTACTGTCAAGCTTATTCTTCGCTATGTCAAGGAAACACTCCACTTTGGTCTTAGCTTTCATTCATTCACTGTTCCTAGTGTGCGAGTGACTTATTCGAATGTTGACTAAGCTATCTGTCTCGATACTCGTCGTTCTACATCTGACTATTTTATTTATCTTGGTAACAATCTCGTTTTTTTGGAGTGATAAGAGACGATAACAACTTTTAAAACAAAATTATAAAAGTTTAAAAAGAGTATTAATATGAATTTTAAAAGTTTATGGGTATTTTTTAAACGCAAAATTTTAAAAAAATAATAATAATAAATATTACGAAAGTTTATTTTTTTTATTAATTTACACTTAATCTATCTATTGCGCTAACTGGGAAACCCTAGAAATTTCTTCAATCATTTTGACCCTCAAATCCCCATTATAAAAGTTCCCTCTTCTACAAGTGGTCACCTTCTTCTCTGAACCGCAGCTCCATCTTCCTCTCTTGAACCTGCAAATCTAAGGTGATTATTCCTCAAAGATTTCCACTTTTTTTCTTACCAATAGCATTTACATTTGGTTACCGATCTAAGTTCTTAGTATCTTGGCTTGAAGACGTCATTTTACAGAATCCTAGACTGCGGCAGCCATGGTGAAGGGAAAGCAGGGAGAAAGAGTCAGGTCTCTCTCCAAACCCTAGATCAACCCGATTTGATTACTTGATTTTCTGTGTTTTTTTACCGATTTGCTAATGTATTTTGTTTGTTTCAGACTCTACGTCAGAGGAACGGTCCTTGGGTACAAAAGGTAATTGGTTTCGCTTCGATTATCGAATATTGAACTGGTTTTTTTTTAGTGATGAGTACTTTTTTAAGTGTAGTTTGATGCCAGAAAATTGATGAAACTGGATTTGAAATATGCGTTAGGTTTAGTGATTAATTAGTGAGGGATGCTATAGTTTGTGTGGGAGCTTAGAATTTGGAATTGGTATTTAGGTCCAAGTCAAACCAGTATCCAAGAACATCACTGATTCAGATTGAAGGTGTGAATACCAAGGAAGAGGTTGCATGGTATGCTGGAAAACGGTTGGCATATATTTACAAGGCCAAAGTGAAGCAAAATGGAACTCACTATCGGTGCATTTGGGGCAAGGTATCCAGACCTCATGGTAACAGTGGCATTGTTCGAGCTAAGTTCAAGTCAAACTTGCCCCCAAAATCCATGGTAAAGTGGAATGGGTAGCTGTTTCTTAATATTTGTTAAATGATGGTATATTGGGATAGGTTTTCTGATTGAATTTCTGGACAATTTTGCAGGGTGATAAAATTAGGGTATTTATGTACCCCAGCAACATATGAGGTACACTCCCCTCCACCACTTTTTTAGATGTAGAAAGGGAAAAACCATCCATGCTGTTCATGTTAATGTAAAACACAGTATACTTGATATTTAATGGGATTTGTGATGTAGTCCTGTGATCATTATGTCATTTTAATTAGCATTTCATTAATTTGCTGTAATACGTTTTTCTGTTCTTGGGTGTTGTTATTTATCTTATGTGTGCTTATTTCAGAATGATTATTCATGGATTCTTTTGTCTTTTCAATCTCTAATTTGGAGCTTGATGGCAATCAGATGTTCTTGAGATATCTTTATCTATTCTTCCAATACTGCCGTGCGTTTTGCTGTTTCGTGTTTCGAAGAAAAGTTTGTTTCGATTTTTATTTTCCTCAAGTGGTTTAATTTCCATATTTTCATCTAAAATTCTAATCTGTTTCATAATTCACATAATCCAGTCCATACCCTGTTATAGATCGGATGTCTTTCTCTTGTCTGGTTATACTTTTCTAGCCACCTTTGTCTCCTATAGTACTTCGTTGTATTTCATATGAACTGTTAGAAGCCAGATTGGATTCTTAATTGACTTGGATCTATCCATATTTTCCTTTTATTGTTTTGTTTTTTACAACACTAAATGTTTAGTTGATAAGTTCAGGGTAAACTTCATTTCTTGATTATTGACAAACGAAAATCGTTCTGCCATGTCATTTTCTTAAAATGGATTTTTCATTGTTGTGAATCAAGACACCACAAATTGTTATTATTTGACCAGTGTTCATCCATGAAATGGGGTTTCATTTCCTATACTGATTCTGTAGTAGAACCTTCGTTCAATCGATGCAATTTGCATACTTTTCTGTGTCGTGATCGTGAATCAAATTACTATCCAAATCTGTAGGAGTGTTTGAAGAAACTTGTAAAACCAGACAGCCTTCACTTCCAAATGTTTTACTGTTAAGTTTATGTAGCATTGTTTCTGATCTCTTTTTTATTTTTTTGCAGTTCCTCTAATCAGCTAGCTAGAGGTCAGGTTTCATTTCTTTGTCGACTTGGTTGGATCGATATTTTTCTTTTACTTTACTGGACCCAATGTTTAGATGATGATGTTCTCATGTGAAACTTGACTAAATTTGGAAGGATCATTATGGAATCATACTTTCAATTTTGATCTGTTTACTTTAATGTCAAGGCATCTCTGCAAGACTTCACTTGCATTTAGATATCTGTTCTTCATACTATTGTGAGCTTGAGAAACTTGATGGCAATAGCATGGCTTCTATTAAATCGATAATTTTTGTGGGTCAGGGACGATATGGTATCGCTTCCCTTTAGAAGTTGAGATGTCATTTTTTTTTTTATACGGATAAGTTAAATTTGTAATCACTAAGTAATGATAATGAACTACTATTTAAAAGTAATTAAATATTCTATTGTATTGTATAAATTCTTTTATATTGTTTTATTAATATAATTATATAAAATTTATAAGCTTATTTAAAATAATTTACAATAATATATAATTATTTGCAATTAAAAGTTTGTATATTATTTCTGAAAGTTAAATTAAATTTTAAATAATGCTAATTATTTTAATAATTTGACTTGATAATATCATCTAAAATTAATTTGTGTAATAAAATTGTAAAAAGTACGGGTGGGTCGAACAATAATATTATTTATTTATATAAATTTCTAACTGAAACACTATTAAAAGTTTAAGGGTATAACGGTTTTTATTCAAATCTAATATTTTTGAGATTTTTTTAATAGTTTGGGCATTACCGAAACTTTTGAAAGTTTAGATGTATTTTGTAGATAAAATGTATAGTGTAAAGTTGAAAAGTATTTTTATTAATTTAGCCTAAACTTAAATAGGAGGTGAGCATTAGATACTAAAACTTGTAACGCTCGGACTTAGCATCTAGTACCATCGACATTCTTTTGCATACCCTATTATCTAGTCCATACAAACTAACATGAGTTTTTTTACTATGTTTCGTCTTTATTCATACGTTTCCTAGAAAAAAAATGAGATTAAAACTTGTTATTAAACTCAAGATTCGAGAAAACTCAAATGTTAAAACTCAAGAAAACTTGTATTACCTACAGTCACTACTGTCATTCATTCTTATTTTGATACCTCTTCATCTCCCTCTGTACCTACTAGGTTCGAACCTGCGCACAAAGAGTTGTATAAGCAATCAATTCACCCTCTTGGCTGGCAAAGGTACGACACCGTTTGGTAGTAATCACTCGTGTGCATCAAGGTGTTCTCTGGCTCGTTAGTCCTCTCTTCCATGGCGTTATCTACAATATACAGCGGTGTCACAGGGTTTTGCGACCATTCGTCTCCCTCTCTCTTTTCTTCCCTCTCGTTTTCGATGTTTCTGTGTTTTGTGTTTTTGGTGGGCAAAACGAGGTAATTGGACTTAATGAGAGGGGGACGGGCGTGTCCTTGGGAGAGGTTGCCCGAGGATTCTGGTGAGTCGCCAGAATTCTTGGGTTGCCATGATCAAGGGTAAACTCACAGTTCGAGGTCTTGAATATGTCAAGGGCCGAACGTTTGAGCATCGTAGTGAACGTTGAATACCTAGGTAAAAATGGTCCAAAATCTCAATTAGCTTGGTGAGTATTAAATACGAGGGTTGAGTTTTCATAAAGATCAAGTATGATGATGTATTGATTCATGTGTTAAATTCCATAATTTTAATAAAATATATATTGGTCATCTCGGGTCGCTTTCTCGACTCAAATTGTTATTTTTAGCTTCGTTCTGCGATTCAAGACCCATTTTAAAACCATTTCTAACGTAATTATAGAAAAGATCAATATGACTATTATTTTAGGTAATTAATAATATTTAGCACTATTCCGAGATGATTTTAGGATAATTAAATGATGTTGACTTCACGACAAACTCTAAACTCAATTTTTTGAATGGATGAAATATTGTAGGTGAAATTGGATCACATGAAACTAGACCTAGGTGCGTTCGGGAACAACCAAGTTGAGCCTGAAATAGTAAGTGAACTTACTGTTGGAACACCTATGGACTAGCATTAATAACATGTACGTTGTGATTCTATTAATGTGTTATTATTTATGTTATGATATCTGGATGAACTATATGTTGGATCATGGATTCTATTTGATAGTGCGAATATTAAATATTTAGGAGTTAATAATAATTAAAATTAATATTCAAAATTAAATAATTTAATTTAATTACTAAAAACTATTAAATAAGTATTAGTTAATTAAAATACTAACAATAAATAATAAAATTAATAATGAAAATTTTATATTAAATAGTTAAGATCATATAAAATATTAATTATAAATATATTAGTTAAAATTTATTAAGTGATATTAATAATTAATTAAGTATAATTAGTTTTAATTAATATTAGTTAATTAATTAGATTATATTTTTACTAAGTATAAAAATTCAGTCTAGACTAATGGTATTTAAAAACTCATATTCCATGAGTTTTTTAATGACCCGTCTTATTCTTCTTTCTAGATCAAGTCCCAGGTCAGATTTGAGAGTGAAAGTAGTAGGTAGGGTTGGAGACCCACGAGGCTGGAGCCAACGTCCTTGTTGAGAGTCGCTCTGCGAGACGTCTAGTAGTCTCTGTCTTTATCTTCCTCTTTTGGTCGCTCATGCCTCTAAACTAACAGTTCTGTTTCGATCGAAGCAGGCAGTGATTAATGACTCTGTATTGCAGTTGCCAGATTACACTAAGCCATTTGAAGTACACACAGATGCGTCAGACTATGCCATAGGCGATGTGCTAGTACAATAAGGTAACCGAGAGTTTTAAAAATAAAAACTTGTCAACAAATAAGAATAATAAGTTAATGACAAAATTCAAGAAATAAACCTGTCATAAGTGAGTAAGTATGTAAGTAAGTATGTGTGTGTGTCCGCGTGTGTGCGTGTGTGCGTGCGTGTGTGCATGCGCGCGTGCGTGTGCATATAAAACTATATATATATTTCTCTCTCCTTTCACTTTATGTCTATCTCATTTCTTTCCCTCTAAAATATCTATCTAAAATTATTCCTTCTCGAACATATCACGAGTGCATATGGTCTGATAATTCAATCAATTCAAATTATAAAAATTGGGTTGGGTTAGATTTTTTTTTATTCGGTTTGGGTTGGATTGAATTTTTTGAAAATAGAAAATTATGGTCGGTTTGTAGGTTGACATGTTTTTAAATCAAGCCGACCAATCCGAAAATAGGGTTACAACCTAACTCATCTCTACCTATTTTTAAAATTATTACGAAGATTAAGAATATTTTATGTTTGTTACCAATGTTAGTGATGCGTTGTAACTTATAAATGTTTGATATTTGAGTTTTATTAAATTTTAGTTATGAAGGTAACATGTATTGTGGATAAGTATAATTTTTTAAATAATAAAAAAGAACAACCCGACAATCCAACCATGTCCAACTCGAAAATAGAGGGTTGTATTAGGTTGGGTCGTGAACTCTATTCTAAATACTCAGGTCACCAACCCAACCAACCGAAATCTTGGGTTGGTCCAAATGATTTTCCCAATCCAACTCAACTCAACCTGTATTGTAACAGCTCAAGTCCACCGCTAGCAGATATTCTTTTCTTTGGGCTTTCCTAGGCTTCCCCTAGCTTTTGAATGCTATGTTACGGAGAGGTTTCCACACTTTTATAAAAAATGTTTCGTTCCCCTCTCTAACCAATATGAGATCTCACATGCATACATCGACGTATATGTCTCTTTCTAACCCGTCTCTCTAAAATTATTTACTTTCTCTCACTAAAATTTGTATCGCATGATCGATTTTCTTTCGAAAAAGTCTCTCGTGTTAGAATAAAATATAAAGCGGGATTCTAACCCCTATAAATGTTAGTTAGCCTATCAATGCTTTAAACCAATGCTTTAATGGAAACCACATGGGCTGCTATTAGGTAAGACCTCATTGTACTCTTTAGATTCCTCCATTTTTATTTATTTATTTATGTATTTATTTATTTATTTTGTAGTTAGAAATAAATAATCATTTAAAGAGAGTTTTATAATGAAAATACCCCATAACCACCCAATAATAATAATAATAATAATAATAATAAAATAACTCAACTCTCTTAAATTTTAAATTTTAAAATTTAAAATTATAATTTTGTTAAATAGTCTATTTCAAAAATAATATTCACCGATATTAATCTATATATATATATATATATATATATATAATTACTTTAATTTTTATGCAAAAGATTACGTATGGAAAATATTAAAATCGTCTTATTCGAGCAGTATTGTTGCTGTCTTCTTTACAACTTTTGTTGTTGCTAAAATTATGTGGAATGATTGAGCAACTAGTCCGATTGAATTATTTGGACCCATTCGTTATTAATGGGATGATGGATACTTCCATCAAGAAGTATATCAAAGAGTTAGTGTCGGATAGTGTCAGGCTAGCTGAAACGTAAAGTTTATCAAAAACTTGGTAGGAAGCGTTTCTATTGTTCTTATAATTTCATACTTTAATTCACCATTTTAAATTTATAACATTTTAATATACAATTATTCCATATATTTAAATTGGATTTAAATTCTAGAGTAAATAATAATAATAGTTTTCAAGGATATTTTAAAAGAAATATATATATTAAACTCCATCACTAGTAGATAGATGTTGTTCGTTTAACCTCAAGATTTTAAAACGTGTCTGTTAGGGATCTCACAATCTATTCCCTTTGGGGGCTCAGCGTCCTTGCTGGCAACCGCCCCGTATCTGGCTCTAATACCATTTATAATAGTCAAAGTCCACCGCTAGCAGATATTGCTTGCTTTTGCTCGTTACATATCGTCGTCAATCTCACAATTTTAAAATGCATCGGTTAGGGAGAGGTTTCCACCCTCTTATAAGGAATGTTTTGTTCTCCTCTCTAACTGAAGACGATACGTAATGATGTTAGGTTAAATTATTATTTTATTAATATATCTGATTTTATAGACATACTATATCGATATTATATGATACATGAAATCGAAGTCGTCCATCAGTTAAACAAAATGACTCGTTGCTCAATAAAATCAATATCTTTCGCACTATTATGATCCGTTACGAAAATAATATTTTAATAATATCAATTAATTTATTAATAAAAATTGAGAATTTCTAAAATATTACTTAAAAATATTATAGACAATTTTCAACTTAAAAAGAAATATTAGGGTGAAATTGATACATTTAGCCTTTTCCACGTGTCATCCTCTGATTGGCTGAGATTGTCTGACTTCACTTCGTTCACGTGACACTCGTGAGCTGGCGGTCCTCTAAAAAGTATAAGCTCAATCTACAACTTCAATCGTGGAATTTGTTTTAAACTTTAGCTTATATGATGATTTATATTTTTTTCAATTTGATAACACATTAGGGTGTGATTAAGATTCATGTAACGATCTTTGAAACTTCGAAGGATAGACCGCTATATGAATTAAAGGGTAAAAAAGACAATAAAAATTTTCACTTTTTATATAACGGGGAACACCGAAAGACAAATTTCAAATAATAAATAGTAAAATCGACGTAAAAAGTATTAAGAGTACAAGAAAATGTATTTGTTGAGTCAACATTAAAATACTTTACAAAATGGCACGAGTTTCGAGAAATCGACATTAAAATAATACAAGAAAAGAACGACTCCATTCCAAACCTCGTGTCATCGACAGTAAAAAAAAGTTTGGAATGGAGCATGTGGTCGCATGTCGGATGTCTTGGTCATGCTTTCACATTCTTCATTCCAAACCTCTGTTACCTCCTTTCATGTTAGATAGACCTTTAGTATTTCTTATTATGTCAATACCGGGATGTATGACCAGTTACCAAAATCATGTTTACACCCGACATGGCTAAAATGTCCCAAAATGTACTGTAAAGGGACGTGACTAGTTGTCAATTCTTCCTATCTGTGTTATATGCTATTGAAGTTGTTGCTTATTCTCTTTTAGCTTATAACATTGATTCTTTTTTAAATTATTTTCAACGTATTTCCTCGTTCACGTTTTCTGAAATATTTCTTTCAAACGTGACCGAGGCTCGATCATACACTAAAGTCGTTCGCAAAGTTTGACTTTCCATACGGCTAACTTGTTCGCTAGGTTAACAAGTGTTATACAATCGTAGTCTCGTTGCTACAGAGTGTGATTGTGACACACGACTCTACATGCTCCCACCATCAAATAGTGGTCTACAATCCACTTGTTAATAATAATGACTACTAATAACACTAATAGAAATGGAGGAGTCTTCACTTGCTTATATCTACATACGTGACTACTAATAACACCTAACAAACTCTTTATTCTCTTGACTTTCAAGACTCTTATATAGTGTCAAACGGACTCCCATTAAGCACAACTAAAGCTTTGTTTGCCTGTCATTCATCAATAACCCTTCAACCTGACCAACTTCACATAAATTTTTTCTCGTTTCTTTGATAGATGTTGTTTGACTTATTGTACCAGTCGTCCTTTAAATGTACTCCAAACTTGACTCTGCTATAATTTTAGTGTAATTAACGATCACTACTCGTTTTTGCTCTCAGATGAGATCAATTTCATTAGCGATCATCTTCGATTTCATAATTCTTGTGCCTCTTTGTCGATTTCAAATCTCGTTAGTAAAGCCTATATTTCTTCCTCTTTCCTTAGTTCTCAATTACACTTTCTCTCCCTCATCTCTAGGGTTAGTAGGTGTTCAATGGGTTACCACCACATCTCAAGCTAGACATTTGAAGCCTTTAGGTATCGTTGCTAACTTTGCACTTGTGCAACCTTTCTCGACTTTTTGTTGCGTTTGCTTGTTGTTCAGGTTCGTTTCAGTTTGTATGGTCCCGTCTAGTTCGTTCGGTTCAATCCAGCTTGATTGATTCAATTCAATTTTCTATGTTTTTTAGACTTGTTTTGATTAGTATTGATTTTAAGTATAATTTTAAGGTTTGATTAGAGTTTTCATGATCTGTAAAGAAAAAGAACACGTCATTTTTATGTCTTTAAATTTCAGTGAAGTGATCTATATCCTAACTACGTATGAACCGCTATGTCATGACATGTTAATCCTCTGCGTGTTTACTCGTCTTTCGTTTGCTAGATCGAAGGTCTTTGTTTCGCCGACTTTTATGTCCGACGAGACAAAACCGTTCGTCTTCCATCCTTTTCTCTCTTCATTTCGTAGTTCATGTCCTTACGGGTGAGGTCTGAGGGTTTACTGAAATGTAGGACTTTAGGTATGGTCGTGGGTTCTCGCCGGAAAAACTATGAACTCTCTCTTTCTCGATTTTTCTGCTCTTTTCTTCCTTTGTGCTGGCGTTCGAGACATTGGCTGAAGGCTGGAGGAGGGAGGGAACGTCTGGGGACGATCCACCGAGGTCATGGTTGTGAGATCTAAAAACTCCGGCTGTAGCCGAATTTTTTGCGACCTTGTCGGTGACATCGGTAAATTTTTTTTAAAAAAATTCCGTTTCGTTATAATGGCTAGAGGGTCACTAACTAACCTCTAGTAGTGATAAGTTATTATGGCTAACCCATAAATGTATCTTAGAGTTAGTTTAGAGAAGGGGTCCCACCTCTCATATTTATGATGTTACTAGAGCCGGTGTGGCTTTAGAGATCCACCAACTAACTTTAGTAGTAAAGAGCCTTTTTATAGCTAGCTTGCATATGTATCTTAGTTGGTTCGGCAGAAGACTAGTTATTTGCGCACCTATACCACTTAAACTCAAAAATATGACTTTATTGTTCCAAGATAAGAATGAAGGGATGTTCAGGCCAGTCAATACTAGGTAAAAAGAGCCCGAGCATGACTCTGAGATAAAGATAAACTAGAGTCTTGTGCTAAGTTCTAGTAACCTTTCTGAACGTTTTATTATTTGGGTCATTTAATGAAATTAAATATTTTCCTCTATCTCTCATTTTTTTTTTTAATAACGACTCCTAATAGTCGGTATAAAACATTTTCCTCTATATTTCATTAAAAAAATGTGAGAAGTTCGGCGTATTTTAATTTAAAATTTTAAAATAGCATTTTATTTATTACTTTTTTTCATAGTCATTATTTCTTGAAATAATAAATGCCAAAAAGTTATTTGAGATGCACGTGTATAATTCCTTTTGTTCAATAAATTTTTGTTTTCTTGTTTTCCCACATGGAAAGAATCATTGTACTCATGATTTTACCAAACCAACTCTATCTAGTGACAATAATTCTTCACGCGTGTTAGTGCATAGTTTAGCCCTATACTATACTATATATAAAGCACGGGTATAGTCTACCAATTCTCGACAATGATCTTCAACTCAATACTTAAATCCCGTTCAACTCAACTCATCACAATATTTTAATTATCACGATACAATCCCTTGCTTTCCGATCAACAATACAATTTTTTTTCGTAGTTACCAAATAATTCTTCGGTGACATAATCTCTTGCCTCCATTATTCATAATTTGAAATTTGGTTATATCAATATATTAATGATTCTCCACACGGTTCCGTGTCATGTCTAAGATTCTTCAAATTCAGATCCAGCACCTATATGTCCCAACATTTCTCTACGACATGGTCATGTTACTTACTTTTTATTTCCAAGAGTGAAAACTATCCCCACAGACCAATACAGGTTCTTTCAACATGTTTTGTCCTCACTCACATGCATCCTAGGAAAATTCTAAGTGTAATAACTCAAGCACACTGCTAGCAGATATTGTTCTCTTTGGTCTTTTTGTCCTCACTCACATGCATCCTAGGAAAATTATGAGTGTCCTCACTCACATGCATCCTAGGGAAATTATGAGTGTAACAATCCAAACTCACTACTAGCAGATATTGTCATTTTGGGGATTTTCCTTCTAGGCTTCCACTCAAGGTTTTAAAACGCGTCTGCTAGAGAGAAGTTTCCACACCCTTATATTTGTTCCCCTCTCCAACCAATGTGGGATCTCACAATCCACCCCTTTTAGAGCCCAGCGTCCTCGCTGGCACTTATTCCCCTCTCCAATCTATGTGAGACTCACTAATCCACCTTCCTTCAGGGCCTAGCGTTCTTGCTGGCACACCGCCCGGTGTCCACTCCCTTTCGGGGCTCAACATTCTCGTTGGCACACCGCCCGGTGTCTGGCTCTAATACCATTTGTAACAGCCCAAGCCCACCGCTAGCAGATATTGTCCTCTTTGGGCTTTCTCTTCTGGGCTTCCCCTCAACATTTAAAAACACGTATGCTAGGAAGAGATTTCCACACCCTTATAAAGAACGGTTCGTACCCCTCTCCAACCGATGTGGGATCTCACACTCGAGAAGTCACCCAATATATATAGAATGCTCCAAGCAAATCACATTTAGCTTTGGAGTTTCTATTCTTGAGCCACCGAAAAGAAAAGTATACAGTTTTGGTATAAATAGTAATTTTCAAATTGTTTAAGTTTTTCTAGTCATTCTATTCTCAAGATCTCTCTCATTTGAATGTGGTCACGATTCATTCATGTACCTCTCTTTTACTTGAGTGTCACATAACGATCATTTAAAGCATTTTTTTCCACCAATATGAGCATAGATTAACTAAAAACATATTCTCTCGACAAAGAAATTTGTAAGTATATTATGTGGTAATTGCTTTTAAGTTATTTTTCACTTATGGTTTCTTCACTCATCTACATAATTTTTTTAATAATCAATTATATTTTGATTTAAATGTAATTGTGTTAATATCAATGATTTTCCACCATCAATCAATCATAGCTTTAAATATTGCATTATTGATGTATCGATCATTTGAAGCATTATTTTCCACCATTGATATAATCATAGATCAGCTAAAAACATATTCTCTCGATCAGAACCCTTTTGCAATTGTTTTTATTGTTCGAGTTATTATTTTTTTCTTTTTTTTCTTTGCTCATCAACATAAAAATTTTAATAAGATTTTTAAAAAATTATTAGGATAAAATATGTATACAAAATACATGGAGGGTTCTAAGCCACCGGATATTGATCATACAAGTTAGAATAGCTGCCAACTTCCATTATTTGCAGAGTTTATTTATTTATTTATTTTTTTCTAAATATATTAAAAACAAACAAACAAAAAATAATATTATCATTCCAACAAAATTGGGAAAATATCATTAAATAAGTACGATGTGTATAAATATATTAAAGTATACTTTTTTTTTGAAATAAAAATAGTTAAAATTACTATTTTAATTCATTGGAATTTATTTTAGTTATTTTTAATTTTTTTTAAATAACGGGGTCCACTTAAAATTTTGAGTCAGTAACTCATGATCCGAATAGGGTTTACAACCCAAATCAAACCTTTATTTTTGGGTTGGGTTTGATGGGGTCGTTGGATTATTTTTTTAATTAATTTTTAAAATCCTATTTATTCACACTACATATCACACTAATAATTAAAATTTCATAAAACTTAAATATTAAACATTTATGAGTCACACTGCATTATTAACATTTCTTACGAACGTCAAATATTCTTGATATTTATAATAATTTTAAAAGTAAGGTAGGTTTGAGTAAAATCCAGTCACTTGCCCAATTAACTGAGTTAGGCAGAAAGTTTTATATAGTGGATAGTGTATATAGATTTTTTTTTGGATTAACCCGAAATTTTAGGTTGGTTGAGTTGGTGCCTGGAATGACGTGATTAGAATATAATTCAATTCAAACCTCTATTTTTAGGTCGGGTCTCAGGTTGTTTTTTTAATTATTTTTAAAAAAATCATATTTATTCACCGTCTATGCAACAAAAAAAACTCAAATATCAGAGATTTGTAACTCAAAACATTCTTAATATTTGTAATAATCTTTTTGTAGTAATCGACATTGACTTCTTTCACACCCTTTTCCATTTTCCATTCATTTCTTTTTCTCTCTTTTCTGTATCCATGCTTGAAATTGCAAGTTTATGAGCTGCCTTTCTCTCTCTAAAACTTGGATTATAAATGCTGTAGGCCTTTGATGAAGGGCATCGCTTCCGAGGCATGTAAGGAAAGCTACAAGTAGAAATTAACAAATTATAGTATGATTCTCTGATCTCTATTTCACTATAATGATGACTTTGATTATGATTTATTGGTTGATTAATTTACTCGCACTTCCTCACTCTTAGATCTGCGTTTTCCTCTGTTCGAAGAACACCCCCTTGCTGAATTTCGTCATTTTTGCTTGAAAACCTGGATTTGGTTTGCAATGCTTGTCTGATTTAGCTTCGTTCCAGGTGATTTACTTCTTCAATCTTATCCTGTTTGGTTTAGCGGAAATGGGTGGGCGGCGAAAGGGGAAATGAGTGTTGGGCTGCTTGAGTTTCAGGAGGAAGTTCTAGAATTCGACTTTGAATGTGGCGTTTTAGCTGTTTTCTTGTTCTCTTTCTTGTAAAAGGTTAAGGAATTTTCGACTTGCTGGTGAGGTTTTGAAGTTTGGCAAGCGTGAAATTTGGCTTTGCAATGAGAACCCATATATGCAAATATTCGTCGAAGTTTCTAGTAATAAAAAAATGGGGTATTACAGATTCTTTATTGAGTACATTGCTTATCCTAGTGAGCTTATTTAGTTTTAGACTAGTTGCAAAGTTATTATATGTTCTCAACGTGCTGAAGGGTGGCCTTGAATTAGGAATTTTATGGTACGTTTTCTTAATAATTACCCTTCTCTAGGTTCTCTCAATCCGACCCATGTTTAAGGAATGACAATTCTGTTAGGAATCACGGATCTCCACAATGGTATGATATTGTCCACTTTGAGCATAAGCTCTCATGGCTTTGCTTTGGGCTTCCCCAAAAGGCCTCATACCAATGGAGATAGTATTCCTCACTTATAAACCCATGATCTTCCACTAAATTAGCTAATGTGGGACTCCCTCCCAACAATCCTTAACAATCGTTCCCTTGAACACGTATACCATAGAGCCTCCCTTGCGGCCTATGTAGTCTCGAACAACCTTCCCTTAATCGAGGCTCGACTCCTTCTCTGGAATCCACGAACAAATTTCACCCTTTGTTCGACACATGAGTCACTTTTGACTACACCTTCAAGGCTAGCAATTTCTTTGTTCGACAGTTGAGGATTCTATTGACATGACTAAGTTAAGGGCATGACTCTGATACCATGTCAGGAATCACGGATCTCCACGATGGTATGATATTGTCCACTTTGAGCATAAGTTCTCATGGTTTTGCTTTGAGCTTCCCCAAAAGGTCTCATACCAATGGAGATAGTATTCCTCACTTATAAACCCATGATCTTCCACTAAATTAGCCAATGTGGGACTCCCTCCCAACAATCCTCAACAAATTCTTAGGAAATTGATATACCAAAATTGTTCCTAAAAGATATTTGATGTTCTTCTACATAAACTTTTTAGGATCCATATGAAGTGGTAATGGCGTCCAGACAAGGTCCAAAGTCCAAAAACTTGGGTTCTGTTACTACAAAGGTTGCGAAATCGCCATCATCTTCTACTACCTCATCATCGAAACAGTATCTGGAAACTTCTATTGATGGGCAGAGTTCTCCTGCGTCTTCTTCAGCTCGAAGTAGGCCACAGTATTTTTACTCAGATAATTTGCACTTAGATGTGGAAAGAACCAAAGAAAATGTCACAGTCACGGTTCGATTTCGTCCGCTCAGGTGCATTTCATTTTTGCAAATTTATCTATAGCTTTGATGAGTAGGTTTTCTGCCCAATTTCTAATGAACGCGACGGTTTTGCTTCGAGAAGTCCACGGGAGATTCGTCAAGGAGAGGATATTGCATGGTATGCAGATGGTGAAACAATTGTACGGAATGAGCATAATCCGACTACAGCATATGCTTATGGTAAGTTTTTGAAGTGTATTTGATGTAAGATATTTGTACTTGGTTGACACAGAAAAATTGCAATAATAACCTATTAGTTTGCTCGCCCCTTGGATTAAAAGATGCATGGGCGAACCACATGTATGAATCATATCCCTATCAATGGAGAAAAATGCATAGCCGAACTTCCTTTATCTAATATGATTATCCTCCTGATCGTGCTATTAAATTATCAAAATTGCATGTTAAAAATCTAAAGTTTTTTGAAGTGTTGTTGGTATGTGTACTTAATGTTTCATATGCCATTGCATATTGTATTCAGTTTATAGATTCAGTTTCACTCTTTTTGTTTCCCTAAATTTTTGTATCTTATTTCGTAACGCCTCCAAAAGTAGCGTTTTCTCACTTCAAATATGTTCTCTTCATGCTTTTAGATCGAGTTTTTGGTCCTACAACAACTACTCGTCATGTCTATGATATTGCTGCACAACATATTGTTAGTGGTGCTATGGAGGGCGTTAATGGTAAGCAGTACTGATATTTGGTTTGGTGATATTTTGCGTTGAAGTTAAGTTTGTGTGAATAGTTTGAGTTATATCTTGATATTTAATTGATTTCTTTAGTTTTTTTCTAGTTACAATAGTTGCCCTCATCTTGCTTTGTTTTAAACATGAAAAGCAAGAAGGATACATTGTGATGAAGGACCAGTAGACTAGGAGTAGAAGAAAAAAAAAAAAATATATAACATTATATCGATCCCTGATTCCTTAAAGCTGCAACCATTAGTTCAGCTGTCACTAGTGTCGAAAGGGAAGTCGAGTATCTTTTTTTTTGCTCCGTTTATTTATTTATTTTTCTTTTCTGTTCTAATGCTAATAGGCTTCTCATTTTTGGGAATTTTTTGAACCTCCTTTGCCATGGCTCCTTGACATAGCCTCACCAATTCTGAATGATTGTTCATTTTCTTTCCTCATAACATGCCCAAAAAAGTGTGCTGATATGGATTTGATAGAGCCTATATGGGGATTTACAATTACATTAATGGGGATGAAAAAATACTACAGAATTAGAGCCCTGTATTCTCTCCACTCACCAGAAACTGATTTGCTACCCCCCACCCACATTGACTAATTCATATATTCTAACAATATCTACAAAGAGTGGGTAGGAAAAGAGTTCCCTCATGTCTGCAACACAGCCTGCGTTTATTTTTATGCTGTATGTATTCGTGCTTGACTTGTATGCGTAAGCACGGTCCTGATCAGTACACGTGACATCGACTGGTTTTAGAAAGAGCTGTCTCAACATTATAACTGCCGATTAATACTGTGTTCATTATTGTTATCTCTGCATTATGTATTGTTATGAGCATGATATGCTGTTATTTCCTAATCATGTTCCATCCTTTCCTCCACCCCTCCCCACACACACAGGTACGATATTTGCATATGGGGTGACGAGCAGTGGGAAGACTCACACCATGCATGTAAGATTCAAATCTTATTTTCTTCGTCATTGCTTTATGATCAGTATCTTTGCATGAACAAGAACATTTTATTTAACAGAAGGTGAGGAAAAAAGGAGACCTGACCTCAGCATGAAGAAACAATCAAATTCAGCAATGAAATAAATTAATGCCTATTAAAATGATAGCCTCAATAACTTATAATCATAATCTCGATTCAATAATCTTGATCAACACAGAGAGAGAATTCCATTTTAGGAAGTCCTAATTTGGTTGGAACCGGTTGAAGGGAGCAACCTTGATTTAAGGAATATTTGTATAATTCCTAGTCATAAGAGATATTTATGTAGTCCCATTAAACAAGGTTAAACAAGGGAAGTAGTTGACCTCCATAATTTATCAGTATAGTTACCTAGTATCTAAAGATCTATTTAAATTTAATCTTACCTAGTATCTACAAATTTAGTTAGCCTGTCTATATTATAAAAGGCACGTGTACCTAAAAATCTAATAAGAAAAACAGCAGTCTAGTTTAGACTTGCAACAGAATCATGTCTTTTTGAAGTGTTTTTTTACTGAAATAACCCCTACCATATTACTAACCGTAGTACGGATGTTTGAAGACTATCTTTTCCTTATTTCTTTGTTTGTTATAAAGAAAATAGGTGCAGTATTGTATTAGTATGTCACTGGTGCTAGATTGTAATGTCAATGATGCTAAACATATCAACTGCTTAAATTCTAATTCTCATCCCTGCCATTGCTATGATGCTTATAATTTCTATGGTAGGATCAATCTTTGGTTGTTTCCTTTGCTGACTTGTTTTGTTATAAATTAAAATCATTTAATTTTAAAGCAATTCCAAACTAATACGTAAGAGTTTTACTCCTAAAAGAAGGAAGGTCTAATGGTAAAAAAACCGTCAAAGGAAAACAAAGAAACCATGAAGGTGAGGCAATTGGGTATTGATAGTGAGATAACCAAATAAATTATTTACATAAAAATAAAGTAATTTAAGAGTTTTCAAAAGATACTAAATGGAGGCGAAAGGGAAACAACTTTTTTAGAATACTACAATTCAAAAAAAGAATTAGGATTCGAGTCTGTAACATTATGGAAGGTTATTCACTTTTGGCTTGATAATGCAGTATAAAGTTTCTGTTGTGCCTTTCGAAGTATCATCATTTAATTGCTCCTAATACTACATGTGAGCTGATCCATTTTTACTAGTTGGAACTATTGAGCTGCTTGTCACGTTTCATTCAAGGTTAATGTAAAATCATTTACCTACAACATTAGGTCGACTATGTTTAAACATAAAAAAAATTGGTAGTTATTTACATTTTAATGCATTAATACATTATTATTTGCATTTGGGCATGTGGCTTGAGAGAAATATTAGAATTTAAAGGGGTGGAGAGGTTCGGTGAATAGCTTTGGGAGGGGATTAGATTTGACTTTAGGCTTTGTTAATCGGCCTTTCTGTAACTATCATTTTAGCATGATTCTTTTGGATTTTGATATGTTTTTGCAATTAGTTTAGGGGTCTTTTTTGTTGGTGGGTGTAACAGCCAAGCCCACCGCTAGCAGATGTTGTCCTCTTTGAGTTTTTCCTTTCGAGTTTCCCCTCAAGGTTTTTAAAACGCGTCTGCTAGGTAGAGGTTTCCACGCCTTTATAAAGAATGTTTCGTTCTCCTCCCCAACCGATGTGGGTTCTTACAATCCACCCCCCTTCGGGGCCCAGCGTCCTTGCTGGCACTTGTTCCCTTCTCCAATCGATATGGATCCCCTCAATCCATCCCCTTCGGGGCCTAGCGTCCTTGTGAGCACACCGCCTCATGTCCACCCCCTTCGGAGATCAGCCTCCTCGCTGGCACATCGCCCGGTGTCTGGCTCTGATACCATTTGTAATAGTCCAAGCCCACCGCTAGCAGATATTGTCCTCTTTGGGCTTTCCCTTTCGGGCTTCTCCTCAAAGTTTTTAAAATGCGTCTGCTAGGTAGAGGTTTCCACACCCTTATAAAGAATATTTCGTTCTCCTCCCCAACCTATATGGGATCTCACAGTGGGCTTGTTCTTTTAGTACACACTTGTATTTTTTTTCATTTCCCTTAATGAATGCTTGGTTTCTTATAAAAAAAAAGCATTATTATTCGCATACGTTTCATCATTTCATTACTCACAAGTTCTTAGGTTTAAATAGGAAATAAATGCCTTTGACTTGGAGTAAAGATATTACATATTCTTGAATGAACTTTTGATGGCTTGATTATGGTCTAGAGACATTTCAGAGGCATACATCTGTATTTCATTTGACTTGACTTTTAAGAGGCACAATTTTGTGAATCTATATTCGATGAAGGCGGGCCAGGCTGTTATGAACTTAATTAGACCTAATGTACTTTATACTTTCTTTTTTAGACTATGAAAAATGTGATTTATAGAGTCACATAGTTGGATTAGATGATATTGTCAATGAACTTACACAATTCACTCCATTTGTAGGGTGATCAGAGGTCACCAGGAATAATACCACTGGCTGTGAAGGATGCATTTAGCATCATCCAAGAGGTAATTACGAGGAAATCATCTATGGTTTAAATACATCATCTTCAAAGAAATACTTTGTTTAATGTCTTTCTACATCCAGACCCCAAATCGGGAGTTTCTTCTTCGGGTGTCATACCTAGAAATCTACAATGAGGTATGTTCCATTCCATTTTTATTTTTTTAGTTTCTGATGCTTGGTTTTTTTGTCACTTCATTTGCAAACTTTTCTAAGCTTTTATATTTCTAATGCAACAATCAAAGTAAAATAGTTCAAAATCAGGTTTCTACTTGGGTTGAGTAGTTTTAATGGCACTAAATAGTTTCCTTCATCCCAGGTTGTCAATGATTTATTGAATCCTGCTGGACAAAATCTAAGAATCAGAGAGGATGATCAGGTAAATACATTTTTTTTTTGTTATTCTTTATTCAATTTCTTATATGTCATCAAATTCCAGTTCAACAGCTTTGAGTCTCTTTGTGAAATTCCATATCGATTGGAGAGGAGAATGAAACATTCTTTATAATGGTGTGGAAACCTCTCCCTAGCAGACGCGTTTTAAAAACCTTGAGGGGAAGCCCAAAGGGAAAGTCCAGGGAGGACAATATCTGCTAGCGGTGGGCTTGAGCTGTTACAAATGGTTGACACTGGACGGAGTGCCAGCGAGGACGTTGGGCCCCAAAGGGGGTGGATTGTGAGATCTCACATCGATTAGAGAGGGGAACGAAACATTCTTTATAAAGGTGTAAAAATCTTGAGGGAAAGCTAAAAAAGGACAATATCTGCTAGCGGTGGGCTTACACTCTCCTTGCTAGGAGAATCAGAGAGGATGCTCAGGGGATGTTAAAGTGATTATTAAATGGACTTGTGACAGAACTCATTTCACTATAGTATATTAAGATGCAAGGAGAAGTAATTTAACCAAAACCGTTTAGACTTTCAAGAGGTTTGTTTCTCTCCTTGCCAGCCACTAGATACTATAAGCTTCCCCTTCTCTCTCTACTGTTCTTACAGCGAATATCATAGACTGGGGCCCACTTACTAACCTTTAGGGCTTACCTCCACAAGCCTATACAGCGACATTTGCATCACTCTCTTACATACTCTTTGCTCATATAATCCCTCAACTCTTATACAAAATCATTCCTCTACCTCTACTTACACAATTTTTCCTCCTGGCAAAACTGAAATACTACGGATGCTTTCCACTCCTCGAAATACCATCAGCCCAAGGGTTTGACTTGGCCTCAAGCTTATTCAGGAAATCTCAATGTGACCTTATCACACACTTCTCAGGAAGCTTCTTCTTCAACTTTCCCTTTCCACTAAATTAACAACCCTTGTTCTCACGAAGAAGTCCATGGTTGGGTGTACACTTAAAATTGCCGCTGGGGCTAGGATGGCACCCTCCTTTGGTATCACAAATGGAATTGAGGATGAATGTCCGAATCCTTTTGCAGTTGAGGTCTGTATGCTACTGTCCTCACCTGTTTTGCCTATTTGGAATAGTCCATAGTACATTCTTTTTAACAAAGAACAAAACTTTTCATTGATGTAATGAAAAAGAGACTATTGCTTAGAGGATACAAACTTCACAAAGGAGTGATAAAAGAAAATTAAAAAAACTGAAACAGAAAGATTACAAGGGATTAATAAAAGCATGCCAAATAAGGTTTATATCTTGCAATAAAAGACTAACAAAGTGCTTGGATACAGTACACTAGGAGGGAACCTTTAGCCGAGTTGATTCAAAACAATCAATCCAAAACAATTGTTTCTTCTGGAAAACTCATTGGTTCCTCTCCAACCAAAACTCATATAATAAAGCTTTAACTGCATTAATCCACAAAAAATTGTATTTGGAGGGGAAAACAGGCCCTACCAGAACGGAAGAAACATTGCCTTGAAACAGTTAGAGAACAACCACTGAAGATTAAACATCAAAAGAAGGTTGGCTCGAGAATAGGGACAATCAAAGAAAATATGTTTGATGGAGTCCCAGCAGCAATACACAATGAGCAAATGAGCAAATGGAGGATCAATACACCATTTACGAGAATCAATGCATCAAAAGCAATACACAAGGAACAAATGGAGGGAAAAATGCAATTAGATGGTAACTTTCTTTGAAGAACTTCTGAAGTTTTAAGACTTCCCTTGAGCATAATCACCAATGAAATGCTAACTCTCTTGGGACTTTTTGATTTCCATAAATCCGCATAAACCTCTTTGCCCAAAGGTGAAGAAGAATTCAGATGTCAAGTTAAAGAATTTTATAGAAAAAGTACCTGAAAGATCAATGCACCATTTACGAGAATCAACAACCAAACGAATGGTCTTCAAAGAAAGGCAGCCCAAGAGAGATCCAAAATATTCTCTAACCTAGATTGGTAATGGTAAAAGAGCCTTTCTTGGAAAGATGTAATGTCTTGGTGAATCTCTTGGATGCTTAGATTTCCACTCCTTTTCAGAGTGGCTTCAATTTCAAATTTCTTGGTCTTAGATTGGTGGAATATCATTTACTGTACTTGAAAATAATTACAATAAGGGACTTGAAAGAAGACTAAATTGGGAGTTCAACACATCATTGTCAATGCTGAATGTATTCAAATTTAAGCAAAAAATGATGAAAGATCGTGGAAGCAAGACTTGTCTGGCTTATTCTCAATTAAGTCCTTAACTAAGGAGATCTGTAGTTTCTCTCGGATTCCCAAATCTTCGTTCATAGCTTTTTGGTAGTAAAAAAACGTCCAACAAAAAATGCCTAAGAAGAGAATTTGGTTCATTAAAGGGTTAAGGACTACTGAAAAACTTAAAAATTGTCATCTGCAACACTGCAGCCTTCAGTTTATTTTGTTTTAAGGCAAATGAGGATCAAGATCACATCTTTTTCATTGTTCATGTGTAAAATTGTTGCCAGTTCTAATTCCAAGTTCTCCTTGTAAGCCAAGTTAATTTTGATTAAACATAATCTTAAGTCATTATCTCAGAAATTTGATTGGAAACAAGGCAAGATATTTTTGAAGACATGTTCTTTGCATGGAGTGAGCATATTAGCACATTTAAATCATCTTGGTGATGTTCTCGGTCTCCTCCATTTGGAAAGTAAAGATTCTCTAGAAGGTTAAGTTTTTCATGTGACAAGTTATGCATGGAAGGGTTAGCACCTTAGATCGGATTTGGGTCTCCTTTGGTTGGGCCATTTTGTTGTATTTTTTCTGGATGGCCATGGAGGACCTTGCATTCTTGCTGGTAATGTGATCTTGCCGAGGCTGTGTGGAGTTGCTTCTTTGAGGCATTAGTTTTAGCTTTGCCAGGGCACAAAGTTTTAGGGAGACAATCGCAGAGCTTCTTTTTTACCCATTGTTTCGCGAGAAAGGCTTGTTTTTATGGCAGACTAGGGTCTGTTCCATTTGTGGGGTCTTTAGTAAGAGAGAAACACTAGAATCTTCCCGGGTAGAGAGAGATCTTTTATCAATGTTTTGTCCTTTGTTAGATTCCATGTTTCCCTTTGGACATCATAACTACTCTTCTTGGAAATCTTATGCATCAAATTGAGGGTTAAAATCAGTTTGATTTTAAAATCCCCAAGAAGGTCAAATTTCCAAGGACGTCTTATCCAAAGGTTAAAATCTTTTGGAAGAAATTGTTGGGAAAGGAATATTGAAAAAGATAGGAAAAGATAAAATAGATCAAAGCTACACTGCTTTATTATTGTTTTCTCAGTCTATGCTTACACAATTCCAATATTTATAGGCTTATACACTAACCATAAATAGTAAATTCAAATCTACTAACAACCTCCTAAATCTCAACACTCCCCTCGATTCAAAGTTGCAGATGCCAAGTAATCGTCTGAAGTAGCAAAACTTTTATTTTGACAAAGCCTTAGTAAGTATGTCTGCTAACTGTTCATTGGTGTTACAATATTCCAAGACAATTTCTTCCTCTGCAACAAGATCACGAATATAGTGATGTCGAAGTTCAATATGTTTTGTTCTACTGTGAAATGCTGGGTTCTTTGTCATAGAAATAGTTGCTTTGTTATCACAAAATATCTTTGTTGCCCCTTTTTGCTCTTGTTGAAGATCAACTAACATTCTTCTTAGCCAAATAGCTTGACACGCTGCTGAAGTTGCTGCAACATATTCTGCTTCTGACGTTGACAACGCAACTGTTGCTTGCTTCTTTGAGCTCCAAGTGATCACTCCTGATCTTAAAGTGAAAACATTGGCTGAAATGCTTCGTCTATCATCTAATGATCCTGCCCAATTGCTATCAGTGAACCCATATAGTTTGAAATTAGAGTATTTAGAATACCAAATTCCATACTCCATAGTTCCAGCAATGTAATGTAAGACTCTTTTTGCTGCTCTATAATGAACCTTTGAAGGATGCTGCATAAACCTAGAAATAATACCAACCGGAAATGCAATGTCGGGTCGTGTGTGGGTTAAGTATATTAGTCTGCCAACCAAGCTTCTGAACCTTCTAACATCTGTCATTTCTGCTCCATCCTCGTGTTGTAATTTCTCATTAATATTCATAGGTGTAGCTGCAGGCTTACAATTAAGCATACTAAATTTACTCATAATATCTTTGGCATATTTTCTTTGTGAAATAAAAATCCCATCTTCAACTTGATATACTTCAAGACCAAGAAAATAGTGTAATAGACCCATATCTGACATCTCAAATTCACTCATCATTTGAGACTTAAATTTTTCCAAAAAAGAGTTAGAAAAGCTAGTGTAAATGATATCATCAACATAGAGACAAATAAGGATGAAATCACTTTTACCTTCCTTCTTCACATATAAAGTAGGCTCATTCTCACTTCTATGTATCCTTTTTTTTTTAAAATACCCATCAATCTTGCTATACCAAGCTCGAGGGCTCGAGGGGCCTGCTTTAATCCGTATAATGCCTTTCTCAACTTGTATACCTTTGTTTCTTTGTCTTTCTTTATGAATCCCTCTGGTTGTGTTACATAGACCTCTTCTTGTAAATCTCCATTAAGAAATGCTGACTTGACATCAAACTGATAAACCGGCCACCGCAATCCTGTTGCTAATGCTAGAATAGTTCTTACCGTTTCAAAACGAGCTACTGGAGAAAAAGTTTCTTCAAAATCTATACCTTGTTGTTGCGCATACCCTTTTGCTACAAGACGAGCCTTATGCTTTTGTATGCTTCCATCTTGTGCAAATTTTGTCTTGAACACCCATTTCAAATTGATTGCATTTTTTTCGTTTGGTAAGTCAACCATCTCCCATGTTCCATTTTTCTCAATGGACTGCATCTCTTCTACCGTGACTTTCTTCCACTCTTCTTTTTCAGTTGCTTCTTCATAACTGGTCTGAAACAGTAAGAGCAAATTGACATGGTGCATATATGTCAGCTAAAGATTTATACTTCCTTGGAGGTGTCTCATCCGAAAATTCTTCAAGAGAAGAGTTGCTATTTAGTGGTGCTGAAGATGATGATTTTGACAAATTTTGTGTTGCACTGGAGTTGACCCTTGTCTCTACATCTGGAGAAACTTCAACTGTAATCTCTTGCTGCTCCTGTTCTTTGATCCAATCCCAACTCACATTTTCATCAAATATTACCTCCCTTCTAACTAAAATCTTTTCACTAACGGGGTTGTATAATTTATATGTCTTTGGTTGAGTACAATAGCCAATGAAAATGCATTTTTCAGATTTTTCATCAAGCTTTTGACGAATTTGAGGATGTTTCAAAGCATAAGCAACACAACCAAAAACTCGTAAATGACTTACCGATGGTTTCCTTCCATGCCATGCTTCATAAGGAGTTCGATTTATAACAACCTTTGTTGGTGAGAGATAGACAGATGTTGCTACAGCTCCTGCCCAAAATTGGTTTGAAAGTCTCCTTGCTTGTAACATACTTCTTGCTATCTCCACAATAGTTCGATTTTTTCGTTTAGCGATTCCATTTTGTTTTGGAGTGTAAGGAGCTGTTAACTCCCTTTGGATGCCTTTTTCTTCACAAAAGAGATTGAACTCTTTAGATATGAACTCGCCACCTCTATCTGTGCGAAGAACTTTAATGTGACAGCCACTTTGGTTCTCCACCATAGCTTTAAAATTCTGGAACTTCTGAAAAGTTTTTGACTTATGTTTGTAGGAAGTAAACCCAGCTCATGCGACTATAGTCATCAATAAATAGTAAAAAATATATACTCCCGGACTTAGTTTGCATTGGCCCACATAAATTAGCATGAATCAGGAAAGGACTTCCTAGTTTGCTTGCCATAACTGCATCCTTCACATAAACTAATTGAATCAATTCTTGGTAAACCATACCTTTATCAAAATTCATTTGTTGATCTTTATACCAACAATCTGTGCTGCTTTTATGTGCCCATACCTTCTGCAATGGTAACATTGTATGACATTCCTTATGTTACTTTGCTCATTGAATTGCCTTTGTCCATCATTTCTCCATCATTCTTGACTCATGAGCTTGAAGCGAGCCCATCAGTTCATCAATGGAGAGTATTGATAGATCCTTAGCTTCTTCTATGGCAGCCACCACATGGTCAAACTTTGGAGTTAAGCTTCTCAACACCTTTGCAACAATTGTTTCATCTGAAATTTTCTCTCCATAAGTACGCATCTGACTGACTATTGTCATTACTCTTAACAAAAAGTCAGCAATTGATTCACCATTCGTCATGAGCAGAGTTTCAAAATCACGTCTTAGAGATTGCAATTCAAAATCACGTCTTAGAGATTGCAATTTCCCTGTTATGACCTTTGAATCTCCCTGAAACTCCTTTTGCAGAATTGACCATGCTTGCTTTGATGTGGTTGCTACTGCAATTCGTGAAAAAAATAGTCTCATGAATTGCTTGCTGAATAATGAACAGAGCGTTGACATCATTTTTCTTGGTTTCTCTTAGTCTCTCCTTTTCTTCTATTGTAGGTTCTAATAGATCAACAAACCCGTGCTCCACCAAGTCCCATAGCTCGTGCAATCTGAGCAAGGTCTTCATCTTGATGCTCCACCACTCATATTTCTCACCACTAAAAATTGGTAACAGCGGTGCAAAGGAAGAAAAACCAACTACTGCCATTTTCGTTTCGTGAAAAAATATGCTCACTTACTCTCGTGTTGACAAGAACTTGGCTCTGATACCAAATTTATTGGGAAAGGAATATTGAAAAAGATAGGAAAAGATAAAATAGATCAAAGCTGCAATGCTTTATTATTGTTTTCTCAGTCAATGCTTAGAGTTAAGCGATTCCAATATTTATAGGCTTATACACTAACCATAAATAGTAAATTCAAATCTACTAACAACCTCCTAAAATCTTGGTACTTTGAATACTTTAAATCATATCTCACCGAATCATATCTTTTTGAATACTTTTAATCATATCTCAATTTGAATTATATCTCAACAGAAATGACCTTGACAGTTAGTATCCAAGCTGAGAATGAATAATATCTATTACTCAGCTTGTAGAGAGTATCGAAGGATTAGCCTTAAGTTTGTAAAATCCCATCAAGCAAGTGAAGTTCTTTGATTAGCCTTAAGTTTGTGAAATCCCATCAAACAAGGGAAGTTCCCTAATTTATCTACTGTTACCTAGTATCAATTTATTTAGATTTATTGTTACCCAATATTTACCCAGTATCTCGAGTTTATTTAAATTTACTGTTACCTAGATACTAGGGTTTATTTAGATTTACTGTTATTAGTATCTAGGATTGAATTCATTGCTCGAGAGAAATAACAGTTTGGACCATGTTTAGAGACTATCCCTTCATGTTGAGGTCACAATAGAGCATTTTTTGAACAAGTGCATCTAGGGGTCTCAATATATCCTTGGGAGCTGTCATTTTGCTTGTTCAATTTGGGATAGCTTCTTGGAGTTTTTTTTGGGGTTTGTTTGGCACGTTATGGAGACTGTTCTATTTTGTAGGAGGTTCTTCTTTGTGCCCACTGTTGCGACATGGCGCAGTTTCTTTGGCATGTTGGGTTTTTGGCTGATTTATAGGATATTTAGCTTGAAAGGAATAATAAGATTTTTAGAGGGGTTGAGAGGTTTTGGTGAGAGGCTTGGTCTTTAGCGAGGTTTAATGCTTTTCTTTGGGCTTCTACTTCTAAGGTCTTTTATTTATTTATTTATTATTATTATTATTATTATTTTTGTAATTACTTGTTAGGCTTGATCCTTAATTGGAGCCCTTTTTTGTATGGTAATGTGCTCTTTTATTTTGAGCTTTGTTTTTGTATGCGCCTTTGTTTTTTCAATGAATAGGTTGGTTATATTATTGGGAAAAAAAAAAAAAAAAAAAAAAAGAAAGAGAAAAACATTAAGAATCTCAACTTCTTTCCAGTTTTCTGTGTTCTACTTGCTTGCAACCATGATATTTACTCCACTGTTAAGAGCTTATGTTAATCATTATAAGAATGTTGAAACTATGTGCATTTGTTTTTACGTTCATGTTATCAGGGCACCTTTGTGGAAGGAATTAAGGAAGAAGTTGTACTATCTCCAGCTCATGCACTCTCACTTATTGCAGCGGGGGAGGGTAAGAATACTAGATAGGGTCTTTGGTTTTATGGAAAAGAAAAAGGATCTGAATATTTTATGATGATTCATTTCTCTTGCAACATCCATTTTAAATGCTTATTTGAAAATGAGTCCAGATATTTTCTTCTTTATTAGATTTTCAGATGCTCAATTTGTTATCTAATCTGATCACTTTAAGGGTAGGGAATATGATGATAAAACCTCCAACAGGATCTCCAGTGACTTAATTTCTCCTTACGATAGTTTTATAGATTTTGTTATTTTTAATGCTATGTATTGGTGTAAACGTATCTTCCCTTTCAAAGAATATAATACTACTTCTCTAGTCACTACTCGGAGATCATTTTTCCTTCCTTTGTGATTTCGTTCATCAATGAAAAAGACATCTTGTTTTCCTCTTAAAAAAAAAAAAAAAAAAAAAAAAAATGTAACAGTCTGAGCCCACCGCTAGCAGATATTGTCCTCTTTGGGCATTCCCTTTAAGGGCTTCTTGTCAAGGTTTTAAAACGCGTATACTAGGGAGAGAGTTCCACACCCTTACAAGGAATGCTACGTTCTCCTCTCCAACCGATGTGGGATCTCACAATCCACCCCCCTTGGGGGCCCAGCGTCCTCGCTGGCACACCGCCTGGTGTCTAGCTTTGATACCATTTGTAATAGCCCAAGCCTACCACTAGCAGATATTGTCCTCTTTGGGCATTCCCTTCAAGGGTTCATCTCGAAGTTTTAAAACGCGTCTACTAGGGAGAGGTTTCCACACTCTTATAGGAATGCTTTGTTCCCCTCTCCAACCAATGTGGGATATCACAAAAAAAAGAATAATCTATATTGATTATTTACAGGAAGTGTCACCTTTGAAAGATCCCTCCAACTTCATTATGTTTAATCATAATTTTTTTGGAGATGGAAATGCAAGGGCTTTTCGAAGTTATTTTTTCTAAAACTATTTTCGATTTTTAAGTTATAAAAATTCAGTTAAAACATGCTTGGTTTACCATTCTTTAAAGTTGTTTTCCTTAAATACTATTGGCTTGTGATTGATCGTTGCTCAATAATCTTACTTTTACAAACTACGTGATCGCATATCTTAAAAGATATTTTGTAAGGTTACCAAAAAGCTCCCTCTCTTCTGTTTTCTTGACCATACTGGATGACGATTGAATAGATATACCTTTGTATAGATTGTTTTACTGATGATTACACTTAGTTGTATCTATATTTTACTTTCAGGCATTTTCTTATTAGTATATGCTTATTTTGTAAAGAATAATCCTTTTGATCTCTTTAATCTGTTCTCACATGCATGACTATTCATTTTTTTGCAAATAGAAGTTGTATATTGTTATTGCATCTGTTTGTTATTACGATAATATTATATTCATGACAGTTACACTTGGTGATAAAGTTTTAATTGTTGCCAACAGAACACAGACACGTTGGGTCGACGAATTTCAATTTGTTAAGCAGCAGAAGCCATACAATATTTACATTGGTAAATCTATATCTTAATGGAAGCATGACGCAGCCTTGATTGATTTTAGTCTCTTTTCTGGTTGGCTAATAAAGTCATTCTTCTACCAACTTCTACTTGATAAATTTAGACCTAATTTCACCACACCCTCTCTTATTATTGCTTGCAGAGGTACACCTGCAGTGAGTGATATATTATTATGGTGAATATCATTCCTGTACTGAGAGTTACCATTTTTCTTTTAATAGTTGGTAGTTACGATCTCTTGGTAAAGAGTTTTCAATTGGTCGCCTGAACCTCCTTCCATGAGATGTTTACTCTTTTTGTGGACGGATATTTCAATTTTTTTTGGAAAAAAAAAAGATAAAAAAGATGAGATATATCTTTGTTCACTTCTTTGGTAGTTTGGCTCAAACTTTTGATATCACGTATGCCCTGTTAAAGAATACCCGTCTTCTTTCTTGTGTCGACATTCTTATGGTGTTATACTTATCATTTTTATTTCAGTACTTGTTTTATCCGAGAATTGTGATACTTTCTTGTTATTGAACAGTACTCAGGCATATTGGAGGATATCAAGTTTAAAATGACTATATGCACACCTTTTTTTTTCGGCCTTCAATTCAACCCTTCCGTATTTTAACTTCCTAGCTTTGTTGCTGACAAAAAGTTTTTCTGATGTTAAATTCCCAAGAAATGTCGGACCACCTACATGTCAGAATTTTTGTTTCATTCCATTTTTCCAATATCCAAAATTTGGTCTGTGCCATATGCAAATAACTATTTCTCTTTGTCTGGTTTAACTCATCACATTTTGTCGAAGAGGTTGAAAGAATAGTAATGCCTTTGAATAGGTCTAGTCTCCTCAGGCATGGAGTGATGTCCAGCCAATGATAATACTTGGATCTGTTTTGCTTGTTTGTTAATCTGGAGAGAGAGACTTTTCAATTCTGTAACTCACTATTTACTTCCTATTTCTTCAAAATAAAGATTAATAGGCCATGTATGTTGTTCAAAGGGGCAGCATAATTGATCAAGGGCTTATAGGTTGATATATAAATAGCTTGGTTTCTCATAATTCTACACGTTTTTGCAACTATTCTTGTAGTTTTCTATTACCAACAAGTGGGAACTTTTTTGCAATTGTTTTCATGTTGTATTTTTGTAGTAGCTTGGCCATCATTTTGGTGGCTTTCTTTTGTTCTTTCATTAATTATTCCTATGAGGAAGAAAAAGTTCGACCCCTTTTTGAGCTTAAAAGATGCACTCTTAGTTTCTTAGTGCTTTGGCTTGGAGTAGAGATGTGTGCTGTATCTTCTGTAGGCATTGGTAGGACAGGGGGTAGCTACCGAGGAATATGAAAATAATGGTTGATTATATTTGTTTCTGTTAATTAAATAAAAATGCGAGTCTAAATGCGAGAGAAATTGTTGATAAAACTAATACGAATAAATATAATTGACCAAAAAATACTAGTATTTGAGGTTATTAATACTTATATATATTTGATCCCAATTTCTATAATTAAACATTCTTTAATCAGAATAACAAAGTTTACTAAAATATATAGTTAAAACAAGTAATGTTGTTGATTGAACCTTCGTTGTAAGTTGCTTTCCTTTTCCCTGTTCTTGTTGTGGTCACGACACCTCATTGATATGATTAAATGGATCTGGAATTTGGTTTAGTTTAGTTTAATGTTTTGGGCATTACCTTGTGATGTATGTTGGTAAGATCTTCTTGATTTTTAATTTTGATTTTTATTGTTTTGGCACATGATGCCAAATTTTTTTGATTGACTTATATATTTTAACAAGAATAGGAGATATCGTTGATTTATTTGAAATAGTATTTTCAATCTTGTGAACAGACTATAGAGAGCAGTGCATGTGGTGAAAGCAGTGAAGGAGAAGCTGTAAACCTGTCTCAACTGGTAATAAGACTCTACCTCTTTCAACATTTAATTTTAAATGAACTATTTACGTGATTATCTTGTAGTGCATATCAATTCTCTGCAAATTATTTTTGTAACTTTTCCTACATCTTACTTATACCTGCAGAACCTCATCGATCTGGCAGGTTCCGAGAGCTCTAAAGCTGAAACTACTGGTATAAGGCGAAAAGAGGGATCATATATTAATAAAAGCCTGCTAACTCTTGGAACAGTGAGGCTTCTCATACATTATCTTTTTAAATCAAACTTTTAGCTTTTTGCTTACTGCCACTTGTTTGTACGAGATTCTCATTTCTAGTTATAATCTTATTCTGTTTTAATCTTCTGAATGCTGTTTGATAAATTAGAAGACTGGTCTATCACGTTAATGGAGGCTTAGAAGTTGGCAATCTCAAAGATAAAATATTGCTTTTGGTTTCCTTGTGGATTTGAAATTCTCCCCTTGGTGGAAATTCTTTTTGGCACTTTTATTTATTTATCATTAATATTACTATTAATTTTTATTTATGGCAAGCAAATATGAGTTGGATGTTATGGTTGGTATACTGGCAATCAAATGAAAATGAGAAGAATTGTCCTCGGGGGTCCATTTCTTACACAATTTTTCTCTTATCATCTTACTAGATTAGTAACTAGAGAAGTAATAGCTTCTGGAACCTTTGTTTGGTGACGCTAGGCCCCTTAAATTCAAGCCCCTAGTGTAATAGCTCAAGTCCACCGCTAGCAGATACTGTTCTCTTTGGCCTTTCCCTTCCGGGCTTTGCCTCAAGGTTTTAAAACGCGTCTACTAGGGAGAGGTTTCCACACCCTTATAAAGAATGTTTCATTCTCCTCCCCAACCGATGTGGGATCTCACAATCCACCCTCTTCAGGGTCCAGCGTCCTCGCTGGCACTCGTTCCCTTCTTCAATCGATGTGGGACCCCCCAATCCACCCCTTTCAGGCCTAGCGACCTTGCTGGCACACCGCCTCGTGTCCACCCCCCTTCGGTGCTCAGCCTCCTCTCTGGCACATCGCCCGGTGTCTGGCTCTGATACCATTTGTAACAGCCCAAGCCTACCGCTAGCAGATATTGTCCTATTTGCCTTTCCCTTCTGGGCTTCCTCTCAAGGCTTTAAAATGCGTCTGCTAGTGAGAGGTTTCCACACCCTTATAAAGAATATTTTGTTTTTCTCCCAAACCATTGTGGGATCTCACACCTAGACTCTTTACCAAAACTCTATTGGAAAGGAGGAAAGTTGTAGGATGTGGATATAAGCAAGGGAATTTGCTCAACCAACAAAAAAAGAAAATGTAAGGGAATTTCAGTCCTACATCGCTATCAAATGTCAAGTTGAACCAATTCGCTTGCGCCCATATAAAATATCAAGAGGAGAAAAAGAAGGAAAATCTCAACTTATAATTAAGGAAGGTTGCAGAGTAATCAGAAGATCAGGGAATGACATGGGATCTGTTTTTTTTTTTATTGTTGGAATTTTTTTGAGAACCTTATTTACTTAATACCCTTTCCTGTAAAGAAACTAATAGTAAATATTTTTCCCTAAGATTAGTCTTCCAAGTACTAATTTTTATCCTCTACACAGGAAGGAATCCATAAAGAACATACCATGGTGGAAAATAATTCCAATGACCACACATTAAATTTTCTTATGAGCACTATATCGTATCAAATTTACCACTAGCACTCTCTCACAGCTCTGGTTGTCACGTTGAATTTGCTTAACTCTACCACCAGTGATCATTTGTCCTTTGTTGTCAAGGACATAACTTGGTCCATGGTTATTTCTGGTGTCAGGTAATATCAAAGCTAACAGATGGAAGGGCAAATCATATACCATACCGAGACTCTAAACTTACCAGACTTCTTCAGTCTTCACTTAGCGGTCACGGGCGCGTGTCTGTAAGCCTTTTTATGCCTTATATTGGAATAAATATTATTTAAAAAATATCCAAAGATGTTTTCTAGATTTTATTCGCCTAAGAAAACATCATAGTTTGTTCATTCATCTGTATTTGTATTCACAGCTTATATGCACAGTTACTCCAGCATCAAGTAGTTCGGAAGAGACGCATAATACATTGAAATTTGCACATCGTGCTAAACACGTCGAAATTCAAGCAGCACAAAATAAGGTAGGAGTTTTATTTAATAGAAAAATTATGTATTCCTAACTTCATGTTTGATTGTTTAATCCGCTGATTAATTTGGGAAAATGTAAGCTGATTTCTCATACCTGCAGATTATTGATGAGAAATCACTTATCAAGAAATATCAGAATGAGATTCGGTGTTTAAAGGAAGAGCTGGATGGACTAAAGACGGGAATTATGACCGTTCCTCAACTGAGAGATTCTGAAGACGACCTTGTGCTCCTGAAGCAAAAGGTATTATTATTTTTGAAGTGCCGTACTATTTTTTTAGGACTTTGTATGATTGTATGTATTACTGATAACAAAAATTTGAGCCTGTATTCCGTAGTTCATTTGGTTATATATCCATATATACTTATGGTGCAAAGATGTTTGACAGAATATCCATTTCTCCTGCGAGATATGGTGTTTGACTTGAACTCTTTCTTTTGGTGTGATCCTATGCATAAAGTTAGAAGATGGTCAATTCAAACTACAATCAAGATTGGAACAGGAGGAAGAAGCAAAAGCTGCTTTGTTGGGCAGAATTCAGCGACTGACTAAGTTAATTTTGGTCTCCACAAAGGCATCACAATCATCACGGTTTCCACACCGACCTGGTCTTCGGAGAAGGCATTCTTTTGGGGAGGAGGAAGTATGTACCCTCTTGCTCTAAGATGTTATTCATTAATTAGCGATAAACACGAGCATGTGTACTTTAACAGTTATTACTTCCAATATAATTTAAATGTTATGACCTTTTGAAATTTTTTATATATGTCCATCTATTTTCTCTAAGTGGTTATATGCATATGGGCAGCTAGCTTACCTTCCGTTCAAGAGGCGAGACCTAATTTTAGACGATGAAAATATCGACTTGTATGCTTCCGTCGAGAGTAATAGCGAAGCCAATGATGATACTGTTAAGGAGAAGAAAACCAGAAAGCATGGCCTACTAAACTGGTTAAAATTACGGGTTAGTGGTTTTTTGGATACTCAAGAGTTTTTCTGTTATTATCGGTCTCATGCAGTGAATGTTAAAATTCATTGGTTAAGTATTGTTGTGACTGATCTGCATCATGTCTGTTTCAGTAAAATATGGTTTATGTACTGCATGCAAATACGATGGTATTATAGAGAGTTTCTTAGGCCATTTAGTGAAAAAGCTATCAGCATGTTTTATTTCTCCGACATATTTGTCTCTACAAATGTCATAACTAAACTTTCCGTGCAGCTTCGTTGACTTTAAGCCTCGAGATCTAAATAACTGGAATTTTTGTATTTACTCATCCAATCATTCCTAAATATTAAACAATGAATTATTCACCAAAAAAAAAAACCGTCATACATCAGGTACAAATTATTAATCTTATAAAACATAGTAATGCGAAGTGGTTTTTAGAATTTATTAAAGATGCTACTAAAAAATTGACGGTAGACTCACTTTGGTTTTCCCTTTCCTAAGAAGTTCTTAAGTACTGTCTTACAGCCTGCATGACTCCTACATCATTTTAGCTCACGAATCCTTCTAAAGCTTCTAAAACTTCATTTTTTAAGGTGTCTGATACTTGCATATGAATCTACTGCTACTTGAAGTTTGAGTATTATTTTATGTTAGGAATCACGACTCTCCACAATGGTATGATATTATTCACTTTGAGCATAAGCTCTCATGGCTTTGCTTTGGGCTACTCCAAAAGACCTCGTACCAATGGAGATGTATTCCTTACTTATAAACCCATGATCATCCCCTTAATTAGCCAACGTGGGACTCCCTCCCAATAGTCCTCAACAATCCTCCCCTCGAACAAAGTACACCATAGAGCCTCCCCTGAGGCCTATGGAGCCTCCCCTTAATCGAGGCTCGACTCCTTTTTTGGAGCCCTCGACTTGAATCATTTTTTACTACACCTTCGAGGCTCACAACTTCTTTGTTCGACATTTGAGGATTCTATTGACATGGCTAAGTTAAGGGCATAGCTCTATTCCATGTTAGGAATCATTACTATCCACAATGGTATGATATTGTCCACTTTGAGCATAAGCTCTCATGGCTTTGCTTTGGGCTATCCCAAAAGGCCTCATACCAGTGGAGATGTATTCCTTACTTATAAACCCATGATCATCCCCTTAATTAGTCAATTTGGGACTCCCTCCCGACAATCCTCAACCTTTTATGTACCGGTTATATTCTCAACATGAAAAAATGTCTTTGAGTACGCTTAAATTGAATATATATATGATTGGCCAAGTATATTATTTTGGTTGTGTTTTCTTTATCGTATTCATGATGATAGTTATTCTGTATGTGTTAAAGCTTTTTATGTACTTCCCTGGATCAGAAACGAGATAGTGGCTTGGGAACTTCAACAAACACTAGTGATAAGTCGCGTGGAATGAAGTCAACTAGCATTCCTTCGACTCCCCAAGCTGATCAGAATAATGTTCCGTCAGAATCCAGATTGTCTCTTTCTTTACAAACAGAAAGCTCCCCATCTGCAGATCTCTTATCTGACGCCAGAGAGGAGAAAGAAACTCGTGAGGAAAATATTTTTGATCCCGAGACGCCTTTGGTAAGCATGTGATTGCATTTCATGTTGAAAGTTCTATTAGACTTGAGCCAGTTGTCGCCTTTGCTTGCTTTCTCTGATATACATAATGGAGTAATTTGAACCTCTTTCGTTGGAGAAGAAAAAGTAGTGCAATCCTTAGACACCATCATAGCCCATGATGCTCTTCCCCGAAAGATTTAATGTTATTAAATAAGTGTAATTACCGATTTTTTGAAGAAAAAAAAAATACTTAATTTCTTCATACCATGATTATAACAATATTTTTCTAATGTCAAAATTGATTCATCCGTTTTGCCAGACGAGCATAAAATCAAGCGATCAGATTGAACTTCTAAGGGAACAGCAAAAGATTTTGTCCGGAGAGGTGGCACTTCATTCAAGTGCTTTGAAGCGTTTGTCTGATGAGGCTGCAAGAAGCCCCCAGGAAGACCAAATTTATGTAAGAGCTTATTTTCCTTAAGCTACATGCTTACGTCCTATCAACGTGCCAGAGCACTTTAATCTTATGGTTCTTCTGCTGTTAAGTTTGACATGAAAAGGTTAAAAGACGATATCAACGCCAGGAATCAACAGATAACTTTTCTCGAAAAGAAAATTGCAGAGGCTTCATCAAATAATATGACAGACTTGGAAATAATGCAAGTAAGGTCTTTATTAGTTCTTGTTTATTCAATTTTCTTTGAAGAGCCACCTCAGTTTTGCTTAAGCAGACCTATCTGCTTGCCTTAATGCTGCAGGAAATTGATGAACTGACTGCACAGTTGAACGAGAAGTCGTTTGAACTTGAGGTGACTAATGAACTGAATGACACAAATGATCTCAAACTTGTGTTTCATATTTCAATTTACAGTTATCATCATGAAATAATTAAAAAAACATAAATGGTTATTATTTTCTCTGTGGACCACGACAAAACACATCAAAAAGCTTAGTGGGCTGATGATAATTTCTTTCTGAATTTGTGGTCAATGTGGTTTTTCCGATACACGAGTCTTTAGTTTGTTGGGTATAGAGCCTACTGCCTATTTATAGCTTAAGGTTTAGTTTGTTGGGATATAGAGCCTGCTGCCTATTTATAGCTTATTCAATTGTTATAGATAGTAAAAATATATATGAAAAGCTATATACTTATTCAATTGTTATAGATAGTAAAAATATATATGAAAAGCTATATACTTATTCAATTGTTATAGATAGTAAAAATATATATGAAAAGCTATATACAGTAAACTAAACTCTTAGGTGATTACTTTTTCTTCATTCTATGACATACCAAGTCATCAATATAAACTCTTAGCCAATATTTCTCCTTGCATTCTCTCTGCGGTTCTTTGTATTCATGACATACCTGAAGTCATCAATATAAACCTTTAGCCAATATTTCTCTTTGAATTTTCTCTCTACTATTCATGACATACCTGAAGTCATCAATAAAAACCTTTAGCCAATATTTCTCCTTGCATTTTCTCTCTACTTCTTTGTGTTCATGACATACCTGAAGTCATCAATATAAACCTTTAGCCAATATTTCTTCTTGTTCATGACATACCTGAAGTCATCAATATAAACCTTTAGCCAATATTTCTCCTTGCATTTCTCTCTACTGTTCTTTGTATTCGTGACATACCTGAAGTCATCGATATAAATCCTTAGCCAATATTTCTCCTTGCATTTTCTCTCTACTGTTCTTTGTATTCATGACATACCTAAAGTCATCAATATAAATCCTTAGCCCCAATATTTCTAATTGTATTTTCTCTCTACGATTCTTTGTATTCATCTAGATCGATCGAGTGTGTGCATTGTTGTGCGATCCTAACATAGTTTAGTCCAACTTTGTTGTATTCATATTGATAAATTGGGTCATCATTGCAAACAAAATTTTAAAGGAGGAGGCATCTATTTCTCCTGGGTGTTTCTCAGGTATGGTAATTCTGCTCTCGCCAATATATGTACTGAACTTTCTCGTTCTGTTCAATTCTATAGGTTAAAGCTGCAGATAATCGGATTATTCAGGAGCAGCTAAACCAAAAGGTAAATAACTACTTTCGCACATTTGATTGAGCTAGCTGCTCCAAAAGTCATTATTTCATGTAATGGTTGCGACTAACATTCTTCTATCAGATCTCTGAATGTGAAGGACTACAGGAAACTGTGGCTTCCTTGAAGCAACAGCTTGCTGATACACTTGAGTTACGAAACATACCGAAAGATGAAAGATTAGCACAGGTATTTTCTACAGTCCCAACATCTCCTCCATTGGATGATCATCACAACTCACTTGCTAGCAGGTTCAGTTATTTCTGTATTACGAACTTTTTTTCCCATCAAAGAACGGATTTGCCAAACTTCTGCTCCATTGGAGAGTAGCTGACCTTCCTAATTTATAGGATTAGCCTTTAGGTTAGGAGATATTTGTATAATCCCTTGAATAGGGAGCGTAGTGTCACAATCGCACTTTTGATGGCAGCGGACTTGCGATTGTGCGGTGTTGTTGTAAACACACACAAACTAAAGCTCTGAAATCAATTGCATTATCAAACAAATCAACTTGGTTGGTTGGCTTTTATAGCCTTACAAACTAACAAATTTAGAAAACATAAAATTAGAAACTCTAAAAAATAGAAAAAACAATCACCCACTAATTAATTTAGTGGTTCTAACACATTCCTACAGGACATCCTAAAGAAATGGTAGCCATTTCAATCCTAGAGAAAAGGTCTAGGGATCATCTTTAACAGGTGTCATGGTCATGGGGCGTGTTGCCCATGGCCACATGCTCATGCCAAGTCAAACCCTTTATGTTTTTCCATGTTGTAATGCTTTACTTTTGTATTTCTAAGGGAGTATGACGTTTCGGCAAAATCATGTCTAGGCCTGCCAGACATGAAATGCCTCAAAATGTACTATAGGGGGAAATGACTAGTTGTCAACTTCTCCCTACCCGATAGTTATATGCTATAAGCCGTTGTTGTTGCCTTTTTGTTTGCATCACATATAACACCAATTTCAATCTCTCAAATCTTGCTTTCAAAACTCTCTTTTGAAATCTCTTTGCCCCCGTTTTCTAAAACTTTCTTCTTGAATTGAGGTCAGAGGCTCGAGCATACATCGCTTGGCCACCAAAACTCTCTTTCAAAACTCTCCTTCGAACGCCACCAAAACTTTGCATCGTCTATGAGGTGCATTGTGGCTACGGTAACTTTTATGTCTTCGGTACAGGCTCCTGTGGCTTTGAAGTACTGTTCGACATCAAAGATAAAGTTCTCCAACTCTTTGGCGTCCCGGTTCCCTTTGAAGGCTCTGAGATCTGGGAACTTCAGTTTGTTGGGTCCTGTATGAGTTTGCCCTGAAGTGACGTTCTCCACGGCTTTCATGGTCACCCCAATACGAGTGTTCATCTCGGCCATCTCTCCTTTGATGGCATCAATCGTTGTTCTGAATTCGTCAGCTAATCCATTAAACAACTTCATTATGGTATTTTGTAGCACGTCGAACTCTTCGTCACGTCTCTCCTTGTGCGCGATAGAGCTATCAGGGCTACCAGCAGGTCTTGAGCTGCTCGTAGGAGCAACTCCTTCTTCGAGTGAGTTCACTCGAAACATTAGTTCTTTGATTGGCAACTCATCCAGGCGGTTGCCCATTGCGTTGATTCCTTCGACTTTTTCATTCAATTCCGTCACTCGTACTTCCAGGAAGCGGACGGTGTCAGGGACTTCTTTGAGGAACAGCATTTCCTCCTCTGTCAAAGTAAGCCGGTCGGCTTGTGATTTGGGTGTCGACTTTGTCGTCGACATGGTTTCGGTCTTTAATGCGTTACGGAGCTAACAAAGCTCTGATACCACTTGTCACAATCGCACTTTTGATGGCAGCGGACTTGCGATTGTGCGGCACTCACTTCCCAGTAACAAGTGAGTTAAGCCAATTCGTTCTTGCGTCGCCTACGACCAAGCGACGTATGCTCGAGCCTCTGGCCCCGATTCAAGAAGAAAGTTTTAGAAAACGGGGGCAGAGAGATTTCGAAAGAGAGTTTTGAAAGCAAGATTTGAGAGATTGAAATTGGTGTTCTATGTGATGCAAGCAAAAAGGCAACAACGGCTTACAACATATAACTATCGGGTAGGGAGAAGTTGACAACTAGTCATTTCCCCTATAGTACATTTTGAGGCATTTCATGTCTGGCAGGCCTAGTCATGATTTTGCCGAAACGTCATACTCCCTTAGAAATACAAAAGTAAAGCATTACAACCATAAAGGGTTTGGCTTGACATGGGCATGCGGCCATGGGCAACATGCCCTGGACGAGCATGACCGTGGCACGTAGCTAACCTTCCTAATTTATTTCTATTGTTAACTAGTATCTAGGAATTTTATAAATTTCATTACCGGTAGAGAAAGTTCCTCCAATGGTCTCAAGTCGTGTAGATATACCTTTAGGGAATCGAAAAACTTCCGACATCCTATTGGACCAAGACCAGGGAAGACGACTCCAGAATTTACTACATGGGACGAGTAAGACTCCATGGTAATGTCAGACTTGAGATTTTATGGAGCCATCCATCAACGATATATGTATGTTTTTATAGAGCACTCAAGCCATATAGAACTTCATTCATCAAATTTACCCCAAGGCTCGAGATGTACCTTAGATTTATGAGATCAAGATCATGACCAGAGCCATGAAGCTGTTGGAATAAACTTAAATGGTGAAAAGTAGTTTTAATTTTGTTAAGTTTGAAATTGAGTCGTAACAGGAAAAGGCCAAAAGAAAAAAAATGAGAGGCCAATAACTATTTATTTTAGGAAAGAGTGGGTTTATGGGATAGCCATTTTTAGCCTCTAGAAAACCTATAAATTAGTTTGTTTTCCATTGTAAAAAGCAGAGCAAGCAGAGGGAAATTGTCTCATTTAAGTATGTAATAGAAAAAGGGTTTTTCAGAATTCTGTCTCCTTGTCTCTCCCCTCTCGACATCTCCATCACAATTTCGTGAGTGTTACTTTAACAAATTAGTATCAGAGCGAGCTTTTATTTCAACAAATTGGTATCAGAGCCGATGGCGAATATGATGGGTCAAATGCCGCTACAGCGATTAACGAAGACGAACTACAAGAATTGAAGCATCCAAATGAAAGCTCTTCTCGGTTCTCAAGATGCATGGGAGGTGGTCGAAGAAGGTTTCGAAGAACCAAAGGATACCACGGGTTATACGGCAGCGCAGAACAAGGCGTTAAAAGAATTGTGATCAAAGGATAAGGCAACATTATACATGTTGTTCCGGGCTGTTGACAAGTCGGGCTTTGAGAAGATTGCAAGGGCAACTACTTCAAAAGAAGCGTGGGACACTTTAGAAAAAGTGTTCAAACGAACCGACCGAGTCAAGCAAGTGCGTCTCCAAACTCTGCGTGGCGAGTTGGAGAGCATGAAGATGAAGGAGTCAGAAAATGTATCTGACTACATTACGCGCGTACAGACCGTGGCAAATCAACTAAATCGAAACAGAGAAATGTTACCCGAGACGCGGGTTGTGGAGAAGATCTTGAGTCAACTGACAACTTCGAGAATGTTGTATGTGCGATAGAAGAGTCAAAGGACCTAGCGAAGTGCACGGTCGATGAGCTTGTCGGTTCTCGCGAGGCACATGAGCAACGTAAGAAAAAGAAGGAGACACTCGATCAAGCGCTTCAGACGAAAGCATCAATAAAAGATGAAAATGTACTTTACACTCAAAATATTCAAGGTAGAGGTAGTGGAAGTCGCGGAAATGGTCGAGGTGGTCAAGGCAGCAGCAATGAAGAAAATTATAAGGAGAAGAGACAGTCGAGCCAAGCAAATTGGCGTGAAAGAGGACGCATTCAAGGACGCAGTCAAGGATATAATTCCAGTGTCCAGTGTTATAAATGTCAACAATATGGCCACTATGCAAATAATTGTAACTTCGACAAATGTTACAATTGTGGCAGAATGGGTCATTGTGCAAGAGATTGTCGAGCCGAAGAAAAGGTGGAAGAAACCATCAACCTAGCCTTGGATGACGCAACAAACGGAGACATTCTCTTGATGGCCCAAAATGAAGAGCTAAACACAAAAGGACACGGCGGCACGAAAGACAATGGCGATAGTCGTGAGGCGGTGGAAACTGTTGGAAATGAGGTGATGCGCAGCGGATGTGGCGAAATCCTGATAGCGGAGACGAGAAAATCGAAGAAAGATGAACAATCGGATAACAGAGAGCCCAAGCTCGAAGAGAGAGAGCTCCAATGGCAGGAAAGGCAATTTGAGGAAGAAAGAAGAAAGAGGATAAGAATGGAAGAGAAAATGGAAGAAGAAAAGAAAGAGTTAGAAATAAAGGTTGAAAGGTTAGAGAAGGAAATTGCTGAGCTGAGTGAGAGTTCCTCCCATCTCAAATAGGAGAAGGAAGAGAATGGGAAGGTAATCTCTGAACTTGTGAAGAAAATTGAAGAAGGTGTGGAGAAAGAGAATGGTTTGTTAATGGAGATTGATGCATTAGTGGACGAGCTAGTGAGGGAGGAGAAAGATATAGAGATGCTGACTCAACAGAGAGACTCACTCGACGTGAACCTGAATCGAGTCCAACAGGAGGCAGTGAATTTACGATGCACGATTGAGATACTCACTCGTGATAAAGCCGAAATGGAGGAAGCAAAAATGGAAGTTGAAAATGTCGTTGTGGACTTGCGAAGAGAATTGAGTAAACTGAACGAAGCTATGACGTCTGAGTCGAGCGTGACTGAGAACGGGAGAAATGAGGAGTTGGTATCTCAAATGGGCTGTTCTCGAGAAGCTCCAAATGAAGTGATATGGTAAGGAATCACTACAAGGGGAGTAAGATTCGGATTACCTTGTTGATCGAATATCTCAAGGCAAGAACATTGTTTGAGATTCGAATCACTCCACAAGTAAGATCGATCATGTCTAGCTTGAATGATTCTTGTTGATCAAATATCTCAAAGCAAGAACACTTGTTTGAGATTCGAATCACTCCACAAGTAAGATTGATCATGTCTAGCTTGAATGATTCTACATGCAACCTAAACTACATAGAATTGCAAAGAAATTTAGCCATTGGCTAAAGAAAGCACAAATGCTCCTTTTACTATATATTCCAAGTCCGCTTACAATTACAACATACATGGCTTTATATAGCCTCAAAATGAAACTATTAAAGGCATTCCAAGAGTTGTAACATTCATACTTTATGGCCATAATTAACAATTATGTAATTGTAACCTAAAGTAAATAAAAAGTCTTAAAATATATTAATGAAATATAATAACTCTAAATTATTCTAAATTGTAACCTACCCAAAATTTATAACAATGAAACTTCTTCTTCGATGTGGCATGAATTGGAATATCTTTTTGATAATTTCAACAACATTTTCTTCACATTTTCATTGAAGTATATTGTATGATTGATGTCTCTTGGTTCATATCATGAAGTCTCATCAGAAAAGGACAAGCTCAGTTTGCCGCTCGAAGACAAGGAGAGGAAATTGAAGAAACCACGATTGAGCTCGAGAAAATGAAAACGGCGCAGGTGGAATCATTAAATATATCATTTAAGTTTGTGGGGGAGTTTTGTTGGAATAAACTTAAATGGTGAAAAGTAGTTTTAATTTTGTTAAGTTTGAAATTGAGTCGTAAAAGGAAAAGGCCAAAAGAAAAAAAATGAGAGGCCAATAATTATTTTAGGAAAGAGTGGGTTTATAGGATAGCCATTTTTAGCCTTTAGAAAACCTATAAATTAATTTGTTTTCCGTTGTAAAAAGCCGAGCAAGTAGTGCTGAGAAATTGTCTCATTTAAGTAGAGTAATAGAAAAGGGTTTTTCAGAATTTTTTGTCTCCTTATCTCTCCCCTCTCGATATCTCCATCACAATTTCGTGAGTGTTACTTTAACAAATTAGTATTAGAGCGAGCTTTTATTTCAACAGAGGCAAGAAGGGAAAACTTTCATAGAATATGCCAATGTCTTGCAAACATTGGATTAGGAGCTCAATCACTATTGGGTACTTGAGATGAAGTGCACGATAGATGTCGTAATTCTAAAGAAATTTATTGAAACAGACCGTGTCTATAACTTTTTGGCAGGTCTCAACAATAACAGATCATCGGAAAAAAAAGAAGCATCATTTCTAGAAGAAATAATCTCCCTTACTAGAAGCTTACCCTAACATCGACTATACTGGATCAATAGTTGATGTAAGATCTACTACGAGGTATTGCATTTCTCTCGAAGAAAATTTGGTGACATGGAGGAGTAAAAATCAAAATGTGATGGGTAGATCATCTGCCAAATCAGAATTTCGAGCTATTTCAAGCTATTGCACAAAGATTATATGATTTTTTATGGTTGAAGATAATCCTTGAGGACCTACAGATTAAGGAAGAAGGTCCAATAAAGTCGTATTGTGACAACAAATCAGCCATCAACCTTGCTCATAATCCTAACTAACAAGATAGAACAAAATATATTGAAATGGATCGACATTTTATTACGGAAAAGTTAGAGAAGGGGATAATATGCATGAGTTATGTATCCTCACAACTCCAACTAGCATATGTTAACAAAAAGATTTCATAGATTTCATAGAGTATCCAATCTAGGAATGAATGACATCTATTCCTCAGGGAGTGTCAAAGGAATAACCCTACACGTAATCCCATTAAATAAGAGAATTAGCCTATTTCCTAATTTCTATTGTTTCTTTTTTTATATTGTTTCCTTTTCTACATTGTTTTCTTTTGTGCATTGTTTCCTTTTCTCAAGAGATTTAGTTGTATTATAAATAGGCCTATGGTCGCTTTGATAAATAATAAGAAAATAGAGGAAGATACATTACTCTTGCAACAAAAAGTAAAAGTAAATAATTAATGAAGGAAGAATAGTAAAATTACTCTCTCCTATACCAACTCCACTCCAACATTCTTGCCTCCATCTGCTGCTATTTTTGGATTAGCCTTTACTAATTGTCATCACCATCCTCGCTACCTATTGTCGTTGTGTGTCACAATTATTCTATGAAGAGAGTAGGTTGTGACCCTCACGTCGAGACAAGCAAAGTGGCTACCTTCAAGTGCCCATCCGACCACGTGAGGGCCTAGACGAGTGCCATGATGCAATCGAGGAGGACGGTACATCATCCAACACACTTCCCAGAGTGGGCATCGAAGCTAGAATGAGGCATAAGCAAGATAAGGACAAAGAGTAGACAAGAAAGCCAAAGATAGGTTTGTTGGAGGGTCGGGTAGGGCTCTGGGCCTTAACCTCGAAAATCGGAGTTCGGAAGGGAATTTGGGCATGCGGTTTTGGAGTCAAGTCCATACATATGTAATATGAAGGCTCGCCAAATTTGGTGTCAATCGGACACTGGACGGACGCTCCACGACACCATATAACCATTTGTCAAAATGACGTCTACCCGAGAAAGATTGAAAATGCCTCAAAATGTACCTTAGGGGGAGGCATGATGTCAGCTCTCCACCACCTCTGGGGCCTGTGGCCTAAGCAAGCTACCATGTGGCACATATGTGTGTCATAGTGAGGGCGAGCATTGCGAGACGAGTATTTCGAGCGACTTTCTCGTAAATGGCATGGCATGGACACGAGAGGATCCAATGCCTCGATAGAACTTGGATGGATGGATGTTCGGGATGTCGTGATACTATGAACGACACATGAGCCCGTTCTTGATGGCATGACCGAGTGAGTTGTGATGTCCGACGACACCCCGTGACTTGGGATGACATCAAGACATGTGAGCCATGTTGATTGGGAATCGAGATGACATTGAGATGCGGCGTCGTATTGAGAGACCTTGGCTCCGAGTAGAGGCAAGGTCGAGCCGAATGACTTGACCTAGTGTAGAGACAAGTCAGTTGTGTCGCAAATGATTGAACACTACTGACCGTCAATCTACTTGCAAGAATTGAACACTAGTGTAGACCTTCTCTCGACTGTTCACGACTTCTTGCCACTACTGACCGTCAACCTACTTGCAAGAATTGTAATGTTTGGTTATTTCCTCCCTTTGCGGCCGATCATTATCTGCTTATTGTCTTCCTTCAATTTTATCTTCTCAGCCTCCCGCAGTCACCGATTTCTTCCGACGTGAAAGTGGGCAGTGGGACTCATTCTATTGCATATGGTTTGAAGATGATAGTCCGGTCTACTAATTGTTGAGAGAGGAGTCCCATTTCGGCCTTGGATGGAAGGATCATGTCCGGTCTACTACTCAGGGCTCCTACTGGGTTTGTAAAAACCAAGAAGTGCTTGAAATTGACTTCAATGAGCTATGGCTATCAAAATTATTTGTCAATAATGACCTGAAGGAAATTGCCATGGTTTTGGAAGCTCAGTTCAAATCCAAGGTGGTGATTAACCCACTTTTTTACCAGTAAAGGGTTGATTAAAATGGTCACTGGAAACATAGAGAAATTCATCGATTCTCCGGGAAAACAGAAGGCTTATGATAATTTTCATTTGCATTTCGATAAGTGGAATTTTAAAATCCATAGTCATCCGAGTCTTGTGAAAGGATTGGAGTCGTGCATCGTTTTAAGCATTTGGGACTTATTTTGGTGGTCTGATTAACATAGCATCCAATACTCGATCAATTCATCGTAGGCATTCAATCTGTAGCAAGGGATCTGTGAGATCCCACATTGGTTGGGGAGGAGAACGAAACATTCTTTATAAAGGTGTGGAAACCTCTCCCTAGTAGAGACTCGTTTTAAAAACTTTGAGGGGAAGACCGAAAGAAAAAACCCAAAGAAGACAATATTTGTTAGCGGTGGGCTTGGGCTGTTACTGGATCCTTTGGAGATGATTAGAAAAGTGAATTAGTCCCAAGAAGAAAATCAATTTGCAATACAGCTTGAGAAGCGAGAAGCGGAAAATCAGGGGATTTTGGATCCTGAGTTTTTTCCTACTGAGACTTGTGCAGTGATCAAGGAAAAATTTATTGAGAATGTTGAGAAGATACTTCCTGTTCCAGCTCCTGAAATGTTAGGAATAAATATTGCCATCTCTCCAGATTCTGATTCACTAAAAATTAATAAAAACACAAAAGTCACTTATGTTGAAGCATTCTCGAACTTCTATACTCCAAGAGATGATGAGTCTTTAGTCATTAGTTCTAAGTGCATTGCGGACACTGTTGAAGAATATTGCTCTAGAATTTTTGTAAGGTCTCACCTTGGTTGGGGAGGAGAACAAAGCATTCTTAATAAGGGTGTGTAAACCTCTCCCTAGTAGACACGATTTAAAAACCTTGAGGGAAAGCCTGAAAGGGAAAGTCCAAAGAGGACAATATTTGCTAGCGGTGGGCTTTGGCTGTTACAAATGGTATCAGAGCCAAACACCGGACGATGTGCCAGCGGTGAGGCTGAGCCCGAAGGGGGGTGGACACGATGCGGTGTGCCAGCAAGGACGCTGGGTCTCAAAGGGGGTGGATTGGGGGGTCCCACATCGATTCGAAAAGGGAACGAGTGTCAACGAGGACGCTGGACCCCGAAGGAGGGTGGATATCTCACATCGGTTGGGGAGGAGAACGAAGCATTCTTTACAAGGGTGTGGAAACCTCTCCCTAGCAAACGCGTTTTAAAAACCTTGAGGGGAAGCTCGAAAGGGAAAGCTCAAAAATGACAATATCTGCTAGTGGTGGGCTTGGGCCGATACAATTTTAGCCCCTGAGATGATCCATCTTCCTTTTGATCCAATTATTCTAGAGACGTCATCTATTGATACTCTTATAAATAACTGTAGCATTAGTCCTGACAGTTTTAACTTCGTCAAAGCTACTTTACCTACAGTCTCAAGGCTGTTTCTTCTCCCAGGTTTTCAGAACCTCCCTGTCTTGATAACGCAGATATTGAATTCGAGGTAAGTCTCAGTAGTGTTGAACATTATCAATATCTCCCTTAAAGAATTTTTTCAAGAACCTCTTTGTTACAGTTTTGAATTCATTATTTCTTTCTAATAAACCATGTCCTTAGCCTAATTATGCGTGAATATTAGAAAGAGTTGCTCAGTTCCTTCTGCAAGTATACCATCAAATCTGGATAAATTCTCCTCACTTATTAATAATATTGTTAATCAGCTTGGGTTGCTGGAAATTCCTTTGTTAGTATGGTAAATTCAAAAGAATGGGATGAACATTTTGATACTGAAAGAACTTCAAGAACTTCAAGACAGATTCGATTTTTTCGATCACTCTCGTATCCTTCTCAATGTGGTAGTTTTATTTGTTTCCCCACTCCATTACGATTACTCTTTGAAGATCAGACATGGGCCAGCCGCTTTTGTTATTTCCGTGAAATCTTCGGTTAAAAACGTATTACAGGGGGATGCGACTAGTTGTCAAATTCTTCCTACCCAAAAAGTTATATGCTATTTAAGTTGTTGTGTTTCCTTTTGCTTGTATGCCATATAACATTGTTTTTAATCTCTCTCAACCTTGCTTTCAAACGCTCTTTCTAAAATCTCTCTGTCCTCGTTTTCTAAAACTTTCCTCTCAAATCGGGGCTAGAGGCTTGAGCATACGTTGACCGGCCTTAGGCGACGCAATCCTAGGTTGGCTTGACTCACTCAGTACTGAGAGTGAGTGCCACACAATCGCCAAATCCGCTGCCAAGAAAAGGGCGATCGTGAACACTGGGCACAACCTTTTAATCTGAGGCCTTTGATTCCAAACCTTGTACTGGTTGTTTTAGATCTAAAGATCGTTTGATGTGTATCGTCTCTTCTCAAATCTTTTGCTGGTTTCTCTTTACAGGATACATGTCTTGTGTCTTATCTGGATGCGTTTATTCTTCGCTGTAATCTTGTTCTATCTTTTAACGCTTTTCTTATTCACTCGTGGAGTTTGTATCGTTAAACATTAATCTCGATGATGCTATTCTTTCCCCTATGACAGGCAACTGAGGTTGATGATCTGAAGCATAAACTGGCTGAACTAACAGAGTCGAAAGAGCAGCTCGAGCTGAGAAACCAGAAACTCGCAGAGGATAGTACATATGCAAAGGGTCTAGCCTCAGCTGCAGCTGTTGAGCTCAAAGCCTTATCAGAAGAAGTTGCCAAGCTCATGAACGAAAACGAGAGACTCGTATCCGAACTCGCTGCATCCAAGAGCTCACCTTCACAGAGAAAATCAACTATTGGGATGCGGAATGGGCGGAGAGATGTCGTTTCAAAGCGCACGGACATCGGCCCATCTGCTGCAGAACTGAAGAGAGAACTAGCCATTAGTAAGGAGAGGGAGCTTTCATATGAAGCTGCTCTTCTGGAAAAGGAACAAAGAGAAGCTGAACTTCAACGGAAAGTTGAGGAATCAAAGCAGAGAGACGCTTATCTGGAAAATGAACTTGCAAACATGTGGGTTTTAGTTGCTAAGTTGAAAAAATCACATGGAAATGACAGTGATGAGTACTCCACAAGGGACACGCAGGCGTTTGATGATGAGAGGTTGATATGAAGTAAGTGTAAACATCATATTCATTGCTTGGTTTCTGAGAAAGAATTCATTTACAATATAAATCTAGGCCATGGCTTGATATATGCTTTGTATATTATGTCTGTCTTGCTGAAGATTTCTTATCTTCATCGGGATGGAAAGTTAAGTGGCAAACCCTTTCATAGAGTCATAGAGTCATTCTAAGTTTAGGGGAAGCGGCCCCCATATGTCGATCAGCTACTACATCTATTTGTGTGACCCTTGCTCTCTCTCAGAACGGGTTTACAACACAGTAACTCTATTCAAAGACCACCGGTCATTTCCACACACGATAATTGCAACTAGTCTCCTCGACACACTACCCTAATCGACCTAGGGCTAACTCGATGGTAATGCTCCTGTGGACCTACCTTTTGGTAGGGGCACTATTAGATTTGACTTAGGTTACTGATAATGCCATTGAGATACCGGAGTGGATAGGGGGGTAGAGACTATGATGACATTGTTCACACTACTAGCAGCCTAAAGAGCTACCTTAGTCATTCATGGGTGTCGTGGAGGTTTACTAAGTTCCTAGGGCATCTAGGCGGCTTAAAATGCATTCTCTTTATTCAAGGTGGTACTAACTCCTTAGATTTTTTTGGTCTAGGAGCACGAGGGTTTAGACTTATGATCATCGCTCATGATTCTAAGGTGCTCAGTCTACTAGAGGTATCCTGACCTAAGTCATCATTTAACCGGTCTTACTCTAGCATCCTAATTTTAACTCAATGCAAACAGTTATGTTCTATAGGGAGAATAGACAATCAATCACTTTGGCTATCATAAATTTTCATGCATATTTGGTCAGGGAGATAATCCTATCAATCATCTAAAGTACGATATATATTATCTAAATATTCATGCAAGCCAAATGAGGAGATAACGTCCATCAATCACTCGAACATAGTTTACCATGTTTTATCCTCCTTTCTAGCATAATAGAAAACATTAAAATAACATACATCATAGAAATTTCATCATAGGGGTATTTTCGTAGCTTTCCATAACATACGATGCATTCTTATCCAAAATCGCCTCTTAAAGTCCTAATCATGCATATTCTAACTACCTAAGGCAATGTATGCTCACATGCCAGCATATCCAAGCGATCCATACAAGTATTACTTTGATAAAGTCCGAATGATTACTTACCTGGACCATATGTTGTTAGGAGCTCCAAAATTTATGACGTGCCTACACATGAATTTCAATCAATTTTTTAGAATTTAAGGATTTCCTTCATTTTTGCGAAATTGTGAAAGATGCTCGGCCAAACAACAGAGTACTGGATCTCGAGGTTAAGATGGGTTTCCTACGCTGAAAAAAAAAAAAAAAACTCACTCATCCCTCATCTTTTTTCTTTTCTTGGGCAAAAAAGATTGTCGTGTCCCTCTCGGTTGACTTTGACCAATTTTTTATTTTTTTAATGATTTTATTTTATACATTTCTTAATTTTTAGATTTTTTCTTCTACCTCATCTCGAAATTCAAGCTCCAAGACTTTTAATAAAATCCAACAAATTTAAAATTTAATAAAAAAAAAATCATGAAATTTGAGACACGTTTGCCCATACAACTTAGCTTGATATATCATCTATTTATTATTCACTAATTAATTTTAGTAAATTCAAAAAATCAAATTTTGCACAAAATTAATTTAGATAAAATTCAACAACCCAATATTAAAATAACGGTATAATTTAAAAAAAATTGTATAACATTTTCTCTAAAATTTAATTTAAAAATTATTATATCCAAATGAATTTTATTTTTGAGAATTGAGTATAAAAATTAAAAAATAAGATATAACATTTATTCAAGTTTTAATATATTTTATTTCAAATTTAGAGTAAAATATGATATTTATTTTTATTAATTCTAACATAATTAAATAGACAAGATATTTATTGTCGCATCCAATTGTTTAAACAGTTATATACTATTTAAGCGGTTGTGTTGCTTTTTGTTTATAGTTATATAACATTGCTTTGAATCTTCTTTCATTCTTACTTACAAATTCACTTTTGAAAATTTGTTTGTCTCAGTTTTCTAAATCTTTCTTCTTAAAATGGAGTTATAGGCTTGAGCATACATTGTTTGACTGTAGGTGACACGAATTCAAATTGACTTAACTCATTCGGTGTCAGGAGTGATGCCTGTGTGATTGTGCGAAGTGGTTTGAGAGCACCACTCTCACCATTTTTGAATTAAAAAACAACATTTTTTTATTAATTATATATATATATATATATATAATTTGATATGATAAAAAAAAAAAAAAAAAAAAAAAAATCACGATTTTTTCGCCAAAATATTCATACAGAAAAGTACATAAACACGTGCAAAGCGCACGCCAGTCATTAGCAGTAAAAAAGAAAAAAAGAAAAAGAAAAAGAAAAAAGAAAGACCCCTTCTGTTTCAACTGCAGCTCCCTCGATTCCCCCTCCTCCTCCATTGATACGCTAAGATTCAAGCTTCAGCATCGTTCGACACCCCTTGCAGTCTCATCTGACTTCAGATCACGTCTCTCACTCTCTCTCTCTGCGTCGCAGGCTGCGACCATCGCCATCTCAATTCCTTCTCGAACCCGTAAGATTGAAGTTTTCTGATCTTTTAATCTTTGATTTATGTTTTCTCCTGGTATGGTTTCCAATTGTGTGGACAAGTGTTGACTTTACACTCATGCTTTCTGCAAGGCTAAATTTTTTGAAGCGTTCCTTTTTTTCGTTTGATTTAGGAGAGGTTGATCAGTCTGACTAGAGTATTTGATTTATGACAATGCTATTGATTCTCTTCGCGTCTGTGTTTGCTTTTGGTGCGGGCTGAAATTGAAAACATAATGAACTTTAAAGAACCATATCAGTTTGGTTAAACACAAGTTTAATTTAGAAAAGCAAGTTTGGTTCGGTTGCACATATGATGAATAGAACATCAATGTTTGGATAGATTTCGCATAAATTGAACCAAAGGGGCCAGTCCCATCCATGCTTGAGTATTACAGGATTTGTGAATGCTCAACTTTGTTTTAGTCTTGAAACCCATGTATCATGGTGTTCCCTGTAGATAAAGGGCATATTGATCTATAATGAAGACCCTCTTGGTTGAGCATAGTGACAGATGCCCTGAATGGATCTAATTGGTGAGCGATGGTGGGTTGAATTGCTTGGAGACCCTTCTCTAAGCAACTAAAATCCCTTGAACTGCCATCATAGATATAACTGTATCAATACATGTCAAAGCTTCGGTATACATGACTCTTCATCTAAATTTATTTCATCAACTTTTCGGTGAAATAATTCTAACAACTTTGCTTCTTCCTACTTTATCCCTCCTTTTGTATGCTGAAGCCCTCTAAAAAGGAAAAATGACCTCCAATCAAGCAAATTTATGCTTTTTCGTTGAGATTTTTGTACCTTGTGTTTTTTCTCCCTTCTCTACAAGCATTTCATTGACAATCTTTTAATGTTACCAAGATCTTTGAGGAAGCTTACAGGTTTGGCTTAATAGTTTGGTTAGCCTTGGCTTTTTTCATGGAAATTGACCAATTTTTTCATGGCTTTAATAGTTTAGTTAGCCTTCGCTGCCATGTTACTATGTTGGATCGTAACATTTGTACCCCTTTTTGGTTGAAGAATACCTTAAAAAGACACACTTGATTACTCTAGGATCTAGTTTCCTCTTTGAGTGTTGTGAACATGAACAAAGGTTGTGCACCCAATGCAAGGCGTGAGTCCATTTGATGTTTGAAAGTGAGGAGGAAATTTTTCGAGGACTTCCATTGGGCTTAGATTATCTAGGACACGAGATGAGAGACGATTAATCATATGGGTTGTAGTAAGAACCGCCTCTCCCCAATAAGTTTTGGCATGTTTCCATGAATATGCAAGGCTCAAGTGGTGTATAGAAGGTGCCCGTTTTTCCTTTCCGCCACTCCATTTTGCTATGGTGTAATAACACAAGAAGAGTCATGAATAGTGCTTTGAGACCGGAAATATGAAGATAATGTTTGATTGAAGTGATCTCTAGTATTATCACTTCTAAATGTTTTGATTTTGACTCCAAATTGTGTTTGAATGATTGAGTGGAAGATGGGATAATAGTACTGACATCATATTTTTGTTTGAGGAGAAATAACCATGTGATCCGAGTGCCATTGCCAATTTATGTGAGAAACTAACTATCACTAGAAATATTTGGTACAGTTGAGGGTCCCTTATATCACTATGAATCAAATGAAAAGGAATAGAGTTTTTATTTTTACTGATAGGAAGAGATACACGTATATGTTTAGGGCATACACACATCACAATGAAAATTAGAAATATTGACTCTTTGAAACAAATTTGGAAAAATAATGTTCAAAATTCTAAATGATGGATGGCCATGTGAAGGTGATGTAACTAACTTGCATCTTTATTGGATGAAATAAAAAATGACACAAATTTGAGGCAAGTTATTATCTCAGGTAATTGCAAGTAGTCTAAGCCATTCAATTTCTTAGCAAGTCCAATTGTCCTTTTAAGACTTGGATCCAGAAAACACAACATGACAAGGAGAAAATAACACTACGGTGACAATCTGGGTAGGTTCTGGTATGGAAATAAGACTGTTAGATAACTTTGGGACATGTAGGACTTGTTTTAGTGAAAGAGTTTGAGAGATGAAAACATCACCTATTCCTGCAACAGTGACACTAGTTCCGTTCGACACTGTAAATTTCAATTACTCAAGCATATGTTATATGTTTCTAAACTTTGTAGGTGAAGAGTCATGTGATCAATTGCACCAAAGTCTATAATCCAAGAATTAACCACATTTATTTAAGAAAGATTTATACAAAAAGTGAATGAAGACTTACCTGAGATCATCAAGACACTAGAATTTGATGTCTTGTTGAGAGAATTCAAGAGCAGCTTCAATCTCTTCATTACTGAGTCCCTTGGTCTCCATGATTGGTGGTTTCTAGTTTGGTTTGGTTTCCTCTGTGATGTTTGCTTATGCCTTGGACGTTTTTCCTTTGTTTCCGTGAGCCTCCATTATTTTCCCATTCATGGCTAGGAGGTTTTTTGTTCAACTTTCTTTTGTGTGTTGTGATTTTTTGGAGTGAGTACACTATAAATTTTCTTTGTTAATTCTTCATTGGTTGTCTCTTCCGTTGTTTCTTTCTTTCTCGACAATGAAGGCCGAGACATCCACGCTAGGTTGTCTGTCAAGCATAAGACTTCTTCTCTCTTCTGCTTGAATAAAGGAAATTATTTCTTCTAGGGACGATGTTTCTTCTTTTCCAATGATTTGTACTCGAACTTGATCAAACTCGTTGTTGAGACTTGTCAAAACATCATACACATGACCTGCTTCAATAATTTTTTTCAAAATGATGGCACCTGTAGTGCACTTCATTTCAAGTACCCAATAATAATCGAGTTCTTGCCACAATGTTTGCATGCATTAACATATCAGTAACAATTTTTCCTTCCTGCTTCATGGCTGAGCCATGATCTTTGTAATAGCCCAAGCCCACTACTAGCAGATATTGTCCTCTTTGGGCTTCCCCTCAAGGTTTTTAAAATGCGTTTACTAGGGAGAAGTTTCCACACCCTTGTAAAGAATGTTTCGTTCTCCTCCCCGACCGATGTGGGATCTCACAATCCACCCCCCCCCCTTTGGGGCCAGTGTCCTCGCTGACACTCGTTTTCTTCTCCAATCGATGTGGGACCTCCCAATCCACCCCCCTTCCGAGCCTAGCGTCTTTGCTAGCATATTGCACGGTGTCTGGCTTTGATACCATTTGTAACGGCCCAAGCCATTTAAGGAAGTTTTCCCGTTGAGTCAGTATGACAATCAGGGTTGAAGGTCATCTTTCTTTTAGACTGTAGGAACTCCTTTACTGGTTATGAAAAGTTTGATTGTTATGACGTGTTGTTTTCCTAGAAGCTAAAGGACTGTTTTCCACAATGCTCCCGAATATTCTATTATACTTTATTTATTTGAATGTGAGAACTGGTTCAAATATATATACTGATCTTTGTGTCATTGCTAAATAAGTTCTTGAATGGGAGCCCTTTTCTTTTTTTAGTTTGCGAATTCTGGTTTCCATTAGGGATGATTGTAATACATACTTAGCTTTTGACATTATTATGAAAGTACGATGTTGTACATGATGTATGCAGGCTGGTTGCGCCAGGTTTGGGAGCTCAATTTCACTGCTGACCATTATGGTAATATCTATTTAAGTACTTATCGTGATTACACATGCCAATTTCTTTATTATTTTCTGAGGATGAAATTATTCTGTTGTTTGCATATGAGAAGTATAAAAAAAGGCGTTGATTTCAACTGCTAAAAGGAGTTGCAGAAAAGTACTCCAGTTGGCATATATCAAAAGTGTCATAATTTCAAAAGAGATTGAGAGTTTCCTGTTATGTATTTTATTTATTTGAAATATGTCTTGCATGGGTATTGTGATGAGATGGTATCATAATTTTAAAAAAATTTATTTTGATATTTCAGAATTACCTGCTTGGAGCTTTTAAGCCATCTTGCAACATATCAATCACATTTTCTGATGGAAAAACACGCAAGCAGGTATCCCATTTACTGTAGTTAGATATTGGATGAATGAGAGAAAATGTTCCAATTCTTATGCAGACGAGTTTTAAAAATAATGACAGGTAGTATCTATGTAAGCTTACCGTCTATGTAAGCTATTGAGTTTTGCAACGTTTTTTACTTAGACTTAATATTGTTATTTTATTTCGTTGTTTTTCTTATCATATTTTTTCTTAAGGTTCCATTAAAGAAGGAAAATGGTCAGACAGTTTTGGTTCCCCTTTTCCAAAGTCAAGAGAATATTACTGGGAAGGTATATTATTTTTTTTGAAATTAACATTTTCTTTATCAATCCTTATGAACTTTGTTTTTTCTATTGGAGACTGCTAGATTTTAATTTTCAATTTTCATATTGTGCTTCAGATAACTATAGATCCTCTACAAGGAAAGAAAGTTGATCACAATGGTGTTAAAATTGAGCTTCTTGGTCAAATCGGTGTGCACTTCTGCTGCTTTCACATCATGATAGTTTTCTTTTATTTGTCAATATATACATTTATAACATCGGCAAGTTTCTCTCTTTAGCACCAAGTCATTCCCTTTTATCTTCTTGCTTTGAAGCTATTCTTATTGGCCTTATGTATATTATTGAGGATATTGCTATGTTTCCTTGTGTATTTTTTGCTTTCTTGTCCTTATTTCTTTTCCATGAGGCTATCTTATGCTAATGGTGCCAACAACCCTGCTTTCTGGGCATCAAAACGTTGATTGATTGGTACTTTCTCTCTCTTACTTCAAGGAATTGATATTTAGTTTTCTATGCTCTTTTTTGCAGAGATGTATTTTGATAGAGGAAACTTTTATGACTTTACTTCTCTTGGTAAGTATTATATGTGTTTCATTCTTGTCACTATTTGAATTTCACTCATTTTGAAGGAAAAAATACTATGCGAATGCAAGGGGAGGCTAATTAAAATTTCATCTTTGACACATCCATTATGATGTGTTTTTGCGTCATTGTTATCATACATGTGGGACATCTTCTTCAGCATTTAACTTTGATTAATTTTTGCAGTTCGTGAACTGGATGTTCCAGGAGAAATATACGAAAGGAAAACATACCCATTTGAATTTTCTACGGTTGAAATGCCTTATGAGACATATAATGGGGTGAATGTGAGGCTGAGGTAAATAGTCTTTTGCAATTAAGATATTTCTTTAATAATGAGGCTATCATCTTTTCTGCTGGCGACACTTTTAAATGTTTACAGCTTAATGCCGGTAATGAATCTCTTGTTATTGATGCTCAATTATTAGTTTGATTGTTATTCATATATCTTGGACATTTTTAATATGTACATCATGATATTAGAACATTTTCTACTTTTGATATTTCAATTATGTTAACTGAGAGTTTTTTTGGTCTGGCGTTTTCTGAATTTCCCTTCCTAGGTATGTTCTCAAAGTTACCATCACTCGTGGTTATGCTGGTAGCATAGTGGAATATCAGGACTTTGTGGTAACACTTACCTCTTTTTCCTCTGGAATAGCGTACTGTTTTGAATAATGGCAGCGGATGGACATGTTGATCTTACATGAACATTGTAGTCTAGTAGTTCCACACGTGCATTACATGAGGCATGTTGTTCTCTAATTGTCATGAAGTCTCGTGGTCTTGATGTGTTCTTCGAGTTCTCAAAAAATCATAAGATCATTTTGATTTCAAGAAAAAACGTTTCAGTTTATTTATTATTGTTATTATTTTGAAAATGGAATCATTAGCTCTTACATCCATGAGATGAAACGTTTGTGTGCCTCATTCCTAAATTCCGAACTGTTGAAATTAGGAGATTTCAGCCCAATTAGTTTAGTCTCAAGTCTTTATAAAGTTCCGGCAGAAGTCCTCTTTGAAACATTGTGAAGGTTCTTCCGTCAACTATCTCAAGAACCAGTTCGTCTTTGTATATGGAATGCATATTGCCTATAAAGACCATTTCCGAACACATTTCTCAACACTACATTAAAGAATTGCTTGTGACGTCACGAAAAACATTTCAGTATGTCAGACAAATTGTTTTATTTTCCTCATTTAGTATATGTACGGGATTTTCTTCACTTCATTATTATTATTATTATTATTTAATATGAAACCAAGCTTTCATTGAGGAAAATGAAAGAATGTACAAGAAAATACAAAACAAAGCCCACAAAAGGAGTCCTTTGCTACCTACAAGAAAGGACTCCAATTGAAAAAGAATATGTCCCAGCTGATAATTACAGAAAGTTCGGGATGTTCATAAATGTAGTGGCGTTAAACCTCACTACATCCCATACCTCCTCCAAAGTCGTTCAAATCCTCTAAAGATTCTACTATTTCTCTCTGGCCACATCCCACAAAATAGCAAAGGAGCAAGCCTTGCCACAACACTTCTCTTTTTTCAGAAGGGAGAGTTCATTTGGATCTCCTCAATCATAAAACAACAATCCTTGTTTCACACCGAAGCAACCACAAACATACTGAAGCAACAACTCTAAAGAAAATTGGCAGCTCCACAAAATATAATCGAGATCCTCCTCATGACGTTTACAAAGAACACATTATACGGATGCAACACAAGGGAGGGGTGCTGCTGGATATGGTCTTGAGTGTTTACTTTCCCATGCAAGATTTTCTGGGCAAAAACTTCATTTTCTTAGGGATTTTATCCTACAATGGCTCACTTGATTGAGAAAAGGGGAACAAAGAATATGGAAATACGAACGACAAGTGAACTCTCTCTTCAGAAAGAAGCGGAGTCTGAACTCATAAATCCCCTCTCCCTAAATTGACCCTCTGATCTGAAATAATTGAAAGAAGGTTGTAAGGCCTTCTATTGTTATGACTAATGCAAGGAAGGGTAAAAGTGGGATTTCACTCACCACTGATGGTTAGTAACTGGAATGTGTTTGTGTTTGTACACGAGGAACAATAGTAGTAGTAGGGGCAGAGAGAATGTTTTTGGGTGTGGAATCGATTAGCAAGGGATTATTCCTCTGTTTCTATGTTCTTGTACTAATTGATCTTATTGTTGCAGAAATAGTAAGGGATACCTTATAAAGGCCCACCAGCTCTAGGGGAGAAGATGTCGAGAGAGCCCATAGAGAGCGAAAAAGACATCTCTGGGGAAGACAAAATAGGGGCCACTGAGTACAACCTCATTTCAGACAAGTGATAAAGTTGCACGAACAACACACGTAGGGGCTTCTTGCCCAACAATCCTTCCAAAAATAAGTATCAGACCCTTCCCAAAAGCCCACAGCGACAGCAGTCTAAAGGGTTTTGCTCAAGCTCTTCAAACTACCACTTGGCACCCACTCAAAAGGATGTAGTCCATACTTACTTACTGTGGTCTTAGCCAACGAGAATGTGGTTCTCTGAAAAACCACAATTCGTAATCTCAGGTTCCCTATGCCTAACCCTCCAGCTTCCACTGGTTTTGTAACACCTCCCCCCTAACCAAATGAAATCCCCCACCCTCATTTCCTTTCCATAGAAAAATCCTTCCCATCAAATGAGGTTCCCCACCCTCATGAATGTCTTCTCTGTATTACGAGTCATTAACTAGAAAGAGCCCTTCATTTGCTACTGTGTTCTGAATCTTTAATTAGGGAAACATTTGTAGCTCGCTTGTGTTTTGGTATATATTTGGGTATTTGATAAAAAAGTAGTAGCTGATGGATGGAGTATGAAGGCAGCGAGCTATTGGAGTTCCTTTCACTTTGCTTCATTTTATGGATTTCTACTGCTACCAAAAATAAGTATCAGACCCTTCCCAAAAGCCCACAGCGATAGCAGTCTAAAGGGTTTTGCTCAAGCTCTTCAACCTACCACTTGGCACCCACTCAAAAGGATGTAGTCCATACTTACTTACTGTGGTCTTATGCCAACGAGCATGTGGTTCTCTGAAAAACCACAATTCGTAATCTCAGGTTCCCTATGCCTAACCCTCCAGCTTCCACTGGTTTTGTAACACCTCCCCCCTAACCAAATGAAATCCCCCACCCTCATTTCCTTTCCATAGAAAAATCCTTCCCATCAAATGAGGTTCCCCACCCTCATGAATGTCTTCTCTGTATTACGAGTCATTAACTAGAAAGAGCCCTTCATTTGCTACTGTTTTCTGAATCTTTAATTAGGGAAACATTTGTAGCTCGCTTGTGTTTTGGTATATATTTGGGTATTTGATAAAAAAAGTAGTAGCTGATGGATGGAGTATGAAGGCAGCGAGCTATTGGAGTTCCTTTCACTTTGCTTCATTTTATGGATTTCTACTGCTACCAGATTTTAGATTATTTCTCTTGTGATTTCTTGTGATTGAACTTATGCTTGTTAGATTCTTGGCTGTTTAGTTCATTTCCTTTGTTACACTACCCCCCGCACCCTCTCCCTCTAGGGTTTGTTTTTTTTTTTTTTTTTTTTTTTTTTTGGCATGCTTTGCCATCTTTGCTAGCTTATGCTGTCATCTCTTGTACTTGTACCGCTAGCATTGGAAGTTCCATTTTACATAAATTACCGAGGTTGGTGGTACAATAAGTCTGAACTCTTGTTTATCATAGCTCTTTATTGACATGTTAATTGCTACAAACCTGTCCGTAGCAAATCTATATAGTCTATGTGGATATTGCTACATCTAAGCTTGTAATAATTGATTTGCTTCAGGTTCGCAATTATTCTCCACTTCCATCAATCAATAACGGTATCAAGGTCAGTACAGTAAAACACCCCATTCCTTGAACCATACAACCACTATGTTTTCTGCCGTTCATTTGTCTTTACGATGCAAGCATTTAGTTTATGGCAGTTGACTCATTGAAATACACTTCTTTTACCCACTGGGTTGAGTGGCATTGTGGCACAAATGCCTATCTATACCGACTAAACAAGGCAACTTCTTTGTAGATCGTTTTAATTATTTATGCTCTTTGTAGATGGAAGTCGGAATTGAAGATTGCCTGCACATCGAGTTTGAGTATAACAAAAGCAAGTAAGTGGTATAGATTTTCTGGCTGGGATTTGAACTATGCTCTTACGAATTCTACCTCCTCAACTTCATTGCTTTCTTTGATGAGTTTTATCTTTTGTTACCTAGAAAATCAAACTTAATTGGTATTTTCAGAAGCAGGCTACGTTGGTTGTTTCATCACTTACCTTTAAATTTCAGAAGCAGGCTTAATTTTTTTAAATTATTTTGAAACTAGAAGCAATGATCATTTTCCGTTTTCTAGAGATGGAAGGGTAAAAAATAGTTTCTTAGTAAGTGAAGAAAATTGGTACATACAGGTACCATCTCAAAGATGTTATCGTTGGCAAGATTTATTTCCTGCTGGTGAGAATTAAGATAAAGAATATGGACCTGGAGATCAGGCGTCGAGAATCAACAGGATCTGGAGCTAACACTCATGTCGAGACAGAGACACTGGCCAAGTATGAGCTCATGGATGGAGCGCCAGTTAGAGGTGCGCTCCAAATACTTCTCTTTTTTATTACCTAATGCAGTGCAAGTAGCATATTTGTGTACCAAACGATAAACCTTTGTTGTTTGCTTTTGTTTCGAGAAACAAAATTTTCATTGATGTACGGAAAGTAACACGATGCTAAACACATTAAACAAGCCTAACCAGGCATAATCCCAAACTTAAAGACTACACAAAACAACCTTAAAAAACACAAGATATTAAACCTTGTTGCTAACATAGTTTGTGGAAATGTAGGTCTTATTTTGCTTGATTGGACTCCTTTTGGAGTTGGTTTTATTGTAGTCCTCTTGTGTTCTTTCAGAATTCGAAGTTTGGTTTTTTTCATTAAAAAAAGTAAGGGGAAATGTGATGAAGATGGTGTGAATTGAAAGTTCTGTTTATTGGTCTTCTTTTTAGTTGCCATTGAACCTGAAAGCTTAAAATAGCTTGTACTTGCTTCTGTAGGTGAATCTATTCCAGTTAGACTGTTTCTTAGCCCTTACGAGCTGACTCCTACGCATCGTAACATCAACAACAAGTTCAGTGTGAAGTATTATTTAAATCTTGTTCTTGTTGATGAAGAGGACAGGCGCTATTTCAAACAGCAGGAAATCACTATCTATAGGCTTCATGAGACGACGTGATCACACATCTCCAAATACTGTTAAATAAAATCAGTTTTGGAAAGGAGATCAACTACTGAGAGCGCTCTGTAAAGCTTTTTATTCTGGAAAATATCTATTTCCTGTCCAAGCAAAATGTTTGACTGGTTGCTTAGGCCATGGAATCTTGGTGAGGGCATTTCTTTCGGTCGGTGATACGTATGATATGTTGATTGTATGAACATGGTTAGATAAGTGTTGCATATTTCGTCACGAGCAACGAGATCTGGTTTTCGGTGTGCTTGTAGATTATACTTTCGTATTGTGATATAACTCTCATATTCTATTTCCATTTTTCTTTGCCGAATCTGCATATTGTTCAACGATTTGTTTGCTGTTCATAAAGAAATAATATCATGCTTTTAGGATGCCTCCTCAACTTTTCTTCTTTCACTGTTCATATCTGATTTGTTGATGGGAATCAAATTGGATGGTCGTCTTTTCCCTTATTCTGGTTGTAGAAATTGATTTCAGGTCTATAGAAACTATGATGCTCATAAGATGGGGAGTTTGAAGTGATTGCCAGGTTAGGCCATCTTGTGTTTTCCGAAGTTGCTGCTTGTGAAGAATGAGTTTTGTTATGTTTCTGAAAATTTTAGTGCCACAGTGATGCTTTTTGGAGAAATTTTTGTTCACACCTTGTTTTAAACTAAAGTGGCTTTATTGTAAAGTGATCAAAAAGTCTAGAAGTGCTTTTGAACTATTAATGTTTGTTTTGAAAAATGATTTTAGGTCCAAATTAAAAAGAAAGCAGAGTTGTTCGTGGGCTAGTTTGAGTTAGGTTGAGATACTTTTTAGACTCGACTTAATTATTCGAGTTTTAAACTTTTTTCCTTTTCCTCAACCAAAACGAGAAAGATTTGTGTTAGCCTGGTCTAGCATTTGGTTCTGACCTTGCTAGATGAAGAAAGATAGATTGAAGGTCAGATAGACTAAAGCGAAAGTGGAACATGACCCTTGATCGACCATAAGTTCTTCCGAATGGGAAAAAAGACTTTGAATGTGGGGTTGTTCTTTTTTTACTTAATGGGTTTGAATTAGCCCCAGGATCGTATTTAGATTAAAGAAAAGATGGGCCAATCTGTGTTTTCAGAGTTATTGACCGTATTTCTCTTCAGATCAAAGAAAAGATAGGACAATCTGTGTTTTTAGAGTTATTGTCCCACCAAAAAAAGTAAAAGTATTATTGTGACGGGTCTTGTCAAGTTATTTATTCAAATTTTTTTATAATAAAAGTAAAATTTTAATTTGTAAACATTTTATTTACTCATTTTAGGGATTCAAAACCCTTCCAAACTCATAGAGTTTCTTTTTTCTTTACTTTCTTTTCTATTTTTTAATTATATTTTTCTTTTTCTTTTTCTTTACCTTTTCTTTCTTTTATTTTACATTTGTTCATCTTTCTTTTTTTTTTCTTACTATTTTGCAATTTATTTATTTATTATTATTATTATCCTATTATCATTTACTCCACAATACACTATTATAATTAATTATTTATTTAATTAATTATAATTTAATTTTGGTATAATTTTTATTAAAATCATTTATTTAAGAATAATTATTAATAATGGCGGCTAAACAAACTCAAAAATCTAAGAATTTAATGCCTATTATTTATGAAATACTTATTAACCAATAAAAACAAAATTAAAACAAAATTAAAATTGAAGGCATATTATTATTTTGTTAATAAATTATTATAATGGTATAAGATTTATAAATATATCTCATTTAATATAATTTATTCTACCACATACCACATTAATTTATTAATTTTTGAAATATATGTTGGTGCCAAATATTTATAATTAAAAGTTGGTATATTTTTATTAAAATAATTTATTTGAGGATAATTATTAAGATTTATTACCTAATAAACTCAAATCTAAAATTTTAAGTATATAAATGAAAATTAAATGATTTAAAATTATTTTAATTATCTGACTTAAAAAATTAATTATCTAAAATGAAATAAGATAATAAAATGGTTGAAAATACTTTATTTACATGAAATTCTTGTTACATTTCTTATTTAACACCAAACATAGTTATTTGATTCTCTTATATCATAAACAAAACCTTAAACCAAGCAATCATAAGAGTTATCTAATGATAAAATATATATTTGTTAAGAATAATGCTGATACCATATTAAGAACGAGAAACATAAGTGGGATTGAAAGTCCACTATGAGATCGAAAGTCCAAGAAACGTAGGTGGGATATTTTCATTAATATCCACAATTTTTTAAATAGAATATAAACTACCAACTAAATCAGAAAATATTCAACTAACCAAATCTTGAAAAAAATAAGATAAAATATATCAAATATATTTCAACCGGCTATATAAAATATATTCCAATAATATTTTAAAATTAATAATAATTTTGAATTTAATTTTAACTAAATTTATGAAGCAACTTAATTTATAAAATTTTTATTTATTTGAATTTAACTCGAGTTTTTCATATCATTTTATTTTTTAAACAACTTCAAAATAAAAGTGTATTTTTTAATTCAATTTTGCAAACTTTTTAAAAATTTCGAAGAATGAGAATGTTTTAACTAATCGAGCTATGTTAATAATGCGGAACATAAATACATTAAATGGATTAAGCTTATTTAATTTCCAGCTAATCTAAATAAAAAGAAAATTAAATGCATTAATTTAGATTATTTTTTATACCATTTTATAGAATTGTAGTATTTAATTATCGTAACATAAAACTAATTTTTATAATATATATTTATTGAAAAATGGAAGTTGACTTTGACTCTTAATTAATAATATAAAAAATAAATGTGATTCTTTCTTGGACCCCACGCATCAATATTCCCTATAAATTAAATGCAAATGAAACCCTAATTTCATCTGAAATCACCTCGAAATCCAAAAGCTTAATCCTTTACAAAACGCCACTCCTCCGTCCACCGTCGATCCGACTCTTTCTTCGATTCCGATTTCCAATGGCTCCTCCAAGCCTTCTCGGTCCTCCGGAGCTCTACACCGCATTCCAACCAACGCAACCAACCCCCACCGGTGACCCCTTCGTCGATGCTCTTGTTGCCAACTTCAACGAGGTCGATACAAACGATGATGAACTGCCGCCGATGGGCTTCACGGAGAATATGTCGGTGACGTTTCTCTCCACCGGAAATCCTTGCCTCGATTTCTTCTTTCATGTGGTCCCTGATACGCCGTCCGAATCTTTGACTGAGAGATTGAGTTTGGCCTGGAATCACAATCCGTTGATGACGCTGAAATTGGTCTGTAATTTGCGAGGTGTTCGTGGTACCGGAAAGTCCGATAAAGAGGGATACTACACGGCTGCGCTCTGGCTTCACAAATTTCATCCCAAAACCCTTGCCGGTAATATTCCTTCTCTTGCTGATTTTGGTTATTTCAAGGATCTGCCGGAGTTACTCTACCGGCTTCTTGAGGGTTCCGATGTTAGGAAGAATCAGAAGGCTGAGTGGATTGGGAGGAGGAAAGGCAGAAATATGAAGAGAAGGAGATCGTTGTCGTCTGAAAGTGGGTCGCGATCTCCCAGCCACGGAGAATTCAAGCAAGAGGAGCTGAAGACGAGGAAGAAAGAAATTCAATCTTCAACGGACGTAGAGGCAAAAATTGCGAAGGCTATGGAGAGATCGAGGATATTGAAAGAGGAGGCGAGCACAGAGAGGAAGATAAAGAAAGTTTCGATGGCGAAGAAGGCTTTGGAACGTTATCAATCCGATCCAAATTTCCAACGCTTGTACGATCAAATCTCTGACTTCTTCGCCGATTGCTTGAAATCTGATCTTCAATTTCTGAATTCCGGAGACCTATATAAAATCAGTCTCGCTGCGAAATGGTGCCCTTCCGTCGATTCATCCTTCGATCGATCGACATTACTCTGCGAGAGCATAGCGAGGAAGCTTTTCCCCCGTCAATCGGATCCGGAATACGAAGGGATCGAAGAAGCGCATTATGCGTACAGAGTTCGCGACAGATTGAGGAAGCAAGTTTTGGTGCCGCTCCGGAAGGTGTTGGAGCTGCCGGAGATTTTCATGGGAGCTAATAAGTGGGATTCGATCCCTTACAACAGGGTAGCCTCTGTTGCAATGAAAAACTACAAGCAAAAGTTCATCGAACACGATGGGGAACGGTTTACTCAATACTTAGGAGACGTGAAGGCCGGTAAGGCCAAGATTGCTGCCGGTGCACTGCTTCCTCACCAGATCATAGGTTCTTTGAACGAGGGCGAGGAAGTGGCAGACCTTCAATGGAAGAGAATGGTGGATGATTTGTTGGAGAAAGGGAAGTTGAGAAACTGCATTGCTGTTTGTGATGTGTCTGCAAGTATGGACGGTATTCCCATGGAAGTTTGTGTTGCTTTGGGTCTTTTGGTATCTGAATTGAGTGAAGATCCATGGAAAGGGAAAGTGATTACATTCTCTGCGGACCCTGAACTTCATTTGATCCAAGGGGACAGTCTGAGATCGAAGACCCAATTCATTAGGACTATGGAATGGGGGTACAATACCAATTTTCAGAAGGTATTTGATCAAATTCTGAAAGTGGCTGTAGATGCAAAGTTGAAGGAAGAAGAGATGATAAAGAGAGTGTTCGTGTTCAGCGACATGGAGTTCGATCAAGCATCAGCCAACTCGTGGGAAACAGATTACCAAGTTATAGCAAGGAAGTTTAGTGAAAAAGGGTATGGATCATCTGTTCCACAGATTGTGTTTTGGAACTTAAGAGATTCAAGGGCAACGCCGGTGCCGGCAAATGAGAAGGGGGTGGCTTTGGTCAGTGGATACTCAAAGAACTTGATGAACTTGTTTTTGAATGGCGACGGCGTCATTCAGCCGGATGCCATGATGGAGCTGGCTATCTCCGGCAGTGAGTACCAGAAGCTTGTTGTTCTTGATTGATCAATCCAGGTACACAATATATGTATGATGCAAGTACACCTTTTGTTCTTCCCTTTTTGGCTTTTTAGTATTAATTTTCCCGTAGAGAAAAGGAGAAAGGGAAAACATTTTAGTATTAATTTCCCCTTATGATGCATCATGCTCCATCCAACCTGCCAAATCAAAAGAGTACTAAGCCAGCCCATGTCCTAGCTCTCATCTATACATGTATATATCTATAGTTACAAGCTCAACTTTGAGTTAAAGGATTAAGGGTTGTGTTTGATAAGCTTTGATTTGATGTCTAATACTATCATCTTTTGAGGCCCTTTGATGCCAATGGATTTCGGGACGCGGATGATATGAAAACCCTCTCGATGGATTCCATTAACACGTCTTAACTAGAAATGGTCTTTGCAAGCATACTGCTTTCTGTTCAAGAATTGGTAGCGTGTTTGTGTTTAAGGAAGACTACCGAGCTCATGGATTAGCGTTTATCATCTCTATGCTCATTTTGATTTTAGCTTTTCGTCTTTGATTAGTATTAGTGAAAGCTTGCTCGACTTAATATAATAATAGCTGTCTTACGCAGCTTGCTTACTAGCCGCCTTTCTGATTAATATAATGTTTTGACTATTGAACACTCCACAAAGGACGAACATACCAAAAAGGACATTAACTAGAAATGGTATTCGCAAGCTTGCTTTCTGTTCAGGAATCGGTAGCGGGTTTAAGGAAGACTACTGAGCTCATGGATAAGTGCCTATCATCTCTATGCTCATTTTGATTTTAGCTTTTTATCTTTGATTAGTCTTAGTGAAAGCTCGCTCGACCTAATATAATAATAGTTGTAGTTGTCTTACGCAGCTTGCTTACTAGCCGCCTTTCTAATTAATATAATGTTTTGACTTATGAACACTCCACGAAAGACGAACATACCAATAAGGACATTAACAAACTCTAACAAACTCAAGGTTGATGTTCATGTACACTAGTCTCATTGGGTTGGTGTGTTTGTTTCATGAGAAACTAATGAATTTTTTAAGACAAGTTAATAAAAATGTAACCTAATTAATTAATATTAATGAAGTGTTATATCATTGTAATTCATTATTAAATATAAATATACTATTTAAGACTTGTTAATTTTGTCTATCCAATACATTTGTAATTAATATTTTATTATTCTATTCATTATTACTGTTCAGTTATTCTTAGTAATTAAATTATTACTTTTGAATGTTTAATGTAAAAATGCTTCTTTATTTTTATTTGAATTGATTAATGAATAAATTAATTTAAGTGTATATTAGTGGACCTCGCAAATGCAAGTACTGGACTTCAGTGCTTGGGCCGCGTGCACAGCTTCGATTCCGGAGTCATCCCAAACATGAGAATAATTCTTAACCTATTTTCTTCTTCCTCCTAATCTTTTTATATTCTGCAATTTTCCCTCCCATGTTTCTCTTTCTTTTGGCCATCTTTTGGGCACTTTTCCCTCCCTCATGTTACAATACCTACAAAGATATAACTTCTAATAACTAATATGAGGAAATGTGTTGATGATAAAAATAGGGGCAAATGAAACAAGTCTTTTCGATCAAGATCTTGGTCAAAATCAAGACCGAGAAATCTAGCTGGGAAGTGCTATTGAAGAAACTCGGTGGAAACCAAGACGTTAATGAAATTGGCTACACTAAAAGTTTCGGGTCTCAATTCCGATCTGAACCATAAAATTTGGCAATAACGATTTCACCCAGTTCTTGCTTCCACAAAAGTTTACTAATGAATCCTGGTTGAGATTCATCGATAATTTTCCTCTACATCAGAAAACACAAGAGAACTTGAACATAACATGCCAAAATCAATCATACATCCATTCAATCCAACAATACAAAGTAGCAAATATATCTTAGGATGAAATGCTGTTATTTCTATAAGAAAAAATTAATGAAATGCTTTCATTTGGAGTGGTGGTTCCTACAAACAGGAAGTCACTTAGTCCATCAGAAGCATGGAGGGATTAAGCCATTAAACAGAATAATAAGGCCCTTCTTCTAAAGTGCCTATGGAGATGTGGCCATGAGGAAAATGAGCTGCAGAGAAAAGCCACAGTTTCCATTTATGAAATTGAGGCTCATAGAAGTTTTGAGAGTTTTGTGAACGATATTTGGAAGAAGCTCGGGCGAACAGCGTTCCTTTTTCTCTTAAATATTTCTAGAGTTCTATAGCCTCCCCTCTAAAACAGACCCTGTTATTATTACTAATCTCTCTTCTATAAACTGCCCACAAAGTGCCCCCATTGATCACATCTTCATTCATTATCCATTCGTCCATAGCACTCGGTCCTTCGAGTTGTATGAGAATTTGATATGGATCTACCAAATGCCTCCCTTATAGGGTCTCAGACCACTTGGTTTTACAATAAGTAGGAATTTTAAGACAAGAGAGCCTCGATGGGTTCATTTTCGAATCGTATCCTATCTCCATCGTACCCCTTCTTGATGGTGCTCCAACCATAAGAAATTCCTTCTGTAATCTACCCCAACATCTAGGCTATATATTTTCTTCTATTTTATAGTACAAAGTTTGTTGTCCAAATATATGAATTGGTCTATCAATGAGTACACTAAATGCATGCAAACAAAGGCAACACAGTTTCGTCTAACCAGATGGCTGAGGCGTAGAATGAAAGCGAGAAGAAATTTATAAAACTAAACTTGACACAAAGGCAGCACCATATAAGTCTTAGCTTGTCTCTACACTGTTCATAGTCTACAAGCTAACAAATAAAATTCCAGATGTGATTTCAAACAGAGAAACGCCAGCAAAATGAATCTCAATGTCTAACCTTCTAGAAGAGAAGTGCCGGGACAACTCTTTTCAGCCTTGAAAAAGGAAGGCCATAAATTATGAAATTAAACCGACTCCAATCTATACAAAGAAGCAAATATATAATTTCTTTACCAGCCATGTCCTCTTCAACTTGTTGCTGGATCAAGTTTTGAGTTCGAACCTCATGAAGTATGAAAAGAAGCTGTATTTACATAACAAAGCTTCAGTATTTCTTTTCCTGGGTCGGGAAAATGGATAGTACCATCTTTCCATATCTCTGTCACCAAAAACCATTTCTTTCCTCTATAGCTTATGTCTTTATCACATAAACTATAAAGCATTGCTTTGCATGGGACAATGTTGATCCCTCAAATGGTGTCATCTGCCAATGAAACTGCAAGCAAAACAAAAGATATCACTCAATTCCGTCTAAATTGCAATCAAATCAATTGCTCCATAATTTCCCAATCCTTTAAGTTCCTCCAAGACAAGTGATGAACGAAACTAATGAAGGAATAACACAATTTTTCATGATGACACAATTTCTTTTCCAGCAACTGCATAAAAAATATAAGAAAAACAGTAAACTCACATTTCGCATATATATGCACAGGAGGCTTGATTTTTGTCCCTCTTTTTTTGGCAACTAGCAAAGGGAGGATCCAGTTATCAGACTCCATTAATCTGAATCAGATTCCTCTGCCTGCGAGTTCTCGTCCTCTAAGCATTCATCATCACCCGTCTCATCTGATTCAACATCCAGACCATTCTCCACCATCTCCTCGGCTGTATTATTAAGCAAAATGCCCTCCTTTTCTATCAAGGCAGCACCTTTCCCCCGGTAAAACAGACCAGTCTTCATGACATGATAAAACTTTTCCCTTAGACGTGTCAAAGGATGTGGGTTCACTAGCTTTCCTCGCTGATACCCTTCCCTAAGAGAAACAGTCGTGGTCTTACACTTCAAAGAGAGATAGAAGATTCCGGGATACCGGGTGAAGAGTCGAGTGAACTTATGGGGAAGATTCATTTCCTCTCTCAAGCTTCTCAAATAGTTTCTTTTAGTTTTCTTGTGGAGAGTGAGACTCAAAAGCTCATGTAGAACCCCAACAACTCGTTTCTCCATGAGATCACTGTTGGGGTCAATTTGCCTGCAACTCTCATATGGAGAAATGTAAGGTAACTTCTGAAACTCTTCCATCCAAGCTTTTACCTTCTTTTGTGCCCCATATCCCCTCGGAAAACTCATGGGAAAAGCCAATGTGGTACGCCCCCTTTTGAATTGCCTATACGCATCTCCCAATTGAGAGCTCTCATTGCTCCTTTGCAAGGCCGAAACTGCAAATTCCTCGCGCCATTCCATAAGCCGCAGACACCAATCTCCATTTGAGGCCTTCACTAATCGAAAATGATCCGGATACTTGGGAATCAATGACCTCTCAAAACCACATGGGAGACCTAGATCCCATTCTAAAGGACGCAACGACTGAAGAGGAATAGCCCTAGTTTTCATCATCATAAGCACTCTACAAAGCCTTTCGACAGTATCGCTCTCATGAATTTGGTGAATACTACTCTCTTGCTGATCTAAAAGCAGCGCGGTATCCGTCAAACGAAAGCAAGGCAAATTAGCGTAACGAGAATGAGGAAATTCGTGAAAGAGAGTTGGATACCTCCGGATGAATCGAAGAACAGGGATGGTGAGGCCGAGCAGCTTTTGCCAATCGGCGAAGGATTTAACAGTAATGAAGGCAGTAGAGGAGCGCTTAATGGCGTCCTTAAGGAGGGAAGCGGCCTTCAAATCGGTCTCCGTGTCGATGATGTGATCGAGACTCCGATTCTTGACCCATTTGAGGCGAACCTTCGCAATTCCTCGGCATTGAAGGTGCAGAAAAAGATTAGGGCTCCGGTATGGCGATCGAAGAATTAGGGTGGAAAAGAAGAATCTCTTCATTTCGAAATCCGGAATTTGCGAACGAATGGTCGACGGAGATGGGATCTTTTCAGTTAGCTGATTGAAGACAGTGAAGAACTCCGCCGAGAGAAGAAATAGAAACTGAACAAAGAAAAGCGACTTTTTTTTTTTCTAATTATTTTCTTTTGCTGAAATTTTATTTGACATATCTACTCATTGACATATAATTAAATAGTATTTATAAGTTTAATTTTAAAAAACATAAAATAAAAAATAACATGGTTATCGAATAAGGCCAAAATAATTAATAACATTGACAACATGAACATAACTCAACCATAATTGACATATACTTCGTCTCATGGATTGAGGTCTATTGTGAGATCTCACATTGGTTAAAGAGGGGAACAAAACATTTAAAGGTATGAAAACCTCTCCTTAGTAGACACGTTTTAAAAACCTTGAAGGTGAGCTCGGAAGAGAAAGCCCAAAGAGAACAATATCTGCTAGTAGTGGACTTCGGCTGTTACATAATATCTACTAGCGGTGGGTCTGAAATGTTACAAATGATATTAGAGTCGGACACCAAGAGAAGAGCCCCAAAGGGAGTAGATTGTAAAATGACGTATTGGTTAGAGATTGGTTAGAGATGAGAGTGCTTACAGGTAACAATTAATTCATTAATTTTGACGAACTAATTCACACGACAATGGGTTGGGTGCTGAAATTAAGAGAACAAAACTTTTATGATTAACAATCCAATTTGGCTCTAGCAATTTGTTATCTTCTGCAACACAAACCATTATCATGAAACGTACAAATTATAAACTAAAAAGGAAAAAGGAAGGCTCCACATTTTTCTCTCATCCACAATATTGGAACCATCAAGCGTCGCCTTGATGCCTTGGAGTAAGTCTATCAACCCGTCATCGAGAATATCCTATACTCCAAGTGTTAGATTGAATGGCACACCGTGACCCTGGGTCACGAACCTCATGTATTTATAAGTGTATGATGAAGATTACAGTATAACAAACCATGAAATCATAGACATTGTAACAAACCATGAAATCATAGATTTGGTAACAAACAAGTAAATCAGTAGATTAGTGTACAGATATGATATATTCTACATTTAACCGCAGGGTCTATTGTCTTTCCTTCAAACGTCATATTTACGAAAGTCTCTCAGATACTTGAACTTCCTAGTCATACTGGTACTATCACCATCTCTCCTTCCCTCTTGATTGGCCGCAGCGGCTTGAATCAATGTTTGGTAGGCTTCCATGCTTAACATTACCATGTTAGAGGGTGGAGCTACTACTGGTTCCAACACCGGCAATTGTGGCGCCTGTCTCTGGGCAAAATTTTGGGTAGGGTCAGACTTTGTTGGAGTCTTCGTTGGCCTCCAACCTCTACCTCTGCTAGTGCTACGTGTCTGAGTAGGGTCCGACTTTGTTGGAGTCTCTGCTAGCCTCGTACCTCTAGCTCTGCTAGTGCTACGTGTTGTAGGTGCCATAGTCTCTACATTAGACATCCAATCTAAATCATTAATCTAAATATGTTCATGTATGAATGAAAAGGCATGAAAATTTTTAATCATAAGACGAGATAGAACACTAAACCAGTATCCTCCACAACAACAACAACCAAAGGCCCTTGGGAGGCTATATTGAAGTTCCAAAATCTGATACATAGCCGTGTATGCTACAAGATTGGGGATGGTCTCTTGAGTTTCTTTGGTTTGTGCACTTGTTTATTCTTTCATTTTTCTTCATGAAAGCATGGTTTCTTACAATAATAATAATAAATAAATACGAAAATAAAAATCTTCTTGGGACGATACATGGTTTGGAGAGGGTGCACATCTCCCATAATCCCCTGATAGAGGTTTTTGGAAGATCGAACCAAATGGTAGTTCTCAGTCAGCTCCTTGGTGCACGACCTCCATCAAATTCTAAACGAAACAGCCCCAGAGCTCTATGAAGTAATTTGGAGTGACCATTATCCAAAGAAAGTAAAGCTTTTTCTATGGGATGGGAAGCCAGCCACAAAGCTATTAATACTCATGATAAACCCCATTGGTGTTATAATGGCAAGCATAGCTCAGAATCACAAGGCCACTTGGTTTTATCCAACTGAAGACATTTAATGCAACTCTTTTGGGGGTTTTGCCTCTCTTTCATTATTTCAAATCATCAATAAAATTGTTTACCAACTGACTAACATTAGCCAACAACAGATAGTTTAACAAATTAAAGGGATTAAACTCTTAAGCCTCTCCATCGATAAGTATTAGAATAGCAGGTTCAATGTTTAAAATTTACTAAACGTTATTGTCCTTCTTGTATTTCATTCTTAATAGCCTACAAGATTGGCCTGTTAAATCAAACAAATATTTAAATGCAAAAGGGAGTTTAAGAATCTCTAGGGAGAGGTTTCCACACCCTTATAAGAAATGTTTCGTTCTCCTCCCTAATCGATGTGAGATCTCATAATCCACCTCCCTTCGGGACCCAGTGTCATGGTCATACCTGTCCAAGCCATGTCGCCCATGGCCGCATGCCCGTGACACGCCGAAACCTTTGCCTTATACTACTTTATCGCTTTCTTTATTGCTTTCTTTACCGCTTTCATGTTGTATTATTTCTTTCTTATTTTCTTTAAGAGTATGACGTTTCGGCGATGTCATGGCAATGCTTGGTAGACAGCCTCAAAATGTACTATAGGGGGATACGACTAGTTGTCAACTTCTCCCTACCCGATAGTTATATGTAGTAAGCCGTTGTTGTTGCCTTTTTGCTTACATTTCCATATAACACCACACTCTCTCTCTCTTACTTTCAAAACTCTTTTTCCAAAACCTCTCTCCCCCGCTTTCGAAAATCTTCTCTTGAAATCGAGACCCGAGGTTTGTATTCACATTGCCCGACCTCAGGCAACGTAACTTGAAGTAGGCTTGACCCACTCAGTGCTGAGAGTGGGTGCCGCACAATCGCCAAATCCGCTGCCTAGAAATCGCGATTGTGACAATTGGTATCAGAGCCTAGTTGGCTCCAAAGTGACCGGTAGACATGTCTTCGACTAAACAGTTGAACAAGTCCCACGTCGACAGATTAGTCGAAATAGAAGAACAGATGCAATACTTGCGGGAAGTCCCCGACAGTATTCGATTTCTAGATGAGCGAGTGAAAGAACTTGCTGACAAGACCCTTGTCGTTCACGCAATAAAGGATCGGCTGGATGGGTTACCCATTCAAGAAATAATGTATCGAATGGAAAACCTAGAAACAAAAACCACAAAGAATGGTGGTTTCGAGCGAGGAGACAGCTCGACAGGCTCTGCTGGCCTGATTGAGGAGCGAGTCGATGGACTAGATAGCTCCCAAAAAGCGATGTTTCAGATTGTCACTGAACTATCTGATATGTGAAGCCAGCCCTCGACGTAGTCAGGGTAGAAATGGCGGACATAAGCGCCAGAGTAAACGTTGTCGTAAGGGCAGTGGAGAACCAAATCCCTACTCGGAGGACAACGCGACCAAACAAGGTCAAACTTCCAGAACCCAAGCCCTTCTCCGGGGCTCGGGATGCCAAGGCCTTAGAGAACTACATCTTCGACCTTGAGCAGTACTTTAAAGCAACTGACACTGAGACAGAGGAAGAAAAGATCACTGTGGCCACCATGCATCTAGCTGAGGATGCGAAATTGTGGTGGGGGTCGAAGTATGTGGACATCCAAGAGGGCCGATGCACAATAGACACTTGGGAGAGACTAAAACAGGAGCTTCGGTCTCAATTCCTCCCAAAGAATGTTGAGATCATGGCCAGAAGAAAATTACGTGACCTTAAACACACGAGTATTATTCGAGAATATGTCAAACAATTCTCGTTACTCATGTTAGACATTCGACAGATGTCTGAGCTAGATAAGATCTTCCAGTTCACAGAAGGACTGAAGCCATGGTCGAAGTCTAAACTATATGAACACGACATAGAAGATCTCTCCACGGCCTATGCTATGGCCGAACGACTGTTCGACTTGAACAACGAACAGCCCCAAGAGACAAGGCGAAACCAAACCTCCTCAAGCGGAGGTAATCGCAACCACACCTCTAATCCCTCCAGAATGGGAGGAGGAGACAAATCGAGGACCGGAGGAGTTGAGACAAGACAACCCCAACAGGGGACTGGCGTCTTAGGCAAAGGGTCTCACAATCAAAACCACTTCAATCGACCACCTCTCTCTTGTTTCCTATGTAAAGGGAACCATAGGGTGTACGAATGTCCAAAGAGGGCGTCACTACAAGCAATTCAAGCCGCATTAGACGCAGACGCGGATACAAAATCCGAGGGCGAAGAAGCCGAGAAAGTGCTGAACGTAGAAACACCTCGGATGGGAGCCCTAAAGTTCCTATCCGCACTTCAGAAGAAGACATGGAAACAAAGAGAGCCGATCGAAAAAGGTCTCATGTATGTGGAAGCGTGGGCGAATCACAAGTTGGCCAAGAATATGATGGTCGATTCAGGAGCTACCCACAACTTCATGACCGAGACGGAAGCGAATCGGTTGAACATCAAATGGCATCGAGACTCGGGAAAGATGAAGGTCGTCAACTCTGTGGCCTTCCCGATTCTCGGAATAGAGAGAAAGAAGACACTTAAGTTGGGAACATGGAGTAGCTTGGTGAACTTTGTAATCGTCAAAATGGATGACTTTGATGTGGTACTCAGCATGAAATTCCTTTTGGAACATAAGGTAATCCCCGCACCCTTGGCCAATTGCCTAGTCATAACAGGGTCAACTCCAACTATTGTTCAGACAAGCATCAAACAGCCCGATGGAATCAAGATGATTTCGGCGCTCCAACGTAAACGGGGTCTTGCACGTAATGAACCAACGTTCATGACCATTCCTTTGGTGGAAACTGAAAGAACGGTTGACATCGTTCCCGTAGAAATAGAGCGTGTACTAGAAGAGTACTGCGAAGTAATGCCAGAGAGTCTACCAAAAACCTTACCACCTCGTCGAGGCATAGACCACGAGATTGAACTGATACCGAGGTCGAAACCCCCGGCAAAGAATGCTTATAGAATGGCTCCTCTTGAGTTAGCGGAGCTACGAAAGCAGTTGGATGAACTACTTACTGTCGGGTTCATCAGACCTGCGAAAGCCCCCTACGGAGCCCAGTGTTATTTCAGAAGAAGAAAGATGGGAGTCTTCGCCTGTGCATAGACTACCGCGCCCTAAACAAAATCACTGTCAGGAATAAATACCCTCTACCCATCATTACCGACTTGTTCGATTGACTACACGGCGCAAAGTACTTCTTGAAACTCAACCTAAGGTCAGGATATTATCAAGTTAGGATTGCCGAAGGAGATGTGCCCAAAACGACTTGCGTCACTAGATATGGGGCCTTTGAATTCCTAGTCATGCCTTTTGGGTTGACTAATGCCCCGGCCACATTCTGCACCTTGATGAACCAAGTCTTCCATGAGTATCTCGATAAGTTCGTGGTAGTCTATTTGGACGACATAGTGGTCTACAGCTCCACCATGGAAGAGCATGAACACCACCTGCGGTTAGTTTTCGAAAAGCTAAGAGAACACCAACTATATGTGAAGAGGGAAAAATGCGCATTTGCACAACAGCTAATCAACTTCCTTGGACACGTAATAGAAGCAGGTAAGGTAGGGATGGAAGAGGAGAAAGTCAAGACCATCAAGGAGTGGAAGACCCCCTCCTCAGTGACAGAAGTGCGCTCCTTCCTTGGGTTAGAAAATTACTATTGGCGATTCGTTGAAGGATTCTTGAAGCGCGCAAAGCCCTTGACCGAGCTACTAAAGAAGGGAAACAAGTGGAGCTGGACTGCACGGCGTCAAGAAGCCTTTGACAACTTGAAGAACGCCATGATGGAAGGGCCAGTTTTAGGGATTGCTGATGTAACGAAACCTTTCAAAGTCGAGACAGATGCCTCAGACTTCGCCCGAAGGGGCGTCCTACTGCAGGAGGGAAACCCCATTGCATATGAGAGTCGGAAGCTAAACGATGCAGAAAGAAGGTACGCAGCATCCGAGAAAGAAATGCTGGCAGTGGTCCACTGTTTACGATCTCGGAGACAGTGTTGACTCCTGACAATTGGGAGAAACGTCGACAAAAAAAAACGGCTGAAGGAAAATAAAAAGTAACTGAAAGTAGAAGGAGAGAGAGATTTTGCTGAAGACTCGGTACGTTTTTTTATTTGATTCAGTTGAAGGTATTTAAATAACAAACCTATCCTAAAAATGGAAAGAAGTGGAAAGCTAACTTAAAGTCTCCCACTCGACGTGGACTTCCCACTACTCTGATTGTGTGGGTTGAATAGAAAACAGGTTACCTACAACCTAGGAGAATTTCTAACCTAGAGATTTACCTAACAATCTCCTCCTAAAGCCCTATGGTATATGTCTACCATATTGTTTGAACTCCGATCTTTGAGCGTAGTTCTTCAAATTTTACCCGCGTCAGGGACTTGGTGAAAATGTCTCCAAGTTGTTCCTCTGTTCGGATGAAATCAATCTTGATGAGCCCTCGATCTGCACATTCTCGGATGTAGTAGAATCTGATTTCTATGTACTTGCTCCGGTCGTGCAAAACTGAATTTTTGATCAGGAAGATCGTAGCTTTGTTGTCCACGTATAGCATTGGTGGATCGCTTTCTCTTCCGATGAGTTCTTCCATCAGTCGCGCAAGCCAGACCCCCTGTGTTGCCGCCATCGAAGCGGCGATGTATTCTGCTTCGCAGGAAGACAAAGCAACTACCTTTTGTTTTGTTGATTGCCAGCAGATCGCGCCGCCTGAGAGAAAGTAGATCATCCCGCTAGTGCTCTTACGATCATCAACGTCACCGGCCATGTCACTATCACTGTAGCCGACCAGCTCAAGCTTCGTCTTTCCTTTCCCTACGCTGTATCTCACACCCCAGCCTCTGGTTCCAGCCACATAGCGCAGGATGCGCTTGACAGCCACAAGATGCTCCTCCCGAGGTGCTTCCATGAATCTACTCACATATCCAACTGAGAAAGCAAGGTCAGGGTGTGTATTTACCAGATAGCGTAGGCTCCCGACAATGCTGCGGTAATTGGTGGCGTCGACTGTCATCGTAGTGCCGGCCTTCCTTAGCTGAAGTCGGGCCTCCATTGGCGTCCTTGTAGGGTTACTCTCCGCAAGCCCAGTTGTGTCCAGCAGCTTTTTCGCGTACGCACTTTGGCAGATGGTGATGCCGGTAGTACTCTGTTGCACTTCGATGCCGAGGTAGTAGCTGAGTACGCCGAGATCGCTCATCTTGAAGTTCTTTGACATCTCCCTCTTGAACCTTTCGAGGACTTCCATGTCGCCTCCAGTGATTATGAGGTCGTCGACGTACACTCCCACAATCAGTCGCTGCTCACCGTGGCCGTGCGTGTACATGCCATGCTTAGAGGCACAGCGCTTGAACTTCAGTGACAGTAGGATACTGTCGAGCTTCGCGTTCCAGGCTCGTGGTGCTTGCCGAAGCCCGTAGAGTGCCTTGTGCAGGCGCAATACCTTACCCGGGTTGTCGTTGTCTAGGAAGCCAGGTGGTTGTCGGACGTATACGGTCTCCTTCAGCTCTCCATTAAGGAAAGCGGACTTCACGTCCATGTGGTGGACTTCCCAAGAGCAATGTGCCGCGATTGCCAGCAAAAGGCGGACGAATTCTAACCTTGCCACTGGCGCAAATACCTCTTCGAAGTCCACTCCTTTCTTCTGGACGTAGCCCTTCGCTACCAAACGGGCCTTGTGCTTCACAACTTCTCCCTTTTCGTTGCGCTTCAGTTTGAAGACCCATTTGAGCCCTATGGCTCGGTGTCCCGGCGGCATATCCTCCAGACTCCACGTTTGGTTCTCGATGATGGATATCATCTTCTCCTGCATTGCCTTCAGCCAGCACGGGTTTCTTTCTGCTTCGGCGAAGGTGTCCGGTTCATCTGTGCTTATGGCATGTAGTTCGGCCACCTCTTGTTCGAGTTCGCGAGCCGCCAGTCCAGGTGGTTCACCTCCTCCCACTAGGTCGTCCATCCTTCGGTACCTGGCCACCAGATCATCATCGTGATCGGCATCCAGCGTCGAATCCGCAGTCCGTGGTGTTGCGAACTCCATTGGTTCAGGAGGTGCAGCTACTGGCGGCGGGGACAGTTCTTGATGTTGGGCTCCTCCTTCTTCCGGCTCGGTGACGAGGTACTCCACCGTGAATTGATTTAGGTTGTGATTTGCTACAATCACGTCGTTCCACTGCCAGAAGGTGCTTTCGTCGAAGATGACGTCGCGAGACACGTGAGCTCGCCCCCCCGCAGGATCATAGAGTCTATATGCCTTGCTCCCGGGTTGGTAGCCGATGAAGACGACTTTCAGCCCCCTGGGATCGAGCTTGGCGAGGTGGGGACGTGCTACCTTCATGTATGCAATACAGCCGAACACTCGGAGATGATGTACCGCTGGCTTCTTGTTGTACTAGGCCTCGTGTGGCGTCTTCCCGTCGAGACTTCGCGTTGGCGACCGATTGAGGAGATAGGCGGCCGTCATTATCGCCTCTCCCCAGAATCTCCCGGGCATCCCGGCCGTCATCAGCAATGACCTCGTTGTCCCGACGATGGTCTGATTTTGGCGCTCCACCACTCCGTTCTGTTGGGGGGAGTAGGGCGCCGTTAGTTGCCGTTGCATGCCGAGCTCATCACGGTACTTACCGAAGCTCTCTGAGGTGAATTCTCCACCTCGGTCCGTGCGTAGCACTCGCATCTTCTTCCCGCATTCGGCCTCCGCTCGCGCTTGAATGCGCTTAATCGCCTCTGCCGCCTCACTTTTCGCTTGCAGCAGGGTCAACCACATAAAGCAGCTTTTATCATCAACCAGCAGGAGAAAAAGGGTCTTGCCGCCTGAGGTCGCCGGCTTGATGGGCCCGCAGATATCGCCGTGCACGAGCTTCAATGGTTCACCGGCGCGGTAGGATGCCTGAGACAGAAAGGGGGTGCGTCTCTGTTTGCCGATGAGGCACCCGTCGCACAGCTTGTTCACGCCTTTGATTGCCGGCAAACCGTGCACCATCTCCTCCCGGTGTAATTTTTGTAGAGCAGAAAAATTTAAGTGCCCATACCTCGCGTGCCACCTCCAAGATACCTCTTCGGTCTTGGCCGAGAGGCTGACGGGTTGCTCTATCTCCAACTCCAGGATATAAAGACGGTTTGTCGTGCACCGAACTTGCGTGAGCAGCCGTCGTCGAATTTCACCGTCCCACGAATCCCCGAGTCGAGCTCGGAGAACGCAGATCTAGCCCTGGTCATATGGTTTGTTGCCCCTGTGTCGAGGACTCATCGCCGGTGCTCATGCTGCTCGTCCCTCTCGCCGATATGAGCGAACACTCGCTCCTCATTCAGTTGAATTGACTCCCTAGCTGGTGCCTTTGCTACGCCCAGCTAGAGCTCTTCCTCGGGTTCGCCGCTCACCAGAGGAGTAGTTACGCTGTCGTTGATTACCTCCACTTCCATGGATTTGGAATCGAAATTGGAGACTTCGAATAAGACCGATGCACTTACCATGAAAAGAGCTGGCTTGTCCTCTTCGGATTGAGCCACATGGGCCTTCTCGGCCTTCTCCTTGGTCCTGAGCTTTGCTCCAGCAATTCTTGCTCAGGTGACCTCTCTTCCCACAGTTCGAGCACTGGATCGGCCCGACATTGGTCGGACTCCTTTTTTTGATCCCCATCTTTCCCGCGCGTGCGGTGACCTCTCTTCCCACAGTTCGAGCACTGAATCGGCCCAACATTGGTCGGACTCCTTTTGATCCCCATCTTTCCCGCGCGTGCGAGATTTCCATGGCTTCTTACCGCCTTTGCGGCTGGAGGACCTCTTCCACCGAGAGTGGTGATGCTATCGGCAAGCCCCGTGATCTGGCATTAAAAAGTCAAGACAAACAACAGCTCCATATGTCACTTCTTTGACCAACCCAAGTTATCGTCGAAGCAAGCGCGTTGGCAGGAGTGCGTGGCCGAATTTGACTTCCAGTTCGAACACATGTCAAGTAAAGCAAACCAAGCTGCTGACACCCTAAGTCGAAAGAGCGAACATGCGGCCCTGTGCATGTTAGCTCATCTACAAGCAAGTAAGTTGAGCGGAACAATACGAAAAAGTATCGAGGAACACCTAGCCAAAGACCCGGTTGCTCAGCCCATCATGCAGCTAGCTAAAGAGGGGAAGACTCGCCAGTTTTGGGTCGAAGACAATTTACTCTTCAGTAAAGGAAATCGTCTTTACGTCCCCTGTTCGGGGAACTTGAGGAGACTCCTACTAAAAGAATGTCACGACACACCATGGGCGGGCCACAACAGGTGGCAGAGAACTTATGCCCTCCTAAAAAGGGGTACTATTGGCCGAACCTCTGCGACGATGCGATACAGTTTACAAAGACCTGTCTTATCTGCCAACAAGACAAGGTTGAACGAAACAAAATTGCGGGACTACTAGAACCTCTACCGGTCCCATCCCGACCGTAGGAAAGTGTTTCTTTAGATTTCATCACACACCTCCCCAAGGTAGGATAAATGAAGTCAATTTTGGTCATCATCGACAGATTCTCCAAATACGCCACATTTATCTCAACCCGCAAGTCATGCTCGGCTGAAGCGACCGCACAGTTATTTTTTCGACACGTAGTCAAGTTGTGGGGCATTCCTACCAGCATTGTCAGCGATCGTGATTCGAGATTCACAGGGACCTTCTGAACTGAATTGTTCAAGCTATTGGGGTCGAACCTAAACGTCTCTTCGAGTTATCACCCCCAAACTGACGGACAAACAAAAAGGTTCAACAGTATGCTTGAGGAGTTCTTACGTCATTATATCGATGCGCGACAGAAAAATTGGGTTCAGATGCTCGATGTTGCTCAGTTTAGCTTCAATTGCCAACAAAGCTCGTCGACAGGGAAAACCCCTTTTGAAATAATATGCGGCAGACAACCACTCATGCCCCATGTCATTGACCACCCTTATGCTGGAAGAAGCTCTCAAGCGTACAACTTCACCAAGGAGTGGAAGCAAACCTCCAAAATAGCACGAGCGTACTTAGAGAAAGCCTTCAGAAGAATGAAGAAGTGAGCAAACCGCAAACGAAGAGCATTAGAGTTAAGCTGGTGACCAAGTCATGATCAAGCTGAGATCAAAACAATTTAGATTCCTGGAGAATCGGGACCAGCGACTAGTGAGAAAATACGAGGGACCAATTGAGGTCATCGAGAAAGTCGGAAGGACCTCACATCGTCTCCAACTACCTACATGGATGAGAATCCACCTTGTTATCCATGTAAGCAACCTCAAGCCATACCATCCAGACGACGACGACCAGCAATGCAACCAAGTGACACGACCATCAGTAACAATGAAGGACTCGAGTAAGAAGGAAGTAGAAGAAATTTTGGCCGAGCGAACCCGTCGCATTGGCAAACCTAAGCGTAACTTACAAGAATTTTTAGTCAAGTGGAAAGGACTTCCAAAAGAAGAAATCAGCTGGGAACGTGCCGACGACCTGAAGACAGCCGCATCGCAGATTTCAGAGTTCGAAGAAATGAGACGGTTGATAGGGATGTCAACCACTTAAGTGGGGGAGGATGTCACGGTCATGCTTGTCCAAGGCATGTCGCCCATGACTGCATGCCCGTGACACGCCGAAACCTATGCCTTGTACTACTTTATCGCTTTCTTTATTGCTTTCTTTACCGCTTTCATGTTGTATTATTTCTTTCTTATTTTCTTTAAGAGTATGACGTTTCGGCGATGTCATGGCTACGCCTAGTAGACATGAAATGCCTTAAAATGTACTATAGGGGGATACGACTAGTTGTCAACTTCTCCCTACCCGATAGTTATATGCAGTAAGTCGTTGTTGCCTTTTTGCTTACATTCCCATATAATACCACTCTCTCTCTCTCTTGCTTTCAAAACTCTTTTTCCAAAACCTCTCTCCCCCGCTTTCTAAAATCTTCTCTTGAAATCGAGACCTGAGGTTTGTATTCATGTTGCCCGACAGCAGGCAACGTAACTTGAAGTAGGCTTGACCCACCCAACATCCTCGCTGGCACTCGTTCCCTTCTCCAATCGATGTGGGACCCCCAATCCACCTCCCTTCGAGGTCCAGCGTCCTTGCTGGCACACCGTCTCGTGTCCACCCCCTTTGGAGGGGGGGCCTAGCGTCCTTGCTGGCACTCTTCCCTTCTCCAATCGATGTGGGACCCCCCAATCCACCCCTCCCCCCTTTCGGGCCCAGCGTCCTTACTAGCACACCGCCTCGTGTCCACCCCCTTTGGGGCTTAGCCTCCTCGCTAGCACATCACCCAGTGTCTGGCTCTGATACCATTTGTAACGGTACAAGCCCACCGCTAGCAAATATTGTCCTCTTTAGGCTTTCCCTTTTAGGCTTCCCCTCAAGATTTTTAAAACGTGTCTGCTGGGGAGAGGTTTCCACACTCTTCTAAAAAATGCTTCGTTCTCCTCCCCAACCGATGTGAGATCTCACCTTATCTCTAAGTAATGCCCATAACCAAAGTAATTTACCCTAACAAATTCAAACTGAACCAACATAACCCAAATTAGTTGAAGGGCTGATAATATTTGCAATATGAAACTAAGACAACTGCATCCAAACTTCAAATAGAAGGGAGCTGCCTGTGATAACACATCAAAAGATGATCCAACCAACTGAACCTCACAGACACAAAATTACAGTTTCAAATTATGCAACTATCCAATCACAACCTAATCAAACACTTCTTCCAACCCAGAACTAAGATCGAATGTCACTCCATTACAAAAGGAGGCGAAATTCAACAAGGAAACTGGGATTCAATGTATACTTGAAGAAGAAGACCAAGCATTCTGCATGAGAATGATTATTTTAATGATTATTTTCAAATAAATTATTTTATTAAAAAGTGTCTAATAAACTTTTAATTATAAATAATTATACTTGTTACGAGTCCCGACAAAGTGGAATTGTGACACTAACACGTGTCATAATATAATAATAAATAAGTAAAAGGGCATATGGAAAGAGAATTATGATTATTACCTCTGGCTGTAAAGCTTTAGTATTCTTTTATACACGCCACACTGAAATCCTTATTTTGATCCAAGATAAGTAGCAAACTCATAAAAGCTGCAGATCAGGCTTTTAACATCGACAAGTATAGCGGAAATGGAAATCAAATAATTTTTTCTACAATGTAGGAGGGATCCAAATGTAGCCATGGGTTTGAACATAACCAGCTTTTTCCAGTAGCTCGTCAGCCTTGGCCGGACCTCGGCTCCCGGGTTTGTATGGAACCGACTTCAGCTCACCGTTGTCGATTCTGTGCAGCAATGGCGTGAAGATCTCCCAGGCGGCCTGGACGAGAAAACTGTTTGTGAGCAAGCAGTTGACAAGAATTAGAAGATTTGTGATTCGTTAGTGTTGAAACGTTACCTTCAGCTCATCTCGTCGGACGAAATGCTGCTGATCGCCCCTTATTCTGCGAGAGTGTTTAATGTTGTTAATGAATGTTACCATGTAAACGGCGTGAATGCTACAGATGATAAAGGATAGGTCTTACGTGTCGAGGATGAGACGCTCGTATGCCTCTGGAATTGTAACGCCCTGATAACGTTGGCGATATGACAAGTCTAATTCACTCTGTACAGTTGACATTTCCAGTCCAGGTTTCTTGACCTGCAAAGTCCACAGCAAAGAAGATGAGTAACAATAGAACTCATGAACCGAACGGGGTTGCCTCGTTAACTGTTTTAAATCAAGAGAGTCGAGATATCGAGATCTGAAACTTCCATACGGGATTGGACTATTGAGCAAAAATATAAATAACGAATTCATATCTTCGATTCAAGTCCGATCAAGAGAGCGAGGACATTGCCAATTTTCAGAAGTTAAGCCACAAATAGAAAATGCAACTGAGTTGTAGAGTAAATATTCTAATAACCAAACAATATATATCTCTATTAGATGCCCTTTCAAGCATTATGAACATAGATGTCTAATGGTGTGAGGTTAGCTTATACGAATTTTTTTCGTACCGTAAGCTTCATGTACATAGCCTCCGAAGGTTGCAAGCGAATCACAAACTCGTTCCTCCCTTGTTTTTTACCTGCATCATGAACATTGATCAATTTCGAGCAACTACACAAAAGCATGCTCGATTTCGATGATGTATCTTAATAACTCTACACATTTGCGACAAAACATCAAGCACCAAGCCAATAACGTGTATACCAGTGAGAAAAACTGATACGATATAGATTACAAATGACACTTTAGATCGGAGGCCTTACATCTGAAAATGTCACCAGGAACATCCTTGAACTGAACTCGAATTTCTGCTTTTCTTGAGCTCAATGCTTTTCCTGCCTTCATTATAAAAGGAACGCCTGAAAACGAATACATACGAAAGAACGACACAGTTAATTTATAGAATCCAGAGACTAAATATTCATAAAAAAGCCCACCTGAAAACTATGTAACTTGTCCTAAAATATCTAAATTGGAATATAAGAGGGGGTTAAAGGTTTGAAGAGTATTCTCTTACCTTCCCATCTTTCATTATGAATCCTCAACACCATAGTAGCAAAGGTTGGTGTGTTTGAGTGATCAGGAACAGTAGGATCATCCCTGTAACCTTCATATTGCCCAAGAACTACTTCTTCATCCTTAATTGGCAGCACTGACTGAAGAACCTGTCCCGAAAAAGCCCGTGGCATTAGGGAGTAGAAAGAGGAGACCCAAATTCAAGGAACTTGAGAATTAAGTATACATATACAATTTACAAGATTTTATTTACATCATAAACGCGGGTTAAATCTACAATAAGATTTCTTTCGGTTTGAGTTCCTACCTTTACTTTCTCATCTCGGATGTGCTCGGGTTTGAGGGAAATAGGTTTTTCCATAGCAACCAAACAAAGAACCTGAGAAGGCAGCCAAAAAAAAATTAAGAACTTTTAGAAGTGCAAAAATAGTAGATAGTTAAGTCAAAGTTGAAATTTGTAGTAATGCAACAACAAATCGAATCCTACAAATTTTAGGACCATTGTGATATAAAAGTCCATTTAAAAACTTTAAAGTTCTCTAGGAACCAATAATATTTTGAGTTCAGAATAACTTCTCACCTGTAATAGATGATTTTGAATGATATCACGAATAATCCTGCAAAATAGAACTCGAGTCGGTGACTTGTTTAGATTAATAAGCATATGTTTGGGAGTGATTTTAGCAAAAATGATACGTTTATAGTGATTAATTAAAATTGATTTTCATATAATCATTTTAATATTTGGTTCTATGCTCTTAAAAGCGATTTCTACACAATCATAAGTGATTTTGAATTGAGGGCATGTTTAGAAATGACTTTAGAATAAGTGTTTTAAGCCTAAAGGACTACTTTTTTATTTTTGTAAAAGTGTTTCACAAAGCGAGAAAAAATGGATAAAAATTTAAAATAGAGATTTCCAGATGATCAGAAGTAAGTCGAAGATCATACCCATATTCATCAAAATATCCACCACGCCCCTCGGTACCAAAATCCTCCCTGAACACGATCTACAAGGGAACAAAATGAAAGGGGGGAAGAAAAAACAAGCATTAGTACACAACTTTTAAAAACTTCAACCAAGCTAGGACTTTCAAATCAATTGTACTTCAGCAGCATTGAATTATTGTAAGAGTTTTGCAGATGTTCACATAAAGTAATGAACCATGAATTCTCACCTGTACATTATCAATGTTGTCACGGTTCCAAAGGGGCAAGAAAAAGCGGTTTGCGAAACGAAGTACCAACTGAGAATTCAAATCACACAAGAACATACATAAGACTGTCGTTTTAGAACCCAGAGACAACAAATAATATCTTAGTTACGTTAATATTACCAGATTTTGAACCAATTCCTTCCCCAGATAGTGATCGATACGGTAAATTTGTGGTTCATCAAATAATTCTCCAATCTGGGAACTTAACTTCTCAGCAGATGCTAAGTCCTTCCCGAAAGGTTTCTCCACGACAATCCGGGTCCATCCACCAAGATCAGCTAAAAGTGGATTAAACAGCCTTTGATAATCAATATCCAGATATAAACGAACGCCAACCACAAGAAAATAATCTACACTTAAACGTACATCTATTCATGCAATAATGCTTGATCATCCTGCAGACAGACGGATATACCGAAGGAGGAAGTGCAAAATAGAACAGCCTGCGAGATGATCCCTCTGCACTATTTCTGGAAATCTCATGCTCTGAGATTTCCTTATCCAACTTCTGAAAGCCCTCCGCAGAATCATACGAACCACTAACATATTTGATCTGCAAAGTTTATCGCATTTATGAATGTGCGTAATTCTAGTGAATATATAATACTAACACGACAACAATGCGTAAATCAAGTAGAACTAACCAACTGCAGAAACTTGGATACTTCTTCTAACTGCGCGGCGTCAGAAGTTTTTCCTTGGACAAGATACCTGCAATCATTATTCATATTGAGCAATCCCTAACGATGGAAACCGTCGACAGAGACTACATAAGAGGTAACAATAGAAGAAAATTCTTAACGACAATCAAAGTAAAATACATAGACGCCGAGTGCACGAATGATTGATTATGAAGCTAATACACGGCGGTTGATTTCATGAAAAAATCAATGATTCCAGTAAGTTGACTCGATCAAATAAAAAACGACATTAAGAGTAAAGATAGAGAAGGTTCCATATCTCACCCACGTATGCGGTTTCTTAGATCATCATCAGAAATTTTTGACCTCGCATAACCAAAAATGTGAACTTCATTTGATTGTAGGAATCCCTAAGAATAACCATTGATTAAAAGAAAAATACTCAGCAGTTGAATTGAATAAATCAACAGAGAAATGATTGCAAAGAGAAGACTATCTAATAGCTAAGAACAAAATATGTCCCTCAAATTCATTCAGGTTGCCAGATGCTCTCTCAAAAACCTTTAGAACAACCAAACAACCAAACACCTAAGTTAAACAATCAATTCTACTCTTCAATATGAAAGGAAAATCCCAAATAAATCAATAAACCTGGGCAAAAAGGTGGAAGAGAGCTGGAAAAGTCTTCTTTTTAGCAAGATCTCCAGATGCTCCAAGAACAATGATGGAAAGACAGCCAGTTTCCTGCACATTCTCCTCTCCTGTAAAAGAGTCATTTCGGAGAGTAGATCTTTTCTCAATGTGCCACGATCCAGATTCCATCTCTTAAGCTACAGAACACATAGTTCAAAGAAACAGAGTTACAAAAATGAAATAATCATAACTCAATTTTCACTACAAGATTCAACTAAAGGCAGCCTGGGCGGAATCTTTTGCTTCACTAACAGCAATATCTAACAGCTTAATCCAAAACAGAAAGAACAAAGATATGACTTATGAGGGGGAAAAAAGAATGTAAAAGAGAAACAAATCAATGTACAACTATTCCGTTAAAGTCAACAAAAAGAGAACAAAAGAGAGAGAGAGAGATTATAAGGAATCCACACTAGTTCGCGGATCTGATTCTCTGAGGGAACGAAAATCAAACCGAGCCAACAGCAAACTTATCGAACGAATTCAGTAATGATCAGAACATCAAGTTCTTTCATCAAAATTATCGAACAAATTCAATTTCAAAAGATTGAACAAGAAAAAGAATCAAACCTCACAAAATTAAAACCCAAATCAATGATAATGGTGTTAAAGCAGCTCAAATGGCGGAAGGAAAACAGAGAGAACACAAACCTAAGCCTCTTCTGTCCGTCTCCTTTCTTGGAATTGGCGTCGAATGGAATGGAGATTTTAGAGATTCTGGGAGATTTAAAACCCCTGTGTCCCCCACCAAACACTTTCGTCGTCGGCAAATGGCATTCAGCCACTTCTAGCCGCCGTTCTAGACGCGGAAAGAAATTAATCATTTTTGGGTTTGATTTTACAACAACCTACCCCCGCATTTTGGTATTATTATCTTTTTAGCCAACTTACTTGTTTCTTAATTTCCATTATCCACCCAAAATTCTTATAACTTGTCTGTTTTATCCACAATGGTACGATATTATCCACTTTAGATATAAGTTCTTATAGTTTTTTTTAAGGCTTTCTCAAAATGTCTCATACCAGTAGAGATAGTATTCATTGATTATAAACTCATGATCATTTTCTAAATTAGTCGATGCCGGACTTTCATCCAACATGTTTGTCCCTCCAATTTTATTTTTATTTTTAATTTTTTTTAAATTCATAAATTAAATGGAAGTTAGGGTTCTATTAAAATAAATTCTAATTTTATATATAATGTATCAATTAATTTAAACTTTTTTAAATATATAAGTTCACGAATTTATTGTAAACATATTTAAACAACGAGACGTTGATTTCATTAAGACATAAGTTAATCTAATTAGATGATTTAACGAAATTGCATCAATTAATCTTAATTAGGCTGCGTCATTTGTATATAATGACACAAATAAGTCAACTAGACATGTGTATCAAATGGTATTTAATTCGTCCAATCAGATTGTGTCATGTAGCAATAAACTTGCAATCAAACAAATCCAAACTAGTTTAACCCCGTGTGAATAAGGGAGTGGACTCTCTATTTTATTAGGAGGATGTGACATCTGAATAAAAGAGCGATACATGAATGAACTGATACCATACCAACAAGGTGCACCTTCTTTTTCGATGACTTAATCATGGAAACTCTATACTTAAGTGTGTTGTACTTATAGCAATTCTATCTTGGATGGCTTTATAGGAATTTTCCTCGAATGCATGTGAGTGAAGAAAAAGTACGCTGAAAGGATCCGTGTTTGTCTGTGGGGCTAATCTCCACTCTTAAAAAATAGGTAACGTGATCATGTCGCTGGGGATGCAAGGGAATGTCGGGACCATTAGGTGCCGAATCCGAATTCTGAATCTTGGGTATGAGTCGTTACAAATGGTATTAGAGCAACACCTCTCTCTCAGTAAGATGTGGTTTGGGGACAAGCCGAAGAGAGAGCTGGTGGGTATGTGACACCCTAATAAATGAAGGGTACATGAATGAACCGATACCACATTCAAATGAGAGCGATCTTACAAACAGGATAACTAAATAAGACTTAAAAGAATTGAACGTAACCACTTATATCAACAAGGTGCACTTTCCTTTTCGATGGCTTAATCATAAGAACTCTATAGTTAATCGTGCTCTACTTGGAGCACTTTTATGTTAGGTGATCTTTTAAGAATTTTCCTAAGATGCATATGAGTAAGACACAAAATATACCGGAAAGACTTTAATTTCCATGACTTAATCATAAAAGCTTTACCGTTAAGCATGTTTTACTCTGAGCAATTCTATGTTGGGTGACCTTATGTTGTCTATGGAGATAGTTTTCACTCGCTTATCCAGATTACATGTTAAATTAATAACTAAAATCTTATAAAATTCAAATATCAAATATTTACACGTCAAACACACCACTAACATCTCTTACAAAACACTAAATATTCTTAATCTTTTTAAAAAAATTAGGGTAGGAGTTAATTGGGTTATAACCCTATATTTCGTGTTGGTTAGGTTACCCTGACCAAAAAAATGTTAACCCCAGACCAAACCGAATTCTTTAGTTTTCCAAAAATTAAACTCAATCCAAACCGTAAATAAAAATCTAACCCAGCTCAACCTTTATAATTTTGGTTCAGTAGTCTGAGTTAGTCGGATTACAAAGTCATATTAACACCTTTTGTACGAACGTATTGACTGATTTAATCCATTTAATCCCAGACCAAACCAAATTCTTTTGTACGAACGTATTGGTTCAGTAGTCTGAGTTAATCGGACTACAAAGCAAATCTAATAAACAAATAAACAAGCTAGAAATTCGATCAAGCAATATCACAAAAAATTAAATATTTTAAAATCTAATGCGAAGTATATTTTAATATATTTTTTAAAATTAACTTAAAAAATTATTAAGTCACGTCAACAAAAGATTTATGTATAAAAAAAAAATTAAAAACATTAATTTGGCACTTCCCAACCACTCCTAAATTATTTATTTAAAAAAAAGAGAGAAAATCTCGAAATTGCCAATTTGGAGATCACGAGATCAGAAAACGTATCCACGTGTCAGATATGATGGATCAAATCCTACGTGGACCATCGATCGACCTAAAACCTGGTACGAGAAAACGAATATACTGTGGTTTTGGGAGCAGCTAATCAAAGAATCTTTTATTACAAGTTCAACGCTTTTTTTCGCACGTGAATCACGTGCAAAATGGGAACCATTTCAACGTGGCCAATATATATATTTTTTAAGATGGGGAGAGATTCATTAGAAATAAAATTGAAAAAAAAAACTAAATTTGTGTTTAATAAATTCATAAAATTAATTTTTTTTTTTTTTATAGACCCGACAAAATAAATGGCCATGCCCGAAGTTATTACCTTAACCGTAAGGAGGGGATGTCGAAGGCTGAACTAGTGACTCGAGTGAAGTCGTAACAAGGTAGTCGTACTGTAATGACCAAGATCCACCGCTAGCGGATATTGTTCTCTTTGAGCTTTCCCTTTCGCTTCCCTGAGCAGATATTGTCCTCTTTGGGCTTTCCCTCAAGACTTTAAAACGCGTATGCTAGGAAGGTTTCCATACCCTATAAAGGGTGATTTGTTCTCCTCTCCAACCAATGTGGGACATCACAATCCACCCCCCTTCGGGACCCAGCGTCCTCGCTGACACTCGTTCCTTTATCCAATCGATGTGGGATCGTCCCCAAATCCACCCTCCTTTGGGGCCCAGTGTCCTTACTGGCACACCGCCTCGTGTCTACCCCCCTTCAGGAAACAGCGAGAAGGTGGGCACATCATCCGGTGACTGGCTCTGATACCATTTGTAACGACCCAGATCCACCGCTAGCAAATATTGTCCTCTTTTAGCTTTCCCTTTCGGGCTTACCCTCAAGGCTTTAAAACGCATATGCTAGGGGAAGGTTTTCACACCCTTATAAACGATGATTTGTTCTCCTCCTCAACCAATGTAGGACTTCACATGTACTGAACATGCGACTCGATCACAAGAGCTACAAAAAAAAAAAAAAAAAAATAGTCATTTGTTAATTATATTTTTTTAATTCAAGAAACTATTAAATGAATTATTTTAAGTTTAGGAATTTTTTTTAACATCATCTTCTCATATTCAATTTCTGTCCTTTAAATAGATAATAAATCTTTTTTAAAAATTGAGTGGAGATATTTCTAGTACACTTACCTTATTACTTCCATTAAATATTTGACACGTCATTAAATGATATATTATTTTATTCTATGTAGACTCTATTTCATTGTTAAATCGTCTCTTAAGAAAAATAATGATTAAATAAAAAAAAGAAAAAAAACATTTGAGTGGGACTATTAGTTTGGGATGAAAACTCTTTAACACTTAAATACAATTCAACATTTAAAAAGGTTTCAAATTATAACATAAAAAATCTACCGCTAGTAGATATTGTCTACTTTGACTAATAACGTATCGCCGCTCACGGTTTTAAAACACATCTACTCCATAGAGGTTTTCACACCCTTACAAGAAATATTTTATTCTCCTCTTCAATTGACGTGAGATCTCACACACAAATACATTTTTAACTGTTTCAAAAATACCCTTTGAATTTTCAAAATTTTCATTAGTACCCTTTAAGTTTTTTTTAAAAAAACTTCAAAAACACTTTTTAACTTTATAAAAAAAAAATATATATATATATAATATATTTACCATTAGTACCATATTTCTATTAAATTTTTAATAGTAATATTAAAAAGTTTGACAATAATTTATGAAATGCTGATAGACGGTTTTCATTTATATATTGACGATAAGAAGTTTTTGAACTTTTTTCTAGAAAGGTAGAGTTATTTTTTTTTTAATTGAAGGATATGAATGAAACTTTTTAAAGTTTAATAGTATTTTTGAAACATTATTAAAAATTCAATGATATTTTTGAAATAAAATACGGTTCTCATCCAAAACTAATTGTATGAATATTTATAACCTTATTATTTTTAATTATTTATTTTTATTAAACTAAAATATTAAAATAATATTAACTAGGTAAATTTTAATTTATGAATAAATATTAAATAATATGCTTTTAAATTTTCAACAATTTAATTTTCATTCGTTAATAATATTAATAGGATTAATATATCTTACTCATGATTATATTAGTTTAATAATTAATTGTGTTAATAAATTTTTAATAAAAATAAATAATATATTTATTTATTTTATATAACTAATTATATGACTTTCTTTTCCTATAATTATAAAACTTGAATTATTAGTTAAGAAGTTAATTAATTAACTTATAAGCGATATTGTGTCTATATTAGAGAAAGTTTATTAAACTAATTGATTTTAAGTCATCATATAATATTTTTAATTAAAAGTTTTTGCTATAATTATACCAAAAAAAAAAAAATTACTATCATCCATTTGGTTTTCTACATTTCAAACTTGGATCGACCTTAGACCTAAAATTCACCTCTACTAACCAATCACTACCGTTGATTTTTTTGAGAGGAATACGATCATCATTAAGGCGAATTTCGAGTAAACATTATTGTGTGTATGTTGTCAAATACTTAAACGTCTAAGAAGTTAGAGGTTCTAGTCCTTCCGTACATATGTATTTGTACTAAAAAAGGTGAAAAACTACGTTTTTCGTTCACGAGATTTGAGTACCTTAAATTATCAATTATTAGTTTCAAACTTACGGTTTGAACACTCCACAAGCAAGTTGATAAGACGTACATGAATGCTCGTGCATACAACCCTAAATCATGAGTTACAAAGCACGGGGATAAGACTCAATCATCAAATATAAAGAAATATCATTCCAAAACCCGTCAAAACTCATCGTATCGTAATCCTAATATGTTTAGCATACCATCTCTTTTTAAAGTCTGATTAAACTTTTTTTTTTCTTTTTCTTTTTTTAACTTTTTTTCCTTTTTCTTTTTAAAAGTTAAATGGAAAAGCAAACATAAAGGTGATAAAGAACGTATGAGATTGATAATTGTAGAATCATATTGCACTAAACAACTAGAAAAAAAAATACATTTCTTTTAAACATATTGTTGTGGGTCGAATCACGACTTCTCACGTGACCCATCCATCGAAAGACACATGCTCGAGCCCAAGTTTGAAGCATGGAGGATGAAGGCAAGGTAACGTCGATGTGACACCTGAATAAAAGAGGGGTACATGAATGAACCGAGATCACATTCAAACGAGAGTAATCTTGAGGATAGGATGACTAAGAAAGTTACTGCCTATATCAACATGGTGCACTTTTCTTTTTGGTGGCTCAATCTTAGGAACTCCATAGTTAAACGTGTTTTACTTGGAACAATTCTATGTTGGGTGACTTCCTAGGAATTTCGTGGGATGCATGTGAGTGCGAACAAATCATGTTGGAAGGACTCGTGCTAGCTCATAGGATAGTCTTCACTCTTAAGAAGCGAGAAGTAGGTAGCGTAACCAAAGTGTAGGAGAACATCGGGGTCATCCAAATTCCAAATCTTGATTTGAATCTTAGACATAGGACGTTACAATCGAGGTTGCTAGAAGGCCTTAGAAGGTCGCTTCAAAAGCCAAAGCTCCTATGGTATTTATAATGATGGTATATTTTCCTATTAAAATAAAATCGTCATTACATGTATGATATGTCTAATATGTGTGAAAAATACTTTAAGACATTTGACTATATATGTTGTCATCGACTTAAACGTTTAAAAAAATTATTTAAAATAAAAAAGTAACATCAATGAGATAGCGAAATTGAAAAAGATGAAAACAACCACTCCTTACAAGAACTTATAAGAAATGCGTACGCCCTATTCTAACCTAAAGGATACAACTACTCTAATTTTATTTCCATGGCCTCTATAACAACACTATTATCCGAACATGAGTGTCTTACCTTTACCTGAAAAAAGATATAGCAAACATGACTTGAGTATTTAAAAATACTCATAAGTAGACCCACTATTGGGGTAGGGAAGTGCAATCACATGAAATCATGGTAGGACCTATTCCTCATCTATAGTTTCTAGTATGGGCATAGTTGAACGTGTGGTACTTCTCTACACACGGTCCACGTACATGCATATGGACCCACTAGGCGGTCCACGTACATGCATATGGACCCACTAGGCGGTCTCGTACATGTTCCCCTAGGCCTGACTATGTGGTAGTGTATGCTCACATTGCGAAAAGCCATAGAGGGAAAGGAGCACATATTATATTATATCATATCATGGTGTATGCATCCGAACTAATCATACTGGGGACGTATCCCAATGCTCGTGATATACAACATACATGATGTCCCATAGTTTCAAATCATGGTACATACTTATGATACAAAGTATACTTCTATTCTTTTTATGACATAATTTTCCTATGAGACATGCATACGTATACTCACATATCTATTATGGTCAATGTTCATGACTTATCAATGTCTCATTAGTCATAGTGTGAGCATGCTATCATAATATGTGTGGCGTCATATGGAAGTACATGGATCATATAACATTTATATCATAACATAATTCATATCATATCATACATAACACGCCATGTCATCATAAAAATATGACACGTATAGGGCAATAGGGTACGTGTCATTCCTATAGCACACAAGTCAATGAACCAAGCCTGTGGACATCCAACAACAAATCCACTTACTTGGTTGGCCTAAGCTAGAGTCCTTTACTTCTTTAATGCTAGCTTGAATCTGTTTCTTGAAATTCAATTCCACTACCCATACTAACTTTAAACGTCTCCAAAATGGTCAAAAATGGTATGCAATGGTTGAAAATGGTAGGAAAAGGTCCTCATTCCAACCTGAGTCGTCTAAGCCACCTAAGCTGAGCCAAGTCGAGAGTAAGCCGGCCGCAATGTGTCAACTGATAGGCTAGTTGGTTGCGTGGATTTCAAGCCCGACAAGGTTTGATACCAACTTCGTAGGAAGATTTGAAGCAACTTTGAAGAAGGAAGCAAAAGTTTAAAGGGTTTTAAACGTCCTACCTAAAGTGTTGACTTTCTAGTAAGTTTAAGACTAAAAATTTGAGAGCTTTGACTAAAAAGTCCTTCTCGTGCGGGTCCTATTTCTTAGCTATTGGATTGAAAGAGGAACAACTTTGCTGAAGAAATCGAAAGGAGATAAGCTCTAGAATAGCGAGATCGAGGGGATCAAACCAAGAAAAATTGAATTTTTTTTGCGTGAGGTAGCCTCTTTCCCTGAGTTATAACTTAGTATACATCAGACCATATGACTGAGAAATTGATCCTAGAGAACCATGGTATATAGGACTACATTTTTAGTGAAGAAACCTTGGAGAGACGGTCGTTGTATCATCCTATAGAACACCAGTTTCGGAGCCTAAAAACTAGTAGTGAACAAGCTACGCCACCATCTAAAGGTAGACTACAATGACATGGTCGGTTCACTAGAACAGATCACGTCATCCAGTTTGACCTTCTTGTACTATTTTGATCGATTCGCCTTTTTTAGGCTAATTCTTAAGAAATATCTTTTAATTTTGGAAAATAGACTCAATTTGGGATCTTTCCAAGTAATTTCAAGAAATTTCAAGTTTAGAAAGCCCATAAAAAGAACGTACGAACACATTTGAATAAGTAACCATTTGAAACTTTGTGTAGGAAAAACTTGTAGCAGTCGACTAGAACTTGGGCATATGGATATTTAGCACGAATTTTGACCTAATTGAGAATGAAATTTGATAGCAAAGGTTAGAAAACTTGAAAGTTGAACGATTTAGCCCGATGTTATATTTAGTGCTTCCGCCTTAATGATTGTGACTCTAAATTAGCCTATTGACTGAATGAAAACTCTGGCATAAGATGTATGATTATTTTACGATGTCGATATTAATTTATGCTTTGTTGTCTCTGGAAGCATGATAGGAGGGTTGAAAGCCCATGTATGCCTACTTGATTACTTCGGATATGTATTATGTGTCATAGAGTATCTTATGACATATGATTGGGCATTAGCTATTGTTCTACATTTCCTTGGTCCGTAGACCTTGATTTGGGTCCATATAGATCGTCTTGGGTTGGTTGGTACCACGTAGAGACGAGTGAGGTAACACTGATTGCTAGTGTTAGGATTGCTCAACAACGTACACACTCGATCTACATGAACACAAAGAACAAGATAGAGAAAATGCAAGAAGAATATTGGCTAAAGGTTTATATTGATGACTCTAGACATGTACAGTAAGAGAGAATATAGAGAATACAGAAGTACATTTTCAAACATCTGGCTAAGGAGATATATATATGGTTTAGCTTACTATATATACCTTTACCAAATATAACCATCTACTATATATATATATATAACTATTTACCATATATAGCTTTACTAGATATAACTTTTTACTATGGATAACTATTTACTATTTATGATAATTTACTTTACATGTCATATATCAAATGTAACTCTACTATGTATAATCATTGACTAAGCTATAAATAAGCATTAGACTCCATAACCTAACAATTCTCTCACTTGGAGACGGATCATCAGTCAACCAAAAGTTTCATTCTCAAACTATCATGAGCATCTTCACTACACTATACCAATTGAGGCTTTGCGCAACCTCAATATTCCAACATCAACACATTTTGTCAACATGTTTGTTGGATTCTTTGCACTCTCTATCTTCTCCAAGCACATCACCATCTTCCACTAACCTACGAGTGAAATGGTATCGTCTTCTGTGTTTTATCTTTAAATGATAAACCGGGTTCCTCATCAACTGTATAACATTCTGACTATCTCTATAAAGAATCTTTTCGTGCTGCTTTTTGCCCAATTCTTCCAAATAGTCAGTCATCTACATCGTCTTCTTTTCAGATTCACTTATTGCCACGTACTCAGCCTCAGTACAACGCATTTTTGAAGCCTAGACATCCCATCATCCATGGCTTGCTCCCACTTTGTTGTATCCTCCAACTGTAGGGTCTCACCAAAGGGCTCTAGTTCCCTTTCATCAGCAACAGATAATGTAATGAAGGTACATACATATCTGGTACTCTGATAGTACTGGATGATCTTCTTAACACCGGTTCAGGTGTCACTTGCTCTACCGCTGGTTCCTCTGCAGCAGTCTCAAGAGTTTCTTGAGTATCTGCTACAACATCACTAGGTGATTTTTTCACAACTCAACCTCAACTCCCACTTGCTTCCTTGTCTTGGAATCTTACTCCACATCTGGTTCCTCAGCAATAGTCTCAAGAGTTTCTTGAGTATCTGCTACAACATCACTAGGTGAGTTTTCCTGCAACTCAAGCTCAACTCCCATTTGTTTCGTGGTCTTGGAACCTTGCTTCACATCTGTATGGACTATTTCCAACCGCACTTTCTTCAATTCTCTGGCAATCCTTGTGAAGCTAACTCGTTTCTACTTGCTCATAACGCAGTTCTCACAAGGACCCATATCAACAGATTTCAGACCTTCTAAAACTTCTTTTGCAACCAACATCTTCATTTCTTTCACACTCATATGTCCAAGTCTATTGTTCCATAAACTTGAATTTGAAGTACTCTCAGCAACAGCAACTATGTTCATACACCCTGCAATGGTGTATAAGGTTCCAGATTCTGTGTCACGTGCTACCACCATAGCACCCTTTATAATCTTCCACGAACTCTTCCCTAACACTGTTGCATAACCTGTGCTGTCCAATTGACCAATAGAGATCAGGTTCTTCTTGGGACTAGGAATATATCTGACATCCTTTAATGTCCACTGATTTCCTGCGGGAGTTTTTATGCAGACATCCCATTTTCCTTTAATCTCCAAATCTTTGTTGTTGGCAAGATACACATTCTCGAAATTTTCTGACTTGAAATTCTGGAACAACTCTTTTTTTGGAGACGAATGAAAAGATGCACCTGAATCCAAAATCCAGGATTCAATTGGACTGTCCAAACTCAGTTGAGTTACGATCATATTGAATTCATTTATATGATCAACAACATATCCACCTTCAGACATCTGTAGATTGAACAATCTCCGCATCAAATACACCTTGTTCATAGCTGACGATTTTTCGTACATATTCGACAGCGCCTTCAACAGATTTGACTTTGTCTTCTCTTTGATGATGTTGAACGCCACGTTTCTGGATAGTGTCAACCGGATCAACCCTAAGGCTTGTCGATCATTGAGCTTCCACTGTTTCGTGGTCATGGTATCGGGCTTCACCCCCAACAGGGGTTCGTGAAGATCTTTCTGGTACAGATAATCTTCAATCTGCATCTTCCAGAAACCGAAATCGGATCCATCGAACTTCTCAATTCTAATCTTTGAACTTTCCATCTTCACAAATCGTGGTGAATTTCGCCTAACTCTTATACTAGTTGTTAGGATCGCTCAACAACGCACATACTCGATCTAGATGAACACAAGGAACATGATAGAGAAAATGTAAGGAGAATATTGGCTAAAGGTTTATATTGATGACTTCAGGCATGTACAGTAAGAGAGAATACAAAAAGTACATTTTCAAAGCTCTGCCTAAGGAGATATATATATGGTTCAGCTTATTATATATAGTTTTACCCGATATAGCTTTTAACTATACATAGCTATTTACTATTTATGACAATGTACTTTATATGTCATTTACCAAATATAACTTTACTATGTATAAATAAGTATCAGGCTCCATAACCTAACAGCTAGTAAATGTGGGTTTATTCGAGAGATGTGTGGTAATAGAGGAGGGTTGTCTAGGAGCGTTAGTTTTACGTTTAGGAGTTTTGGTTATTTAAAATTTTATATCTCGTTCTCTGCATCTCCCGTCACACTTCTTTATAATAAACTTTGAAACAACACTTAATTTGTAATTGATTTTGACTTTGTTTTTCTAATGCAGTGTTGTTTGTTTTTAAATTTTGTAAAATTTTGGGACCTCATGCATCATTGTATGTTGTTACATGCATTGGAGAATTTTCCCATTTACGATGGATACGGATGCATACATTACGAAAAGTAAAATGATCATTATGTTTATCATAATGCTACGACGGTCACTATTCCTACCGAGTGTCCTGTAATAGTATCAGAGAATGCTAGCCCGACTAGGAAAGAGGCACAAGAGGTGTGCGAACTGATTGGTGGGTCCATATTCGCAAGTATGAACCGTGTATAGAATAGTAAATACACATCCAATAACCCGCTTAGGATAGTCCCCTAAGGAAATACGACTTTAAATGATAGGTCACATCCATGATTGTGTGTGTTTGCATCTAACCCCAATAGTGGGGTCACTTACTGAGTATTTCTTAATATACTCAAGACACGTGCTACTTTTATTTTTCAGGTAAAGGCAAGGCACCCATGCACGGTTGACAGCAAAATCACAACTTTAAAGACCATGACACATGCATAGGGGAGTTGTATTTAATTTCGTAGACTATATGTTAGTATAGAGTATTTCTATTTTATTTTTACTTATGTCTATTTTGATTTTTCCGTTTTTTTTGTGTTAAAAGACCTTTTATTAAACATCTAAGTCCATGACAATGTGTTGTGAATACGTTTCAAATGATTATTTCTGCATAAAATAATTATTTCTACATAAAATGATTACATTATGTATTCGATAGCGACTTTAGATTATCGTTACAAAAAGTGACTTCATTAATGGTACCGTTCTTCTAAAAAAAGCCTCAAAAAATTAGTTAATATAACCTAATACTTAGAGGTTATTATATTCTCACAAGTAGCCTTTTTCTTGAACTTAAAAGAAGTTAGATATCCTCCCAAGTAGCCTTTTTCATGAACTTAGAAGATATTATATCCTCACGAGTAGCCTTTTTCTTGAACTGAGAAGATATTATATCCTCACGAGTAGCCTTTTCATGAACTTAGAAGATACTATATCCTCACGAGTAGCCTTTTTCATGAATTTAGAAGATATCATATCCTCACAAACAGCCTTTTTCTTTAATATATATATATAGATATAGATATAGATATAGGCTTTGAACTTGTATATGCCCGGTTGTAATGCTAGTAGCCCCTTCGATTGATCATATTACTCTGAGATATATTTTTACGGTTATTAAAAGGCAGCTACGAGAAAGAATAATAAATGTTATTCCTCTTTTGAACGATGTTATATTATTTAAAGTAATAAAAAAGTAAAATTTATTGAAATTCTAAATATAGACATCAAGCATATTCTTTATAAATTAAAATTTTTGGAAAATGAAAAAAAAAATAGTAAAAAAAAAGTGGAAAAAGAGGAATTTCACACTCTTTAGGTTATTTTGATTTGGGTATGAAGTACATGACATGAAAAGGCAACTGTTTAGGGAAAAATGAAAGAAAATTTGGCACAATTTGAGGTGTTTGGTTAGCATGAATGTGTTAGGCAAAAAGAGAGCCTTGTGTTGTTGACATGGCTATAAAGAAGCAAGCACACTCTTTTCAAAATCTTACCTAAATTCCATCTCCCTTCTCCCTCACACTCTTTCCCTCTCTTTTAACAAAATCAAACCCATTTCCCATCCAATACTCCCCTTCTTTCCCCCACGCCCATTTCTCCTCCCCCTTCACTCCTCTTCTCGTTCCCAGGTCGTTATGGAAACTTCGACTCTCAAACTCTTCTCCCCCGTGCCGTCCCGACAGTCTTTCTGGACGTCGAGGACTACTCGTGTAGTGTCATGCAGTGGTGCACTGAAACCCTCGATCTCGCCCAAGAGGGCGTCAGTGGTTGTACGAGCTGAGCACGGCGGTGCAGTGATGGAGGTTGTAGAGAGTGTGGTTTTGGCTCAACCTAAAATTGGGCGGTCTTTCTGGACGTCGAGGAGTACTCGTGTAGTTTCATGCAGTGGTGCGTTGAAACCCTCGATCTCGATCGAGAGGGCGTCGGTGGTTGTACGAGTGATGGAGGTTGCAGAGAGTGTAGTTTTGGCTCAACCTAAAGGTAAAAATGGACGGTGTTTTGGGACGTCGAGGAGTACTCGTGTAGTTGCATGCAGTGGTGCGTTGAAACCCTCGAGCTCGACCGAGAGGGCGTCGGTGGTTGTACGAGCCGAGCACGGCGGTGCGGTGATGGAGGCGGCGGAGAGCGTTGTTTTGGGTCAACCCAAGGGTAAAAGTGATGAGATTGGTGTGAAGGGTTTGGGTCCTTATGGGGGATTGGTTGATATGCATGAGGATGGAGGGATTGGAATTGTGAAATTCCTTAGAGGGAAAGTGTTTTTCATTACTGGTTCCACTGGATTTCTAGCTAAAGGTACCTTTTTTTTTTCTTTTTTTCTTTTTTTGTCAATTAAATTATTAAAAAAAAAGTATAAATAATTAATAAATAATAAATTTTTCGAAATATTTCAGTTCTTATAGAGAAGATGTTGAGGACAGCTTCCGATGTGGGAAAAATTTATGTTCTGATTAAGGCCAAAGATGAAGAAGCTGCAGCAGAGAGGCTAAAAAATGATGTATGTTTTTTTTTTTTTTTTTTTTTAATTTTCGGAATATTCAAATAAATGAACTAACCATTAATTGTTTGGAATAATTTGTCAAAAAAATTAATAATTTAAAAGGATTTTTAGATTATCAAAGATATATTTTTAAAAAACTTCTTAATAAATAAATAAATTATTATTTTTAAACTAACTAAAAATTTCTAAAGTACTTTTTTTTATTAAAAAAAAAATCATTTTCTCAGGAGAGGCTCAAATTTTTTTTTTTTTTTTTTTTTTTTTTAAATCCTTCTTTTGGAGTAATTTGTTAAAAAAAAGTGTTTAAAACAAAATAAAAAATTAATAATTTAAAAGGATTTTTAGATTATCAAAAATATTTTTTAGAAAACTTCTTAATAAATAAATAAAAACTTATTTTTTAAATTAACTAAAATTTTCTAAAGTACTTTTTAAAAAAAAAAATCCTTCTTTTGGAGTAATTTGTTAAAAAAAAGTGTTTTAAAACAAAATAAAAAAATAATAATATAAAAGGATGTTTAGATTATCAAAAATATTTTTCAGAAAACTTCTTAATAAATAAATAAATAAATAAAAATACTACTTTTAAATTAACTAACATTTTAAAAGTATTTTTTATTTATTTAATTTTTTAAATCCTTTTTTTGGAGTTAATCGTTTGGAAAATTTTGTCAAAAAATGTTTTTTTTTAAACAAAATAAAAAACCTTGAAAAAATAATAATTTAGCGTTTTTAGAATACCAAAACATTAATAAATAAAAAAAACAGTTTGAACCCACTTTAAATTAAAAATATTTGTAAAATAATTTAATTAAAAAAGGAATTATTGGTGTGGTTTGATTAATAATGGGAATTAATTAAAATTTAAATCTTGATCAGATTATAAATGCAGAGCTTTTCAACTGCCTAAGACAAATTCACGGGAAATACTACAAGTCGTTCATGATGAGTAAGTTGATTCCCGTTGTGGGGAATGTGTGTGAAGCAGACGTGGGACTACATGTCGACTTTGCTCATTTAATTGCCGATGAAGTTGATGTTATTATCAACTCTGCTGCCAATACCACTTTTGATGAAAGGTCTATGCTTTTTAATAAATATAATTATATTATATATAAATTCATGTTTTTTTTTTTATTTAAATTTTTTTTTTTACGTAGATACGACGTTGCCATCGATATTAACACGAAGGGACCGTCCAACCTCATGGGATTTGCTAAGAAATGCTCTAAGCTAAAGCTCTTCTTGCAAGTTTCAACCGGTAATTAACTTTCAACAGTTTCAATAATATCCTTACACTTTCGTTAGTTTTGTTACTACTTTGTGTCAAATTTCATTAATATCTTTCAACTTTTTAAAAAAATTTAAAAATACGTTTACTGTCCGTCGGTATCATGTTTAAAAAATACCTAGGAAATTCCAAAGTAGTATTAACATATTTAATCTTCATTTAAAAAAAAATTAAAAGATTTTTACCGTCAATCTATGGATGGAAACCATCTGTCTATACCTCTTAGATAATCTTCAAATGGTTTAATTCTTTTTTCTAAATTTTGTTGAAATTTTTTAAAAATTTAAACATTATTGAAAATTTGAGAGTGGATGGTATATTTAAATAATTTTAAAATTTAAAGTGTATTAAAAATATTTTCTAAAAATATTTTCTAAAATTAAAGGGTATTTTTTAAAATTAAGAGGCATTTATATTTTTGAGGCTTTAAACTTCAAAAAAATGAAATATTAAATAATAATATTTAGTAGAAAAATATTTGAAAAAATAAGATATTAAGAGTAATTTTGGGATGTGTAAAATGTAGCCTATGTGAATGGACAAAGGCAAGGGAAAATAATGGAAAGGCCATTTTGTAAGGGAGACAGCATAGCATTAGGCTGTGAGGCTTTGGATGTTGAGACTGAAATCAAGTTGGCCCATGATACCCAACAGGCCTTTCAAGGTAATGTTACGGCCCAAACCATGAAAGAATTGGGCCTTCAAAGGTAAGCCCAATCCCATTTCTTATCAATTATTACCCTCTCTCTATATATATATATAAATAAATAAATATTTTCTCCACGCGAATCAGAGCCAAGAGATTTGGATGGCAAGACACGTACGTATTTACAAAGGCAATGGGCGAAATGGTAATCGACCAACTTAGAGGAGACGTGCCTGTCGCGATTATCAGACCGAGCATCATCGAGAGCACTTTCAAAGACCCGTTCCCGGGATGGATCGAGGGAAATCGGTAATTTCTATACCGTGTTTAGGGTTTTTTTAAAACAAAATTATAGGGTTATAAAGCATATATTATATACTATGGTTATGAATTATTGGCAGGATGATGGATCCTATAGTTTTGTACTATGGAAAAGGGCAGCTCACTGGGTTTTTGGTGGATCCTAATGGAGTCATTGATGTTGTAAGTTTTTATTTTCTTTTCTCTCTCTTATATTTTTTAAATATTAAATAATAATATTGAGGTCAAATGTCCAATATACCCCTAATCATTATATCCTTTTATATTTTTTTTTTGGATAAATCAATTTATTTCAAACTTGAAAGCCACTAAAATGTTGAGTTTGATCAAAATACAGGGATAAAAAGGTAATTTTGCAATTTTGCAATATAAAATAAATTCTTTTTTTTTTTTGGGTAAACTATTTTATTTCTAAAAGACAAAATATTGAGTTTGAAAATTTAGAGACTCAAATGAAAGTTTGATCAAAATACAAGGATAAAAAGGTAATTTTAAATTTTTACAATATAAAATAATTTTTTATTAAATATATAAATTAATTTATTTCAAATTTGAAAGACTAAAAATGTTAGAGTTATGAAAGTTTTGTCAAAATAGAAGGACAAAAAGGTATTTTTCATTTTTGCAATATAAAATAAAATTCTATTAAAAAAATTATTTTATTTTTTTGGTAAATTAATTTATTTCAAATTTGAAAGAGTAAAAGTGTTTATTCAAAATATAGGGACAAATGGTAGCTTTTCATTTTTGCAATATAAAATAAAATATAAAGAAATTAGGTAAATTAATTTATTTTAAATTTGAAAAGACTGAAAAGAGAGAGAGACTGAAAATAAAGTTTAGGAAAATACAGGGGTAAAAAGGTAATTTTACATGTTTGTAATATAAAAATAAATATTTATTAAAAGGGAAATAAAGTAGGGTTTTATTGGGGGAATAGGTGCCGGCAGATGTGGTGGTGAACGCGACGCTAGCGGCAATGGCGAGGCACGGAGGATCTCCACGGCCAAGCATGAACATCTACCACGTCGCTTCCTCGGTTGCCAACCCCTTAGTGTTCAACCGCCTCGCCGCCCTCCTCCACCAGCACTACAGCTCTTCGCCGTGCTACGACGCCGACGGAACCCCGATCCGCGTCCCCTCCATGAAGCTCTTCAACTCCGTCGACGACTTCTCCGACCACCTCTGGAGGGACGCCGCACGGCGATGCGGGTTGACGGCCGACCGGAAGAACTCTAAGAAGCTTGAAGCTATGTGCAGAAAAACGGTGGAGCAACTCAAATACCTGGCTCATATTTATCACTCTTATACCTTCTTCAACGGAAGGTATGTTCTTTAAACCCCAAATTAATCCCTAATTTTATCTTTAAAAAATACCTCAAAATTTTTAAATATATTTTTACATTTTAGAATTTTTTTTTTAAATATTTGTATAAATCAAACCGTTTCAAATATACCTTTAATTTTAAATTAATAAAAAAATTCTTTAAATAAATTACTTAAAGTTTACACCCAAATTAAAAAAATATATTTACCACCGTAACTATTTTGTTTTAAATATATCTTCGAACTTTAAAAAAAATATATTAAAAATATTTTTATCATTAAATGAAAATGGTTAATATTTTATTTCAAATGTAAATTTTTAAAATAGCATCAATTCATTTAATTTTTATATATAAAAAAAAAATTAAAAGTTATTTCGGTAGAAATTATTTACCTGCACTTCATAGATCATTAAACTATGGTAAAAAAATTTAAATTTTTTTTTAGTTTTGATGGATATTTTATAAACCGTAAAACAATTTAAAGATAATAAAACTTTTGAAACTTTTTAAAATTTAAGGATTATTTGAAATAAATTATTAATATTTTTATTTTTTAAAAAAATTTAAAGAGAGTATTATTATTAATTTGGGATGGTTAATTATTTATTAAAATTAATTATAAATATTAAAAAATAGGGCTAAACTGAAATAAATAAAAAATAAATTTGTGCAGGTTTGACAACAGCAATGCTCAAGGGTTGATGGAAATTATGAGCGAAGAAGAGAAGAGGGAGTTTTGGTTTGACGTGGCGAGCATTGATTGGACAGATTACATTACAAATGTCCATATTCCTGGTCTAAGGAGGCATGTCATGAAGGGCAAAAGAGGAATTAATTAATTAATAATGTGTACCTAAATATTCCCTCAAATTGGCTACCAAAAATCAATAATTTGTAATAAGAATAATGTCTATTTGGGTTTTTTTTATTTATTTATTTATTAACTTCCAAGAATTTGGGGTCATAACAAGGTTGACCCTTTCTCTTTCTTGTAATTAATAAATGTTTTTATAAAGTTGAATATACCGTCAAATTCGAACCTTTTTCAGTTCATTTTTTAGTTAATTAATACACTCGATTAATTATTAATCTCATCAAATTCGAACCTTTTTCAGTTCATTAATACATTATTATTTTTTTAATTAAATGTATGTAGCTTAAATCTTCGAGGTTCCATTTACTTGCTTGACAAGTTAAAGAAGACGGTAGTTAGAAGAGAAAAAGTACCAGTATAATTTTTTTTTTTTTATGGTTAATTTAAAATTAATTTTAAAAATTAATTTTGATTATAAACTTGTCCGCTTTATCAGACTCAAAAAATTAAATAAACATTATTTTTTACACTTGAACGTTTTTTAGCTTATTAATTTAATACATTTTTTAATTAAATGTCTGAATTTAAATCTTCGCTCGAGGTTCCATTTACTTGCTCGACGAGTTAAATAAGAGAGGAAAAATAAGTGATATTAAGCTTTATTTTGTTGGCTTATATCAATTTTAAATTGCACCAAATTTGACTCAAAAAATTAAAATAAATTTTGCAATTTATTTTTTTACCCTTATTCAAAAAGAAATTTATTTACTCATTAATTTAGCAGAAAACAGTAAATAAATCTTTATAAACTCATTACTTTTAATAAAATAAGATTAATCATTGAATAAAATTTTCAAAAATTCAAAAATTCAATAGTTTTATCGTATCTTTCGATAAATTTATGGTAAAAATTACTTTTTTTTTAACTAAATTAAACTAAAAATTGAAGGGTAAAAATGGACAAATGCATAGAGCGGATCGTTGAAACCCTCGATCTCGATCGAGAGGGCGTCGGTGGTTGTACGAGCCGAGCTCAATAGTACAGTAATGGAGGCTGCAGAAAACTTAGTTTTGACTCGACTCAATGGTAAAAAATCTACGGTAAAAATTGAAGGATAAAAATGGACAAATGAATGTTATTATTATTATTAATAGACTAAAAAGAATATATTGTTTTAATTCTCCTCTGCACAAAGGGCAGGAATTAGTTAGTTGAAGCCACTTGAGAATACAGGATTTATGAAAGACGTGACCGCAGGGGAGTCGGCTCACCTCCGTTTCACCACGGAGCTCATCGCAACAAACACTGCAATCTCCCGCCTCTTCCGGCCGAAACCCATCAAATTCCTCCGTCATCAGCCTCTCTATCACGGAAGCCGGCGCCGGTTCTTGTTTCCGAGGCATTTCCAGGTCCAGGTCCACCCAGATCGTTTGGACTAAATCGACAGAGACGATAATGTGGAAGTTCCGATCGTGGTTGCCGGCGGCCAATTGAAGAGCGAATGTGGCGATTTCCTGGAAGATGGCGTCGGAGATGTCGGTGGAGATGTTGAAGGTAGACAGAAATTGAACGACTAAGAAGTGAGAAAGGAACGGCGGGTCTTGAAGCTCTCGGAGAAACAGAGGTAACAGAGTATCGGAAATTAAGGTTTCGGGGGTTTGTTGGAGGATTTGGTTAGAGGATCGAGAGACGAATTGGTTGGAATAGCCTAATCGGAGTTCGGCGTATTGCATGGGTTGGCCGTCGGTGGCTACGCCGGTGCTGTTGCGTGGGTGGCTGTGGATGCAATATTGGAGAGACAGAGTGTTGGGGTTAGACATGGCGGACGCGGTGAGGAACAGACGGTTTTGGTTTGGGATTGATTTATAAGTGAAGAAGATGGGTTTAATTTTGGAAAATTTCTTGGAATTGACCGTTGGGTTACTGATTTGGAAAATTCTTCCACTTCCAAACTGTTTCCATGGCGGTGGTGTTTATGGAAAATACCTCCGGTACTTTAATCATTATTCATAGGTTGGTTATTTTCCGGCGACCTGCTCCACCGGTCACCACCGCCCCCAAACCCACTTTTTTTTCTTTATTTTTTTTTTAAATTATTTTATAAAAAATATTATTTATAAGTAACGTATCAGAGTGTTAGAATCGTACATTTTCAAGCCTGCGGCGTTGTGATGTTAACACGCTCACGACAAATCATAAGGATGACTCAAGCCTCATATGCATTTTTCGTTCGCCTTGTGGCTTTGTCGAACTGTCGGCAAGATTCGCATTCGCCCATCGAACATCGCTTCGAAATTAAACGTTTAATCGTGCGTGTATGTTTAATCGTGTGCGACACAACAACGTCGCATCTCATTATTATCTCAATTTCTAGCAACATGATTCATGCATTGTGATGTCCTCCTTTGTCGAATTTATAATTAGTTATTTTATTATTATTGAGTTAATTTATTAAAATAAGTTTAATTAAATTAATTTTTATTCTTTAATAAATATATTAGAAACAATATAATTTTTTTAAAATTTTTTTAGTTTATTCAACTATCAACTTTACATAAATTAATATTTCCCAACATTTTAATAATTTCATATTGCGTTATTGAATTTTTGAAACATCTATTTATTTATTTTTATCATTTATTTGAACTTTGTTTTTAATAAAAATAAAATATTAATAGATGAAATATTTTACCACTTAATTTTAATATATAATTTAAATCATTATTAAAAATATATGAAATTAAATAAAATTAAAATAAATAAATAAAATTTTAAAATGAAGATCTTCTCTGTCGTGCTCGAGCATTCGTTCGCAAATTCCGGATTTCGAAATGAAGAGCTTCTTCTTTTCAACCCTAATTCTTCGATCGCCATACCGGAGCCCTAATCTTTTTCAGCACCTTCAATGCCGAGGAGTAGCGAAGGTTCGCCTCAAATGGGTCAAGAATCGGAGTCTCGATCACATCATCGACACGGAGACCGATTTGAAGGCCGCTTCCCTCCTCAAGGACGCCATTAAGCGCTCCTCTACTGCCTTCATTACTGTTAAATCCTTCGCCGATTGGCAAAAGCTGCTCGGCCTCACCATCCCTGTTCTTCGATTCATCCGGAGGTATCCAACTCTCTTTCACGAATTTCCTCATTCTCGTTACGCTAATTTGCCTTGCTTTCGTTTGACGGATACCGCGCTGCTTTTAGATCAGCAAGAGAGTAGTATTCACCAAATTCATGAGAGCGATACTGTCGAAAGGCTTTGTAGAGTGCTTATGATGATGAAAACTAGGGCTATTCCTCTTCAGTCGTTGCGTCCTTTAGAATGGGATCTAGGTCTCCCATGTGGTTTTGAGAGGTCATTGATTCCCAAGTATCCGGATCATTTTCGATTAGTGAAGGCCTCAAATGGAGATTGGTGTCTGCGGCTTATGGAATGGCGCGAGGAATTTGCAGTTTCGGCCTTGCAAAGGAGCAATGAGAGCTCTCAATTGGGAGATGCGTATAGGCAATTCAAAAGGGGGCGTACCACATTGGCTTTTCCCATGAGTTTTCCGAGGGGATATGGGGCACAAAAGAAGGTAAAAGCTTGGATGGAAGAGTTTCAGAAGTTACCTTACATTTCTCCATATGAGAGTTGCAGGCAAATTGACCCCAACAGTGATCTCATGGAGAAACGAGTTGTTGGGGTTCTACATGAGCTTTTGAGTCTCACTCTCCACAAGAAAACTAAAAGAAACTATTTGAGAAGCTTGAGAGAGGAAATGAATCTTCCCCATAAGTTCACTCGACTCTTCACCCGGTATCCCGGAATCTTCTATCTCTCTTTGAAGTGTAAGACCACGACTGTTTCTCTTAGGGAAGGGTATCAGCGAGGAAAGCTAGTGAACCCACATCCTTTGACACGTCTAAGGGAAAAGTTTTATCATGTCATGAAGACTGGTCTGTTTTACCGGGGGAAAGGTGCTGCCTTGATAGAAAAGGAGGGCATTTTGCTTAATAATACAGCCGAGGAGATGGTGGAGAATGGTCTGGATGTTGAATCAGATGAGACGGGTGATGATGAATGCTTAGAGGACGAGAACTCGCAGGCAGAGGAATCTGATTCAGATTAATGGAGTCTGATAAGTGGATCCTCCCTTTGCTAGTTGCCAAAAAAGAGGGACAAAAATCAAGCCTCCTATGCATATATATGCGAAATGTGAGTTTACCCTTTTCCTGGTATTTTTTATGCAGTTGCTGTTGTTGCTGGAAAAAAAAAATTGTATTATTCCTTCATTAGTTTCGTTCATCACATGTCTTGGAGGAACTTAAAGGATTGGGAAATTACGGAGCAATTGATTTTATTGCAATTTAGACGGAATTGAGTGATATCTTTTGTTTTGCTTGCAGTTTCATTGGCAGATGACACCATTTGAGGGATCAACATTGTCCCATGCAAAGCAATGCTTTATAGTTTATGTGATAAAGACATAAGCTATAGAGGAAAGAAATGGTTTGTGGTGACAGAGATTTGGAAAGATGGGACTATCCACATTCCCTACACAGGAAAAGAAATGCTGAAGCTTTGCTATGTAAGAAACAGCTTCTTTTCCGTACTTCATGACGTTGGAACTCAAAACTTGATCCAGCAAAAGGTTGAAGAGGACATGGCTGGTAAAAGAAATTATATATTCGGTTTAGTTACATAATTTATGACGTTCCTTTGTTTCTGTTATACTTGCATTGAAGGCTGAAAATAGTTGTTTGGGCACTTCTCCTCTAGAAGGTTAGACAATGAGAGTCATTTTGTTGGGGTTTCTCTGTTAGAAATCATATCTAGAATTTTATTTGTTAGGTTGTAGACTATGAACAATGTAGAGCCAAGCTAAGCTATACATGACTTTCATGGTGCTTGTGTTGTATCAAGCTTACATTTATAAATTTCATCTCTCTTTCAGCCTTATGGTTAGATTGAACTTTGTTCTCTTTGTTGTCTCTGTTGCATGTATTTAGTGATATGAACCAAGGCAGCAATCGAGTAAGATAATCTTGAAGGAAAGATGTGAAGAAAATATTATTCGAATTATTACAATATGTTGCAATTCATGTCTCATTAAAGAAGAATTAAACTTCATTTATTCTTATATGGTTACAAATTTTGGGTGGATGGTAATCTAGAGTTAGGGTGTTTCTTTAATGTATTTTAAAGTTTTTATTTACTTGGTTACATTTACATAGTGGTTAATTATGGTCATAAAGTATGAAGGTTACAACTCATGAAATGCCTCATGGAATGTAAGGGTTTTAATTATGGTCATAAAGTATGAAGGTTACAACTTATGAAATGCCTCATGGAATGTAAGGGTTTTCAATTTTGTGGCGGTATAAAGTCATGTATGTTGTGTTTGTAATGTAGACTTAAAAAATGTAGTTTTTGTAACGTAGACTTAAAAAATGCATTAAAAAAAGCATTTTTGCTTTTCGGAGTAAGTTTCTTTGCAATTCTATGTAGTTTAAATTGCATGTTTAGAATCATTCCAGCTTGATATGATTGATATTTTTTGATATGATTGATATTTCTTGACATGATTGATATTGATTCAAATCTCAAATAAGTGCTTTTGTTTTGAGATATTTGATCAACAAGGTAATCTGAATTTTATTTTTTCTCGAATTGAAATCAAATTGATTTTGAGGTTTTTAGCATTTGTGAACTAGGGGTTTGCATATCCAAGCGCTTATGACGGTTCTTAGATTCAACCAACTAAAGATTTGCCGTTCTTAGATTCAACTAACTAAGGATTCTTATCATTTAGGATACAATCCCTAATCATTTAGTGTACTCATAGATAGACCAATTCATATATTTGGACAGTAACCTTATATCGAAGGACCAAGCGGAGCGTTAGGGCAAACAAGCTTAATTAAGAAGTAAGAGAAATTAAATTTAGTATTATTTAATCTATAGCGAAATTAATTAATTAATTAATCAATTCAAATAAAAATAAGTAAATATTTTTACATTAAATTACTAACATTGATAATAAAAAGAATTAATTCAGTTAGTAAAAATAATTAAATTGGGAAGGCATATTGCTATGAGTCTACCTCGCTAACAACGCACAGAGACATGTGTACTCTCAGGAGGCCGCTAAAGCATCTAATAGATGGGCCGTATTGGATCGAGAGCGAGTCTTACATACGAGCTCGAAGATCATAATAAGAATAAATATAGAAAATAGGAAAATGTTAGTCAAAATACCCTGAAACCGATAACAACACCTAAAAACTCCAAAACTTTACCGAAGATGCACATCTTTAGAAGGATGTCATTCACTGGTAGCAATTTTGAGATAGATATGAACAAAGAACTCAAGCCAGAACCAAAATAGTTTATCCTGAGAACCTGATCTAGACGGCAAATTCTAGATGAACCGTTAATGGAATATTTTTAAATTTTAAAATAGATAATTAATTAAACTAACGGAGTAAATTAATTATTCAACAAAATTGTTTTTAATTTGTTCAAAGTGACTGGAGGCTTTAGAGAAACCATGACTGATTAAATTAAATAACGTTTAGAGTTTTAATTGTCAGTTTTGTAAACTGATTAAATTACCTAACCGGCAATAAAAATCTGCTTGACTCAAATATTTTCTTAATCATTCATGAACTATCAATGACGTTCTCAAAATTGTTCCTTCCTTCAAATCTTTCCCTTTCATGGAACGATGCTCTCCGCGTGCTGGCACCCAAAGCTACCAGTCAAAATCCCAACGAAGCCTAACCGAAACCCACAGCCCACTGCCCTCAAAGATGAGCTGAATGTCTCATTCCTTTCTTCCCCTTTTCGAATTCAGGCGGATTAATCAATTTTACAACAATCCAACCCTACATTCTGTTTCAGCCTTTGATTTCTCTTCGATCCCTCTCGTTTTGGAGGGAGGAAGAAGAACAAAAAAGGAGAAATGGAAAGCGTAGCCGTCTGGCAAACGGTGGGTTTATGTGGGTTACTCTCGTGGATTGGTTTAGCTTCCTACATTAACCTAACTCACAAGCTTCGATCCTTGCTGCAACCTTGGGTGGCTCGACATGTCGTTGCAGGCGCTCCTCTTGTTCTTCGAATCCAGGTTTGCGATTGTTGGAACTGATTATGCTTCTGTTCATGTTTGGATTCGTTGTTTAAGGGTTTGTGGGTTTGCAGAGATATCAGAATTCGTTCTTCGATGCCCTGTTTTCTGGGTTGTCTTGCATCGTTTCTGTGTCGTTCTACACTGCTTTTCTTCCGCTGTTATTCTGGGTATGCTTTTAATCTCTCTCTATTCGTTTATCCTTCACTTCGTTGTTCATGGGCTTACTTTTTGTGTGAAATTGTAGAGTGGGCATGGGAAATTGGCTCGGCAAATGACTCTTTTGATGGCGTTTTGTGATTACTTGGGGAATTCCATTAAGGTTTCTAGCCTTGTCCTGTTTAATTTTTCATGAATTCAAGCTTCTTATTCTCTTCTATTCAACATGTGGAGGTTTTTGTGTGTGCTTTGTAGGATGTGGTATCAGCTCCTAGACCCAGTTGCCCACCTGTTAGGAGAATTACTGCCACCAAAGGTGAGGAAGAAAACGCCATGGAATATGGATTGCCCTCTTCTCACACGCTAAATACAGTTTGTTTATCTGGGTATGTGGTTCCTTTCCCTTCATGGTTCATATGCTTGCTGTTTCCTTTTTGGTATCATATTGCTTTGTGAGATCGCACATTGGTTGGGGAGGAGAACGAAACATTCTTTATAAGGGTGTGGAAACCTCTCCCTAGCCGATGCGTTTTAAAACCTTGAGGGGAAGCCTAGAAGAGAAAGCCCAAGGAGGACAATATCTACTAGTGGTGGACTTAGGTTGTTACAAAGGGTATCAAAGCTAGACACTGGGCGATGTGCCAGCAAGGAGGCTGAGCCCTGAAGGGGGTGAGCATGAGGCAGTGTGCCAGCAAGGACACTGGGTCTCGAGGGGGGGGTGAATTGGGGGGGTCCCACGTCGATTGGAGAAGGGAATAAGTGCCAACGAGGACGTTGGGCCCCGAAGGGGGGTGAATTGTGAGATCCCACATTGGTTGGGGAGGAGAATGAAACATTCTTTATAAGGGTGTGAAAACCTCTCCCTAGCAGACGCGTTTTAAAACCTTGAGGAGAAGCCAAGAAGGGAAAGTCCAAAGAAGACTATATCTGCTAGCGGTGGACTTGGGCTATTACAACTTGGGGGTATTTTTTTTTTCTCTTCTCTCAGGGTGCGGTTGCGGTTGCGGTTCATTCTAGGATGTGCTTTTTAGCAAAAATCTTTGTTTATAACGGGTTATGAGACTCAAGCCTCGACTCAGATTTTCACACGGATGACGCGGATGTTTATAGTGACTTGTTGCCTTTTCAGCTTTTGTTGAATTTTTGTTCTGAGCTTGTAAATTTGATTGAGCTAACGGATGTATACATAACCTTTGTTGAGAATACCAAGTGGATCAGCAACTATAGGTTTGGCAGGGAGTCATGGGAAGGATGATTAGCAGAATTATGCCTTCCCTTTCATAGTGTGGATGATTTGGATGGAAGGGGTCTATTTCTCTTCAATTGAACAGAGTTTGGTTAGCTAGGATGCTCCCAGAAGTGCTTTAAATGTGAGAATAGTGATATGCATATTTGCGAGCATTGAGAAGTATTGGGACATGAGAAAAAGACAGATAAAACAAAAGGTGCTTGAGCTTCATTGAATCCATTTTCTGAAGGACACACTTCAAGGTTGAAGTGTAAGATCCCACGTCGGTTGGAGAGAGGAATGGAGCATCTTTTATAATGGAATGGAAACCTCTCCCTAGCAGACGCGTTTTAAAACCTTGACGGGAGCCCGGAAGGGAAAGCCCAAAGAGGACAATATCTGCTAGCGGTGGGCTTGGGCTGTTACAAATGGTATTAGAGGCAGACACCGGACGGTGTGCCAGCGAGGACACGGAGCCCCAAAGGGGGGTGGACACCGGGTGGTGTATGGACACTAGGCGGTATGCCAGCGTGGACGCGAGCCCCGAAGGGGGGTGGACTGTAAGATCCCACATCAAATGGAGAGGAGAATGAGTGCCAGCGAGGATGTTGGGCCACAAAGGGGGTGGATTGTGAGATCCCACATCGGTTGGAGAGGAGAACGAAACATTCTTTATAAGGGTGTGGAAACCAATCCCTAGCAGACACGTTTTAAAATCATGATGGGAAACCTGGAAGGGAAAGTCCAAAGAGGAAAATATTTGCTAGCGGTGGGCTTAGGCTGTTACATGGAGATCTCAACCTTATCTTTAGAATCAACTAGTAAAAGACTACCTTCTTATGAACTTCAACTTTGCAAATATTCTCAAATGTTGGATCAAGTAATGGATGTAAAGTGACTCAAGTTCCAAAAAAAAGCTTGAAAGTCATCACAAATGAACGGAAACGATCTCAGATACTAGACCCTTTTAACACAAAAGTTTGAACTGGTTGAAAACAGATCAATATTGTAACAGCTCAAGCGCACCGCTAGCAAATATTGTCCGTTTGGCCCATTATGTATCGCCGTCAGCCTCACGGTTTTAAAACGCGTCTACTAGGGGAGAGGTATCCACACCCTTATAAGAAATGTCTCGTTCCCCTCTCTAACCGATGTGTGATCTCACAATAGTTTATGAGAGAGGTTATGTTGGATTGAAAAGTTCTAGCAGCTCATTTTTCTTTGATTCATTTTATCTCATTTTTCATTTTCTTTGTTGTCTTGGGCTTTATCCAGTTTAGGATTGCCATAAAATTTCAACTGTCATACATTGTGATTTTACAATCTATTGCCTCTTTTCAGCCTATATTATTGTCTTGACAGCTATTTTCCATTAATATAATCGTGCAGATACCTCTTGTATTATATCCTATCTTGTACTGAAGATATACATGCTCCCTACCAGTTCGCAGGATTTGCCCTTGTCTGTCTTCTTGTAGGCCTCATTGGCTTGGGTAAGCCTTATTTTCATAAGTAAATTTATGAATCTTATACCTTTTATGGTCTCCTTTTCCAATATGAAAATGTTCATTCTATGGCAGGGAGAATATACCTGGGCATGCATAGCCCAATTGACATCATTTTTGGTCTTGTTTTCGGCCTGATGATTCTCTTATTTTGGTTGAATGTTCATGAATACGTGGACAGCTTCATTACCACGGGCCAAAACGGTATCGTCACTTTTTCACACTTTTGTCGCTATCTTTTCTCGAGTTAAGTTTAGGTTATGTGCAGTATTTTTAGGAGATTCTTCTTCTTCTTCTGAGTAGTAGTATTTGTTATCTTCAATGAATAAGAAGGAATTCAAAACAAGGGAAAGAGGATTCATCCTCCCAAACTAATGAGCTTTACGAAAGGGTATCAAATTGGCACGAATTAGAAAAGGGTTTAGCAGTGTACTGCTCTAAGAACTCAACTCCAATCTACGGAATTTTCTATTATTTGGTTTATTTCCACAATATTTGTCACAAAGAATCCGTCACATCACACTTCAACTGTAATAGCTCAAGCTCACCGCTAACAAATATTGTCCTATTTGAAGTTTTCCTTTCGGGATTCCTCTCAAGGTTTTTAAAACGCGTCTGTTAGGGAGAGGTTTTCACACCCTTATAAGGAATGTTTCGTTCCCCTCTCCCTAGTAGATGCGTTTTAAAACATTGAGGGGAAGCCCAAAAGGAAAAGCCCAGAGAGGACAATATTTGTTAGCGGTGGGCTTAGGCTGTTATAAATGGTGTCAGAGTCAGTCACTAGGCGGTGTGCCAGCGAGGACGCTGGGCTCCCGATGGGATTGATTGTGAGATTCCACTTCGGTTGAAGAGGGGAACGAAGTATTCCTTGTAAGAGTGTGAAAACCTCTCCATATAGCGGTGAACTTGAGCTCTTACAATTATAGTAACCACTTTATTTTTGCCACAACACTGACACCTTAACGCCAACTGTTAAGTTATCTAAGGGTAGATACTAAAAGCAAGTATTGAACATCTGGGCTAAAATATCCAGTTTGGAACTATACAGCTCAAATATGAATCATCCCTTCCCTCAAATTATACACACAAAAAGTGCATTTTACTCATATTTGGATTCAATGAGAGAAGCTCGAGTAAAAACAAAAGTTTCTGATCTAATCAACGATATTGAGTTTATATCAGATTCGAAATCGGACACTGCTGCTCAAGCTTTATAATATATCTCAGTAATATATCCTCAAGTGACTATGAACCAATAGTTATTGTTAGGAATCACAAACCTCCACCATGGTATGATATTGTCCACTTTGAGCATAAGCTCTCATGACTTTGTTTTTGGTTTTTCCAAAAGGCCTCATACCAATGGAGATAATGTTCCTTACTTATAAACCCATGATCTTCCTCTTAATTAGCCAATGTGGGATTACTCCTTTCAATAATCCTCAACAATTCTCCTCTCGAACAAAGTACACCATAGAGCCTCTCCTGAGGCCTATGGAGTCTTCGAACAGCCTCCCCTTAATCGAGGCTCGACTCCTTTCTCTGGAGCCCTCGAACATAGTACACCATTTGTTCGACACTTCGGTCACTTTTGACTACACCTTCGAAGCTCACAACCTTTTTGTTCGACATTTGAGGATTTTATTAACATGGCTAAGTTAAGGGCATGACTCTGATACCATGTTAGGAATCACAAACCTCCACAATGCTATGATATTGTCTATTTTGAGCATAACCTCTCATGGCTTTGCGTTTCCCCAAAAGATCTTGTACCGATGAAGATAGTGTTCTTTACATATAAACCCATGATTTTTCTCTTAAGCTAACGTGAGAGGACGTTAAAATATTACTGATGGATCATGTTCGGCTATTTTTTTTGCTAATCTGTTTGTTGAATGCAATATCTGGGTGCAGTTACATATTTCTGGGGTGCCTTAAGCATTCTATTGCTCTTTGCTTATCCTACTCCTGAGTTTCCTACTCCAAGCTATGAATTCCACACAGCTTTTGATGGCGTTGCATTTGGAATTGTAAGCACATTTTCTTTCGAAGTGCAGTAATTATAATATAATTGATGAATGTTATGTGTTTTATTGGTATCATTTTGAATGATTATACTCTCAAAAGCTCCCTGTTCTTTAGATGTTTGGTTAAATCCTTCAAATATATGAGAGATTCTGTCCTACAGATATCAGGGGTACAGCAAACATACCATCAGTTTCACCATGAAGCCGTTGCGCGTATCTTTACTCCACAACTCCCGTTTGCCATGTTTGTTGGTCGGATGCTCGTCGGTTTACCGACCATATTAATGGTGAAGTTTTGTAGTAAAGCTCTGGCTAAATGGATCCTTCCCATTGTTTCAAACACCTTGGGCATGCCCATAACATCAACCAGCTATATCCCAATGCTAAAATCGTCCTCAGCTGGTAAGGTGGATGGGAGCAAACAACGTGGTCCTCTGCATAAGCTGTTCTTCTTCTCGAGCCAGGACTCGTTTGACGTCGACACGGGTATTAGGTTCGTTCAATATGCTGGCCTTGCTTGGTCTGTTGTTGATCTTGTTCCTTCTCTTTTCTCGTATCTGAATTTGTGATTTGTTAGCTACAATCAGTTCACGTTTATAACCCAATTGAATCCTGTATTCTCTGTAGATCATATGCCCTTGCCTTAATTGGCGACTATTATATGAGAAACTAACTCCGGAAATGGGTTGTATAATGAGAAATTGAGGAAAAGAGATAAAGGCCTTTATCTGTGAGATCTCATATCGGTCGTAGAGGAGAACGAAACATTTTTTATAAGGGTATGGAAATCTCTCCTCAGTAGACGCGTTTTAAAATCATGAGGTTGATGGCGATACGTAACGGGTATAGCGGACAAAATATTTGACGGTGAGGTTGGGTTATTACAAATGATATCAGAGTCAGACACTGGGCGGTGTGCCAGCGAGGACGCTAGGTCTCTAAGGGGATGGATTGTGAGATCCTTGGATAGAGGTACGAAGCATTTTTTATAAGGGTGTGGAAACCTCTCCCGAGTAGACGTGTTTTAAAATTCTGAGACTGATGATGGTATGTAACGGGTCAAAAGGGACAATATTTGCTAGCGGTAAGGTTGGACTGTTATGTTAACCTTCTCAAATTGCAATTACGCATGAACCAATTAACTTCTACCTAGCAAATACATGCAATATCTTCTTTTCAACTACATCGTGACGGATAAGAAATTATCCGTTGTTTGGATGTTAGTGAACCAAATATCTATAAGATGAATTTTGTCGCTTTCGTTTAAGCCCATAATTTGCTCGAGTTGGTCCATTGCTTCCTTCCATCTGGCGAAGGAAGATTTTTAAAGTTGGGTTATTTGTATATTCGTTGCCTTTTGTACAACGTCAATCATTTTTTAGTGAAAAGAAGTAATTTTCCTCTTGTTTGCTCGTGATGACGTTCCTGTTCCAATATGTCTATTGGTCATCGTTTTCGGCATCTTCTCTTCCATTATGTCCATTGTGCCATTGAATGGTGGTGGTTTTGGGACGATGTACTCCTGGGAACTTAAGTGGATATCATCCTCCATCTCCTCGAAAGCGTTTGATGTCATCTCTATAGGGGTTCCTACACCCAGCTATGTGGCCCGATACGTTTCAAACAGATAGTCAAGTTATAGTAATGAGGAAATGCTTTACTACGCAAACCTTTCACACTAAAACAGTAATTTAAATGTGCCTTCACAATCTCATCCTAATCATTTATCAAACACCTTATTATTTGCCTTGTACTTAAATTTTTTGTTCTAGCCTAATCCGCTACAGGTTTGTTTGAGCAACTTAGGAATTGTTGGGTACTGTTGAGACTCCCTCCTAACCTTGTCGTTTATAGTCAATCCTTTTAAGGTTGTAGCCTTATAACTTCTCTTCCATCAATCGTTGTAGTTGTTGTAGGTACCTAAGCTTGAACATCCTATTGTCCATTCTTCGCCCCTTCCCCGTCCACTAAGGCCACGGGGGACTCCATAAGCTTTGCATCTTCTATCTTCTATCTTCGTTCACTGTTTTCTTTGCTTTTTATCAACACCTGTCATTATGGTGCATGCATAAGTATATTTCAATAATGATAAGTTTAGAATCTAAATATTTTAGGTCGCATATTGCTAAAAAGGTACGAATTTGGATGTGTAATAATACTTCGGAAACATAAACATTATAACTCTCAAGGAAAAAAAAAAATACAAGTCCTCATTCAACAAGAAAGTATATATACATACAAAATTTTGCATTGAATTAGTAACTAGTAATCACGACATCAAACATTTTATTGGTCAAGTCATCCTTCCATTGGTTCTATTTGTTGGAAGTTTCGTTAAAGTGAGTACTATCTCCACCTATGACACTGGAGGGGCTTAGCGTAACATCTAAAATTTAAGAAAATAAATAAAATATTTAAAAAAAAAAGAGAAGGAAGGAAAGCAAAATGACACGCACACAAGTTGGAGAAGTCGATCATATAGTTAACGTTTAGTTTCTTGGCCTACATTAATTTTTTTTTTAACAAATTTGAAGCTTCTTAGAGTCTGTTATTCGAGCCATTTTCACCATTTTTTTTTTGGACTTAATCTAGGGCATATTGAGGAATTCTGAAGAATTTAAAATTCTTGAAGACCCGAATCAATCTCAAAAAGTCGAGAAACAAGTAAGTAACCACATGGAGCAAGTGTTAAGAAATACTTGTAGGAGCCGATTAGGACTATAGGCAAATGATTAGAAATCATGTTTAGAAGCCTAGTTAAGCTATTTCATGATGGCTAATTCTAGAAAACTTAATAGTTCACGGTTTAGTGTCGTACTTAGTTTTGCAGCTTTCGCAGTGCATAATTGTAAACTCTGATAGAGTTAATATGCTTATAAGTTTTCCAGCATGCTTTAGTTGATTTACTACCCTTTTTGTTTGAGCATGTTGAGCATGATGTATGTTTATATATGTTGATAAATGTATGATTTAGGGTTTGGGAACCCGTATATGCCAAGTTATGCTCTTGGATAACACTATGTGCTCTAGAATATATATCATGAGTATATTAAACCATGTACCGCTGTTCTACGTTATTATGGTCCTTGAATCTAGTTTTGGATTCCACGGAACATTGGGTTGATTAAGTATCTTGTAGGGACTATTAGGGGAAACCCTATTCATGAACTAGCCAAGAGGGGGTTAGAGTCTACTTGATATAGAGATTTCAACTATCGCCCATAAAGAATCCAAAGAGTCATAGAGGGTATACTATTGGTAGCTACAAATGTACTTAGTGGGGAATTGTGACATTTTATTGTTCTAACTCGAGTGGGCATTCGAACAGGTAGTTTACTGTTTTTGCTTGAAAAGGCCATTCAACAGGCATTTCGCTATTTCTGATAGAAAAGATGATGCAACAATTTATTGTCTTATCTTGAAAAGGCAATATTAGAGTAGTTTACTACTCCTAAGATATGTAGTTTACTGTTCTAGTTCGATGAGGGTGTACGAACAAACAATTTATTGTTTCCACCGAAAAAGGCGATGCAACAAGTAGTTTACTGATCTTAGAAACAAGTAGTTGTTGCCCGACATCACTACGGTGAACCTTCTGGTTAAAGCTCAATAGGCTGTCATGTGGAGTACAGTTACTATTTTAAGAGCGAAGGGATTCTCCATACTTATAAAATTTAACCTAGGCCCTTTCCATGGGTCACAATGACTTAGTGCAATTAACACAAAGTTGATGATGGACCTAAGGGAACATAAAGTATAGAGCCCGTCATAAGGACCATGTACCTTAGAGCCCTTCATAAAGGTTAGCCCATCATAAGGGTCATGTATCTTAGTGCCCTTCACAAGGGCAACGAATCTTGGAGCCCACCATGAGGTCATGTATCTTAGTGCCCTTCACAAGGGCAACGAATCTTGGAGCCCACCATGAGGGTCATGTATCTTAGAGTCCTTCCTAAGAGCCACATATTTTAGAGCCCATCATAAAGGTCATGTATCTTAGAGCCCAACATAAGGGTCTCGTACTTCAGAGCTCGTTACAAGAGCTAGGTAAACTAGAGCTTGCCATATAACCTATTAAGTATACACTTCTAGAGTAGAAGTGTATAAAGTTGTACGCCCTATTAAGTATACACTTCTAGAGTAGAAGTGTATAAAGTTGTATGCATGCAAGAATAGACTAGAGCAAAGTTAATGGTTAAGGATTATAGTTAAACACATAGTCTAAGTATATGTTATAAAGTATAAGTACGAAGAGCCTATAAGTAGGTTCTTTACTGAGTATTTTTATACTCATTCCATGTTATTCTATTTTTTTAGGCGAAATGTAGACTACTATTGATAGCGGGAACGTGCGGAGCCGTGTGTCACGGTCGTACATTTTCAACCGTGCAGCGTCGTAATCCTGATACGCTCACAACCAGCCTTGAGGAAAACTCAAGCCCCATATTCATTTTTGTCCATCTTTGTGGCTTTGTCAGACCTTAGGTGAGGTTTGTCTTCGTCCACCGAACACAACTTGTAGAGTTGCAATACTACATTAAGGACAAAGTTGAAATGCCTAGAAACCATCTCATCGAACATTGAAATTTATCTATAAACTACTTGATTCTTAACGTAATGTGTAAGCATTTCTTCAATATCAATACATTGGGTTAATATTAAATGTCTATTGTTCTAAGCATACTACACAATATTGTAAAACATCTTCCATCCATTCTCGTATTAACAACACAAGTCATCATAGCATATTAGACAAAAGAAACTCATCTGCGTGTTCGTAAAAATGCGATTCATACTGAAGCTTCTTGAAACAAAAGGTAAGAATTCCAATAATTTCAATAGTTTTTTTCCCAAACACAACAGGAACTAGTATACGAACTAACTTACACCTAGTAGATGAAAAAACACCAGCACTATAATTTACCACAACAGATGTAACAAAATTAAACTACCTTGAAATATTATGGAGCAAGTGGCCGCAAATGGCCGAAGGGGCGAAAGAAAGTTGAATAACTTTGTATCTCGAGGATGTCTTGATCTTCAAATACAAATCAGAGGGTTTTCTATATAAAAAAGTTTTAGTTCGCAGGCAAAACCACCAATGCATGGCAGCATAAGTCACAGGATCTCTCTGACTACAACGATGCACAAACCATTATGGTATACAGGGGAAGGATTCAACTTAGCTGCTTCATAAGAAGTAGTCTGGCGTTCTACGCGTGACGTCGGGTTCTCCTCTTCTGGGTGCTGGCTCGAACTGATAGCGAAAAACCATGCAGAGAATAGAGCTAATCAATCAGCTATGGATACTTATACTATTGCAGGAAATAAAGCAAAGATGAGCATTGTTTGTGCATTCTGATCGTTGTGCAAGTTTGAGAAAGAGACCTGGATAAATGTATGACTCCTGCAGTCATCGACTTCTAAAATTGAAGCCATGTTCCCACAACGATAACAATAGTTAGGAGCACTGAAAATAGTAACCACCTTTTGTTCCTGTTCAAACAAAAGAGTCATGGACCAGAAACTTTTAAATCCATAAAACAAGATTAGAATAAGAGATTTATAGGTTGAGAAATATTAAACAAACGTATTACATGAGCCCAGTTAAATCCATCCATGACCAGTTGATGAGCTCTAGCTATCAACTTTAAATTATTCATGTGATTGAATTGTTCAGATATGTCCTGCAAAGTAGGATATGAAACGTCAGATTGAAAACCCCTTAATTTCCCTTCTATCAGCATAAGAATCCAAGGGCAAGACAACAAAAACCTTGATGCACAGTTAGAAATTACCTGGCCAAATGTATACCCAGCACCCCGAGGTGAAATGCCCCAGCCACATCGGTCATCTGGATCAGACCATAATAAGTCACACATTGGACCTTCATGCGGAACCTCTTGAACACGGTCAAAGTTTCGAATGTTATCAAGGGTTTCAATGGATGGGGACAGCCCACCATGTAGGCAAAATATTTCAGACTCAACCTGAAAGGAAAAACAAAAGGCAACAGATAAAACCATTGCATCAATACAATTTTTTTTTAGGAGAAAAGGTCATGTTAAGAGGTTGCTTGATAATAACCAATAAGAGGTTGCTTGATAATAACCAATAAGAGGCTGCTTGATAATAATCAATAAGAGGTTGCCTGATAATAATTTTAGGATAAAAAGTAATGTTAAGAGGCTGCTTGATAATAATCAATAAGAGGTTGCCTGATAATAATTTTTTTAGGATAAAAAGTAATGTTAAGAGGCTGCTTGATAATAATCAATAAGAAGCTGCATGATAATCATTTTGTCAGTTTTCTGCTATTAAAAGTTATGTTAGATTACTAATAATTTGTTTGTTTTATGATCCAATTACTAAAGCGATTGTAATATTGTAACCAAAATTTAAAAACTAAATGGCTATAGCATAAGTATTTTTCAAAAGGAAACATAACATAGCAATTTATTTTCAAAAAAATGGAAGACACGGTCATTCCAAAACGAATCAACCCACCAAAAATAAACCATAATAAAGGAAAAAAATAAATATAAAAAGAGTTCCAGACGTTGAGGATGAGAAACAGACACCAAAAAGGAGGTTAAACCTAACCGCTAGTCTACACCTCCCCAAAGATTCTCCTATTTCCCTCAAAGCCAAGTGTTCCACAAAAAGGCAAGGAAACACCACCTCCACTAATATCAAGCGCAACATTTATACCAGCCAAAGCACATGGAAGATCACCCAAAAAAAAATCCCAAATCAAAGACGCAAAATTCTCCATAGCATATGATCTAACAGGCTCACTGTAAACTAAATTTATTTCATATTATGTCCTTCAATCACATAAAATATACAATGTATGAAAGGCACCCAAAAAACAAGGCATGATATGTTGGTTCAAGAAGGTATTGTTTAATAAAAGCAATCATTAACAATGATGCTGAAAAAAAAGATCACTAACCAAGGCAGTCAAAGGAAAATAATCAAAAAGATCTGTAAACGTCTTCCATACATTAGCATTGCCATACCTACAAGTACAAAGAAAAAGACATCACGCCAAACATAATCTCAAATCACATATTGGAATTAAACTTTACAAACAAACTGTGATAAAATAAAGATTTTACCATCGACAGATAACAAAATGAAGTAATATAATCATTTACCAAAGAAAAAACATATAACCATGAATCTTTTCATCATTTGCAAAGAAAGCTTTTATGCAGTGAATTGCCATATGATGCCCCATCAAAGACGCTTCCTAAAATTTTCCATCTTTTTGGAGTTAGTCACTCATCAGATTACCACAAATAACTTCGGGTGCATTTGGTTTGTGATCTGAAAACATAAATTTAAAAACCAGAGATTTAATGAAAACAGAGTTGTTTGTGAGGAGGTGCTCCTAAGTTCACCTTTCTGGGAGAACAAACTTTCATGCCATGCTATTCATTAGATTCTTTATTGGGTTGGAGAGGTAGTCTGACAAGGTCCCAGAGGTGGTGAGATTTATTGTCTCCTTGTGGGCATCAGGTCACTATGTCTTTTTGTAATTATGATTTTAGTTTGATGTTGGATTGGAGTCTCTTATTGTAGGCTGTATTTTGGGACTCCCTTATGTTAAACTTATTTTTGTATGCCCCTGTATATTCTTTCAATATTTCAATGAAAGTTTGGTTTCTTACCAAGAAAAAAAGATGAGTTTGGTAGCAGATTTTGAAACTTGATCTTAATTTAAAAAATTGTTCAAATATGTTTAAACCATAAATGGTTCTAGTTACCAAATAAACATTAGGTTAAATCTCAATTGTTACCAACTACTTAATAAACATGTAAAAAACACTTCCAAATGGTCATACAACTTGTAAATATTATATTATACATATTTTAATTAAACAAAATCCAAATTGTATACCAAACCAAGTCCATTATTTCAACCTAGTTATTGTACAAGGTTACCAGATTCATCGATCTAAGACATTGTTAGTTTCATACATTGCACCCAGTGTTTTGTCATTGATTTCTTTTATCCAACGCTAATAAATTTCAGCACAAGAATTAAACATCAGTAGATATACTAACCCTACAGTCACATATTGGTCATACAGATCCCCCAAAATTCAAGACAGAGAAAGAGAGATAGAGTACAGAAAAACTCACTTCCTTAAACATTCGTCATAAAAGCCATAAACCTGAGTGATCTGAGAACCAAAAAGGAGAGAAGATGAAATTAAATGAAACAAATCCCCAAAACAAGACACGATGAAGTGCAAAAAGAAGTACAATTACGCACAGCCATTATTCATTCTAGAATGAACTCATGAAGTAGTCAAATGGTAGAAAACTTCAAAGCAGAAAGCAGCTAGATTATTTTTGCTCTACCTCGCTCCACTCCCAATCCCAACTTTCTGGATCAAGCATCAATTTACAATTACAGTATTGGCACTTGGGAAAAAAAAGAAGGAAACTGTGTGCATCGTTTGTTCAAATAATTTACATGCATCCTGAACCCAAATATAGTGTAAAAATCATACCTGACGACTCTCATGATTCCCTCGTAGAATGGTAATTCGGTGAGGATAACGAACCTTCAGAGCCACTAATAACTGGAGTATGGTAGACAACCATAAATATTAGCTCAAATATGTCATCCAGCCAAAATCTACAAGTCTTACATTATGCATGATTGGTATGGAGTATATGGATGCCTTGACAGAATGATGAATGGGAAAATCAAATAAATTGGTATCATGCACTTACCGTGACAGTTTCAACAGAATAATATCCCCGGTCCACATAATCTCCCATAAACAGATAATTGGTGTCCGGACACTGTCACAATATTACGTAAGTATAGATTCAAACCTGATGCAGAGGACGCTCAAAAGAAATCAACTCACAAAACATCATCTATAAGTAGAAAAGTAAGAATAATTTTGAAGGGCAATCTATTTCCCTTTTTACCCTTATTTTCACCAAAAAAGAACACATTATTAATTCGACGTTTAAATTAGTTCCTAAACTTCAACTATAGTTCCTAAATAATCAAATGTTCTATTTTAGTCCCTCAATTTTCAAATGCTTTGGTTTAGCCCAGGCCCAGGTAACCATTTGAAGTTAAACCATTGATTGTGTCAAGTAATCATGGAAGAAAGAAGATTCCTTCGGCCAGAGTAGGTCAAAACACTCCTTTGGAACTCTAAATTTATTAGAAATATGTAACCTTTTCAATCACGTGGATGAAATTCTTAGGTTTTTGTTCAAGTAAGCTACTTTTCACAATGTTTTCTTTTTGAAGCTTCCCTTGTCTCTCAGGACAGTGACATATATATTATCTAAACTCCTTTTTTCAGCAGGGCAAAAAAAAAGTTCTTTCTTGAAATAAAATTAATGAATATTCATATAGCATAACTTGTACCTTCCCTCCAATTTGGAAAAGTTCTGCAAGGTCATGAAATTGCCCGTGAATATCTCCACATATTGTTACTGGACTCTTCACAGGCTGAGTGAGGACAAAAAAAGATTCCATATAACATGTATAAAGAAGCACAAGAAGTCTGATATAGTAATCATGAAAAATAAATAATTATGTGCTACTCCTGCAATTAAAAATTGAAAGGAAATTTGAAATCTAGTTTACTAATGGATGGAAATTTAGAAATGCTAGTTCTTTACTATAAGCTCAACTCCAATTCATTTATTTTCGGATGAAAAAGAGTTGTATTAATAATAAGCATAATAAAAGGGAGGGGGGGCTGCGTGTCCTCCCTGACCAAATGGTCACAATATTTTGAACCAAACAAAGTTTGGTTCTCAAAGACAAACTGTAATAAAATGAAGAATAGATAGCACAGTATCTTGCTCCAAATGAATCGGTTATGAATTTACATTCTAACGTCTTAAAACTGAAATAATAAGAAAGAATGACAATCATCAATCACAAGCATGCACGATATAATTGTAAAAAATAATAGACAGTGTATATGATATGCAGGCCACTGTTGCAGAATGAAGACAGAACTTGTTAACATGGAAAACCTCTAGTCTCAAGATGTATATCTTCCACTAGTAAAAGAACCCAAAATCAAGAGATATTCCCAAAAAAAAAAAAAAAAACTTAGATGGGTCAAATAAAAAGGTCCGAAGGCATAAATATAATACCTGTACATTGCTCTCTTCCATTAGAACCTCTTTGGCTTTGTCACACAATGCCCTAACCTATACAAAACAAAGGAATCATGTTACTTTTACTTCAAAATGTGTCACCTAACTTGGGCATAGCACAAGGTACAAAACTATGCAAAAGTCAGTCGAAAGCTCATAGGTCGAACAAAAGGATCGTGAATTTTGACATCCTGTGGACCTATGCCAGCTATGGCGTCCCTTTAGAACTCCCTTCATCATCAATTATTCTCGTTTTTTAGCAAAATGTGTCATAGGGGAGCGACTTTTTATAATCTTCTATGATTTGTTGAGGATTTCATATCCTCCTATATAATGTACTATCTAGAGAGTAACAAATGGAATTTGCATTCCAAGAATAAGAAGGAAATCATGAAATAAAGGCAATACAGATATCAGGATTCATGAGGGGCTCATAAACACAGCAGAAACTCGTTTCTAAATGAAATTGAAAGATACAAGAGTAAGAAAATAATGCTGTTCGCTGCCCTTCCAGATCCCCATGTTGAAAGAGGCATAATACCGATATGAAAAAAGTACTGCTTCAAGGTTCAAACACAGCGAAATCAACAACTCCGTTTTTTATTTCAACAACATACCAGCAATTTACGGTAACAAGATCCACTCACACCGTTCTACCTAAATCATTGCTGAGAACCCAGAAAACAGTAAACAAAAAAATTCCCATCCAATCAAACAGCCGTCTCCCGGTTTTCCTTTTTCCATCCACAAGATTTAATCACCATCTTCTACTAAAGGCACCCAATCACATAGGCAAGGTAAGATCGCCCAATAAATTACAATCAGAAAAAATGGGAGAGATAGAACCATAGATTAAAAATTCAAGGCTCCCATCTTTCCACAATTTCTTTTAGGTCAAGAAACAAGAATCACCCGAATCGGAGCCACACGGAAACTAGAACAAAAAGATGAATCGAAAAACAGAACCTGTTGCTCGGAGAGCGGCTTGCACTGCATGAGCTGCGAGATCTGCTCGTCGAGGCTGCTGTTGGCCTCGGACAACATCGAATCCGTGCCCATACCTGCACCCGATTGAGGCGGCCAAGGTCTGAAGGTTCAGAGAGAAGGTCCGGGCGGAGCGTGAGACTCCACTGCGGCGGAGGGCAGTGGACAGAGAGAGGAGGAGAGGATTGAAGAGAGAGAGAGAGGGAGAGATGGGGATGCGCGTGAAAGAGAGAGCGAGTGGGGAATTGAGATTGAATTATAGAAACCAGCAATGCCGATGTGTGAGTGAATGGTGATGGATTATTGGATTGAGTGGAGGGAAATAAATTATAAAAAAAATTAAAATTATTAAAATTAGAACTAAATCTAAAGGTAATTGATTTTATTCTGCTGTGGGAGCTTCCATGGGAGCTCAGATGTTGATGACCAACAGGGAGACGCCACGTCATTTCTCTTGATCACACAAATAAAAAATATCTTCCATTTTTATTTCTAGCTTAATTTAATTACTCCTCGATTTGGTTCGACTCGGTTTGAGTGTCAAAACCAAGCTGAACCGCCAAGATGATTAAGAAATACAAAAAGTCTGAAACTAACATACATATCGGTATGAGCCAAAGGCGAGCGAGCATACAAGGGTATGGCGGGGCAGGGGGACGAGACAAGAAACAACTCCGAAGAAAGCAATTTTGGTTTCCAATGCGTCTCCACCCCAACAAGATGCGTCAACAATTTGTGTATGATTCAACTATTAACCAAGTCATTTTCGCCCTAGTGAGAGAGTAGAATCTCATTGCTCAAGTCTCAAAATCATAATTGTAGAGACTTATCATGATTTGTAGAGACTTATCTACTTACCCTGTATGGAAAAAAGTAAACTCCATCTCCTGAAATTATATTCCCAGCTTCTTATAAGAAAATCGTGTTCATTCATGCAAATCAAAGTACAAGCTCTCGGAGCTTGAGACGAGTTTATAACTTACTTAAGATTAACATCAAGTCGTATAAATCATCCTGTGAAATATTAATTTTCTCAATTAACAAATTTGTATAAAGAAATTAAATATTTTATGGTTCAATCTTATAAAAATCATTATATCAGATACCCTCGCTTATACTCCACATGAACGATTGGTTCAAATCATTGGGTCGCATTTGTAGTGCTATCACAAAAAATAAGATTCAAACGTCATCACATTATTCCACGTCACCATCACATTAAAAAATAAAAGGTTTAAATCATTTAAAGTCAAATAGAATGGAAAGTGACTTTTAACCAAAGAAAAAAAAAACTTTGGGTTAAATTATAAATTTTGTTCTTATAATTTGATAAAACCTCGTAAATAGTCCTTATAGATGAAACCTTCGTACAATATTCTTATGTTAAGAATTATTTATGAACGTTTTATCAAACCATAGAAATGGAATCTAATTTTCTCCCCGAACAAAAATGTCTCTCTTTCAATCAAAACGTAACGTAATCATGAGCAAAGGAAACATGTTGAACTAATTACATTACTTCTGAACATTGTGCTGTCGAAGTTGCATAGAGAGAACAATGCATAGTACTGATAACAAAGCAGAAACGAAGGTCACAACGCTAACGGTTCGAGCATCCGATCGCTTACCTGCGGGTATCGACCATGTAAGATCTGCCTCAGAATCATCACTTTCTAGCTTAAATAAGCAGCTCTTATTGTGTGGATTTTCCTGTATGCTACACTGCAAAAACAAGTCAGGAGCCTTCAATCTAACTTGCACGAAACCGCTTTCATCCAATCGCTGCAAAGCAGCGAGAAAATTTCATGACTATCCAATTTACGTATGGAAATGACATGAATCATCAATATTAAAACATCTAGGACATGAACATGACAAGAATTCATAACCATATAGCTGTTTAAATGTATATTATTTTCTATTATATCCTATATTCAAAGTAAATTGTAATGACTCAAGCCCACCGTTAGCAGATATTGTCCTTGTTCTCTTTGGGCTTCCCCTCAAGATTTTCAGAATGCGTTTGCTAAGAAGAGGTTTCCACACTCTTATAAATATTTCGCTCTTCTCCCAAAGCGATGTGGGAACTCACAATCCATCCCCCTTCGGGGCCCAGCGTCTTCGCTAGCATTTGTTCCCTTCTCCATTCAATATGGGACCCCCAATCCACCCCTTCGGGGCCCAGCGTCCTTGCTGGCACACCATCTCATGTCCACCCTCTTTCGAGGCTCAGCCTCCTCGCTGGCACATCGCTCAGTATCTGGCTCTGATATCATTTGTAACAGCCCAAGCCCACCGCTAGCAGATATTGTCCTCTTTAGGTTTTCCCTTCCAGGCTTCCCCTCAAAGTTTTTAAAACGCGTCGACTAGGGAGAGGTTTTCACGCCCTTATAAAGAATGTTTCGTTCTCCTCCCCAACCGATGTGGGATCTTACAAAAGTTATATCTGAGCCATGAATGCTTTAAACAATAATAACAGTAAGATTCGTTTCAGTCTTGAAGCACGATTTTGTGGATAATAGCCACAGAGATGCACTTTTATATTGTCTATGGAGTTCTATAACAACAACAGCAACCAATTTTACACATGCAACTTTGTGCAAAGACTGTTCTAAACTTCTTTTTATAACAAAACTGATTTTAACTTGTTAAAACTATGTTTTCCGTTTATTATTTAAATCAAAGTATTACATATTGAGGTGTCATTGTTTCCCTGAGAGAACACAACACTACAATAATGGCCCAATCAAATAATCTCCCTCTCTTCAAGTTACTATTGACAAATAGCACTCAGATCAACCCAATTTGATTACCTTCAAAGTTCTCAGGGCTTGATAAGCTTTCCCTTCCCTTTCTTGATATAGATATTTGATTGATTTTTAGGCCATGAAGAACAAGAGAGAGGAACATGGGTCAAAGTGACGAGACACTGGAATCGCGTCATCTTACGACACCAATAACAGTTATTTCTGATGAGTAGGAGGAAATAAAGGGAATTGAAATTGATCCGCCTTTTAGAGATAGGGTGGGTGGGAAAGACAAATCTCCCCCATAGGAGCATACAAAAACACTCATAGGAATGGTGCTAATTCCCATGTTCTTTCGAGTCTCGTTTGGTTTGGAGAGCCTCCCCCTCCCTTACTCGTCTTTTGACAGCCGTCATCTTGGACTTTTTTTCCGTATGTCGGGAAAAGTGTCTCACCTTTCTACATTCATTCTTAGACAAATTTCCTCGAGTCTCTATAAAACAGAATGAAAAGCTAGGGTAGAAGCACAAAAGGAGATAGGCAAAGTCGAAAGGGGGGAATCAGTCTGGTGCTAGTTCTATGCATCTATAGAAAAGTGAGCGATGGCATTTAAATGTGGAATTTTCTAATCATGAAATCAAGCTTCATTGGAGAAAAATAAAAAATAAAGAATACAACAAAAGGGCCCAGAAAAAGGCATCATCAAATGATACAAGTCTTGGTTAAGAATCTACAACACACTAGAACGCCTTCGTTGACGATCCTTTACTCCGATAGCATTTAGGGATCCTCGAACAATGTGATATCTCACACCGGGTAAATCCTTAACCCTTCGCCAAATTCTCATATCTAATTCATAAACCCTAATCTTCATCCACTCAATCCAATAGTGAACTAGGTGTGCAAGTGCAACATTCAAATTCCTAAACATAACTTAACTCCACGTAATAATAGATGACAACTAGTCGCATCCCCTATAGTACATTCTGAGGCATTTCATGTCTACCAAATGTAGACATGATTTTGTCGAAACGTCATACTCTTAGAAAAAGCAAGAAGAAAATTATACATGTAACGGGCATGTGGTCATAACACGCCTTGAACAAACATGACCATGACACCTGGTATGACCCAAACCCATTACCTAAACGCCTTTAGATCTGGTTCAACATACATACTTCCTACTTTTCATGCAATTTGAGAATTTAAAAAGAAAAAAGCAAAAAAAAATTCCTTTATTTAAGGAAGGATAGTAAAAAAGAAAGATTACAATTTTATACAACAAAAAAAGATAGTGAGATCTACTGGAACTAATATTATAGCGCATGAAATAGCCATAAATGCAGTATCATAGTTCACAGATAAAATCTAATGAATGTAAAATGATAAAGAGTCAAGGAACATAAATTACTAGGACTGACCTTACTAGAGTGTGAAGAACTATCAAGGCAAGAGCCAAATATAGGGTTGAATATCAATGAAATTCCCAACAATAAACAAATATAAACAGGAGTACTCGTGTCGGCCTTCATCACGTATCTGAAAGAAAATAAGAATAAGATGTTATCGTTTGAACGCTTATCTATAAGGTCTATATAATATATACCATTGTACTTGGAAATTTTCGCCTAAAAGATTCATCAAGGAAATGAAAGTAGCAACTCCAAAAAATAAAAGAATCACGTTGATTTGCAAGTTGAATTCTAAAAGATTGTAAACTTTCCACACAAGTTGGAGTTGGAGAAGACCGTACAGTCAATAGTTAGTTTCTCAACCTTCTCTTTAACGAATTTGAAGCTAGCCAATTTCATCAGTTTTATTGTTTTGACTTAATTTAAGGCATATTGAGAAATTTTGGAGAAATTTGGAATATCTTCGAAGACTCAAAACAAGCTCGGGAAGTCTATAATCAAGTAAGTAACCATATGAAGCAAGTTTCTAAGAAATACTTGTAGGAGTCGATTACGATTGAGGGCAATGATTGAGTATTATGTTTAGGAGCCTAGCTTGACCTAGTCTCATGAGAATTGTGCTTAGATAATGTGAATAGTTTACCACTTAATTATATTTACCGTCATACAATTTTTGTATGCATGATCTTGTGAACTGGATAATTGGACTTATATGCTTCCTAGTATGCTGAGGTTGGATTATTATCACTTAATAAGCATGATGAGCATATTGTATGTCTTTATTCATTGTTATGCATTGATTTAGGGTTTGGATAGCCCGTTATTGCCCAGTTATGTGTTGGACTAATTGCTATGTGCCATAGAGTGCTAATTATGGTTTCCATAGACTATGAGTTACTATTTCACGTATTTTGGTCCTATGAGTTATTGTTTCACGTTATTGCCTAGTTATGGATTCCATAGACTATGAGTTACTGTGTCATAGCTTACACCAAGATATAGCTTGGTAAACAATATTGTCGAAGAGTTTTGTACAAGTCTGTTTCTTTTCTGCGAAAATTCTTTGATTTTTTTCTTTCACAGATTCCAAAAGAAAGTCATGATGATGTTTTTTCATAGTAGGGCTTTTGCATTCTTGAATGAGTGGTACGTTAAGGTTATGTACAATGGATCCTTTACCTCCCTAGGAAATGTGAGATGCCCTAAAAAAATCCGGATGTTGGGATGGTGCACCCTTCGCAAGATGGACAACTGAGCCCCAAAGTCACCTTTTCATCTTGTGCCTTTTTTCAAATAGATTTTGGAACCACATCATCTCTACTTTCAAGTGTTTTGTGGTTCTACTTATATTATATACCTATATGACATCTCATTTTTACGGTTTAGGCTTCTCCCATTTTGCTCGCCGCTACTACATGAAACAATTTAGTCTTCTCCATATTACTATATCTCTAGAGTCAATCATTTTATATGAGGAACCGACACAGGTGGGTAGGTAGAGAATACCTAGGGGCCCGAGACAACTCTCTAAGGAACTTGGCAAAATAGCCCCGTAACTTCGGGAGAAGGAGTCCCGATCGTGATTTTCCTACCCCCAGAGGGAAAAGTCCTTCCCTTTTTGGCCTCCCTTGCTTTTTATCTCTGACACTCGAGGGCCGTCCTTCCAAAGGAAGGCAAAGACTCTTATGGTTGCACGTTGTCAAAGCTTTATTATGGTCCGTCAGGATTGAGTCATATCTTCAACGAAAAAATGCAACATTTTCTTCTTCGAACACGTTATTCTCATTGCTATCTCTTAGTGTAAATTGTCTAAGTACTTCTCTTCATATTGTTTTGATTCTCTTTGTCCAATTGGAGATTTGTTTTCTTAGTTTGATTGACTTCTGAACGAAACTTTCAAAACCATATTGACCGGAAGGCTTCATTTATTCTCTAGAGTTATCGATTAAACCTCTCTATCCAAAGGAACCTTCATTTATTCTCTAGAGTTCTCGATTAAACCTCTCTATCCAAAGGAAATACGACACACCCAAATGACATCCCATATCCAATTGGGCTCCTCCCAAAAAGGATGGACTACAAAAAAAAAAAAAAAAAAAAAAATAAAACACAACCTTCATCTTAAAACTAAAACACAACCATGGACAGTATTCTGGCCAAAGTCTAAGAAAAATAAATGCGACTACCTTATACATGTGTGATGGTCTCGAGTTGCGATACCATCGTCAGCCATACGGAGACGCTTTGCCTTTACCTAAAATAGAAATAGCAAGTGACTTGAGTATTTAAAGATATTTTCGAATACGTAAATCTATGATGACTGTGTTTTAAGATGAAAATGATGTTTTATGTGTTTTAAGATGAAAGTTATGTTTTATGAAAATTTAAATGAAGTATTTCGGCATGTAGCATCAATCTCTCACTGAGATTTTCTCCTCAACCTAAAATCTGTTCATCACATTTTCAACCAAAGATAGCAACACTTCTATGATTACTTCCTAATGGGAGACTAATATTTGAGATGCCATTCACCCAATTTCAAATTGAACATTAAAACTTCAAGAATCTTACCGATCCAAGGAGGAGAAAGCAAAGAAGCCAGCAAGCTGCAATACCCCAAATCCTTACTGCCTTTTCAAAAATAAATCCCCCAAATCCTCACAGAGCAGAAACCCTCGCATCACCACCGCACGATGCACGCACAAGCATTTCATTCGAACTGCTATTCAGAGATCAGGAGTGGCGATTCAGCTTCCGATTGATTCAGGCGACGGCGGCGAACTTACAAAGGAAGTGGCTGCAGGAAATTTGGGCGATTTAAAGGATCGGCAATGCATTAGGATTTTCGTTTTGAACATGTTTTGGGTTCTCTTTCTTATTTCATGTTTTCGACTAGTAATTTGTATGCTCTTGGTGTTATGGTTCGAACAAAAATGAAAGCAAAATGGGAATTTCCGTTGCTTATTTTTTATTTTTTAAAATATAGTTATAAATACTTCAATCTATTGGATAAATATATGAATATAAGGGATATTTCTGTAAATTATCAATTTTATAAAAATTATTGTTCATTTAACTGTCGGGATCGAATTTTACAATATGGTGCAGATTTCCCTCTAAATCAGAAATGGGGACAGAGTGGAGAAAGATTTATGTAAACGGTTTGATTTACATTTTCATTGTGATAATACGTGAGATTATTTATTATTATTATTATTATTTTTGTGTGTTTTATATATATTTATAAAAGAAATCAAAGATATCAATAAATCCTTGTTATCCATGCGAACCTTCTCCATTTATTGACATAACAAGGGATCAATGATTTGAAGTTGTTTGGAAAATCTCATTGTTTTTAATGTTCTTGAATTTAGGAAGATAAGTAGATCTCTCGATCAATCAAGAGAGGTCCAACCGTTCCTAATCATTCATCATTCAATTTGTTGTGTTCGTGAGTTGAGTTAGGTTGGGTTGGGACATTTTTTAGACTTGTGATAACTGGGACAATATGGTGAATTCTAGCATGCTCATTAAACTTTAAGTTCGTAATCCTGCCGTCTAATCTTTCATTTGAAAGGGCAACTTGTACCGTCAACCTTGCAAAATAGTTTTCAAACTTTACATGCCATCAAAGTTTCATAGCATTTGGAGGTCATTTAGATCAAGAATCGAAGGTAAATTACCTTAGGGGCATTTTTGTCATTTTATACTATTAATTGGTTTAGCAACCTAACCTTATCCAATCACAACCAAATTTCATAAATAATCTTAACATGACATAATACACTCAAATTTAAAATTTCTTAGATAGCCAAATTCATTTAATTGGTTACTTAAATTTTGAGAAATTTGATCGGTTTAGAGTCTTAACTCACGGTGCTTGATTTTTTTGTTTCATGTTTCCTTAATTCATACTTAATTTAAGATGCTTATAGAAATTCAAGTGATTTCTACCAGTATTTCTTAAAAAAAGTTTAAGATGGCTACTTACCTCGTCGTCGACGTTCAGAACCTCCGTTATCGAACTTCCGATATCCGAATTACTTCAACTTTTCTTTGATAAAATCCTATCAAAGACGTTCTCTATGTCATTCGTGCACAAGGAAAAAAAGATGGTCTTCAAGTTTAGGCATATTTAAGTCCATGGGAGGGAGAGATAATAATAATATGTCACATTTTAGATCTTCCTTTTCTTTTATCGAATGATATTAATTTTGTTGCAATTAATTATATTTGAGTTAGAAATTAAATGCTAATAATTTTCTATGCGTTTTCTAGGAATCTGGGTTTTGGATCCGAAATTAAGTATAAAAAATTATCTACATGTTTACCCCAATCCAACGAATATTGCCTAAGATAATGTGTATATAGACAAATACTTACATGTTATAGATGTAGATATAGATGTAGATGAGAACCGTAAAAATACAGTGCAATAACAAAATGATGATTATGAGGTAAATTTGAAAAAAATAGTTAGCCTAGAAGCTTAGGTTCGGGAGGCGGGTGGGCAATAAGTCTTAGCTGCTTTCGTCTTATAGGGTTGATCGATCGTAGACGAATAAGGCGCTGTAAACTAAGCGCTCGACTATCTGGTGACGCGCTCACATGGCTGAATGAAGATGCGTGCCCGCTCATGAAACGGCTCTGCTGCAATGGATGGCAGAGGGACCGACCTTCCCTTCCTACACGCATGCGCCCGCCAGAATGCCTCTGACATCGGGGGCTCCTCGAGTAGGGACCCAACCAAAGGAAATTACATAAGGTCTCGAAAGGGCTATAAAGAATCTCATTCCTTCCTCCCTTTCTTCCCCTGTTTCCGAACTTTTAAAACATTATAATAATCATTTTTTTATTTACGTAAATAATTCTCAAATATATTATAAAATCATAATATCTAATAAATGATATGTTAAAAGTATTGTATTCCTCCGTAAACTTATATTTTGAGAAACATTTCATCTAAATTGAAAGATAAGAATTTGTTAAATGATCGTTTAAATCTAATTGAATTATTTAGGCTAATTATAGATATGAACCTATTAATTTCTAGAATAATTAAAATTATAAGAAATCAACTGCACAATATTTTTAATTTTAAGAATTTTAAGTATGAAACAATAGACTTGATTTGAAAAAAAAAATAAAGAGATATAAATATGCTGATCTCTACTGTCAAGATGATGGATCTGAGGTTCAATTGAACCTAAACAGATTCAAACTGGTACCAAGAATAATTAGTAATTTCAGCTTAGATCAACCAAGTAAGTGGCTCTACTATCGGCTTAGTTAGAAGAATTAATTTATGTATGATGACAAGTGCCACGTGGCCCTTGCACGTGTCATATGTGTGATATGCTGATATGCTGATATGCGATGTTATGTTATGCTAATATATGTCATGTTAAGCTATGTCAAGATGTTTCAAGTCGCAATGTATGAAATTATTATGAAATGATAATGTGTGATGCACAAACCTCCTTATGCCACGTCATGAAAGTTATGTTACGTATGAAACAATGTATAAAAGTAACGTGCGCATAATTTTTAGACTTAATTTGTTATGAAAGAACGTAGGTTTGTCTTGCATCATTTGTTATGCCATGACATAAATTATGGGAACCTCATGCGTAACTGTGTTCAAGTGCATCGAATTTAGCCAGGATTGAAAAGTCGCGTAAGAGAATGAAACAGCGTTTTGAATGAAATGATGCTTGAAATGATAGGTCCCCTATATTGCATTTGTTTGCATTTCACGACCTCAATAGTGGGGCCATTTATTGAGTATTTTTTAAAATATTCAAGCCATGAGTTACTCTTACCGCTCAGGTAAAGGCAAGACACCCTTATACGGATGATGTAGACAACGCGTGAAGACCATGGAACCGATGTTAGATTAGGACAATGTTTTGTTTTCTAGTTTTAGATATATTACTTAATTAACGCTTCTTATATATTTTGGGGTTGAGCTAAAGATTTTATTTTTAACGTATAAGTCCTTAGTATCGTTTATGAACTATTTGAAATGAATGTTTTAATTTTAATCACCGAAATTTAAAATTTAAATTGTATTTAAATTTAAAGTCGTGTCGGTTAATTTTCAATACTTCTAAAATTTTTAATGACGTGTCTTAGTATATGAACAGAAAACCATATATGCACTCCAAATATTTAATTTTATATGAGACATTTGGTCCATATACTACCGGACATTCTGCCAACTACATAGTCGATAAATATTTACCGAACGAAGTGTCCATGACATATGGGACAAAATTGGTTGACAATCACTTGTCTATGGACCCAAATTTTTAAGAGTGGTTATGTATTAATGGAAATTTAAATCGACACTATTCCTCCAAATCACCATTTTCATACCAACGACTCATGCTAGTGTGAAAGGTGTACGCGTTCTCATTTCTATTTTCGATAATAAATTCTTAAGATAAAAGTTTGAAACATTAATAAATATTTTGGTAAAAGTAGTTAGGCATTTAGTGACATTAAAACACCATAATCTATAAAGTCTTAATTAGTTGAAAGACGAATTACAAGAAAGGATGAAATACGCATGTAAGAATTTTGTATTTATGTCTGTTCGTGAAATTTCAATATGAATGTTATTACCCTAGCTTTAGTCCCATGGCTATCACTGCGACGTTGTCATCCATGTAGAGGGGTCTCGCCCTTACCTAAAAAGTAAGAATAGGCGCACGTGGCTTGAGTACTTGAAGAAATATTCATTAAGTGACCCCATACTTTCATAAAATATCACATTATCAATGACATAACGTGTAAACATGGTGTTCCATAACATGACATATCTCATAGTAACAATGAATCATAATATAATAAGCAAACATATCAATCACAAAGATACCACAAATGTAAGGCTACTGAACACGCGTCGTTCATATATCAAACAATACATCTAACTAAACCATTAGTGAAGCCACTTAGATGGGTCGCTTACGTTAAAGTCACTATTTAATCCTTGAATCTAGTCCAAACTCATCTCTTGAAATTCAAGTTAACTTATACAAGTTCACATCATATTAAAATTCATTAACGGATCATATCCACCTAACATCCTTAATTAAGCCCCTCATTTAGTTTAAAGCTATCGGTGTTGTTTTCTTACCGAATCAGGATAGAAAGCTTCATAATAACCCAATTTTTTTTTTACTCAAGTCGCAAGTAAAACATATTCGAAAATATGAAAGACTAATGAAAAGGGAGGTAAAAGTTTTGGCATTTAAAACAAAACATAAATATAATCTATTTACAAATTAAAATATTTAAAACATGACGGGGCACTATATGACACTTGCTCCAGATATGCTTCCATCCTCGATCAGATCTGTCCTGTCACTTGAAAAACATGAAGAAACTTGAATGAATACAAAGAATCAGTAAGTAGTCTACTGTAGTCTCTTAATCGTGTCCGTAAAGTATGCTAGGGTACCACACTCTTTATGATAATGTTTTTGTTCTTGATCTTAGAACTTAGGCCCTTAGGTTATGAAAGGGTACCACACTCTTTAATGACTTTTTTTCTTCTAAACTTAAAAATCTTGCTAAGAAATTAAAACCGCTCACCTAACTCAAGTTTGGAATTTTCCTAAAAAAAAATGACTCACCTAACTCGAGTTTGGATTTTTCTAAAAAAAAAAAGGAAAAAAAAACTCAAAAGTGTGAACCCACATCAATTTAGTTTGAATTTGAAAAGAAGACAATGACGAATATGTATTTCGTAGAAATTTCAAATGTGAAAGGATGATCTAAATTTGAATCAACTTGAATGCATTAGCAACTCTCAAAATTAATACCGTCTTATTTAGAAAGCTATATTTAATTATTTAGGTAAAAATTAATAAATTGTTAGTGTGAAAGTAGTTTGCTATACTTTTAATTGTGCTTTTCTTGTAATATAGCTTTCTCCCACGAGATTACATCTCTAATGGAGCGGAAAATGTGGGACAGAGTAGAGAAAAAAATATGTATGTACCTTTAAACTATATGTATCGACAATTTCAAGAACATTTTCTAATCGTTGGAATGATACCCATTAAACTATGCTTCGATTATCTTAGTTTGCCGCATTATTAACTCTCAGAATTAATCTCTTGATACGTATTAGCTACGTTTTATCTTCTTTTTTTTTTCGTTTATGGTGTTCAGAATTACTTTTTATAATCCTTTTGAGAAAAAAATATTTCTTAGAAATAATATAAACACAATAAAAACATTATTCAATCTTTAAAAAATACAAAATAAGGTATTGATTTGTTTAGTGTCTTATGATGACATACCGAATAAATTATTGATTTGATAGTTCTTACCCTAAAGTCTAATTCTAGCTGACATCTCTAGGTATTAATTTTATCTTCCCAACTACCTCATTTAATATCGTCTTTCAATTATATTATTATATAGTTCTCCTCTTTGATTTATTGGTCTCACTTCTAAAATTTATCTATAAATAGCTTTTCTCGTTTTAATTTTAAAGCACACCCACCAAGAGTGAAAACTTGCTAAGAAAAACAAGAGAAAGGAGAAAATGGTGCTTCCAAGGTACGTGGCTTTCAAATCCAAGGCAGATGACTTGTATTTGAAGTACGTAAAGGAAGATGTTCAAATTCATGGATACATCAAGTATGATGCACGTAATGTGGTGACCCCTCACACAAAGTATGAAGTGGAGCCTGCTAAAGTTGGCAAGAGCTACGTGAATATAAGGTGTTGTTATAACAACAAATATTGGGTTTGTCCTTCAATCAACACTCAATATGTGGTTGCAGTAGCTGATGAACCAAATGAAGATCAATCCAACTGGGCTTGTACGTTGTTTGAACCCATCTTTGATCCGGATCATCAAGCCTATCGAATTAAGCATGTCTACTTTGGCTACAATACATGTAGTTGGAGGGATGGTCTAGCTCGGGACAGGTGCTTGTATATGGGGTATTCAACTCCAGACGCCAACCTCTGCGATCTTCATGTTGCTATTGATTGGGAATCATTCTATGTTTTACCAAAATATGTTGCATTTAAAGGTGACAATGGAAGTTATCTTCAGGCATGCTGGTTCCAAGGTCTTCCATATCTCCAATTTTCTGCTAATGATATTGGAGACCCAACCGTGGGAAATGAAGTTTCAACAACAAATGATGGGAATGTTCGCATTAAGTCAAATCATTTTGGAAAATTCTGGAGACGGAGTCCAAATTGGATTTGGGCTGACTCAAATGACACCACTGCAAATAACAAAGATACATTATTTTGGCCTGTGAAAATTGATAACAACATTGTGGCGCTTCGTAATTTAGGTAACAATCATTTTTGCAAGAGGCTCACAACGGAGGGCAAGACAAGTTGTCTTAATGCTGGTGTCCCCACCATCACTAAAGAAGCACGCTTGGAGATACAAGAGTTGGTTCTTTCCAGAAGCATCTATAATGTCATATTTCATCTTTTGGATGCACGAATTTATGGTCAACATGTCATCACCACTGCCAATGGAGATGCTAGCAATAGTTCCAATAAAGAAAACACTATAGATATCAAGCTCCGTTACACGATTTCTGAGAATAATACATGGTCTTCCACTGTTTCTGCTAAACTCGGTGTAAAGACAACAATTCAAACAGGTATTCCACTGATTGCAGAGGGAAAAATTGAAATGTCTGCTGAGTTTTCTGGTGGATATACCTGGGGAGAAACTAAATCAAAATCATCTGAGATAGAGACAGTATACAAAGTAACTGTGCCACCCATGTCTAGGGTAAGAGTGAGTCTACTTGCAACAAAAGGTCATTGCGATGTCCCATATTCATATACTCAACGTGACACTCTTATTAATGGGGACCAAGTGACTAATTATTACGATGATGGAATTTATACGGCCGTCAATTGCTACAACTTCAAGTATGAGACCAAACAAGAACCACTTTAAGGTGTTTACTCTCGCTGTTATACGTATTTGGGTTGACGCCAATCATTCTCTCTTAGTTATAATCTAGGAGGTTGGTTTTAAATAAGCTTATCAACCATCATAAATAAGGTTGGTAGAACCCGAATATGATATTTTATCGTTTATAATGTTCTATCGGTTATCAGTATGGTCACCATATTATGTATTGCAATATTTGTATGGTATAAAAAATTTCCTCTCAAGCAGCCTTATCCTATTAGGTCTATAAATATTTAAATATTTAAATATTTCATAAATAATTTGCTAAAAATGAGAGGTTTCACATGCAACAAATTCAACATTTAGTCTCATAAGAGTTCTTAAAAACAAAAATCAAATTTCAAATTAAAAAAAGTATTAGCATTTCTATTTTCTTATTTTATTTTCTTAAAAAAATTATAATAATGGTTTTACTTTTATTGTTAGTATATGAACGGATGGAACTAAATTTTAAAGATACCCATAAAATTTTAAAAATGTATTAATACGTTTAAATTTTTTTAAAAAGATTTGAATTTTTTTTTGACAAATATTATTTATCTACTTTTTAAATACTCAATTTCATACGAGACATTCCGTATGCGGGACATTCTCCCAATTTCATAGTGGATAAATAATCCATTTATGTTTAAAAGGAACTACAAAAGACTCCAAAATGTAAAGGCACGGTCTAACTCTACTCGATGGTTTAAAAAGACAGACAATTTTTTCGTGAAATAAAACAAAGAGAAATTAAAATATAATTTACAATATATTCATATTATATCAAAATATAAAGTTATACAAGTAGTTACAATATAATAGTTAAAACACAAAATAAGGAAGGAACATAAAATATTTAAAACAAGAGGGTGTAGAGAATGACGGGTGAGACTTGTCTATAACACTTGCTCCAGAGTCCGTTCTCGACCTCGATTAGCTCCTTATTTACCTTAAATTTATGAAAAATATGGAGTGAGTACAAAGACTTAGTAAGTAACTTACTTGTAGGCTCTTAATCGTGTCATTGATATACTAGGGTAGCACACTATTTCTTTTCTTGTTTTGGTTCTTGGGCCTTTAGTTGTGTTCTTGACTTTTGAATTCTTATCATGATCTATCCGGAGGACCTTAGTTCTTGGATTTTGAGGTCTGAGATCTAAGTTGTAACGACCCTAAATTTCTACATACTCATAGTTGCTACTAACATCTCATGCTCATCTCTAATGCGAAAATATAACTCTTAAAAGAAAACATCATCTATAGTAAAAATATCGAAAGCATTTAAAACATCTTCTTCTCTGGAAAACACAGCCATGGTCTTACGTGTTTAAATACAAAATACTGAAATTTAGAGAAAATAAAAACAAATACAAAATAATTTCAAACAATGAAATGCAAAACAACCTATTCTAACCTAAGACTAGGAATTTAAATATGAGTCTACCATATGCACGTGCACAAGTCTCTGCTTGCGATGTCGTCGTCCTCCGTACATGAACGCCTTGTCTTTACCTAAAAAATGATGTGGCACACGGCCTGAGTATTTCAAAGAATAATCGGTAAGTGGCCCCACTATAGGGAGCCATGCAAATGCAAACACATGCAATCATGCTCTTGAGACTTATCTCTATTCTCATCTAGGAGTAGCCTCCAGTCTCAGACAACTATGGATGTGTAGTACTTCCCTACACACACGACCCACACATGCGAGTGTGAATCTCCAGGTGGGCTCGCAAACCCCCTGGACCCTCTCTGGTCAAGCTAATCTGTAGCGATGTCCGGAGGTTAGCGAAACCCTTGGTGTCATAGTTTGGCTTGATATGGTCGGTTCTATTGAACTGTCTGCTTCATTGTCTTCTTCCTCTAGAAGGAAGGAAGACGGTTGCGACGCATAACACCGCTGCCTAAAAACACGATCCTCCATCTCTGTTCATGGTGTTTCTTCCCTCGATTTCTTTATTAAATTTAAAGATTGTGTTACAAGGAAGATTTAGGGGTTGATTCATACCTTCTCGTGGATCATAGCCTAAGTTATTCTCCTTCACACTTCATTGAAAATCGTTTTCCTTGCTGGAGCTCAACCCAGAAAAAGCTTCTTCAGCAGCCGTTTTTAGGGGTTTTCAGGTCCAAGTTTCTTCATAGAATTTCTTCCTTATTATTCTCCCAAGCTAAAGAAATTGTACGGGTGGAATGTCTTTAAGGATGGGGCATTAATTTTGAGAAACTCCCGTCAGTTTGCAAATTGCCTGAAAACCTAAAATTTCCTTTTCTTGGGCAGCTCGTGCTACGATGTTTTAGCTCTCGATTCCTTCATCAAAGTTACTCATCTCAATCTTCTTAGGATAAAAGAATTCTCAATTTGAAGAAAAATGGATCGTAGATAGGAATTCGATACTTATCTCCAAATTATACCCGAAACTTATTTTCTTCAATTGGGCACATTCTTGGGATTAATACTCTTTGTGGTCTTCTATGAAAATACTCCTTGAAGGTGCATAAATTTATTGGGGTTGGTCTCACTCGATGAATTTGCTTGTAGGCTTGGATTGGATTTTCAAGTGTTTACTTCCTTCTTTAATGGCGACAACGATTGGGGGAATGAGTTCTAGACTCTTTCAACATTCGATTCATAATACTTGTGGTTAATTTTGTTTAGAAACGGTAGGAACAAGTTTGAAGGAAAATGGTGGAAAATTGCTCTCGAATCTAGAAGAAATCCAAGAGTAGGAGACCCAAAAACTAAACAGCTATAACTCACGATTGAAACCTCGACCTTGCTTGATTCTTGTTCCATATGAATGCCCCAACGTCAGACTTTATAGGGGAAACCTTAAACCGATGTTGAAATCTCCAGAATCGTTGTGATTTGGAGATTGTGTTTTCTATATTTTTGTTGGAAATATCCTCTCCGATTATGAGCAACGAACTTTCAATTTGAATTCTAGCCATTGGATGTGGTGAGCTGTGTGTCCTCTAGAACATACTCTAATTTTGTGAAGCTCCAATGATTGGATTTGAAGATTCGAAGAATTTTCTATTCATTGCTCGCTGCCATGAATCTGATTTTCTGATCCGTGACATTTTCATAATTATCTCGAAGTTAAGGGGTATTTTGGTAATTTTTCATTTTTAGAATATTTTATTATTATCATTCTGAAAAATCCAAAAACGATTTAAAAATTGTTTGTCTGTTGTTTGTTATTTTTTCCTTCTTGAACACCTTAAAATTTCTTTTGTATAAGGAATTAAAAATCAGGAAAATTTCTTAAAAATTTAAAAAAAACCTCTTTTTCATTCTTTATGCTTACTTTTTCCGTTCCAATCCTTCTCCAAAAGCCTTAAGGTCTTAAAATTACTTGACATCTTTGTCCTGGCTTAAATGGCTTAAATGCCTTAATTTCTTTCCTTTCATTTTTTGAGTCTCACATGGATGGCATAAATCTTATTTCAGGTGTTATAATGCTTGATCTATTGGAAATGTACTTACTTTGGTCCACTCGAAACCGTCCTAATTTGAACTTGGTTTTCTTATACATGCTTTACTAGGGAGATTATCATTTTTTATCAAGGATTCGTTTACCTCAACTTTGTATTCCAACAGTTGAATGTGACGATGTATGTGTCTTTCAAGATCCTATCAAAATTTGATGAAGATCTAATGGTTGGACAGAGAGATGGTGGAGAGTTTGGGTAGGCATTCGTGAATTCCTCCTAAATTTTCGAGACTAATGACATTTCTATAATATATTTAAAACTTCCGAATATTTTTTATAATTTTTCATTTTTAGAATATTTTAACATTACTTTTTTTTAAAAAGAATCAATTTTTTTAAAATATCATTTACTCTTTCTTGGTCATTTTTTTTTGTAGGAATTAAATTTGCTCAAATACGAATTTGTAGAAAATAAATGTCGCTCCAATACCAACTTGTAGAAAAAATAGACGCTATCTAACTGGTTTAGATAATTCACACGAAAACTGTGAAGGGGTGTCGAGAGGAGAGAGACAAGAAGACAAAACATTCTCAAATGCCTTTCTCTATTGCACGGTACAAAAAATGAATTTGCTCTTTGCTGCTCTCTCTTGCTCTCTCTATTTCCTCTTCTCTTACATCATAAGTGAAGCCACTTTTATAAATTTTACTAAGCCAAAATTCGCCTTTAACTACCCATAATTTTCTCACTCATGAGCTCTTCTTTCTTTAAATAATTATGGCCTTTTGACTCAATTAAAAACAAAAATTAATAACTGCTTTCCGTACTTCTTTTTTCTCTCTCAAATTTATTTTCCAACAAAACTACCCATGAACTTAAATGCTCTATTCAATGATTCCACCTGCGCTGTTTTCGTTTTCTCGATCTAAGTCGTGGTTTCTTCAATTTTCTTTCTTTTTCTCAAGCGGCAAAATAGGATTGTCCTTCTCTGATGAGACTTCATTTGGATCTTCTCGAGAAGAGCCCATCTAAGACACCACCTCTTCATTTTTCCAGTTCTCAACCATGCTTGACTAGGACTTCATGGCTTCATTCAGTTTATTCAATTCTCTTCGTAAGTCTACAGCGACATTTACAGCTAGCATTCTTTTTTCCTCCAGTTTGGTTTTATCACGAGTGAGTGTCTCAATCGTGTGTCGTAAATTCACTGCCTCCTGTTGAACTTGGTTCAGGTTCTCGTCGAGTGAGTCTCTCTATTGAGTTAGCATTTCTATATCTTTCTCCTCCCTCACTAGCTCGTCCACTAGACCATCAATCTCCACGAACAAGTCTTTCTCTTAATCTACACCTTCTTCAACTTTCTTCGTAAGATCGGAGATTATCTTCTCATTCTTTTCTTTCTCCAGTTTTAGATAGAGGGAACTCTTACTCAACTCAGCCATTTCTTTCTTTAACCTTTCAACTTTTGTTTCCACCTCTTTCTTTTCTTCTTCAATTTTCATCCTCTTTCTTCTTTCTTCCTCGAATTTCCTTTCCGGCCATTGGAGCTCTCTCTCTTCGAGTTCGGGCTCTCTGTTATTCGGTTGTTCATCTTTCTTTGATTTTCTCGTCTCCGATACCGCGATTTCACCAAATCCGTTGTGTATCACCTCATTTTTTTTTATAGTTTTTACCACCTCCAGACTACCGCCATCACCTTTTGCGCCGCCTTCTCCTTTTGTGTTCGGCTCTTCGTTTTGGGCCATCAAGAGGATGCCTCCACTTGTTGCATCATCCAAGGCCAGGTTGATGGTTTCTTCCACCTTTTCTTCGGCTCGACAATCTCTCGCATAATGACCCATTCTGTCACAATTGTAACATTTTTCGGAGTTACAATCATTCGCATAGTGACCATATTTCTGACATTTAAAGCACTGGATGTTGGAATTGTATCCTTGACTGCGCCCTTGAATGCGTCCTCTTCCACGCCAATTTGCTTGGCTCGATTGTCTCTTCTCCTTATAATTTTCTTCATAACTATTGCCTTGACCACCTCGACCATTCCAGCGGTTTTCACGTTCTCTACCTCAAAAATTTTGAGAGTAGAGTGCCTTTTCATCCTTTATTGATGCCTTCGTCTGAAGCGCTTGATCGAGTGGCTCCTTCTTCTTTTTCTTATGTTGGTCGTGTGCCTCGAGAGAACCGGCAAGTTCATCGACTGTGAACTTCGTCAGGTCCTTGGACTCTTCTATGGCACATACGACATTCTCAAAGTTGTCTGTTAACGACTAAGATTTTTTCCACAACCCGCATCTCGGGTAATATTTCTCCGTTTCGATTTAGCCGATTCGCCACGGTCTGTACACGTGTAATGTATTCAGATACATTTTCTGACTCCTTCATCTTCATGCTCTCCAACTTGCCACGTAGAGTCTGGAGACGCACTTGCTTGACTCGGTCGGTTCCTTTGAACACCTTTTCTAGAGTGTCCCACACTTCTTTTGAAGTAGTTGCCTTTGCAATCTTCTCAAAGCCCGACTCGTCAACAGCCCGGAACAGCATGTATAATGCTGCCTTATCCTTTGATCGTGCTTCCTTTAGCGCCTTGTTTTACGCTGCCGTATAACCCGTGGTATCATTCAGTTCTTTGAAACCTTCTTCGACCACCTCCCATGCATCTTGCAAACTGAGAAGAGCTTTCATTAGGATGCTCCAATTCTCGTAGTTCGTCTTCGTCAATCGTGGTAGCGGCATTTATCCCATCATATTCGCCATCGGCTCTGATACCAATTTGTAGGAATTAAATTTGCTCTGATACGAATTTGTAGAAAATAAACGCCGCTCCAATACCAACTTGTAGAAAAAATAGACGCTCGCTCTGAATCTAACTGGTTTAGATAACTCACACGAAAACTGTGAAGGGGTGTCGAGAGGGGAGAGACAAGAAGACAAAGAATTCTCAAATGTCTTTCTCTATTACACACTGTACAAAAAATGAATTTGCTCTTTCCTGCTCTCTCTTGCTCTCTCTATTTCCTCTCCTCTTACATCGATAAGTGAAGCCCATTTTATAAGTTTTCATAAGGCAAAAATTGGCCTTTAAGTACCCATAATTTTCTCACTTATTAGCTCTCCTTCTCCTGAAATAATTATGCCCTTTTGACGGAATTAAAAACAAAAATTAATAACTGCTCTCAGTAATTTTTTTCTCTCTCATTTAAGTTTATTTTCCAACATTTTTTACTTCTTGAATACCTTGAAATTTCTTTCCATAAAAAAAAAAAAAAAACGCGAGAACTTTTTTAAAAATTTGAAAAATTAACCTTTTGACATTCGTACTTACGTTTTCGAAGGTTTTTCAAAGTTATGCATAGAAACTTTTTCAAAGGTCTTGAATCCTTATAATTTCTTACGAGGGCATTGAGATTACTTACTTAAGCCTCTTACGGTTGCTTGAGTCTCTTAATTCCTTTTCCTCTGTACTTTAAATCTCTTGTGGGCACCTTAAACATACTTGAGCTACGGTCTTATGGTATCGTACTAAAAAGAACTATAGTTTTGATTGGTATTTCTAGATTTTAATTTTCTCTTCCCATCGGCCTCTCCACTCGAAAGAAAAGCCCGAAAATTGGTAGTATTTCTTTTTTGTTATTTTATTTTCTTAAAAAAATTATAGGGGCATGTCTAACAAGTATGATTTTGTTTTGTTTACTTTTTGATGAGAAATGAGAAAAGTTCGTTGAAAGAGAATTTAGAATTTTGGAAAAGGGGAGAAGAAAAGTTGTTTAGTTTGAATTTGAATTAAAAACCGAGATAATATGTAGTAGAAGTTTCAAATGTGAAAGGATAATCTAAATTTGAATAAATGTGAATGCATTAGCAACTCCTACTAATGGAGCGGGGTGAAAATTTGAACGGACATATTGTTGTGCCCATTTCGTTTTGTCAAGTCGTTCACAATTAATAGAAGATTGTTCTCGATGCCTCGCGTCTTTTTCTATTTTGAGTTCAAACGGGTGAAAATCTTATGATCAATTTTAAGGATAATAATGTCTTATTTAGAGAGCTATATTTAATTATTAAGGTAAAAGTTAATAAATTTTTAGTGTAAAAGGTACACGTGTTCCAATTTTTATTTTCAATAACAAATTCTTAAGGTATAAGTTTGAAACATTAATAAATATTTTGGTGATAATAGATATGCATATAATGACATTAAAACACCAAAATGTAAACCATCTTAATTAGGTGAAGGACGGATTAAAAAAAGATGGGTTTGGGATTACATTTACAAAAGGAATTATAAATGACTCTAAACATAGAAACAAATTGACGCTTCGAAACGACTCCCTTTATGACTACACAGCTCTCGAACGCTTCCCACCTCGATTGGTAACCTGTGAATACCTAGAAAAGAAAAGTGGAAAGGGCTAAATTGAAAAATACTTAATAAGAAACCTACTTGTAGGCTCTTATCACATCTTTAACCTAATAAGTATCTACGTGCTTCACTTTGGGTTCTAGGAAGTTGGGGCCTAGCCTCTACTGTTATTTGAGCATCTAGAGAAGCCTTAGAGTTCCAGGCGGTTTTCACTTTGGGTTCTAGGAAGTTGGGGCCTAGCCTCTACTGTTATTTGAGCATCTAGAGAAGCCTTAGAGTTCCAGGCGGTTTTCTGGCTGCTCATGAACTCCACTCCAGATTTGGAGGTGGTTCACCCATTTCTGGCGTGTAAATCTACTAGACGGTGAGTCTTAGCTCGAGGCGAACTATCTTTATTATTCTGTTGACTTAGGTTAGCTTGTTTTTCCTTTGCAATAAGAAACAAATGTCTTGGACTGAGACACTACCTTATAAAGCGGTTGGTGGGAAAATATGGTGATTGCTAGTGTGCTTGTCATCCATGGAAGGCTAGTTGACAAACCTTTCCACAAAACCATAAAGTCACCTATTTGGGATGTGCGACCTCGTGTTTCAGCCAACTACTATGTCAACCTGTGGGGTTCCACGCCGCCTCTCAGGATGAGATTATTACTCTTGCTCTTCCACAAGGTTGGTGTGGCTGTCACATTATCCTAACCAACATGTGCCTAGCTTGACGGTATGGGTACAAGAGTAAAAACTTGATGGTACGGGTATCAGAGTGGAAAGGGAAACAAAGACTCTGATGACATCATTAAACAACTAATTTCCTAGAGAGCTACTAGCGGAGCCACTAATGACACCATACATATTGCTAACCCCATAAAAGCTACCTTTGTCATTCTTGGATACCGTGGTGGTCTACTAAGTTCTTAGGGGCATCTAGATGATTTGGTTCTCAACTATCTTTTTTAGGATGTTTAGGACTAACTCTTTGATTAATTCATACTTTGGGTGCGTCTATACTTTTTATTGCTGCTCATGATTCTAAAGTGATATCTTGGCGAACATAAATATCGAATGTAAGGTCCATACTAACATAGAGTAATGAGGAAGTATCACGATGCACGTGACATACATAAATGCATGAGGCTTCTATGGCTTAAAATTATCGCCTACAATAAGAATCATTTCGTTCTTCCTTTCATTCATGTCATAGTACACATATGAGTCATGTATGCTAGTCACTCATCATGACTTTCATCTTACATCATCATTGGTATAGTATAATCTACAACACGGTTTCACATTGCATGACATAGCATAACATACCTAACATCTCATATCATTACATATTATGACATTATAGGACATCACATAACATACATAACTTAGTGTGAAAAGAACTATTAGGTAGAACTATATTTTTTTTATTGGTATTTCTAGGTTTTAATTTTCTCTTCCCAACTCCCTCTCAATTTAGGTAGTATTTCAAATTTTTTATTTTATTTTCTTATCCTCAATTTTGAGGTTAATAATGTCTTATTTAAAAAACTATATTTAATTATTAAGGTCAAAGTTAGAAACATTAACGGTAAAAAGTGCACCTGTCCCAATTTTTATTTATGATAATAAAATTTTAACGTAAAAATTTTAAAAATTAATAAATATTTTGGTGAAAGTAGTTATGCATTTAGGGACATTAAAACACCATCATGTAAAGGACGAATTAAAAGAAAAGATGAAATACACAAAAAAAATATTTATAATTGAGCTTTTCTTGTAATGGTGTACATGATACTGTATCGTATCGTTGTAGTGTATGCATCTATACTAATCATAATGGGAAAGTATCTTTATACATGTGAACATACAATTTCACATTCATCAATGACATAACGTATCAACATGGTGTTTCATATTATGACATATCTCATAGTAACAATGCATCATATCATAATAAGCAAACATATCAATCACAAGATAAGACACATGCAAGGGCCATAGGACATGCACCGTTCATACTTCAAACAATTCATCTAACTAAACCAGTAGTGAAGCTACTTATCTAGGTAGCTTAAGTTGAAGTCACTATTTAATCCTTGAAGGTAGTCGAAACCCATCTCTTGAAATTCAAGTTAACTTAAATGATCCTCCTCACTTCTTTGTTTATAACTCAAGAATTGTTTGAACAGAAATATCCACAATTGAGCTAATTTTGAGTTTAAGTATGTGAACAATTGGTCGGAAAAATCCTCTCCATTAGCTGCTTGCTAACTTAAACATTGAATTCCGACCATTGGATTTATAGCCCCTCGTATCTAAGTGTTGGGATTAAAATTTTAGGTGAGGTAGACCATTGAATTTCCATAAGCTTTAAATTTGATATAATTGGTCGGTTCTTGAAGTTTCTTAATAAAATGAAAGTCATTTTTATGAATAACATAAACTTCAAAGGTATTTTGATAATTTATCATTTTTTTAATATTTTATTTAAAAATACAATTTTTTTTTTAAAAATCCCTTACAGCTTTATGTCATTTTTCCTTTCTTGAACATCTTTTAAGTTCGTTTTCAGTAGGGAGTTAAAATTCCAAGAATTTTCTTAAAATTCAAAAAATGACTTTCTTACCCTTTATGCTTATTATTTTCTTTCCAAACCTTTTTGAAAGGCCTTCCATCCTTAAAAATCTTTCTAAGAAATTGAAATTACTTATTTGAGTACCTTAATTTGTTCAGAAATGTAGAGGATCGATCTCTTGGGTAGTTTGATCTAGGATATTGTTGTTCATCTCAATTCTTTGGGTAGTTTGATCTAGGATGTTGTTGTTCATCTCAATTCTTTGGGTAGTTTGATCTAGGATGTTGTTGTTCATCTCAATTCTTAGAGCTACAAGAATGTTTAATTTTAAGAAAAGTGGACTGTGGATAGGAATTTGATACTTACCCAAAAATTAAGACTGAAACTGATTTTCTCCAATTGAGCACGTTCTTGGGATTAATTCTCTTTGTGGTATTCTATGTAAATACTCTTTGAAGGTGCAAAAACTGGATGGATTTGCCTTGCTCGATAAATTTGCGTGTAGGCTCGGATTTGATTTTCAAGCTTACTTTGAACTTCTTCAACGGCAGCAACGATTGAGGGAGTGAATTCTATGCTCTTTCAACACTCGATTCCTTCATAAAACTGGTAGATAATCTTGTGTAGAAGCTGTAGGAACAAGTTTGAAGGGAAATGGTGGAAAATTGCTCTGGAATTTGGAAGAAATCCGAGAGTAGGAAACCAAAAAACTAAGTGGTTATAACTCACGAGTGAGAGCTCTACCTTGCTCGATTCTTGTTCCTATGAATGCCCCAACTTCAGACATTATACGAGAAGTTTAAATCGATGTTGAAACCTCCAAAATCGTTGTGATTTGAAGATTGAGTTTTCTAGATTTCTCATCGAAAATATCCTCTCCGATCAGCGAGCAACCAACCTCCAATTTGAAATCTTACCGTTGGATGTGATGAGTTGTGCCTTCTCTAGAACATACTCAAATTATGTGAAGATCCAACAGTTTGATTTGAAGATCCTTGGGATTTTCTGATCCGTTGCATTTTCGTAATTATTTCGAAGTTAAAAGGATATTTGGAGTATTTGCCATTTTCAGAACATTTTGTTATTTTTTTCTAAAAATTCTTCGCCATTTGTTAGTCATTTTTTCCTTATTGCACCTTGAAATGCTTTCTCCCTAAAGAATTAAAATCAGAAAAATTCCTAAAAATTGGAAATACGTTAGATTATTTATTAGGGTATTGAAATGGCTGGCTTAAAACATTGTTCTAGCTTAAATGTCTCTTTTTTTTTATTGATTGATATTGAGCCTGATGTCTATTTATGGCAAAGATCCCGTACATATTTATACCGTAGATATTTGGTCAAGATTGGTAGAAATATATATGGTAAATAAAAATATATATGATAGGAGATATATATGGTAGATATTTCGTAAAGATTTGATAGATATATACGGTACTTTTCTTCCTTGTACTCTTGTACATAACTGAAGTCATCAGGTACTTTTCTTCATTGTACTCTTGTACATAACTGAAGTCATCAATAGAACCTTTGGCCAATATTCCTCTTCGAGTATATGCGTTGTTGTGCGATCCTAACACCATTAGGTTACTTTTAACTTTACTTTGGGCGTTAGAGAATACCTTACATATATTTATTGTAATTAACTTAATTACATTTACACACATGACCATCATCCTCACCTAACTTAATTACATTTACACACATGGCCACATCCTCACCTAACTTAATTACATTTACGGGCCATCATCCTCACCTAACTCGAGTTTGGATTTTTTTAGAAAAAAAGACTCAAAAGTGTGAACCCAGGTCAATTTAGTTTGAATTTAAATATTAGAAGTTTCAAATGTGAAAGGATAATCTAAATTTGAATCACTCCTACTAATGGAAAGAGACATTAAAACACCTTAGTGTACCTTAGCCACTTCTACTAATAGCTATATTTAATTATTTAGGTAAAAGTTAATAAATTTTTAGTGTGAAAGGTATAGTGTCCCAATTATTATTTTCGATAATAAATTCTTAAGGTAAAAGTTTGATACATTAATAAATATTTTAGTGAAAGTGGTTATGTGTCTACTTAAAACACCATAGTGTATCATTGCATTATCAACGCTCAAAATTAATCTCTTGATATGTATTAGTTACATTTTTTCTTCTTTCTTTCCTCTTATGATATCCATTCTTGTGAATTATATGTATTACTTTTTCTCATCCTTTTTAGAACAAAAAAATCTCTTAGAAAAAATATAAACACAAGAAAAATATTATTCTATCTCCAAAAAAAACCTAAAATGAGGTCGTATTGATTTGTTTAGTATCTTAGCCAATTCAATCATGATCACGTACTCAATAAATTAATAATGATATTGATGCGATAGTTTTTACCCTAAAGTCTAATTCTAGCTGTCATCTCTAGGTATTAATTTTATCTTCCCAACTACCTCATTTAATGTCGTCTTTCAATCATATTATTATATAGTTCTCCTCTTTGATTTATTGATCTCATTTCTAAAGTTTATCTATAAATAGTCATTCTCGTTTTAATTTTAAAGCGCACCCACCAAGAGTGAAAACTTGCTAAGAAAAACAAGAGAAAGGAGAAAATGGTGCTCCCAAGGTACGTGGCTTTCAAATCCAAGGCAGATGACTTGTATTTGAAGTACGTAAAGGAAGATGTTCAAATTCATGGATACATCAAGTATGATGCACGTAATGTGGTGACCCCTCACACAAAATATGAAGTAGAACCTGCTAAAGTTGGCAAAGGCTACGTGAATATAAGGTGTTGTTACAACAACAAATATTGGGTTTGTCCTTCAATCAACACTCGATATGTGGTTGCAGTAGCTGATGAACCAAATGAAGATCAATCAAACTGGGCGTGTACGTTGTTTGAACCCATCTTTGATCCGGATCATCAAGCCTATCGAATTAAGCATGTCTACTTTGGCTACAATACATGTAGTTGGAGGGATGGTCTAGCTCGGGATAGGTGCTTGTATATGGGGTATTCAACTCCAGACGCCAACCTCTGTGATCTTCATATTGCTATAGATTGGGAATCATTCTATGTTTTACCCAAATTCGTTGCATTTAAAGGTGACAATGGAAGTTACCTTCAGGCATGCTGGTTTCAAGGTCTTCCCTATCTCCAATTTTCTGCTACTGATATTGGAGACCCAACCGTGGGAAATGAAGTTTCAACAACAAATGATGGAAATGTTCGCATTAAGTCAAACCACTTTGGAAAATTCTGGAGACGGAGTCCAAATTGGATTTGGGCAGACTCAAATGACACCACGGCAAATAACAAAGATACATTATTTTGGCCCGTGAAAGTTGATAACAACGTTGTGGCGCTTCGTAATTTAGGTAACAATCATTTTTGCAAGAGGCTCACAACGGAGGGTAAGACAAGTTGTCTTAATGCTGGTGTCCCCACCATCACTAAAGAAGCACGTTTGGAGATACAAGAGTTGGTTCTTTCGAGAAGCATCTATAATGTCATATTTCATCTTTTGGATGCACGAATTTATGGTCAACATGTCATCACCATGGCCAATGGAGATGCTAGCAATAGTTCCAATAAAGAAAACACTATAGATATCAAGCTCCGTTACACGATTTCTGAGAATAATACATGGTCTTCCACTGTTTCTGCTAAACTCGGTGTAAAGACAGTGATTCAAACGGGCATTCCACTTATTGCAGAGGGAAAAATTGAAATGTCTGCTGAGTTTTCTGGTGGATATACATGGGGAGAAACTAAATCAAAATCATCTGACATAGAGACGGTATACAAAGTAACTGTGCCACCCATGTCTAGGGTGAGAGTGAGTCTACTCGCAACAAAAGGTCATTGCGATGTCCCATATTCGTATACTCAACGTGACACTCTTATGAATGGGGACCAAGTGACTAATTATTACGATGATGGAATTTATAGTGCCGTCAATTGCTACAACTTCAAGTATGAGACAAAGCAAGAGCCGCTGTAAGGTGTTTGTTTGTACTGTTATAAGTATTTGGGTTGACGCCAATCATTCTCTCTTAGTTATAATCCGAGAGATTGACTTTAAATAAGGTTATCAACCATCATAAATAAAGTTGGTGGAACCCAAATAATGATCTTTTATCGTTTATATGTTCTCTCTATCATCACTATGGTGACAGTACATTACTCTCTTTTTCATTGCAATATATGTATTGTATAAGAAATTTCCTCGTCTATAAATACTTCAAAATTTAAATATTTCATAAATATTTTCTAAAAAATCAATTTCACAATTTAAGTATTTTTTTTTTAAAATATATATATATTTTGCAAACGTTGAAGTCCGCTGCTCATAAACTAAGTGAAATCATCTTTTGTAAGTTTGCATAAGTTTCATAAAGAAAGTCTTTATTAATAGAGGAAGTTGGGAAAAATTTCAAGTTTTAAAGACGATGTTGTTTAAAATACTATAAATATGGAATACAATTATAAAAAAAATATAAAAGACTCCAAAATGTAAAGGCATGGTCTGACGCTACTCGATGGTTTAAAAAGACGGAATTTTTTTTCGTAAAATAAAACTGAGAGGATTTAAAACATAATTTACCATATATTTATATCATATCAAAATATAAAGTTCATACATAGTAGTTAAAACATAAGATAATAATTAAACCACAAAATAAGGAACGAACACAAAATATTTAAAACAGAAGGGTGTGGAGGATGACGGGTGAGACTTGTCTATGACACCTGCTCTAGAGTCTGTTCCCGACCCCGACCAGCTCTTTATTTACTTGAAAACATGGAAAATATGGAGTAGGTACAAAGAATCAGTAAGTAGCCTACTTGTAGGCTCTTAATTGTATTCTTGATATGCTAAGATACCACACTCTTTCTTTTCTTGTTCTGGTTCTTGCTATAAGTACCTAGGCCATTTAGTTCTGTTATTGACTTGCGAGTTTTTATCATGATCTATCCTGAGGATCTTGGTCCTTGGATACTGAGATATGAGATCTAAGAACCTTAGTAATATGGTTCCGAGTTCTTGTCTTTATAACTTGGGTCTTGATCCATGTTCTAGTCATTGATCGTTGTCTTATTCTTGGTTACTTTTTAGGTTCTTTTGTTCTTGGTTCTTTCTCCAAGACACTCTGATATGAACCAGGAGACATGAATCATACAATATAATTCAACGAAGATGTGAAGAAAATGCTATTGAAATATCAAAAGATATTTCAATTCATGCCACATTGAAGAAGAATGAAGTTTCATGGTTATAAATTTTAGGTGGATTACAATTTAGAGTTATTATATTTCATTAATATATTTTAAGACTTTTTTATAGGTTAGATTTACATAATGGTTAATTATGACCATAAAGTACGAATGTTACCACTCTTTGAATATCTTTAATAGTTTCATTTTGAGGCTATATAAAGCCATATATGTTGTATTTGTAAGAAGAGTTAGAAAATATAGTAAAAGAAGTATTTGTGCTCTCTTTAGCCAATGACTAAGTTTCTTTGCAATTCTATGTAGTTTAGGTTGCATGTAGAATCATTCAAGCTCGACATGATCAATTTTGCTTGTGGAGTGATTCGAATCTCAAACAAGTGTTCTTGCATTGAGATATTTGATTAACAAGAATCATTCAAGCTAGACATGATCGATCTTGCTTGTGGAGTGATTCGAATCTCAAACAATGTTCTTGCCTTGAGATATTCGATCAACAAGGTAATCCGAATCTTACTCCCCTTGTAGTGATTCCTTATCACACTCCCTTTAAGATTTATGGTACTAGTCATGAACCTGACAACCTGTGTCCAAGGCTTCATACGTTCCAAGCGACACAGTCTGAACCTACGTCTAAGGCTCCACGCGTTCCAAGCGACATAGTCTAAACCCGCATATAGGGCTTATTGAGGGAGCTCAACAAGGTAATCGAGGGAGCTCAACCCAAAAAAAGCTTATTGAGCAGCCATTTCTAGGATTTTTCGAGTCCCGAATTCTTCATAGAATGTCTTCCTTATTCTTCTCTCAAGCTAAAGTTTTTTTTTTTTTTTAATGGAACGTCTTTAAGCCTGGGCCTTAATTTTGAGAAATTCGTCTCGATCTACAACTCGCCCAAAAACGTAAAATTTTCTTTTCTTGGGCAGCTCGTTCTACTATATTTAGCTCTCGATTCCTTTGTCAAAGTTACTCATCTCAACCTTCTTAAGCTAAAGTAATGCTCAATTTGAAGAAAAATGGACGGTAGATAGGAATTCTATACTTACCCCCTAATTATATGAAACTGATTTTCTTTAATTGGGCACATTCTTGGGATTAATTCTCTTCTATAAATACTCCTTGAAGGTGTAGAAACTAATTGAGATTTGTCTCACTCAACTTAAGTGCTTGTAGGCTCAGATTAGATTTTTAAGCTTTTACTTCATTCTTTAATGGCGGCAAGGAATGATGGAATGGGTTCTAGGCTCTTTAAACACTCAATTCCTTCGTAATACTCGTTGGTAATCAAATTCTGGGAAAAAGTTTGAAGGGATATGGTGGATATTTGCTCTAGAATTCGGAAGCAATTCGAGAGTAGGAAACCAAAAACTAAACATCTATAATTCACGATTGAGAGCTCAATCTTGTTCGATTCTTGTTCCATATAAATGTCCCAACTTCAGACTTTATAGGAGAAGCTTAAACCAATGTTGAAACCTCTGGAACTGTCCTAATTTGGAGATTATATTTTCTAGATTTTTCGTTAAAAATATCCTCTCCGATCAATAAGCAATCGACTTTTAGTTTGAATTCTAGCTGTTGGATGTGGTGAGTTGTGTGTCCTCTAGAACATATTCAAATATGGTGAAGCTCCAACGGTTGGATTGGAAGATTCTAAAGATTTTTTTTATCACTACTCACTACCATGGATTTGATTTTTTGATCCATAGCATTTTCGTAATTATCTCGAAGTTAAGGGGTATTTTGATAATTTGTTATTTTCTGAATATTTTATTATTATCCTTCTAAAAAACTCCAAAATTTTTAAAAAAATTCTTTGTCCCTTAGAGGTCATTTTTTCAGTTGAGCACCTTCAAATTTTTTCTAGATAACGAATTAAAAAGTTAAAAAGTTTTTTAAAATTCAAAAAACGACATTTTTATCCTTTATGCTTACTCTTTTCTTTCCAATCTTTCTTCAAAGACCTTAAGTCCATAAAATGTACTGACTTATGTATGCTTGTCTAGGGAGATTATCCTATCTGATCAAGAATTTGTTTACCTCAACTTTGAATTCCAATCGTTGAGCGTGATGAGCTGTGTGTCTTCAAGATCCTATCAAAATTTGGTGATGATCTAATGATTGGATGGAGAGATGGTGGAGAGTTTGTGTAGGCATTCACTAATTCCTCCTAAATTTTCGAGACTAATGACATTCTTATATGTATTTAAAACTTTAGGAGTATTTTGGTAATTTGAGAATATTTTATTATTACTTTTTTTGGAATGATTCAAATTTTTTAAAATATCATTTTATTCGTGGGTCATTTTTTCCTTCGTGAATACCTTGAAATTTCTTGTCCATAAAAATAAAAAAATTGAGAACTTTTTTAAATATCATCTTTTTATTGTTTATTCTTACATTTTCGAAGGTTTTTTAATTTATGCAAAGGTATTGAATCCTTATGATTCTTTACGAGGGCATTGAGATTACTTATTTAGGCCCATTACCTTGGCTCGAGTCTCTTAATTTCTTTTCCTCTATACTTTTAATCTCTCGTGGGCACCTTAAACACCTACACCTTACACCTTACTTGACGTTTTACAACATCTTGAAAACATAGATAGTAAAAAGAACTATTAGGTAGGGTATTTCTTTTTTGTTATTTTATTTTCTTAAAAAAAATATATATATAGGTGCATGTTTAACCACTATGATTTTGTTTTGTTTATTTCTTTAAAAGTTATAAATTCTTAATGACACACAATAAATTCTTAAAGTATAAGTTTGAAACATTAATATAATTTTAGTGAAAGTAGATATACATTTAATGACATTAAAAAACCATAATGTAAAAATTCTTAATGGTTAGACCCAAACTAAAAAGTAAAATTAGTTAAACTTAACATGTAACTCATACTCTTTATTTTTAATTGAGCATTCTTTGTAATATAGCTTTCTCCGATGGGATTACATCCTTAATAGAGCGAAAAATGTGGGATGGAGTAGAGAGAATACGTCGGTGTGAACTAAACTGGATGAACTTACCTTCTATCATTCACGCACTGCCATGATTCAATTTTTGAGGTTTTGAATTTGGACCTGACTTAACAAACATTGACCAAAGAAAAAAAAAATACTAAAAATGTAGGCAAATTTAAATCAACGAAATCAATAACACCACAACTAAATACAAAACGAAATCCAATTATGATATGATGTTAAAATTTTTTACAAATGGGGAGAGAGGTTTGGAATACATTTACAAAAGGAATTATAAATGAATCTAAAGAGAGAAAGAGATTGACGCTTCGAAACTACTCCCTCTATGACAGTCCAACTCTCGAACGTTCTCTACCTCAATTCGTAACCTGCGAGTACTTAGAAAATAAAAGTGGAAAGGGGCAAGTATAAAAATATTTAGTAAGAAACCTACTTGTAGCCTCTTATCACATCTTTAACCTAATAAGTATCCACGTGCTTTACTTTAGGTTCTAGGAAGTTGGGTGTAACGATTTAGATTTTTCTTTATTTTTAAGATTTTATTTTTATTTCCAAAAACGATTATACTGTAGCATTTATTCTTGCCGGAAAATATGCGTGATTTTCGACGAGACAATTATCGCCTTAATGGGAAACGTTTTAGACTCTTTTATATCTCTAAGCACAACCTTTCACACCAAACGATTTCCTCCTGAATTTACCTTTGGTGTCTGAGTGTGTTTGAGAGAGCAAAAAATCAAGAGCCTCGAAAAGGAAATCGAGCGGGTTGGTTCACTAGTTCACTGGGTATTTCGGTAGAACGTTAGAGTTGCTGTTTCTGGAGGAAGAACTGAGTGGAAGTAAGGTTGTCGACGTTGGGATCACTGTGTGCTCGTCGGAAGCGGAGAAGGTTGCGTTGTCATTGTCAGTGCGTCGTAGGTTAGGGTTTCGTTGTCTTTCGGGTTAGGCCTTCGGGTCGAATACTTGCGAACGTAGTGTCGCGCTTGGCCTTCGGTTTCAGCCCAAAGCCCGGACGAAGAACCGAGCCACATTTCATTGGCGACCCAATACTCAGCCTGCAGACGCACACCCAACATTCAGCTCCGCACGCGTACACAATTCAGCTCGGCTCACACATGCACGAAGTTAGCTTGGCTCCATCGGATTTCCTCGGCTCGGCGGCGGCTTGTCGACTCGGTATACTTACAATATATCGATTTCTAGGTTTTCAGCTCTTCCAGCCGTTTCTGTTCTTGTTTTTGCCTTCTGAGGTCAGTATGACTCTAAATAGTCAAAAACAGATTTTGTTAGGGGTTTACCTCGATAATTAACATGAGGTTTAGGTAGGATACGTTATGAAAAGTTCCTAAATATATTATGTGGTTCTTATAGGACTTAGTTAGCCGTTGGAATTAGCTTGTTGTGAGTAACTTCGACATCGAGATAAGTGATTTTATTATTGGAGTTAGCCATTTTATGTTTTATGATGGTGCTTGCCCCGTGCCCCTGCATGCACCCTATTTTATGTGATATGACTATGTGATGCATGAATTATATTGACGGGTGATGTTATGCAAAGTTATGATTGATATGTAAGTATTATATGTCATGAAGGTGATGATTGTTGCCATGTATGCACGTAGCATAACTGAGTTATGTCATGAAATGCTTATGGAATTGGAACATATTTTCATACTATGTAATATGCCGTGTAATGTAAATTATGGGACCTCATGCATTTATGTATGTCATTTGTATTAGGATACTCCCCCTTTCTGTCATAAAAGTATGAATTCGAAATTTATGTTCGCCATGATATCATGCGGACTTTTTCTATTCTATGGCGTCCGGTGAACGTGTAATATGTTGTGTTCGACCAAGCCAGGCCCAGGGGGTACGTATACGAGCCCGCCTGGTGGGCCCATGTGCGCGTATATGGGCCGTGTGTTGAGAAGTACCACACATCCAACCCTGCCCATAACAGAAAAGAGCCCAAGACCATGTAAAGTTTACGAAAGTTAGGTCCCACTCATATGTTGCATGTGTTTGCATATTTAACCCCAACAGTGGGGTGACTTATCGAGTATTTCATAAAATACTTAAGTCACGTGCTACCTACATTTTTCAGATAAAGGCAAGGCACCAATGTACGGTTGACGGTGGAGCTGAGGTTACCATGGAAGTTAAGGAGAGGGCATAATTAGCCGTTTATATTTTTATTTGGGTTTTTAAGTTAGATCATTGAACATTTATTTTATTTAAATTTTATGGATTCAGTTATTGAATGTTGTCGTTTCGGAGTTATGTTTAGTTTGGATTTGAACATTTATGTAAGACGGGTGTTGTTTTTCCAAAGCTATTTATGATTTGAGCATATAGAGAGGCCTTAGAGTTCCAAGCGGTTCTCTAGTTGTATATGAACTTCACTCTAGGTTTGGAGGTGGTTCACCCATTTCTGGCGCGTATATCTACGAGAAGGTTCTTAGCTCGAGGCGAACTATCTTTACTGTTCGGTTGACTTAGGATAGCTTGTTTTGCCTTTGTAATAAGAAACAAATATCCTAGACTGAGACGGTACCTTATAAAGCTGTTGGTGGGAAAATTTGGTAATTGCTAGCATGCTTGTCATCCATGGAAGGCTAGCTGACGAACCTTTCCACAAAACCATAAAGTCACCTAGTTTTGATGTCCCACCCCTGTGTGTCAGCCAAATACTGAGTCAACCTGTGGGGTTCCACGCCTCGTCTCAGGATGAGATTATTACTCTTGCTCTTCCACAAGGTTGGGGCAACTGTCACATTATCCTAACCAACATGTGCCTAGCTTGACGGTATGGGCACGAGAGTAAAAACTTAACGGTATGGGTATCGGAGTGGAAAGGGTAGCAAAGACTCTAATGACATCGTTAAACAACTAATTGCCTAGAGAGCTACTAGCGGAGGTACTAATGACATCGTACATATTGCTAACGCCATGGAAAGCTACCTTTGTCATTCTTGGATGCCGTAGAGGTCTACTCGATTCTTAGGGGCATCTAGATGATTTGGTTCTCAACTATCTTTTCTAGGATGTTTAGGACTAACTCTTCGACTAATTCATACTTTGGGTGCACATAGGTCTATACTTTTTATTGCTGATCATGATCCTAAAGTGCTTAGTCTAGTGGAAATATATTGACTTGGGTCAACTCGAAACTGCCCTAGTATGAACTTTGTTCTCTTATGCATGTTTTGCCAGGGAGATTATCCTAACGATAACCTAGATTGGTATACATAGTCTAAACATTTGTGCAAATTTATTGGGGTGATATGTTATCAATAACCTAAAGTACTTGAAACATAAACTAAAACTTACCTGCAAATAAACAAGCTCAATGCGGAGATAACATCCATCTATTACGAAAAACACAGATAACAATAGTTCATTCTCCTTTCTAACAAGCGAAAAACAATTAAAACAACATTAATCACACATCTCATCATAGGAGCATTTTGTTAATTTCTTCCATTTTATGTAGCTTACTCGTCTACGTTGCTTAAGTCGCATTCTAGTCATGCATATTCTCTCTCTAGTTTGGCATAAAACATAAAATCAGTATGCTTCTTAAAAATCTTATCTAAGAGGCATAACGTTAATTTTTCCATAACTTACATACAATACATTCTCATCAAAAAATGTCATTTTGAAGTTCTAAACATGCATTTTCTAACCACCTAAAGTAAAGAATGCTCGCACGCTAACACGTCCTAGTAATATCTACGAGTATTACTTTTCTAAAGTCAGTTTGGTTACTTACTTGGATGACGTGTGCCTTCTCAGGTTAGTTTCTTCATGTTTTAGGAGCTCCAAAACCACTTAAATTTTTCTTGTCAAGTAGAATTAGGTTAACATCAAATCATGATGAAAAACTTACAACCGGTGGTCAAATGGGATGACATCCACTCTACACATGCCCCTACGTGCCCTCATACGCGAGTATTAGTACATCAAGCGCGAGGACCATTTCGTTCTTCTTTTCATTCATGTCATAGTACACATATGAGTCGTGTATGCATAGTAACTCATCATAGCTTTCATCTTGCATCATCATTGATATAGTATAATCTATAACACGGTTTCACATTATATGACATAACATCTCATATCATACATATTATAACATAATAGGACATCACATAACATATCTAACTTAGGTAGAACTGTATTTTTTATTGGTATTTCTAGGCTTTAATTTTCTCTTCTCCCAAGTTAGGTAGTATTTCAAATTTGTTATTTTATTTTCTTATCCTCAATTTTGAGGTTAATAATGCCTTATTTAAAAAGCTAAAGGTACACTGTCCCAATTTTTATTTATGATAATAAAATTTTAACATAAAAGTTTGAAACATTAATAAATATTTTGGTGAAAGTAGTGATGCATTTAGTAACATTAAACAGAGTGTACAAAGCCTTAATTAAGTGAGGGACGAATTAAAAGAAAAGATGAAATACACAAACTATATTTTTAATTGAGCTTTTCTTGTAATGGTGTACATGATACCGTATCGTATTGTTGTAGTGTATGCGTCTATGCTAGTCATAACGGGAAAGTATTTCGATATATGTGAACATACAATATGCATGAGATCTATATCATTTAGAATTATGACATGTGTCTATGATGCAATAAGTATCTCCATTCATTTCGTGTATAGCATAATCCTTTAGTGTGATTACATGAGGTAATATACAATACCGTACCATACTTTCATAAAATATAACATTCAACAATGGCATAACGTGTCAACATGGTGTTTTCATATTATGACATATCTCATACTAACAATGCATCATAACATAATAAGCAAACATATCAATCCTAAGATACGGCACATGCAAGGGCCGCACGACATGCAACTCTCATACTTCAAACAATTCATCTAACCAAACCAGTAGTTAAACCACTTATTTGGGTGGCTTAAGTTGAAGTCATATTTAATCCTTGAAGCTAGTCCAAACTCATCCCTTGAAATTCAAGTTAACTTAAATGATCCTCCCCACTTCTTTGTTTATAGCTCTAAGAATTGTTTGAATAAAAATATCCCGTTTATGTATCTCGACAATTCGCCCCAAAAATCCTCTCCATTAGCTGGTGCTAACTTTACCTTTGAATTCTGACCCTTGGATCTATAGCCCCAAGTATCTAAGTGTTGTGATTAAAAAAATTTCCATAAACTTTGAATTTGATATAATTGGTCCGTTCTTGAAGTTTCTTAATAACATGAGTGTCATTTTTATGAATAACTTGAACTTCAGACGTATTTCGGTAATTTTACACTTTTTTCAATATTTTATTTAAAAAATACAAAATTTTCTAAAAATCCTGCTTTATGTCAGTTTTCCTTTCTCGAACATCTTTAAGTTTCTTTTCCATAAGGAGTTAAAATTCCAATAAGTTTTTTTAAAATTCAAAAAATGACTTTGTTTACTGTTTATGCTTATTAGTTCCTTTCCAAACCTTTTTGAAAGGCCTTCGATCCTTAAAAGTCTTTCTAAGAAATTGAAATTGCTTACTTGAGTACCTTAACTCGCTCAGAAACGTAGAGGATCGATCTCTTAGGTAGCTTGATCTAGGATGTTTTAGCTCTTGATTTCTTTATCAAAGTTGCTCATCTCAATTCTTTAGAGCTACAAGAATGCTTAATTTTAAGAAAAGTGGACCGTAGATAGGAATTTTATACTTACCCCAAAATTAAGCGTGGAATTTATTTTCTCCAATTGAGAATATTGTTGGGATTAATTCTCTTTGTGGTCTTTTATGTAAATACTTCTTGAAGGTGCAAAAACAAGATGGAATTTGTCTTGCTTGAAAAATTTGCGTGTAAGCTCGGATTCAATTTTCAAGCTTACTTTGAACTTCTTCAACGGCGGCGGCAATGATTGAGGGAGTGAATTCTATGCTCTTTCAACACTCAATTCCTTCATAAAACTCGTGGGCAATCTTGTGTAGAAATTGTAGGAACAAGTTTGAAGGGAAATGGTGGACAATTGCGGAGGAATTTGGAAGAAATCTGAGAGTAGAAAAGTCAAAAACTAAACTGTTATAACTCACGAGTGAGAGCTCGACCTTGCTCGATTCTTGTTCCTATGAATGCCCCAACTTCAGACTTTATACGAGAAGCTTAAATCGATGTTGAAACCTCCAGAATCGTTGTGATTTGGAGATTGAGTTTTCTGGATTTCTCATCGAAAATATCCTCTCCGACGAGCAACTGATCTCCAATTTGTTAGTCATTTTTTTCTTATTGTGTATCTTGAAATTCTTTCTCGATAAAGAATTAAAATCGAGAAAGTTCCTAAAGAATTGGAAAAAAATATCTTTTTCTCCTTTATGCTTATGTTTTCCTTTCCAATCATTTTCCAAAGATCTTAAATAAGTAAAATTATTTATCAGGGTATTGAAATGGCTGACATAAAACCTTTCTTCTAGCTTGAATGTCTTGATTTTTTTCATTAAATCTTTTGGGTTACTTTTAACTTTACTTTCGGTGTTACAGTATACCTTACGTATATTTATTGTAATTAATTTAATTACATGTACACATATAGTCATCATCCTCACCTAACTTGAATTTGAATTTTTTTGAAAAAAATGATTAAAAAGTGTAAACCTGATCAATTTAGTTTGAATTTAAATATTAGAAGTTTCAAATGTGAAAGGATAATCAATATTTGAATAATGTGAATGCATTAGAACTCCTAGTAATAGAGTGGGACATTAAAACACCATCGTGTACATTAGCAACTCCTACTAATAGCTATATTTAATTATTAAGGTAAAAGTTAATAAATTCTGAGTGTGAAAGGTATAAGTATACATGTCTCAATTAATATTTTCAATAATAAATTCTTAAGGTAAAAATTTGAAACATTATTAAACATTTTGGTGAGAGTAGTTATGGATTGAGTGACATTATTAATTCTAAAAATTAATCTCTTTGATATGTATTAGTTAGGTTTGTTCTTCTTTCTTTCTACTTACGGTATCCATTCGTGTGAATTCTACCCATTATTTTTTCTCTATCTTTTTTAGAACAAAAGACAGAATATAAACTCAAGAAAAACATTATTCTATCTCCAACCATGACGTACGAATTAAATTAAATTTGGTATTGTTTTGATAATTTTTACCCTAAAGTCTAATTCTAGCCGGCATCTCTAGGTATTAATTTTATCTTCCCAACTACCTCATTTAATGTCATATTTAAATCATATTGTTGTATAGTTCTTCACTTTGATTATTGGTCTAAGTTCTAAAATTTACTTATAAATAACCCTTCTTGTATTAATTTTAAAGCACACCCACCAAGAGTGAAAACTTGCTAAGAAACACAAGAAAAAGAAGAAAATGATGCTCCCAAGGTACGTGACTTTCAAATCGAAGGCAGATGACATGTATTTGAAGTACGTAAAAGAAGATGTTCAAATTCATGGATACATCAAGTATGATGCACATAATGTTGTGACCCCTCACACAAAGTATGAAGTGGAGCCTGCTAAAGTTGGCAAAGGCTACGTGAATATAAGGTGTTGTTACAACAATAAATATTGGGTTTGTCCTTCAATCAACACACAGATATGTGGTTGCAGTAGCTAATGAACCAAATGAGGATCAATCCAACTGGGCGTGTACGTTGTTTGAACCCATCTTTGACCCGGATCATCAAGCCTATCGGATTAAGCATGTCTACTTTGGCTACAATACGTGTAGTTGGAGGGATGGCTTAGCTCGGGACAGGTGCTTGTATATAGGGTATTCAACTCCAGACGCGAACCTTTGCAATCTTCATATTGCTCTTGATTGGGAATCATTCTATGTTTTACCCAAATATGTTGCATTTAAAGGTGATAATGGAAGTTACCTTTGGGCATACTGGTTTAAACACCTTCCGTATCTCCAATTTTCTTCTGATGATATAGGAGACCCAAATGTGGGAAATGAAATTTCAATCACAAATGATGGAAATATTCGCATTAAGTCAAACCACTTTGGAAAATTCTGGAGACAGGAGTCCAAATTGGATTTGGGCAGATTCAAATGACACCACCGCAAATAACATAGATACATTATTTTGGCCTGTGAAAGTTGATAACAACGTTGTGGCGCTTCGTAATTTGGGTAACAATTATTTTTGCAAGAGGCTCACAACGGAGGGTAAGACAAGTTGTCTTAACGCTGATGTCCCCACCATCACTAAGGAAGCACGCTTGGAGATACAAGAGTTGGTTCTTTCTAGAAGTATATATAATGTCATGTTTCATCTTTTGGATGCACGAATTTATGGTGAACATGTCATCACTATGGCAAATGGAGATGCTAGCAATAATACCACTAATGAAAACACTATAGATATCAAACTGTGCTACACAATTTCTTAGAGTAGTACATGTCTTTTACTGTTTCTACCAAATTTGGTGTAACGACAACAATTCAAATGGGTATTCCACTAATTGCTGAGGGACAAATTGAAATGTCTGCCGAGTTTTCTGGTGAATATATATGAGGAGAAACTAAATCAAAATCATCTGAGATAGAGACCGTTTATAGTGTAACTGTGCCACCCATGTCTAGGGTGAAGGTGAGTCTTCTTGCAACAAAAGGTCATTGTGATGTCTCATATTCATATACTCAACGTGACACTCTTATGAATGGGGACCAAGTGACTAATGATTATGATGATGGAATTTATACCGCCGCTAATTGCTACAACTTCAAGTATGAGACAAAGCAAGAGCCGATGTAAGGTGTTTGCTTGCAGTCTTATAAGTATTTGGGTTGACGCCAATTATTCTCTCAATTATAATATAGGAGATTGACTTTAAATAAAGTTAGGAATAATAAATAAGATAGGTGGAACCAAATATGATATTTTATGGTTTATAGGTTCTCTCTATTATCACTATAATAACCATAAATTACTAATCTCTTTTTTCATTGCAACATAGGTATCGTTTAAGAAATTTCCTCTCAACCTTTCTAAAGCTAAATACTTAAAATTTTAAATATTTCATAAATAATTTGTTAAAAATCAAATAGTTCAGAGGTAATAAATTCAACCATAGAAAAATAGTCTCATAAAAGAGTTTTTATAAAACAAAATCAAATTTCAAACAAAAATAAAATAATTATCAATTATCTATAAGAGAAGTCTCAATAATTTTCTCTTCCCTTAGAGATGATGAATGCGGACGCTCACAATATGGTGATGAGTTTAAATGCGGACAGTATGATGATGAGGGTGTCCACGAGGCGCATGACAATATGGGGTTCCGCTGACCTCCGAACGTCGCTACTAATTAGCTTGACCAAAGGGTCCAGGGGGTGTGCGAGCACCCTAGGGATTCATACTCAAGCCGTGTGCAACATCATTTTCCAGGTAAAGGCAAGGCGCACTTGTACAGAAGATGATGGCATCGCGAGCAAAAACTGTGGCACGTGCGTAGGGTAGACACATATTTAAATTTCTAGCCTAAGGTTAGAATAGGTTGTTTTTCATTTCATCATTTTATTTTGTATTTGTTTTTATTTTCTCTAAATTTCAGTATTTCGTAATTAAACACGTAAGACCGTGACTGTGATTTCAAGAGATAGAAGACGTTTTAAATGTTTTTGACATTTATACTATAGATGATGTTTTCTTTTAAGAGTTACATTTCTGCATTAGAGTCACATGAGACGTTAGTAGCAACTCTAAGTACGTAAGAATTGTGGGTCGTTACAGACCCAATTTATTCTCAATAAATTTGATTGTTTTTTCAACAACAATTACATTGAATGATAATGATAATGGTTTAAAGCCAATATCATCCTCACATATAATGATAATGGTTCAAAGTATTTCCACCCATCTTGATTTCATAGTTTTATCTTTCAAATGGGTGTGCACAAAATGCTCAATTTAGATCCTTAACTCACATTTCTTGATTTATTTCTTTCATATTACTTTAAATCATACTTAACTTAAGGTTCATATTGAATTCTAAGGGATTCCTACACGTATTTCTTAAGAAAAGTTTGAGATTGACTACTTATCTCTTAGTTAATATTTGGGGTCTCGGTTCTCGAGTATCTTGTGTTCGATTTATCAAAATTTTCTTTCACATACTCCTCCTTTAAGTGTCTAGTTTTCGGAACTATCAAATTTTTCATAAGAACCCATTTGAAAGGGGGTTAAAGTTGACAATGGACCCAGAGACGTCAAAAATTTAGCTAACTTGGCTAGTTTAGTTAAATCAGCCACATTATCGTCTTCTTCCCCAAAAGAAAAGAAGAAGTGTGTGGCCCATTGCAAAATTTGCTTGAAACTCGCCTTCCCCGACCCTACGTTTTGGCCTCGATTACTTCATGAATCTTATGGACAATATTGCAAGGAAAAGCTAGGTGCAACTTCCAAGCTTCCTTAAATCTTCTTCAATGGAAGATTGAATTAGGCATATGGGTTAGGGGAACTTTCAATGCTTGCCTTCACCAAACTTGTGAGAAATCTTATTTAGAAGGTGAAGGAACAAGTTTGAAGGGAATTGATGGACTATAGCTCTCGAATTTGGAAGAAATCTAAAAAATGAAAATCAAAAAGTAAAAGCTTAATACTTGAGTTCGAGGGCACGTCATTGCTTGGTTCTTGCTCCAAATGAAAACCCATACTTCATACTTTACAGAAAAAGCTTAACCCGACATTGAAACCTCAAAATCATCATGAATTTGAGGTTGAATTTTTTGAATTTTTTGTCAGAAATATCTTAAGTGATCTAGAATTCGTTTACCTAAACTTTGAATTCCAACCGTTAAATATGATGAAGTGTGTGTCTTCTCGATCTTATCCAGATTGGGCGATGATCTAAGGATGGAGAGATGAGGGAGATTTTGTGTAAGCATTTGCCAATTCCTCCTAGAATTTCCAAATTGATGACATTCAAATTTTTTAAAATATCATTTACTCCTTTTTTTTTCTTTTTTTTTTCTCTTTCTTTTCTTTTCTTTTTTGTCTTTTTTTTTTTTTTTTTTTTTTTGTCATTTTTCATTGTTTAAAATCCTGAAATTCGTTGTCCTTAAAGAATTAAATTTTTTTTTTCATTTATGCTTACGGTTTTCGAAGGTTTTTATAGAAATTTTTTCAAAGGTCTTGAATCCTTATAATTCCTTACGAGGGCATTCAAATTACTTACTTCGGCCTCTTACCGTTGCTTGAGTCTCTTAATTCCTTTTCCTCTATACTTTAAACCTCTCGTACTTGAATTTTCTAAACTTTACTTCGGGTCTTACAATACCTTTAAAACAACTAAAAATAACTATAATTTTAATTTTCTCTCCCCAAATGCCTCTCAAATTGAAAGAGAAGCCCTTAAATGGTTGGTATTTCTTTTTTGAAAATTTGTTTAACAACTATGTTATTGCATTTAGTGACATTAAAACACCCCTGGTATATAAAGTCTTAATTAGGTGAAAGGACGAATCAAAACATCTTTAAAATGACCCAACAAAAAACTAAATAAAATAAGTAATGTTTAGGGTTTCTAGCCTAAGTCTATGAAAACAAATACGACTACCTTATGTATGTGTTATGATTAAGTGTTAGTCTTGTAGAAAATACGGGCATTATGCTACAGAGTGTCGCAACAAAGAGTGCGATGAGGAGTCAAACCTCACATTCACGCATGATGAAGAGCCGGCATTCGCCCAACTTGTTGATGCTCAATGAAGGGAAGGTTATGGAAAACTTCTATATAGATGGAGAAGACCGAATGGAAACTAACTTGTGGTACCTAGACAACCGAGCGAGAGACCGCATGACCGAAGATCGAGCAAAGTTCAAGGAGTTTAATAAGAAATTCATTAGAAACGTGAAGGTTCGATGAATCAATTGTACCAACCCAAGACAAAGCATACTTAAAGTGGTTTATGAAAATTGAATAGTTTCTACAATACAACAATAAAAAAATTCAACCAAAATTTAGCGTTGTGCTTATTGTGGAACGTAAGTGTACATTCAAATACAAGTTAAATAGTACTTAAAATATTCCGAGGTCGATTTCTATAGAAACGTAGTTAAATATAAACTAATTACATTAGATCATTTACACATAAACATGTGACACAATAGAAATTAGGGTTTTTTTAACGGAAAAAAACTTATCTCAATCAAGATATTTGTAAGTTTAATTTGATTTGTTTTTTATAAAATGATATATGGAAATTGTTATGTTTATTAAAATTGATTTTTAATAAAACCTTTCCGCCATGGACTTGTACATTTAATTTAAAACATGAAACAAAAATAACAACATCGTCAAAAATAAAACATTAACATAATTTTTAGTACGAAAATAAAAAGGCAACTATGAAAGTACTATTAGAAAATAATACATACTACTGTTCTATCTTAGCTTCTATGGTCATTCCAGTATTGACTGTCATCCGTGCAATACATGTGAGACAATCCGTGCAGTACTTGATTATTTTAAGAAATACTCCGTATGTAACCTTATTGTTGGGATCTAGTAATGCAAACACATACATACATGATGAGACATATCTTTTAAAACAACATAGCATGACCTTGAGCTCTTCCTAGTTTGGGCATGGGTTGGATGTGTAGTACTTTCTTACACATGACCCATGCATGTGCACATAGACCCACCAGTAGGGCTCGTATACGTACCCTTGGCCCTGACTCGTTGGTCTAAACGTGCTAACGCGGTTCCAGACACCACGAAAGGAAAGACCCGCATGATATCATGGCAAACATAAATATTGAATATACGCATCCATACTAACATAGCGTAACAAAGAAGTATCACGATGCACGTGACATACATAAATGCATGAGGCTTCTATGGCTTATAATTATAGCATACAATAAGAATCATTTCGTTCTTCCTTTCATTCATGTCATAGTATACATATGAGTCATGTATGCATAGTCACTCATTATACCTTTCATCTTGCATCATCATTGGTATAGTATAATCTATAACACGGTTTTACATTGCATGGCATAGCATAACATACATAGCATCTCATATCACATATATTATGACATAATAGGACATCACATAACATACATAACATAGCATAACATATGTACTGTACGGTCAAAAGAAGAACTATTAAGTAGAACTAACTATAGTTTTGATGGGTCTTTCTAGGTTTTAATTTTCTCTTCCCAACCATCTCTGAAGTTGGTAGTATTTCAAATGTGTTATTTTATTTTCTTATCCTCAATTTTGAAGTTAATAATGTCTTATTTAAAAAGCGATATTTAATTATTAATGTCAAAGTGAAAAGATGAAATATAAACTATATTTTTAATTGAGCTTTTCTTGTTATGGTGTACATGATACCGTATCGTATCGTATTAATAGTGTATGTGTCTATAATAGTAAGAACGGGAAAGTATTTCGATACATGTGAACATACAATATGCATGAGGTCTATATCGTTTAAAATTATGACATGTGTCTATAATGCAATAAGTATCTTCATTCATTTCGTGTATAGCATAATCCTTTAGTGTAATTACATAAGGTAATATACAATACGGTACCATACTTTCATAAAATATCACATTTAACAATGGCATAACGTGTCAACATGGTGTTTTATATTATGACATATCTCATAGGAACAATGCATCATAACATAATAAGCAAACATATCAATCCTAAGATACGACACATGTAAGGGACGCACGACATGTGCTGCTCATACTTCAAACAATTCATCAAACCAAACCAGGAGTAATACTTGCTTTTTTTATTAAAAAAAAGGTCAAAGGTTCAACTTTTTCATATTTGTTGAAATAAAAAGCATAGTGGTAATACTAAAAGTAAAAACGTATTTTCTCCTCTTTGAATTAGTAGTAATAAGTTGTACTTTCTTAGAGAACCTTTGTTCTAATACAACAATGTCACGACCTAATTCTTTGACTCGAGTCGCAACTAAGTAAATACTATTTGGAAAATAAAAGACTAAATAGAAGGATGGTAAAAAAAATTGTTTTTAAAACAAAACATAAATAAAATTTATTTACTAATCAAAATTAAAGTTTGAATAAGTTGGGCGCGGTAAATAATACAACTTAAAATATTCAAACAGTTAAAACACGAAGTGGCACTATATGGCACCTTCTCCAAATCTGCTTCCATCCTCGACCTATTCCTTCCTGTCACTTGAAAAATATGAAGAAACTTGAATGAGTAAAAAGACTCCGTAAGTAGCTTACGTGTAGGCTCTTAATCGTGTCCGTAAGGTATGTTAGGGTATCACACTCTTTCTCGTCATGTTTTTGTTCTTGACGAAAGAAATTAGGCCTTTACGTTATGTTCTTGAGTTCTGAGTTTATATCATGATCTAGGCTAAGGACCTTGGACTTGAGTTTTAAATTCTTAACCTTGGTTTTAATCAAAGGACCTTAGCTTTGAGATTCTTGGTTCTTAGTTGACCTTAGTTCTAAGATTTTGTTTCAAGGAAGGAAGGAGTAATGACTGAGTTCAAACCTTTTGGTCGACTGTAGTCCGGATAAAAATCCTGAAAGTGAAACATAGAAAATAACCCAAACTTTTTTTATTGGTTCGCGTGATCCAGATCTTATCTCACCTTAATTTCGTTATAAAATCTCTTAATTTTCTTCTTCTCAAGCTAAAGAATCTACCCATTTTCTATTTGATTATGAAGTTTATAGAGTAGAACGATACATATCTCTTTAGCTTCTAATTTCTTCATGAATTTTTTTCCTCTCACTGTCGCGAAGCTATTGATATCTTTAAATATGAGTTTAATGGACTGTGGGGAAGAATTTAGGTTTTTTCAAAATTCATCAATTTTAAACCTGTTATTGATGTCCTTCAATTATCCTCGATTCTAGCTTCTTTTGTCTTCGTGGTCGTCATAGAAACTCATTCTTGACGTCCTAGAAAGTGAAGGAAACTTTTTTTTTTTTTTTGGAGAGACGAACTTTCTTGTAGCCTCTAAATAGAATTTAAAAATTCCTTCCTTCATCAACCATTAAACTTAAATTGGGTAAAGATGTTTATGCTACTTTCAGCCCTTGATTCAACCAATGCTTCTATTCTTGTCCTAAATGATCCTTCACACTTGCATTAGACAATTCACCGGAAAAATCCTCTCCATGAGCTACTTGCTAACTTTTACTTTTGAATTCTGACCATTAGATCTATAGCCCCTCGTATTTAAGTGTTGTGTATTTAAGTGTTGTGATTAAAATTTTGGTTGACGTAGAAAATTGAATTTCCATAAACTTTAAATTTGATATAATTGATCCGTTCTTGAAGTTTCTTAATAAATTGAGTGTCGTTTTTGTGAATAACTTGAACTTAAGAGGTATTTTGATAATTTTTCACTTTCTCAATATTTTATTGAAAAAATACAAACAAATTTAAAAATACGTCGAACATCTTTAAGTTCCTTTTCCATAAGGAGTTAAAATTCCAATAAGTTTCTTTAAAATTCAAAAAATGACTTGTTTACCCTTTATGCTTATTATTTCCTTTCCAAACCTTTTTGAAAGGCCTTCGATCCTTAAAAGTCTTTCTAAGAAATTGAAATTGCTTACTTGAGTATCTTAACTCGCTCAGAAACGTAGAGGATCGATCTCTTAGGTAGCTTGATCTAGGATGTTTTAGCTCTTGATTTCTTCATCAAAGTTGCTCATCTCAATTCTTTAGAGCTACAAGAATGCTTACTTTTAAGAAAAGTGGACCGCTTATCCCAAAATTAAGCCTGAAACTGACTTTCTCCAATTGAGAACGTTCTTGGGATTAATTCTCTTTGTGGTCTTCTATGTAAATACTAATTGAAGGTGCAAAAACTAGATGGGATTTGCCTTGCTCGATAAATTTGAGTGTAGGCTCGGATTCGATTTTCAAGCTTACTTTGAACTTCTTCAATGGCGGCAACGATTGAGGGAGTGAGTTCTAGGATCTTTCAACATTCGATTCCTTCATAAAACTCGTGGGTAATCTTGTGTAGAAGATGTAGGAACAAGTTTGAAGGGAAATGAAGGACAATTGCTCTGGAATTTGGATGAAATTCGAGAGTAGGAAACCAAAAAACTAAACAGTTATAACTCGCGAGTGAGAGCTCGACCTTGCTCAATTCTTATTCCTATGAATGCTCCAACTTCAGACTTTATACGAGAAGATTAAATCGATGTTGAAACCTCCAGAATCGTTGTGATTTGGAGATTGAGTTTTCTGGGTTTCTCATCGAAAATATCATCTCCAATCAGCGAGCAACCGACCTCCAATTTAAAATTTTGTCGTTTGATGTGATGAGTTGTGCCTTCTCTAGAACATACTCAAATTTTGTGAAAGATCCAACGGTTGGATTTGAAGATCCAAGGAATTTTCTCATCACTTCTCACTATCGCGTATCTGATTTTCTGATCCATGGCATTTTCGTAATTATTGTGAAGTTCAAGGATATTTTGGTTATTTTCCATTTTCAGAACATTTTGTTATTTTTTTCTAAATTTTTTTTACACTTTGTTAAGTTTTTTTTTTTTTCCATATTCTGCACCTTGAAATGCTTTCTCCATACAGAATTAAAATCGAGAAAGTTCCTAATCCTTTCCAATACGTACAATTATTTATTAGATGTTAAGAATGAGAAGGTCTGATACCGTGATACCATGTTAATAATGAGAAACATAAGTGGGATGAAAAGTCCAATTTTTATTTATGTGCCTAATTTAAATAGAGTACAAACTACAAATTACTAAATTAAATAGAATACAAACTACGAACTAAATCTTAAAAATAACAGAAAATATTCTACTAACCAAATTCTGAAAATAAATAAAATAACATAAAATATATTAAATATACTATTAACGAAATCCTGAAAATACGAAGAAAAAAAAAATCATTACAGCTATATAAAATATATTCTAATATTGGAGTATTGAAATGGCTTGCTTAAAACCTTTGTTCTCCCTCGAATGTCTTGATTTTTTTCCTTGGATCCTTTGCGTCACTTTTAACTTTACTTTCTGTGTTACAGTATACCTTACATATATTTATTATAATTAATTTAATTACATTTACATACATGACCATCATCCTCACCTAACTCGAGTTTGGATTTTTTTTTAGAAAAAATGACTCAAAAGTGTGAACGGACGTCAATTTAGTTTGAATTTAAATATTAGAAGTTTCAAATGTGAAAGAATAATCTTAATTTGAATCAATATGAATGCATTAGTAACTCCTATTAATAGAGCGGGACATTAAAACACCATAGTGTACATTAGCCACTCCTACTAATAGCTATATTTAATAATAATACGTGTCCAATTATTATTTTCGATAATAAATTCTTAAGGTCAAAGTTTGAAACATTAATAAAAATTTCGGTGAAAGTAGTTATGCATTTAGTGACATTGTTAACTCTCAAAATTAATCTCTTGGATATGTATTAGTTAGGTTTTTTTCTTCTTTCTTTCCTCTTAGCGTATCCATTCTTGTGAATTCTACGCATTACTTTTTCTCATCGTTTTTAGAACAAAAGAAAGAATATAAACACGAGAAAACCATTATTCTATCTCCAAAAAAAAACCCAAAATGAGGTTGTGTTGATTTGTTTAGTGTCATAGCCAATTAAATCATGACATACGAAATAAATTAAACTTGGTATTGATTTGATAGTTTTTAACCTAAAGTCGGGCATCTCTAGGTATTAATTTTATCTTCCCAACTACCTTATTTAATGTCGTCTTTAAATCATATTGTTATATAGTTCTCTACTTTGATTTATTGGTCTAAGTTCTAAAATTTATCTATAAATAGCCCTTCTCGTTTTAATTTTAAAGCACAACCACCAAGAGTGAAACACAAGAAAAACGAGAAAATGGTGCTCCCAAGGTACGTGGCTTTCAAATCCAAGGCAGATGACTTGTATTTGAAGTACGTAAAGGAAGATGTTCAAATTCATGGATACATCAAGTATGATGCACATAATGTGGTGACCCCTCACACAAAGTATGAAGTGGAGCCGGCTAAAGTTGGCAAAGGCTACGTGAATATAAGGTGTTGTTACAACAACAAGTATTGGGTTTGTCCTTCAATCAACACTCGATATGTGGTTGCAGTAGCTGATGAACCAAATGAGGATCAATCCAATTGGGCATGTACGTTGTTTGAACCCATCTTTGATCCGGATCATCAAGCCTATCGAATTAAGCATGTCTACTTTGGCTACAATACATGTAGTTGGAGGGATGGCTTAGCTCGGGACAGGTGCTTGTATATGGGGTATTCAACTCCAGACGCCAACCTCTGCGACCTTCATGTTGCTCTAGATTGGGAATCATTCTATGTTTACCCAAATACGTTGCATTTAAAGGTGACAATGGAAGTTACCTTCAGGCATGCTGGTTCCAAGGTCTTCCATATCTCCAATTTTCTGCTGATGATATTGGAGACCCAAAAGTGGGAAATGAAGTTTCAACCACTAATGATGGAAATGTACGCATTAAGTCAAACCACTTTGGAAAATTTTGGAGACGAAGTCTAAATTGGATTTGGGCAGATTCAAATGACACCACTGCAAATAACGGAGATACTTTATTTTGGCCGGTGAAAGTTGATAACAACGTTGTGGCGCTTCGTAATTTGAGTAACAATTATTTTTGCAAGAGACTCACAACAGAGGGTAAGACAAGTTGTCTTAATGCTGATGTCCCCACCATCACTAAAGAAGCACGCTTGGAGATACAAGAGTTGGTTCTTTCCAGAAGCATCTATAATGTCATATTTCATATTTTGGATGCACGAATTTATGGTGAACATGTCATCACCATGGCCAATGGAGATGCTAGCAATAATTCGAGTAAAGAAAACACTATAGATATCAAGCTCAGTTACACGATTTCTGAGAGTAATACATGGTCTTCCATTGTTTCTGCTAAATTTGGTGTACAGACAACAATGCAAACGGGTATTCCACTAATTGCAGAGGGAAAAATTGAAATGTCGGCTGAGTTTTCTGGTGAATATACATGGGGAGAAACTAAATCAAAATCATCTGAGATAGAGACCATATACAAAGTAACTGTGCCACCCATGTCTAGGGTGAGAGTGAGTCTACTCGCAACAAAAGGTCATTGCAATGTCCCATATTCGTATACTCAACGTGACACTCTTATGAATGGAGACCAAGTGACTAATTATTACGATGATGGAATTTACACGGCCGTCAATTGCTACAACTTCAAGTATGAGACCAAGCAAGAGCCACTTTAAGGTGTTTGCTTTCACTGTTATAAGTATTTGGGTTGATGCCAATCATTCTCTCTTAGTTATAATCTAGGATATTTACTTTAAATAAGGTTATCAACCATCGTAAATAAGGCTGGTGCAACCCAAATATGATCTTTTATCGTTATATGTTTTATCGTTATAAGAAATTTCCTAAAAGCACATTTGAAATCGAACCAAGTAGAACTATCGAAGTAGTTTACAAACTTAAACTTCAAAAAATAAAATAATTATCAAATATATATATATATATATATTTTTTTTTTTTTTTTATTAATACATTTTATTTTTTTTAAAAAATCTTTAAAAATATCCTTAAAACTTTCAAATTTTTATTAATACTCTTCTAACTTTTTTTAAAAAATTTAAAAAATGTCCTTCGATTCTTTTAAAAGAAATTAAAAAATACTTTCATTGTTAGTGTATGGACGGAACTTACCACAATTCAAAGATACCCATAACCGTTAAAATTTTAGAAAAAAAAATCATTATTTTCATCGACAAAAATTATTTATCTACATTTCAAATAATTAATTTTATACGAGACATTCGGTCTATATACTATGAGACATTCTGTCGTGGATAAATAATTACCAAAAGATGTGTCCATGACATATGGGACAAAATTTGTTGACAATCACTTGTCTATAGACTAATTTTAGAAATTTTTTTATTATCCATTATAATTTCCTAGTGTGCAAAGTCAACGTTATTTCTCATAATGAATTCTTAGGTACAAGTTTAGCGAAAGTAGATATGTATTTAATGACATTAAAACACCTTAGTGTAAAAAGTCTTAATTACACGTGACTATGAGTTTACCACGTGCAAGGACCACTCAACTAAGGTAGGAGAGTTGTGCCAGCTATGCAACACATGACACGTGCTAATTGGATGGTTTAAATCCTACGACATGCGTTCAATTCTCGAAAGCGTAAGAATTTTTATTATTATTCTCGTAATGACATGTGGCGCGCTCTCGTTGACATGCTGGATCAACAAGTCATATATGGCTTCGAGTCGAGTTGAATCGCAAAATGTGTGTTGTCATTAGACATGGGAAGTGATGTTCCACCCTCCCCTCGACATGTGGTGTAACCGCAATCTCCTGCATTCTACTAGTGACTGTCTGAAGCGTTTGATTTCTATACATTGATCAATTTACGATTTTTTTCCAACTTTTTTTTTTCATAACTTTCTCTTCATAACTTGAATCAACTTAGTTCCTTCATCAAAGTTGTAGAATTTTATTTCTAGTAGTTTATAATCAAACATAGGAAGAAATAACCTAGTCCAAAGATAATCAATATAACGCTCCTAAATTTTCTAACCTAGATTAGAGACGTCACTACAAGCATGCCTTTAGTAACATATGCAAAAATTTAATAAAACATTACAAACAAAGTCATGGACTTATATTAATTTAAAACAAGAAATTTAAAATATCAGGTTAAAAAACAAAACATTAACATAATTTTAAGTACAAAAATGAAAAGCTACCTATGAAACTCCTATTAGAAAACAAAGCATACTATTAACCTATCATAGATTCCATAATCATTTTAGTATTTCCCGTCATCCGTGCAGGTGCGCTTTACCTTTAACAAATACTCCATAAGTAACCCTACTGTTGAGGTCAGGTAATGCAAACACACACGTACATGATACGACCTATCTTTTAAAACAACATAGCATGACCTTAAGCTCTTTCTAGTCTGGACGGGATTAGATGTATAGTACTTCCCACACACGGCCCACGCACGTGCACATGTACCCACTAGGTGGGCTCGTATACGTACTCCTAGCCCTGACTTATCGGACTAAATGCACTGGCACGTCGTTAGACACCAAGTTGGAAAAGACTTGCATGATATCATGGTGAATGTAGATATTGAAGGTATGCGTCCGTACTAACATAACATAGCAGGAAAGTATCCTGATGCACATGGCATGCATAAATGCATGAGGTCCTCGTGACTTAAAATCATAGCATATAGTAAGAATCATTTCGTTCTTCCTTTCATTCATGTCTTAGTACACAAATGAGCCATGTATGCATAGTACTCATCATGAATTTCATCTTGCATCATCATATTGGTACAGGATAATTGTAACGATCCAAAAAAAAAATAATGAGGTCGCTGGAAAAAGGTGGTGAGAATTCAGAATACTCTCTAGAATTCTTGCACCCTCACCCTCACCCTACACATTTCCCCGACGCCAAGAATACGCCAACGACCTACAGCCGCACCTCACAGAATCCGAAAACCACCCGAAAACCATGATACAGAGAGTATTCTGAGTTCTGCATAGAAAAATAACATGATACAGAGGAAAAACGTGGGAGAAGAAGAAGAGATTGTTGACGAGCACAACGCCGAAAACCACCCGTCGAGACTCATTACGCCGTATAGTGTAGATAACGTCATGGAAGAAAGGACTAACAAGTCAGGGAACACCATGATGCACACGAATGATTACTATTGAACGGTGTCGTAGCTTTGCTGGCCAAGAGGATGAACTAATAATCAATTCCACTCTCTTTGTGCAGGATCGAACCTTAGTAATCAGTTCCACTCTTTGTGTGCCGGATCGAACCTCAGTAGGTAAAGAGGGAGAGGAAGGGGTATGAAAGAGAAAGAGAAAGAGAATGAATGGGGAGGGAGACCAATGGATACAGAGTCGGCCGTGAGAGACTAGGGTTTTCTCGCGTGAGGGTGTCAGGTAAAGAAGAAATAACCCGTTGATTCAGATTTAGGTCGGCCAACCCGTTTGCATAGTCAGATCGACCCCATATACATCAGGATGCTTCCCCATTTATGATGATGAGTACGGACGCGTACTTATGACGCATACCGTTTTTGAGAAACAAACTGAATAAGGCTAATAATATTGCTCTCTAAACTCGGAAACAACTTTAGTAGAATTGTTAGCCATTATATACTTGTGAAGTAAATTTAGGAAAATAGTTAGTATTTTGTTTAGGAGAAATGTTCGTAGTTTTTAACTTGTTAAAGTTTTGGAAATCTCCTAGTGTTTTCTCTTCATAAATTATAGTGCTGAAAGTTCTTCCATTCAAAGAAATTATTTCCTCAAATTGTTCTTTTTACTTCATTTAATTGTTCTTATACTCCGTTGAACGCAAGTGTACATACAAACACAATTTATATGGTACTTAAAATATTTCAAGGTCGATTTCCATAGAAACTTGGTTAAGTATGGACTAATTACTTTAGATCATTTATACATAAACATGTGACCACAATAGAAATTAGGATTTTCTTAAGAAGAAAAAAAACTTATTTCAATTAAGATATTTTCCTTTGGTGGATCAATCATGAATTCTAAAATTCAACGTACTTTGCTTGAAATAATTTTATGTAAGGTGACATTCTAAAAATTTTCTAAGAAACATATGAGTGAGGACAAAGTATTCTGAAATGACTCGTGGTTGACTTGTGGGAATAGTCTTCACTCTTAGAAACGAGAATGACCCATGTTGACTTGTGGGGGATAATCTTCACTCTTAAAAACAAGAAGTAACTAATATAACCATGTTGTAAGGAATAGTAGGGCCAGTAACAAATCCGGATTCTAAGATGAACTTTAAAAAATGAGCATAAATCAAAATCTTTACAAAAAAAAAAAAAAAAAAAAAGGCAAGAAACATGCAAATTTATTGTTATAGAAGAGACATAACACACAATCTTGGATATTACACATAGAAATGAGATTGAAACCTAAAGAAAAACAAACATAGCTGAACAAATAAAAGAGCTTATCATCACGTGATGCCCTCCAATCCTATCTCGTAAGTGAACTCAAACAACGTATATAGACATGACCTAAAGTACAAATAACATCGAGAATACAGATATATGATAGTTTAACTAGTTGAGGTATGCTCCTAGATTTCTCAAATACTTGGCTTCACTTATAACCTTTTTCTGTTGTCCATACGTATTTATGCTTCATCGGTAATGTTAGAAGCATATGCAACGAGGCAATCCTTCATATCGCCCGACTCGTTATTCCGTTGGCAATAAAATTTACCTACACACAAGGCAATCAATTCTTTGTTTTCCTTTGTTTTCATACTTTTGATTTGAAATAAAGAGTTGCAATCATGGGATGGATGATCGGATGAACAATCAGCAAGAATCACTTTAGAATCATGCCTCCAAAATAAACCATTAGATTTTGATTTAATGTAAATACCATGGCCTTTGTGGTGGCCATGGTATTTACATACTGTTAAGCTATGAGTATCATCAGCTGAGAACTTTAGATATGAGATGCCATCAATTGGATCAACTTGAAGGTATTTTCCCTTGTCACCCTTGAACGCAACTATTGTTGGTTCTTTCGAGAGAGACACCCAATAATTTGAACAATTCGAACATATCTGATTCAAGTCGAGCCGATCGATCAAGTCCAGTTCCAAAAATGGAAAGAAGGGATTGAGAGTAAGTCTCCGATACGGAAACGTTCATATTAAGATTGACATGGCGGAGTTGTACTTAATCACGAGTGCATGTGAGACTAGATTGATCTTCATTTGGCTCATCGGCTTCGGCAACGATCCAATACTCGTCGTGCTCGTTGTTACTTAATCGACAAACCCAATACTTGTCGTTGAAAACCGATCTTATACTAAAGAGTTGTTCAGCTGTCTTGGTCATCTCGACGTCGAATAAGGAATACATCGATAGCGGTCGCCTCCTAAGAATTGGAGCCATGTAGCTCGGAGTTGTCATTAATGTAGGACAAGTATTTTCCGTTGTATTTAAGGTTGAATCGACCAGACATTGCCATGTTTTTTTTTTTCCTTTACATTACCCACATGATCAAACCCTATTTATAAGAGAAAAAAAGAGCAAACATAATAAATTTAAGTTCAAATTGTTCTTCACGTGGTCGGGTTTTTTTTTATTTTATTTGTAGAGCCTTCATCAATTATATAATCCATTTATGTTTTAGTATTTTTTTAAAAATTAATTTAGTAAACGTTGAAGTCGGCTACTCACAAACTTACATAACATCATCTTTTGTAAGTTTGCATAAATTTTTTAAAGAAAATATTTTGGCCAATTAATGGAGGAATTTGAAGATGGCAAAAATTTCCTTTCTTTTTTTCCTAAATTAATGTTACAACCCGATCTTCGAGACTTCTAATTTTGGACCGTGACAAAAAAAAAATGAAAGCAAGACAAATAAAATAAATAAAAATACGGTAAAATTTTATTACAAACAGCACCACAATTAAAAGCAAATTGAAACTCAATACAAATTGGTATCGTATATGTTTATTACAATTCGGGAATGAGTTCAATTGGACTGACGTTCTGGGACGACCCCCTTTGTGACACATAGCTCCCAAACGCTCTCTCGTCTTGACTGACATTGAGCGTACACCTTAAAAGTAAATGTAGAAAGGGATGAGTGTAAAATATTCAGTAATTAATCTACTTGTAGGCTTTCATCGCATCCAATTCCTAGTAGGTTACCATAGGTTTTTCTCTCGACTTTAGGAAGTTCATGTTATTTCTATAGTTATTTGAGCTATTGGAAAGGCCTCGAAGTTTGATACGGTTATCGTAATTATCACAGATCCTATTGGAGTTTGGAAGCTATTCATCGAGTTTTAGTACTGCAGATTTACTGGACGGCGTATCCCATCTCGGAGTGAATTTCTATTTTCTCATACTTAGTAATCTTGTATAGTCATGGCAGCCAATGACTGATATCCTAGGTTGAGGCGCAACTTTACCATATTGCATAGGATAGTATGTTGTATGGAAATTAGCGTGACAATATTCACGCCCATGACCCAGATGAAGATTTAGAATCCTGATTCGACATCTGATAACCTCAACATTCCCCCGCGACATAACCACTTACTTACTACTCTTTTCTAAGAGTGAAGATTATCTCCACAAACCAACACAAATTTTTCTAACATGTTTTGTTCTCACTCACATGCATTCTAAGAAAATTCTTAAGAGGTTACTCAAATAGAATTGCTCCGAGCAAAGCAGCTTAACTATGGAGTTCTTATGATTGAACCACCGAAAAGGAAGGTACACCTTGTTGATATAGGTAATGACTTTAAGTTCTTTTAACTCTTTCTTAGTCATCCTATCGTTATAATCGCTCTCATTTGAATGTGATCTCACTTCATTCATGTACCCCTCCTTTACTCAGTTGTCATAATGTTTATTGAAACATTCACTTCAACTTGAAAGATATCATTAACATTATTTACCGTTGTCATAATGTTTATTGAAACATTCACTTCAACTTGAAAGATATCATTAACATTATTTACCGTTGTCATAATTTTTTGAAGGATTTATAGTTTTGAAGATCTGATGATTGGAAGGCAGCGAGGAATGCCTTGATAGACGATTTATCTTCAAGCCAATCTTGGAAATAGGATAGAACGTCGACTAAGGCCAACCAAGTATGTGGCCTTACTATCAACATAGATATATTTGATGTTGACATGTGACACGTGGTGAGAATATTTGCTAAAACCACCGCACTTAAATGAAGTGAAAGTTCTCTATTTATGATCATTTAAAGAATCAAATAAATTACAAAGGATATGGTGTTGTCTATTCAGTCTCACTATGGCACTTAAAAGGGTTATGGTGTTGGTTCCCAATTTTAATAGAAGGGGTTTCTCAAACACAAAACTCTAGCTATTGCTCTCCTATTGCGACCCAATGTACCTTTTATTTATGAAAGCATGAAGCACATGGTCCTTGGTATTCACCTCGAGAGTTACATTTTGAAGAGAAGATGTTCGCATTGGTGTCAACATTTGTCATGTACCACAAGTAGTCGCTGAAATCAATGGTGGTTCTTTTTTGTTCTAAAAGAAGGTCAACATTTCCTTCTCATTTTTCTCGTTCACAAACATAGATGTCTCAGAATTAACCTTCGTAGTGTTGTAAACCTCCTTGCTACAATCGTCAAGAATGCTCACAGACCAAGCTGGTACAAAATATTTTCCATCTGCCTGCAAATCTATAGTGGCATCATTTCTTCCATCTGCGTTGCTCAAAAAGCATATCATCTCTCGTGTTGCTTGGTTAGAGAATTTCGTTAAAGTTATAGATCTGCCAAAGTTTTGGTTTGTGCGGGTGTCATTAGTGAGAATTTCCTGTCCCAATTTGATCGATGCATGAAGTTGTTTGAGATGCCCCCATTTGGGTTGATTCAAGTTCCCATATTCATCAAGTGGGGCGTTAAAATCATAAGATGTAGTAATAAATGGACCTTCCGATGTTCTTCCAAAGTTGGTACCTCCATGGTACATGTAATAATTGTTAAACACGCAACCGAAAAGGCTATATCTTATACCGTTCTGGAAGGGTCTTTGTCACCCCATTTCTTAAACCATCCCACCCAATTTTCAGTAAACATTTTTGGGCTGTTAGGAATGTTAGGACTAAAGTTGTCGCAGTAGAATCCATTACATGTATTAATGATAGGTTGTAGGGCATCACTTTGTTGGCACATGACCCATGGAACGCCAACATTAAGAGATTCGACCATTTGAGCGCACCAATTGATATATGCTTTTCCTGCATTTCCATAAGGTGTCATCACGTTTCCATACTCGTTCTCGATTTGAGCTAAGATTATTGTTTTCATCGTCATAAAAAAGGAGGCATGGATTATTTTCAATATATTTTTATGATCTTTCATCATTTTTTTAATCAGTTTAACGGTGACCATAAGATAAGACACAATTGGTCGTGGTCACATTACCTATTCCTCGCTTCTAAGAGTGAGAACTATCCCCACATACCAACATGAGTCCTTCAAACAATTTTGTCCTTACTCACATGCATCCTAGGAAAATTCTTAGGAAGTCACCTAACATAGAATTGCTCCAAGTAAAGCATGCTTAACCATAGAGTTCATTCCCCTACATCCCCTCCGACATGGTCACATTACCTACCTCTCACTTCTAAGAGTGAACTATCCCCACATACTAACATGAGTCCTTCAAAAAAAAATTTGTCCTTACTCACATGCATTTTAGGAAAATTCTTAAGAGGTCACCTAACATAGAACTGCTTCAAGTAAAGGATGTTTAACCATGAAGTTCCTATGATTAAGTCATTGAAAGGGAAGGTGCACCTTGTTGGTATAGGAAGTGACTTTCAATTCTTTTAAGCCTTTTCTTAATCATCTTATCCTCAGGATCGCTCTCATTCATTCGTGTACCCCCTCTTTACTCGAGGTATCACATGCCCACCAACTTTCGCCTTGGTTTGTCTCCAAACCACATCTTACTTGGAAATGTATCGTTGTGATACCATTTGTAACATCCATGTCTAGGATTCAGAACCTATATTTGGCACCGGATGGCCCCAGCATTCTCCCACATTCCTTTCGACATGGTCACGTTACTACTCCTTGCTTCTAAGAGTCAAAATTATCCCACATACCAATATGAGTCCTTCCAGCATGTTTTGTCGTCACTTACATGCATCCTAGGTAAATTCTTAAGAGGACACCCAACATAGAATTTCTCCAAGTAAAACATGTTTAATCATGGAGTTCCTATGATTGAGCAACCGAAAAGTAAAGTACACATTGTTGGTACACGTAGTTACTTTCAATTCTTTACAATCTTTCTTAACCATCCTATTCTGAAGGTCGCTCTCATTTGAATGTGGTCTAGATTCTTATATATGAAAATGTAATTATAATATTTATAATAGGATGATAGGATAGGATAAAAGGGTAATGGTTTCCCTGTTTTAAGACATCCATTATCTGAATCTGAATCTGAAAATCTGATGACCCAATACCTACACACTTACTCTACTCTTTTTTCTCTTCATTTTCTCTGTGTTTTTTGAGTTTCCCGAGGTTTGCTCAGATCAGACAACACACATCACACAGTCATCAGACATCAGACATCAGACATCAGACATCATCAGCTGGTCGTCTTCCTCATTTACTCTCTCTTCTTCCAAAAACCCTAAAAACACAACACTACAACAACCCCACCTCATTTTTCCAAGCATGCCCTCTGATTTTTCAACAACTTCCAATCCCTCATTAATACTTCTTTCCATTTAACATTCTCTTTCCCTCTCTACACTTTCACAACCCTCGCCGGAGAGCAACATACGGATATTCTCACTCAGGCGCAGTTGTTCGGAGTAAAGAATCTCAACTAAAGTCAATTAACGGGAGAGATTGTTTGTACCACTAACAGATATTGTCCTCTTTGAGCTTTTCATTTCGGGCTTCCCTTCAAGATTTTAAAATGGGTCTGGTAGAGAGAAATTTTCACCCTTATAAAGAATGTTTCGTTTTCCTACCCAACCGAGGTGGGATCTCACAATCCACCCCTACCATTTGTAAAAGCCCAAACCCACCGCTAACAAATATTGTCTTCTTTGGGTTTTTCCTTTCGGGCTTCCTCTCTCAAGGGTTTTAAAATACATCTGCTACGGAGAGGTTTCCATACTCTTATAGAGGGTGTTGTGGGGATCTCACATTGTCAGTCAATTAGCCCGACGTAATCAAACCCGAGCAATAACCATCTAGTTGAAATCATGGGATGTGATAACCAACCATTACAAAGCAACCGAGGGACAAAACATGATTAAAACTTTGCAAAACACCCGTCTAAACGATGTGGAATCTCACATTGTTAGTCAATTAACCCGACGATTCAAACCCAAGCAATAAGCATCAGGTTGAAATCATGGGATATGATAACCATGCATTGAGAAGCTAATTAACCATTACAAAGCAACCGAGGGTCAAAACACGATTAAGACTTTGCACGATTCGTTTTGTGAGTGTTCGAGTATTCATTCTACACATCGAATCGTGTAGAATTATCGGTCCCATTGGATTCTTGAGCATCTTGGTTGGTTAAAAGGATGAAACTTTAGGCAACCCACAAAGAGAAAGAGAAAGAAAATATGGGTTTTATACATAACTTATTAGGGCATATTTTCTTTCATTCACTCTTTCAAATATATGTTTTTCAGTTGCTTTTTGGTAAAGTAATGCCTCAATCTTTACTCTTACGTCTCTCTCACATCACTCAAATAAAATAAAAAAGTTTCTTTTTAGGTTCAGAAACTCTAAAGCTAATTTTCTCCTACATCAAATGAAAACTAAACTCGAAACTTTTCACGAATTGTCAGCTACAAGAAGAAGGAGAGGAATTAGAAAGCAATCCGCTCGAGATAAGCGATAGAGGACGTCCGAAACCTTTCAAGAAAAGAAATTATTCTACACGCCCTTATAGCTATACATGTTAAATTGTCAACCACGTTGAAACGACAAGGATTTGTAAGCTACCCGCTCAAGAACAACCGAACGTGGCCATTACACATTCATAACTAGTAGCGTAAAACGTCGGGACGAGAAAGCGATCGGCTCGAGAGTCTCGAGAATCTGCAAATTTGAGATGAAAAATCAAAATTAGGAAATGGGGTTTTGTTAATAAGCAAATATATTCAAGAACAAGCAAGAAAATCAATAGATATCATAAGTAATGTAAAGAAAACCCTAATGGAAGCTAAAAAAACTTAGGGCTTTTGTGAAGTTGTTGAGCCGAGTTGAGGGGAATGAAGCCTGGTCCGAAGCCTAACAGTTCTCTCGTTGCTTTGAAAAGCCTCGAGCCAGCCAACATTCCCCACAACCCTAAACTTCTCTCACTAAAAACCCTTTCTCTCTCTAGAAAACTGCCCTACGCAATGGCACTACCCACACTCCCTTGCCCTTAATTTATAGGGTCATGTTTTCTTTTTAAACTCTCTTTCTCTCTCTAGTTCTTGATTCTAGAGAGAGAAGAATACATGTTTCCTTAATTTATATTTAAACAAAGAAAAAAACAACATAATATGTTTCGTACAGTGACGACTGAGTCTCAGTTCTAGTAATGATGCTTTTTACATTCAGATGTGTATTCACACATAATTTAACTTCTGCAAAATCCCACTTTCCATTTATTTTCTAACCCTTTTTAAATATATTTTTTACCGTCTCCAAAGTCAATCCAAACCGTTCAATTCGAGTATAACTTCGTCCGTATTTTGGGTAAAAAACCCGTGACTCAAAAACCTGATCAACCCACCCTAACTCGTACAATTTGGTTCGGATTATGAACGTATTTAAATTAGGTTGGGTTCAAATAAATAAAAGTTAAATCAAGTTGGTAAAACTCGACTAGATTGAACTGAATTAATACGGATCAATTATTGATTTTAAAAGATACATTTTTCTTGTGATAAAATTATATACGCATATATTTATTTAGTTTTGTAATTCATTTTTTTAATAATTAAATTGCAAAATTTAAATGATTTGGGAATTAATATTTTATTTTTATTAAAAACAAAAATTTGAATAAATGATTTCAACTACTTAACCAACCGAACTAAAAAAGTTTATGGTTGGGTTAGGTTGAATTTATTATTTAATAAAAATTGTTTGGGTCGAAAATTTTACCACGTGAACCATTAGGTTAAGCTTAAAAAATGTCTTAACTCGACCCAACTCAACTCACGAACACTCTTAAGAAACGATACGTTAATTGAGTCATTGGCACCCATACCTACAAGATTTCGGAGAAATAAAGCTTTGTATTAATTTATTAATTTTTTTATTATTTATAATTAAATGTTTGACAAGCTTTTTATTAATAACAAAATTTTAAATAAATGATCTGAACAATTTGAACCAACTTAAACGGTTTACGATTGAGTTGGGTTGAAAATTTTACCACGTAAACCATCAGGATTAAGTTTAAAAAATGTCTCAACTCGACCTTATCCAACTCACGAATACGAGACGTTAATTGAGTCACTGGCACCCATACCTACAAGATTCCAATGCATGGTGTTAATTAATTAATTAATTTATTAAAATAAAATAAAATAAAAATAATATGTGATGATAAGAAAATGATGGAGGTGTGAGTGAGTGAGTGAGTGAGTGAGTGAGATGACCTGCAGTTACCGGTCAAGGGGACAGTGTGTGACCTGCAATAGCCAGTGGGCGGGGTCTCAGACATGGACACAGACACAGCATGCACAACAAGACAAATGGAGTAATTAAAAAGCACACTTCACACATGTCAGCCTTTAATGCCATTTTTTCATCATTACCTTATTATTATTTTTCCTTTTTTTCTTTTCTTTTATTTATTTTTCATCAATAAATAAAAATAAATAAATAAAATCATCATTTGTTTGCTTTCTAACTCCCCCCTGTTCCTTCCTACCCGCACGCTCCGGGTGACTTTCATTTTCCCCTTTTTATATTTTCTTTTTTTTGCTACCCATAAAATCTCTCTTATTTAATATTTTAAAAATTAATTTTAACACCCGAGTATTCATATAATTTGATAACTCGATCAACTTGAATCATCCAACTCAAACTATTTTTTTCGAAATTGAGTTTGCGAGTTAACATTTCTTTGGTCGATTGACTCGATTAACCCGAAAATAGGATTACAATCCAACCCAACCCAACCCCACTCTACCTATAACAGCTCAAGTCCACCGCTAGTAGATATTGTCCGTTTTGACTCATTAAGTATCACCGTCAGTCTCACGGTTTTAAAACGTGTCTACTAAAGAAAGGTTTTCACATTCATTCCAGCGTCTGCTACTATTTGTAACAGCTTAAGTCCGCTACTAGCAGATATTGTCTGCTTTCGTCTATTATATGTCGTTGTCAGTCTCACAATTTTAAAACACGTATCATAAGGAGAGGTTTTCATACCCTTATGAGAAAATGTTATGTTCCCCTCTCCAACTGATGTGGGATCTTATACTACCTTACTTTTAGAAAAAAAGTAAGAATATTTAATGTTTTGCTAGTGACAAGTAGTGACGTAAATGTTTGATATTTGAACTTGAATTTAATTATTAATTTAATATATATCGTAAATAAGTATGATTTTTTAAAATAATTAAAAAAAATCTAAGAATCCAACTCGAGTCAACCCAAAATAGAAGATTTGGTTAGGTTGTGAACTCTATTCGGGTTGCTCAGGTCACCAACTCCAACCAACCCGAAATTTTAAATTAGTCCAAAAAAGAAAAATCAACTCAACCCATGAACACCCGTGCCTCAATATTTAAAAAATTAACTACTTCATTTTTTTGTAATAATTTCACTATGAAATATAAATTGCTTCAAAATTAGAAGCAAATAAGAAGACATTTCAAAAATTTAGGGTTGGTGGGCATAATTAGTGTTGGGGAGATAATAGACATTTCACCTTTCACATTTCTTTTTATCTCCGAGTTTACGAGCTTAGCTTTGGTTTAACTCTAGCAGCTTGTAGCTAGCATTTTTCGAATAGTGTCTTGTAAGCATCTTTGTGTTGAGCCGTCAAAGCAATAAACTGATTGGTAAACTAACGACGCTGACGTTTTTTGAAACATTTTTTTGTTGTTGCAGACAGAAACGACTTACAACTTAGGGATGGAAGAATAGTAATGAGACCCGTGATGACTTATGAATAACCTTCTTTGACTTTATCAATAATAAAAATTTTGACTTTTTGTTCGTTCGTCAAATCTTGCCAACATACCTATAACTTTTTCAATAATGAAGCTTTTTACTTTTGTATTCATTTGTCAAATCTTGCCAAAAACATGTTTGTAGGGATTGCGACCAATCAACCTACTAGCAATGGGAGAGAATCCATAGCATGTCATAACAAAAACTTGATTCGAGGTAGGACTATACACAGGTTAGATTTGGGAACTCCTTTGAATCAATTTTGAGTTGGTGATCCAAATAACCCGAGTAGAGTTTACAACCTAACTCAATTCAACCCTCTATTTTTTGGGTTGGCAGGACGAGTAATTTTTAAAAAAATCGATTAGGTTGAGTTGTAGCTCTATTTTTTCGTTTTCCAAAAGTTCAACCTAAACGAAAAAAAAAAAATCAAACTCAACCCAATTTTACAATTTGGATAGGGCAGTCTGAGTTGGTCGGGTTATTGGATCATATAAACACTCCTGATTTTAGGCGTCATCAAATGACCCGGGAGTTCAATACCGCATGAACTTTTAAAAAATACATAAATGAAAGAAAAATCGAAAGATTCTTGGATTGTGTGGGTATTAATGTAATATTAATAGTATTAATAGTAAATAAATTAAAAGGTATTTGTTGTTCTTTTGCATGGATCAAGTAAACTGACAATGTTGGAAATAAGGTTTCCTCTTGGAATTTGATGAATTCCAAGATACAGCTGTGTTAAATTAATTAATTTTTATTTTTGCTTAAATTGATAATTTAAACATAAAATTAAATTATAATTTTTACATTTAAAATTTTAAAATAGAGTTTAATAAGACTTTAAATTTTAAAAATGGTTTAATAAATTCTTAATTTTCAATATCATACATAATAATAATAAAAAATATTTTATAAGTTTTTAAATTTCTAATTTTGTAACACGTTATTTATGTAATGACCCATGTCCAAGATCAGATTAGGATTCGAAATCTGGATTCCACACCTAATAGTCTCGGTATTCTCCTGTAACATGATCATGTTACTTACTTCTCGCTTCTAAAAGTGAAGACTATCCACACAAATCAACACGAATACGGAATAAAAAAGTGTACTTTAATATTTAATGATATAGATAGTGATTTTTAATTTTTTAAGTTTTCAAAATTATTGGTAAAAGGATTTTGAATTGGAAATAGAGGGGCATTTTGGGGAAGTGGGAATGATAATGGTAAAAAAAATAATAATAAAAATAAAAAAAGGTTGCGGGAATTGGGAAAGACGGCGATTGCGGAGGAGGAAGGAGAGCCCGAGTAAGGAGGGCAAAAAAAAAACATATAAATAAATAAATAAAATAAAATAAAAGGAAGGTGTGTGAGAGAGAGTGGGGCCCAGGGAGATATTGAACGGCTGAGATTTCTGCACCCGATCGTACGCTGCAGAGACGCGCCCACGTGATCGCATTCAATGATCGTGGGAACCGGTACGACCCCCTTAACCGTTGTGGTGCTGTGGGCCCCACCCCATTCTTCTCTCTTTCTCTCTCTGCTCCCTTCTTCCGTCTCCCGTGGGGACCACTTCTTTTTTTTCTGTTCCTTCTATTTATTTTTTTTATTTTTTTCTTCATAATTTTAAATTTGTTATAGTGACAAATCTCATAATAATTTAATTAACTTTTAATAATAAGGATTAAATTGATAAATTAAATCATTACATATATTTCTTATTTTTTAATTAATAAATATTTAAAATATTATTTCGATACTTCAAATTTCAATATATTCAATTTAATCCTTATAATTTCAATTTTTATTCATTTTTAAATGTTTCTTTCCGTTTATATTTATATTATAGCACAATTAAATTTTTAAAATTTTTTAAAAAAGTTTATTGATTGTAACGTCACGGTGAAATTGTGATCGAAGAAAATGAAACGAATGGACAGAAAGGATGGGATCGAAATAATATTTCAAAAATACCATTACTAAGATTAAATTTGATAATATAAATAAAATAAAATATTTTTAAATTAATTTAATTTATACATTTTAGAAAAATTAAAAACAAATAATGATGCCTAAATGATATGATGATGGATGGGATGGGGATGTGGTTTTTGAATTGATGGATGAGAGAGGGGAAGGAGTTGGCTTTGGTGTGTAATTATTTTTTTAATGAGTCTATTTTAATATTATTTAAAAAAAATTGTATAATATATCTGACCGTTAATATCATAAATCTCATTCGAGAGGTGTAAACTCTTATGCGAAAAAATGTTTTATTTTATAGGGACGGAATGATGACTTACTTTACGGGGAAGTAGTGAAACATGCGTTGCAAAAAATAAAAAAACGAAACGTACATCAACCCATGCGAAGAGATTGTACATGTTAGTTCACCATATGGGTTTGAGCTTATATGTCGTACTCTTTCATTGTCGTGGACGACCAGTAGTTTTGAGAGACTAAAATTCTTACAACGACTCGATTGAATAGTTTTCCTCTTCGGGAATTTAAATTTAGGGACCTATTCGAGAATCTAATTTACAACGACTCTTAACTTTAGGGACCTATTTGGGAATCTCCAAATCTACGCTTATTAGTAACTCCCTGAAACATTTGTAGCTTATTGTGTCCTTCCTCGTCTTTGGGTGCCTAGACATTCACAATAAGTTTTTGTTCGTTTGAACCATACTCTTTGTTAAACATAAAATAGGTCATATCTATACGATAATCTACTGATTTACTAGTTTGTTACCCATGGAGTAGAATCTTTGATTTACTTGTTTGTTACGATGGATCAAGAGTTTGTTACCATGAATAAAGGGCCACGATGTAATCCTCATCATACACATCTATAAATACGTGACCTATATAGGTCACACTGCCATTCAACCTACCCTCTTGACTTTAAGGTATGTCATCTTAAGGTGCTATCTTATCAACGTCCATAAATGATAAATTATATATTGAACTGCCAAATCAAAAAATGGAGTGCTATAAGGCTAAGTTCACTAGTTGGAGATAAATGATTTCGAACAGTGACGTCCGCCATAGGGTAAACCATTGCCTCTCAAGGCCTCGACTAGTTCTACTATTGAGGTCAATGATAGATAATAACTCCCCTTCGAACACAGTTTACAACTTTCATCCGGATTCTTATGGTTTAACCAATTTTAAAAAATTAATTTTGAAGAACTATGTTTAAGATTTACTAAGATTAAAATTTGATAATTAAAAAATACATTAATGGAATTATTAGTAAAAAGATCAAAATAATATTTTAATCTAATCTATTTTACCTTTAATTATATTATATTAAAACGAGAAATAGTTGATAATTATTTTTAGACTTATTTGTTTAGTATATAATTTTCAATTTAGATTTGGGCCTCGACATGTCCTTGAAGATTTGGGCCTACTAATGGACTTGGACCTATTTCAATGCTGGCCCAAAATAGAACGACGACGTTTCAAGAAATACGATCAACCAGAGAAGGAAATGGAAACGACGTCGCTCGATGACATTTTTGAATGTAAATTGCCAAAGAGGATCCAAATTAGTTCGATAGAGTTATTAGTTTGAAATTTTAATAGATAAATTGCGAATTAAGAGTATAAATTAATATTTATATTAAAATAATAAACTACGTGACTCTCAAATTGGGCCTGTGATGTTTGGGCCGAGCTGTTTGAAAAACTTTTCTCACTTGTGGGCCGACTATGGGCCGAAGCCCTAAAAGAACTGTCCTTATGAACAAGCGAGAAACTCAAACGACGTCGTAGAAGCAAAGAGCAGACCAAGTGATGTCGATGTCTTATTGGTCTCGAAGTTCTTTAGCTAAAACCCCTAAAACCTCTGCAGCGAACTTGGAGGTCGTCGACGAACACAAAGACGCCCGTCCACGACATCCACCTCCGACAGGGTTCCCTGCAACAAACCATCTGTGCGACGGCGACGCGATTCTCGACGGTGGGGCGACAACAAGGGTATTCTTTAACGAATCTGAAATTGCTTTGGTTTATGACCAACGCTTCGTTTGACTTAAAATCTGAACAATTATGGTCTATGACTGATTTTGGGTAAGAATATTCCTCCAGTACAATCTTATGCCAATTCAAGAAATTTAAGAAGCTTTTGTTCTCATGTCTATGAACAACTAAATTTCTTGAAAGTCTTGAAAGTTTTGTTTTCATGTTAGTCTGCGTAATTTTTTTCTTTTAAGATATTGAAGGTTTGATAGTTTTAATTTGTAAGTTTTGGTTGAAGGGAAGCTTTGTTCATTGACATTTGGTTTTGAAAGCATCATTTGTAACAAAGTTTTTAGCTGAAGGTTTTATGAAAGATTGCGTTGCTTTAAAGTGTTGTAAATGATTGTATTTTCTTGTTTACAATTGTTTTTGAAAGAAAATGAAAGTGAGATCCATTGGGGAGGAGAAGGAAACACCTTTTATAAGGGTGTGGAAACCTCTCCCTGACAGACACGTTTTAAAAACCTTGAGGGGAAGTGTGAAAGGGAAAGCCCAAAGAGGACAATATCTGCTAGTGGTGGGTTTGGGCCGTTACAAATGGCATCAGAACCAAACACCGGGCGATGTGCTAGCGAGGAGGCTGATCCCTGAAGGGGGTGGACATGAGGCGATGTGCCAGCAAGGACGCTGGGCTCCGAAAGAGGTGGATTTGGTGGTGGTCCCACATCGATTGGAGAACGGGACGAGTACCAGCGATAATGTTGGACCCATAGGGGGTGGATTGTGAGATCCCACATCGGTTGGGAAGGAAAAGGAAACACCCTTTATGAGGGTGTAGAAACCTCTCCCGAATGAGTGCCAACGAGGACGCTGGGCCTCATAGGGGGGTGGATTGTGAGATCCGACATCGGTTGGGAAGGAGAAGGAAACACCCTTTATAAGGGTGTGGAAACCTCTCCCTAGTAGACGCATTTTAAAAACTTTGAGAGGAAGCCCGAAAGGAAAAAGCCCAAAGAGGATAATATCTGCTAGCGGTAGGCTTAGGCCGATACAATGAATTTCAAAGTTTGATATGGGAATTGCTTATTGAGTATTTTTGTAACCCTAAACCCTTTTCCTAAATGTTTTCAGCTGGAGGTTCAGGCAATAGTTCTGAAAGAAGTGAAGTTGAGCATTATGGTACAAGACATTGAAAGATGTTAAAAACTTGTTAGTTTATCTCAAAAATCGTTTGTAAGAAATTTCTTCTACTGAATTGTGTAAGTTGTTATGTTTTCACATTATTGTCATCACAGTCCTATTGGAAAATATGGGCTGTTACACTTGGGCACCAAGAAGAAGGTGCTTATGTTTACAATATATTTTCAAACTTCAAACTCTTTCACCAAGTGCTTCGTTCCGTTGCATCCACAACCTTGTGTATGATTCGTCGAATTTCGTCTCCAATCAGCGTCTGAGTGAGTTATCTAAAGATGGCCGAGTTGATGAAGCGCGTAAGTTGTTTGATCACATGCCTTACCGGGACACGTACACATGGAATATTATGATTTCAGCTTATGCCAATTCAAGAAATTTGGTCGAAGCTCGCAAGCTTTTCGACGAAACTCCAACTAGAAATTCTATCACTTGGTCATCCTTGGTATCTGGATATTGTCGAAATGGGTGTGAAGTTGAAGGCTTGAGGCTGTTCACCCAAATGTGGAGTGAGGGACAGAAGCCAAGTCAATACACATTGGGCAGTGTTTTAAGAGCATGTTCGACTTTGGGTTTGCTCCATAGTGGCAAAATGATTCATGGCTATGTAATAAAAATACAATTAGAAGCAAATATCTTCGTTGCTACCGGTCTCGTCGACATGTATTCCAAGTGTAAGTGTCTCCTGGAGGCTGAATACCTCTTTGTATCGTTGTCTGATAGGAAAAACTATGTTCTATCGACCGCTATGCTCACCGGTTATGCTCAAAATGGCGAGAGTTTGAAGGCAATGCAGTGTTTTAAGGAGATGAGAATACAGGGAATGGAGGCTAACCATTTCACATTCCCCAGCATATTGACAGCATGTACAGCAATTTCAGCTTATTCTTTTGGTCAGCAGGTACATGGATGTATTATTTTGAGTGGTTTTGGTGCTAATGTTTATGTTCAAAGCGCATTAGTTGATATGTATGCCAAATGTGGCGACTTGAATAGTGCGAGGATGCTACTAAATATCATGGAAATCGATGATGTTGTATGCTGGAACTCGATGATTGTCGGGTGTGTGACACACGGACATATGGAGGAAGCTCTAGTTTTGTTCCATAAGATGCATAATCGGGATATTGTAATCGACGATTTCACGTATCCGTCTGTTTTGAAATCTCTGGGTACTTGTAAGGATCTGAAAAATGGAGAATCTGTTCATTCTCTGATAATCAAAACTGGTTTTGATGCTTGCAAAACAGTGAGCAATGCGCTTGTTGATATGTATGCTAAACAGGGAAGCTTAAATTGTGCATTAGAGGTTTTCAATAAAATATCAGATAAAGATGTCATATCTTGGACCTCCTTGGTCACGGGATATGTTCATAATGGCTTCCATGAAAAGGCTCTCAAGTTATTCTGTGACATGAGAATTGCAGGTGTTGATCTAGACCAATTCGTAATTGCCTGTGTCTTTAGTGCTTGTGCTGAACTAACGATTATCGAGTTTGGTCGACAGGTTCATGGAAACTTCATCAAATCAAGCGTTGGTTCACTGTTATCTGCAGAGAACTCTCTGATAACAATGTATGCCAAATGTGGATGCTTAGAAGATGCAACTCGAGTCTTTGACTCGATGGAAAATCGAAACGTCATATCGTGGACTGCCATAATAGTTGGTTATGCACAGAATGGGAGAGGGAAGGACTCGCTTCATTTTTATGACCGGATGATAATCGATGGCGTAAAGCCTGACCCTGTTACTTTCATTGGTTTGTTGTTTGCTTGCAGCCATGCAGGTCTTGTGGAAACTGGTCAATCTTACTTCGAATCAATGGAAAAAGTTTATGGGATAAAGCCGGGTTCTGATCATTATGCTTGCATGATTGATCTACTGGGACGTGCTGGAAAGCTTAATGAAGCAGAAGAGTTATTGAATCGAATGGACGTTGAGCCCGACGCAACCGTATGGAAGTCGTTACTTTCGGCATGTCGGGTTCATGGGAACTTAGAGCTTGGAGAAAGGGCGGGAAAAAACCTCATTAAGTTGGAGCCTTTGAATTCTCTGCCTTATGTTTTATTGTCCAATATGTTCTCTGTTGCTGGTAGATGGGAAGATGCAACACATATGCGTAATTCAATGAAAAGAATGGGTATTAACAAGGAGCCTGGATATAGTTGGATTGAAATGAAGAGCCAAGTGCATTCATTTATATCAGAAGATAGAAGTCATCCTTTGGCTGCTGAAATATATTCTAAGATTGATGAAATGATGATCTTAATAAAGGAAGCTGGGTATGTTCCTGATATGAACTTCGCGTTACGTGACATGGACGAAGAGGCTAAGGAACGTAGTTTAACATATCATAGCGAAAAGTTGGCCGTTGCATTTGGACTCCTCGCAGTCCCGAACGGAGCACCGATTCGAATTTTCAAAAATCTCAGGGTATGTGGGGACTGTCACTCAGCAATGAAATGTATATCTAGCGTTTTTAAGAGGCATATTATTTTGAGAGACTTGAATTGTTTCCATCACTTCAAAGAGGGAAAATGTTCTTGTGGAGACTTCTGGTAAGGGAGGTGTATCGGAAACCAGGTAAGGCACCGTAGCGTCTCCTAATGGCGTAACTGACAGGTTCTGTTCTATCTGTCCATCCGAGTGATCCCGCGTCTTTGTTGACCCACCTTGGAGAATGAAACTACTATTTCTTGATGATACCTGAGTTTTCCTATTAGCACAACTCAAGCAAGCTAAGAATGGTGGTAGTCATTTCCTGATCCTGATAAGAAGTAGCTCCTAAATCCTTCACTTTGAAGCTTAATCCTACCATCTCTCTGTCCAACTACTCCGTTCAGGCAAAACCGCGGTGGTGGTTCTTGTTTCAGATGCTTTACCGGTCAGACAGGCTTCTTCACTAGGCTTGGCAGGCTGCTCGGGGAGAGGTCATAAAGTGATGTCGTGAGTATCTTCTTGGGCTTCTCGAACACTCGAGACAACCTTGCTATTATCGATGAGCTTCTTCTTCGGTACTGGAACCTTGTGGAAACTGATGAGAGTTCTCAACGAACTCAAAGAGGTGAGAATGAACTTAAATCCTATACTTTTTCAGAACTGAAATTTTGTATGGCCTTCAACGTTTTGTAATTTGGCTATGTTCTTATATATTGATATAGGTAGGCAGTTCATTTAATTCTGGAGTCTTTTGAAAAATCATTCATAAGCTGAATGAAACAGTATAGGCATCGTTGGTGTGTGATTTTGGGTTAAGGATCACTATTAAGATCGTGATGAGCTTCCATGATGACATTTTGGCAGGGAAGCTTAAATCGGGTCGTGAAATAAAGGTAAATCTGTTCACAAATTGCTTCACTTCTCTGCTTTGTTTGACATCTAATGATATTACGAGCATTCCTGATAAAAGAGTATAGAAACCGTTCTAAAATTTTGAGGGAAAGTTCGGAAGGAAAATCCAAAAAGAACAATATCTGCTAACAGTGGGCTTGGACTGTTACAGGAGAGTGGATTTGTGGGGTCTCATTTTGTATTACGGAATATGCTGGAGTGTAGCATTACGAACCTTTAACTATATTTCGCCTTCTTTTTTGTAATTTTTTAACCGAAATTTCTTTATCAGGTATTGGCAAGCCCGTTTCAGGCTTCTCCCATCTTGAAATTTCTTTGTTTCTTACAAAGAAACTATAAAAATCTTGTTTCGAGAATAGGAGATGTGACATCTCACATCGGTTGAGGAGCGGGAGGAGAACGAAACATTCTTTATAAGCGTGTGGAAACCTCTCCTTAGTTGACGTGTTTTAAAAACTTTGAGGGAAAACCTCAAAGGAAAAGTCCAAAGAGGACAATACCTGCTAACGGTAAGCTTAACTCCAAAGAAGGAAAGGGTAGTATGATTCTAGTTAGGGTCCAGGGTGCTCGTAGGTTGGGTTAGGTTCATTTGAGATATTGTTTAGATCCAACCCAATTGTTATTAAGTAATGAACCCAACCCAACTACAAATCTTTTGGGATGGTTGGTTCGGGTAGTTTATTCAAGTTTTTGTTTTTAATAAAATTAAAATGCTAGTTCGTAATTCATTTATTTTTAAATATTTAATTAAGATTTACAATTCAATACGCATAATGTTCAAAAATTACCCGTCAAATAGTAAAAATTTATTTTCAAGAGACGTTGGAGAATAAATATTAAAAATAATTATGAAATTAAATAAGTATGCATATATATAATTGTATGTGAGTAAAAATGTATTTTTTAAAATTAATAATAAATTCAGATTGGTTCCGTTCATCTAGTCTAAGTTTAGGGAACGCATGAATCAATTCAACTCATAAAGTTTTTATTTATTTGAATCCAACCCAACTCAAGTAAGTTCATAACCCAACCCAAATCGTACGGGTTGGATTTAGAGTTTGGGTTGATAGAACTTTTTCGGGTTATCGAGTTTTTTGAACACGCCTATTCTAGCTAATTCATGATTAAGAGTTGGATTAGGGTTTGTGTTGATTGAGTTTTTCAGTTATTGAGTTTTTTGTACACGCTTAATTCTAGTTGATCTGTGTAACGGGCCAGACTCACCGCTAACAGATATTGTCCTCTTTGGGCATTCCCTTTCGGGCTTCCCCTCAAGGCTTTAAAACGCGTCTTCTAGGGAAAAGTTTCCACACCCTTATAAAGGGTGTTTCATTCTCCTCCCCAGCTAATGTGGGATATCGTTCATTTCTCCAATTGATGTGGGACCACCACCAAATCCACCCCCTTCGAGGCCTAGCGTCCTTACTGGCACACCGCCTCGTGTCTACCCCCTTTAGGGAACAATCTCCTCGCTGGCACATAGTTCGGTGTTTGGCTTTGATACCATTTGTAATGACCCAGACCCACCACTAGCAGATATTGTCCTCTTTGGGCTTTCCCTTTCGAGCTTCCCCTCAAGGCTTTAAAACGCGTCTTCTAGGGAAAGGTTTCTACACCCTTATAAAGGGTGTTTCGTTCTCTTCCTCAACCAACGTGGGATATCACCATCCGTGATTAATATACCTTTTGAAACGAACTAAAAAAATAAAATATATTCATAGATTTGTAATTTTAAACCAAGAATTATGGCGTTAAAAGTGATGAAAAAAACAAAGATGCCCAAGAAGTATGTTGAAATAAGTGCAAAATTTTGAATACAAATCAAAGCGTGTGAGAGACTTCCACTTCTTTTTACCAAATTTAGTTGTAATGTTTCCTATCAAACTATAATAATTCCCTTTCTTTTCTCACCAACCAACCAATCAAAACACTTCCCAACTTAGCTCCCATCTTACTCTAAATTCATTCCCCTTTCTATTTCACCTCCCTAATCTCTTCTCAATTCTCTTCATTGCCCAAGAATTCAAGAACTCATGGCGGATTCGTTACGATATCTGATCGTCTCGGTTGTTCTATCGATTACCATGTTATTCATTCATACCTCGGCCTCAAGTTCGTCTCTCTCGAGGCGATCTCTACGGCAACCTAAGTTGCCTAGTGATGGTTTTCGAGTGAGTCTTAACCATGTGGATCATGTCAAGAATTTGACGAGATTCGAGCGGTTGCAACGAGGAGTGGCACGTGGGAAGACTAGATTGCATAGACTAAACGCCATGATGTTGGCCGCCAACGTCGGTGTTGGTGGTCGAGTGCAGGCACCGGTGGTGGCGGGTAATGGTGAGTTTCTTATGAAGTTGGCTATCGGATCTCCGCCGAGAAGCTTCTCGGCGATCATGGACACGGGGAGTGATTTGATTTGGACACAGTGTAAGCCTTGTCAACAGTGTTTTGATCAAGCTACGCCTATTTTTGATCCGAAAGAATCTTCTTCTTTCTCTAAGATTTCTTGCTCGAGCGAGCTCTGTGATGCTCTCCCGACATCGACATGTAGTAGCGACGAGTGTGAGTATTTCTACACGTATGGTGATTCTTCCTCTACCCATGGCGTTTTGGCTGCTGAGACCTTCACGTTTGGAGATTCAAGCCAAGACCAGGTTATTAACCACCATCAAACCAAAAAAATTATAAAGTTTGATAAGTTATGGTTTACTTAACGTATGTTGTTTTAATAAAAATTCCCTAAATTTTGAGGATTTTTTCGTTCTAGTATAAACGATAGGGGTTATAAGGATCGAGCTGGATCAGGTTGATGAAATTTTTTTGATCAACCAAAATTTCGGGTTGGTTGGGTTGGTAACCCAAATAACTCGAAATTGTTTCACATCCTAACTCAACCCTGTATTTTTAGGTTTGGTTAGGTTGGGTTGTCCCGTGGTTGGTGAGGGCGTGCATCTGTGAGAGGTGTCTTGTTTGCATTTGACGACGATGGTGAGGATAAGGAGTGTGGCTAGCGTCGAGGAGCTGTGTTTCCATCTACAAGGAGCGAGACCTAACTTTTGTCTAATGTGTGCGATATATATACTTATTTATTATTATTATTTTTTAATATTGGATTGATCGAACCTTAGGACAATAAACCCGAAACTTGATCCAAACCAGCTCGGTTCAAGAAAATTAATCTAACCCAACCCTTATGATTTGGGTTGGGTTGGTTGAGTCTTTTGGGCTCGATGTATGCTCTTAATATTTTCCATTTGTTTCAATAGCAGGTTGAATCACCACTAAACTAAAAAAGTTTAAAATGGTATCTAAACTCTATTCGATCTTATATACATGTTCTTAATTCAGGTCTCGATCCCTGGACTTGGATTTGGATGTGGAGATGACAACGAAGGAGACGGGTTCAGCCAAGGGGAGGGGCTAGTGGGGCTCGGCCGAGGACCCTTATCGCTAGTTTCTCAACTAAAAGAACAGAAGTTTTCGTATTGTTTAACCGCCATTGATGACACGAAACCAAGCTCACTTTTGTTGGGATCTCTAGCAAATGTGAAACCTAAAACATCCGAAGGTGAAATCAAAACCACCCCATTGATAAGAAACCCATCTCAGCCATCTTTTTACTATCTTTCTCTACAAGGAATCTCGGTTGGTGGCACTCAATTATCAATACCAAAGGCCACTTTTGAGCTTCGTGATGATGGGAGTGGTGGCGTGATCATAGATTCAGGCACAACAATCACATACATTGAGAAAAATGCTTTCACTTTACTCAAAAAAGAGTTCGTTTCTCAAATGAAACTTCCCGTTGACGACTCGGGTACCAGCGGCCTCGACCTTTGCTTTAACTTGCCACCCGAGACAACTCAGGTACGTTTACCTAACTGCTTAAGTTGATGGGCAGAATGTTGAGGATTGTTGGGAGGGAGTCCCGCGTTGGCTAATTTAGAGAATGATCATGAGTTTATAAGTAAGGAATACATCTCCATTGGTACGAGGCCTCTTGGGGAAGCCCAAAGAAAAACCATAAGAGCTTATGCTCAAAGTGGACGATATCATACCATTATAGAGAGTCGTGATTCCTAACCTAGAATAATGTATTGATCTTTTTGTTTATGTTAACAAAGGTGGAGGTTCCGAAGTTGACGTTCCATTTCAAAGGCGCCGATTTGGAGCTTCCGGGGGAGAACTACATGATCGGCGATTCGAGGGCGGAGTTGATATGTTTGGCCATTGGGAGTTCGAGCGGAATGTCCATCTTTGGGAATCTTCAACAACAAAACATCATGGTTGTTCACGATCTTCAGGAAGAAACTGTATCGTTTTTGCCCACTCAGTGTAGTGATATATGAAAAAGTTGAAGGAAATTTGTTCCATCAAAATCGAGTGAAATGAAGGAAGAATATCAAGCTTGGAGTGAAATGATAACAAGTTGTTGATTAAGCTAGAGATTTAAGATTGTTTGCGATTCAATTTGTAAGTTTATTAAAAGATTTTAAAACTTGTATCAATATATGCATGTTAGTGCTATTGAATTGGAGATGTTTTTGAGTTTTAAGTTTTTAGCACAATTCAAAAAATAATTTTATTTTTTAATTTTTTAGAATTGATTTAGATTTTGAAAATATTAGAGTAGATATATGAGTTTAGTTTATAATCTTTGAACATGTTTATATTTGTAGAGTTGTTTTTTTGATTTAGTTAAGGAACTTTGGTAACATGTGATCAAAGACCGCTTTGGTGATCAGGACTAGGAACTAATGATTGGTGACTGAAGAACAGCGACCAGTGACTATTGTTGAAGTAGTTGTTGGTCATTGGTCCCTAGTCTCGATTGTTAATGGTGGGTGGTGGTCAGTTGTAGTCATCGATGGTGGTTGTTACTGGTCGCTTGTCCTAGATCTCTTATCTTGGTCATTGGTCTTAGTCTTTGACCATCGATTGCTAGTTGTTTCAATAGTTTCTAGTCATCTATTCCCTATCCTAATTATCCACATCTCTGATACCCAATTGTTAGTTCTAGACTCGATCCCTTGTCACAGTCTCCAATCCTAGTTGTAGATGACTATGGCCAATGAGAGATACTAGGAACAAGTTAATTAAGATCATGATTGATGATTGTCGACCACCATGGTAGACGTTGGTCTATGGTAATTGTCGGTGGGTGGGGGTCGTCGATTGTTGTTCCTTTGTCTATGTTGCTTGTCTCTAGCCCTAGTTAGCTATCACAAGTCGTTGAAATGGTCATTGGTCATTAGTCCCTAGTCTTAATCGTTGATTTTGGTTGTCAACCATGAGTCATCCGTTGTCAATCATTAATCTCGATCCTTGGTCATAGTTCGCACTTTCTATCATTAATGATCGATGGCCAACAATCGAGATCGACAACTAATGGCTAGCGATCAGGATCGGGGACTGATGACCAATCTTGATCATCGATCTTGGTTGCAGCCACCAATCTTAGTCGCTGGTCAGGAAAGGTAGGTGGTGGTGCATTAGTCACCAGGGGGCATTACCCATTAGCAGTGGTGGATGATCGATGATCGATGGTCGATGGTCGATGGTCGATGGTCGATGGTCGACCGACATAGGCATTTGAGGATGGTGAGTGGTGATCACTAGTAATGAGTGTTGGTGTTACACAACTGAAGGGACAAATTTCGAGTGAGAGGGTTACTTCTCCGAATTCCGACATTTCACACATCATAGTAGTGAAGGTAGAGAGATTTAGGTGGGGTAGCGTAAGGATATTTTGGTAATAAATCTTGTTGAACTAACATTTTTTTTCAAAATGAGTCAATCCAAACACACCTATTAAATGTGCTTGGTTCATGGTTGCTCAACTTCTTTAACTATCTCTTTCCCTCTTTTGTAGAAAAAATATTCTAAAATATAAGACTTGAGTTCAAATCTTTATCCATTTTTTTAAATTTTTTTTGCCATATAATTTCAATTGATTTAGGTAATTCAAAAAATTCGATCCACCCAACCTAAACCATACTGCTTTGGTTAGATTAGATTCGAATAAATAAAAACAGTATAGGTTGAGTTAGTTCGTGGATTTTTTCAAAATTAGTTTTGGTTGGATCGAACCAATTCAAATTTATTGTTAATTTTAAAAAATAATCATACAATTATACGGAGAAATAAATTTTAAGTTTTTTGGAATATTTTTTTTGAAAAAATACAGGTTTTATATATTAACATTTTATTTGTATTGAAAACAAAAAAAATTAAATAAATGTTGAACAACTCGAACTAACACAAACTAAATATTTTATGGTTGAGTTTGTATTTAATAAAGGATTTTTGAATCGAACAAATTTACGATCTAATAATTGGATGGGTTCCTATGCCTTAGACGCCTCTAATTTTTCTCTTATTTATACCTCAATAATTTTTTAAATTGAAAATTAAAAACATAATTCTATAGGATTTTTCAATTATTTATCCTTCAACAAATTCTAAAAGATAAAATTTTAAGTTTTTATAATTTTTTTTAAAAATATATTAAAATTGAAATACAGATCTTAATTCAATATTTGAAAATAAATAAATAAATGTTTTACCCTATTAATATTTTACTTTTATTTAAAAAAATAAATAAATTATTCGAAACCTAAACCAACCCAATTCAATTGATTGAGTCGAGTTCACTATTTAATAAAAGTTGTTTGGGTCGGAGAAAAACACTACAACCCAGATAATTGAAGTGAGTCTAAAAGACGTCTCATCCGGTTAACACAATTCTCAAAGTCAAATTAGGTTAGGCATATACAAATTGACTTGATTATAATATTAGCAAGCTTACCATATAGGGTTCATCAAGTTTGGTTCACCAAATTATTGGGATAGAAGATTTGGTTTTTGAATTATATTTGAATAATCTTTTATTTCATACCACAAATTGATTTTGTTACTTTTAAATTTATATTTTTTTAATTCTTAAATGTAATGGTATTGACTCGACTTTCTAATATTCTTGACTGACTCGAGCTCGTTACCTTATGCATGCTTACAGAACTAAAAATTTAGTCAAACATGTTAAGTTGTCAAAAATCACTACTTGTTGGTTGAGTTGCTCATTGTTAGAAACTACAACTCTCCATAATGGTATGATACTTATCCATTTTGAGCATAAACTCTCCCGACTTTGTTTTTGGTTTTTTCAAAAGGGCTTATACCAATGGAGATGTATTCCTTACTTATAAACTTATGATCAACCCTTTACCATTCTCTTTATTGTTTATGGATCATTGGTCATATCCCACACTCATTGACCATTGATTGGCGTCGAGCCACTGATTGAGTCGATGACCGAGTCATACTGACCAAGCCGCACGCTTGATGGAGTTGATCGCACGCGTGGACAAATTGAGAATTGAGATTGGGCTATAGGTGCTTGAGCTAGGGCTTGGAATTGTGTTGGAGCTTGGATTGAGATTAGGGTTGGGCTTTGAGTTTTGGATTGGGTTGGAGATAGTTGGTGGGTATACTTGGGTTAAATGAAGAAGTTATCTTTGGGTATCATGGATACTTGATGGGATTGCGTGGGGAGATATGTGGTTTAATTGTTGTAGCTATTGAGTTGAATATGAAGTTTACATGTGGTTTAATGAGCCATGATCGATGATCATTGGATTTAAGAGAGTTGAAGGGACCTATTTTTTCATTAAATTACTAAATAGCTTGAGAAGAAGTAGGTATTTGTGTTCATGAAACTTCAAATATTTGAGTTACCATTTTATAAAAACCCTATCAAGACATCGTATGTTTTTGATTTGTACGTTATCTATTATATGAAATGAATTGAGAGATCTCCTTTTATGTCATAAGAGATCATACTCTCCGACCGGCATCGAACCGTTCAAGTGGGATGATAAAATGAATTGAGGGATCTCCCTTTTATAGTGGAGGCTAATTCCCCACCTCTCAACTTAAGTTGTGGGACAATTTTTCTTCTAATTTTTGGATTATTACATCATACACATCTAAAAAAACTTTGTCCTCGAAAGTGTCTTTAATTCCACATCTGTTGGGGAGGAGAACGAAGCATTTTGTATAAAGGTGTGGAAACGTCTCCTTTGTAGACGCGTTTTAAAGACCTTGAACGAGAGCCCAAAGATGACAATATTTGCTAGTGGTGGATTTGGACTTTTGCAATCCTAACGAGGAAGGAAAAGAAAGAACGAAGAAAAAGAGAGAAAGAAGAAAAATTAAAAGAGAAGAAAATGGAGTTTTTAGAAGGATAAAAAGCTGCTTCAAATAATAGTTACATTTTATTTATTTTGTAGTCCTTAGGTTAGATCAGACCACCGTTTTAATCTTTTTTGTTTAATTTTACCTTATTTATTTTTCGTTGTTTTATGTTAAGGTTTTATTGCGAACATTGAAGTACTTGACATCGTGTTATGAATTATTTTAAATGAATATCTCTACATAAAAATGTCACGTCAAACATATTGTAGCACCTCTATTCCAGTAAAAAAAATGGGCTCGTTACAATCCATATCTACATAGAATATCTTCTATTCAAATGAATCATAAAGAACCATATATTTTATTTTAAAAATTTAGAAAAATGACCCTAAAACAAAGAAAGATTCAACCGAATTTCAAACATTACTTGGAGTTTATACACCATTAAACACATTTTTTTAACATACGTTATTGGCCCACTTAAAAACACTTTTCCACTCAGCACCGTCGGATCAGTAAGGTCGACTTTCGTCCCTACTCGACGGGTGAGTCTGGCAGTCAAGCTCCCTTCTGCCTTTGCAGTCGAGGGCCAATCTCCGTCTGGCTGGATAAAATCTTTGCACGTCTCCGTTACTTTTTAGGAGACCTACGCCCAATAATAATAAAAATAAAAAAAGAAGTTTTGAGAAATTAATGGTTTTAAATGGAACATTGAACGAATCCATAGCCCTAAAAACACTTTGAAAAGACGTGCCTAAACAAACGCTAGACAACTAGTGGAATGAAAGATAGAGTGCTATACGATTCTTGATGGCCATTCTAATTAATGGTCAAAAGCTAATACACAATAGTGTCCATTGGGAATCTCCGACAGAAACAACCAATCCTCAATGCCCACGAAGAAATGCAAAAGCTTTTTGGATATTAAAAAGATTTCCCCCTTTCTTTTAATGCCAACAATCCAATACTAAGCACAAAGGTACTATGATCCGTTTGAGTTTCACAATGATTTTCTTTTTATTTAGGCATGTTCTAACCATTTTTTAGAAAACTAATTTTGAAACCCATTCAAAATTCTAAAATATAATCAATCTTTTAGAAAACCAATTTGATATCTGAGTAGATGAGAAGCATATGAATGAATCGAAATAACATTCCAATGAGATCTATCTTGAGAATAGAATGATTAAGAGAGACTTAAAATAATTGAAATATACCAAGTTGTTCCTGTTTTGATGGCTCAACTGTAGGAACTCCACGGTTCAGCCTGCTTTACTTGAGCAATTATGTATTGGGTGACTCGGGAGTAAGGTGGGTAATGTGAACATGTAGCAGGGAATGTACGAGAATGCTTGGACCCATCAAGAGCCGACCTCCCAAGTAACGTAGGTAACCATGTAGCAAGGAATGTAGGAGAATGCTGGACCCATCAGGAGCCGACCTCCCAAGTAACGTAGGTAATGTGACTATTTAGCACGGAATGCAGGAGAATTCTGGCTGCATCAGGAGCCGGAGCCGAATCCGAATGTCTTATCCTAATTAGAATCTTAGACATTTAAACTAAGATGATAATGTACTAAATGTCTAATGTGTTAATATAATGGCCCAAGCTTACCGTTAGCAAATATTATCTAGATTTGAGCTTTCCTTTCGGGCTTCCCCTCAAGGTTTTTAAAATACGTCTGTTAGGGAGATGTTTTCACACTCTTAGAAATAATGCTTCGTTCTCCTCCCCAACCGACGTGGGATCTCATAGTTAAAATTGGTATAGACATGCATATGTCCTGTAACAACCCAAACTCACCGCCAGTGGATATTGTTCGCTTTAGCCTATTACATACGGGCGTCAACCTCACGATTTTAATTACATAGTACCGTCAGCCTCACGATTTTAAAACAAGTCTACTAGGGAGTAGTTTCAACACCCTTATAAGAAATGCTTCGTTTTCCTCTCCAACCGATGTGAGATCTCACAATCCACCTTCCTTGGGGGCCCAACGTCCTCGCTGGCACACCGCCTAGTGTCTGGCTCTAATACCATTTGTAACAGTCCAAGCCCACCGCTAGTATGTATCGCCATTAGCCTCTAATACCATTTTCACACCCTTATAAGGAATGTTTTGTTCTCCTCTCTAACTGAAGTGAGATCTCACATCAAAATAAACCGACACACTCCTTAGATCGATCTATGACCCTAAAAAATTTCAATTGTTGTGCTTTCTCAAATTGAATACCGGCCTTGCATCGAGTTTTAGGGTTTCGGTCTTAATCCCAACAAAAAAAAGAGAATTATTAAAAAGAACAAGGAAGAAGATGGGCATGGAGGATAAGAAGCACAATAGGCATATACTTGATTACAAATGCCAAATTTGAGAAGAAGGAGAGATTAGGGGAATCAAAAAAGGGATTGAAGGGGTAGGCGAAGATGAAAGGGTTTGGTTTTAGTGGAGTTTGGGGTCCAATTCACAGACCAACTTTTTTTCTCCACTAACTTCGATTTCATGGCGAAAGAGAGTGTCCTCATCGATATCATCAATCAATAAGTATCACTTAGACAGTACGATACAGAATCTGTGGACCCTAAACCCTTGAAATCTTTATATCAAATACTTCTTCCCTCCACCACCCAACCCTTATGCTTTGCCTTTTCTTCTCGTCTCAATCAATTTCAAACTTTGAAAAGCATAATTCGATATATATACTTTCAACTCAAAAGGTTAAAGGTTCAAGTTTTCGTTCTGACGTAGTTAAAACCCTCAAATCTCTTCTATCGTTTACTATTTTAGAAGTTTTGAGTTGGAATATAAAATTAGTTTTCAAGTGTAACGTTCCATGCTCATGATTCAGATTAGGATTCGACACTTTGTAGAGATTGCTAGGATTCTATCCCTTCTTGTTTTTAAGAGTAAAAACTATCCCCAAAAACCCACACGGGTCGTTTTAGTATGTTTTGTTCTCACTCACATGCTTCTTAGGAAAATTTCCAAGAGATCATCTAACATAAAATAGCTCCAAGAAAAACGTTAATTTTGAAGTTCCTATTATTGAGTCACTGAAAAGAAAGATGTATATTGTTGGTGTAGGCAGTAACTTTAAATTCTTTTAAGCATTTTTTAATTATCTTATCCTCAGGATTGTTCTCGTTCGAATTTGGTTCATTCATGTACCTCTCAGTTATTAAAAGTTTAGATTATCAACATTGTGACACATTAATAGACAAATTAGTGAGGATTTGACACTAATGGGTGGTAATAGAGAGTAGGTCATGGATAAAAGTTAGGTCTAACAAAATAACTCGAGAAACCGACTTGCCTACCTAGAATCGTATTGAACCTTTTGGTATCTGCCCACTATTATTTAAATTAGCATGTTATTAATCTAATTTCTTGGCATGCGCTCGTTTTATCTCATTAACTTAATCACTTCCACAAATTTTTTGGTCGGGACCACATTCGAATAAGAGCAATTATGAGGATAGGATGGTTAAGAAAAACATACAAGAATTGAAAGTTACTACCTATAACAATAAGATGTAGCTTCCTTTTCCGTGCCTCAATCATAGTAACTCTAAAATTAAGTATGTTTTGGTTGAAGTAATTCTATGTTGTAGTTTCATGTTAATTTTCCTAAGAACTATGAGTGGGAATAAAACATGGAGAAGCTTTGTGGGGATATCTTCACTTTTAGAATCGAAAAGTTAGAATGTAAGAGAATGTCATGACCATCCGGTGCTGAATTCAGATTTCGAATCTTAAACATAAAACATTATAAATAAAACGCATGTAACATTTTATCGTTGGCTAATTTTTTTACGAGATGTTCCACGAAGTAGCATGTCTTTCTTTTATTCAAATTTTCATACATCACTAAAATGATATATTATTTTATATCTTTTATTTTATATCGTGGGTCCAAAAGCATATAGATTTCATACCTATTCCATAAAATAGTAACTAAACCAATAAAAAAATGCCACATTGTTCATCATTGGAATAAATCTTAGAGAGAAGTGGAGTAGCACACGCTTTCTCTGATTTGAGTTCAACAAAATAATAAATGAAAGAACTGAAAATGGACAAGTCAAAAGGCAATCAACACATGATTCGATATGACAGCCTTAAGAAAACGAAATTCCATTACACCCACCACTCTCTAACCATATATATATGTTCTTTAGAACAATGAAACTATGGGAAGCACAATCAAAGCAAAACAAAGCCAAACATGCCTGAGAAGAAGAAAATGAAGGTGAAGAAAGGATGGTTAGCTGTGGAAGTAGGGTTGCAAGAGGAAGATGGAAGAATAGAACGATTCGTGGTTCCGATATCTTACTTATATCACCCGCTTTTCAAGAACCTCTTGGACAAAGCTCAAGAAGTCTATGGCTACCATGTCGATGGCCCTCTTCGACTTCCGTGCCCGGTCGACGACTTTCTCCAACTTCGGTGGCAGATCGAGAAAGAATCCAACCAAAACAATGACAAACAAAACCACCAGCACCACCGCCATCGTCATTACCCCCACCACTATTACGTTCCGCTTGCTTTGTCTTTCCAGTCTTGTTGAAGAGTTTCGTGAGTTTGAAGTTTTTAGGGTTAGAAGCTACGAACCCTAATTCATAAACATGTGATTTGGCTTTCTTCTTGCTTATATCTTTTAAAATTGGCAAAGAAGATGGATATGTGTTTTGGGTTACAAGGTTAATGAATTGGAGGTTTAGAATAATTTTGTTGTTCTTGTTGTCCCTTTTTCATTGTTGATTGTGGCGAGAGAATCCTTTTCTCACCCTTCATTTGGGGGTGATTCTAGAAAAAAGGCCAAAAGTATATCAACTTTATGGCCACAAGTGAAGAATACAATCTGTGAATAATGTAGCACTATTTATGTTCATGAATTCTAGTGATTTGGACATTGAGCTAAAGATGCTTTCTATATGTTTAAAGAATTTTAGATCCAAAAGCTAACAAAACAAAGATTATAGAAGCTAGATGTCCATCATTTGACCCTACAAAAAGAATCCGACTTTGCTATGATTCCCAGACTCTCGACTCTCTATATTCTTTGGTGGGATCATAGCAAAGTCGATTAAGGACAATACTCCTCCTTTCTTATGAAAGTTGTTCTTACAAAGATAGTATAAGAGGACCTGATAACCCTTTTCGGGGGAGCTTTCTTTGAGCTGAAGCCCTTCATTTTAGCTTCCAAATTAGGATCAAAAGGGACCCTCCCTTGTGAAAATGTAATATTCTATGAGCGGCACATAACGATGCACCTCTTATAATGATGAGGAAGTATCCTAATGCATATGACATACATACATGCATGAGGTCAGGTGATTTAGATTCATGACATAGCAAACATCGCATTTCCTTTCTCTTCTCTTTCATGACATAACCAACATTGCATTTCCTTTCTCTTTTCTTTCCTGACGTGGTACATGTGTGCAATAGGTATGCACGACAAACATCTATGTTTTATTACAAAACTTTAAATGTAAAACATAACATTTCATTCATGCGTTTCCATTCATTCATAAAGGTAGAGTAATGGGTTTACAAGCATATGTAGCATTCGTCTCATATCAATACAAAGATTACATAAGTATCACTTAACATAAGCATAACACATATAATATGGTACATGCAAAAGTCACAGGGCATGCACCATCATACATCAAACAATAGACTAACTATAACAGTAAAGTCATTTACTTGGTTCGCCTCGACCGAAGTCACTAATAACATGGTAGTCGCTTCGATACTACAATCCAACGCCTAACTCTTACCTATAACAATTCATAGAACATGCTTAGGGCCTACTAATAACTTAACCTAGTAAACATAGAGATTAATTTCGAATATAATCCTCTAAACTATTTAACTTTTTCTTTATTTTTCGATCGGAATAAAAGAAATATGTTCTTTTTTCAACAAAATTTTGATCTCTAGTGAATATCTCAATAGGATTCGAAATTGGTCTTATTCTATTGAATCAACCTTTGAAAGTAGGATGGATATTTTGAAAAAAGAAAAGGAATGAGAGGGAAAGAGGAGATAAGATGGTAGAAATAGTGGGTCGGCGCCGGCTGGTTGATATTGGCCCTTGATTTAGTGCCATGGTGGGCGGTGGCCGTACATATCTTTGTGGTATGTTGTTCTAGATATAAGCCACATTGTCAAACGTGCAAAACGACGCAGGGTGCAGGTACGGTTGTAGGACTAAAGTAAAAGTACCCACCATATGCTATCCCTGTCCCATTGAAAAAAATGTGGGAAAAAAATCAATTTTTAATTATAAAAGTTATATAAACGATCGAGAATATGAAAGGCTAGTAAATGGCTTTGAAATGCCTCTTCCATACTGCAATCGTTGGAATGTGTTAGTCGCTTGCTTGAATCTGATTTTTTCTCTCTTTTACTGTTGCTCCGGCACACATTAAACGAACTGAATGTTGTAAATTGTCATGAAGATGAATGGTCATGATCCTCATCTATTTTGGTAATTAAATGAGATAACCCTTTTGATTAATATTTTCATTTATGAGATTTAGTATTGCTATGACTATATAAAGATTTGTCTAGCATTATTTTGAGGTGTGTAGTCATGTGAAGTCATTGTTATTTTGTATTTGACTAGAGAGGCAATTACGAGGAACTTTTGTTGAGAGACTTTATAGTGTGAGAGTGTGAGATACATTTGTAAATACTTTGGTTACCGTGATTGACTACCACATGTGGATGTAGGGAAATTTCTTCTCTCCGAACCACGTAAATCTTTGTGTCTCTTTGTTTAATATCTGTTTGTGTGTGTGTGAGTGCGATCGATTTTGCTTCCACTTTCGCTACAACAATTGAGTATTAGAACATTTTGGTTGTGGCATTCCACTACAACAATTGGGCATCATAGCATTTTTGGTTGTGACATTCCACTGCAACATTGAGTATCAAAATATTTTGGTTGTCGCATTCTGCTCCAACAAGTGGTATCAGAGTATTTGAAGGTTGTTGCTTTAGGACACAACACTAAGGAATCAAAAACCTTTTTTTAGAATGCAAAACTTTTAAAGGAAGCCAAAATAAGTTCAAAATTTAAAAAATTGTACTAAATTTACTAAACATAATTTTATTGAATTGGATCAATACTTGCGATGGAATTGATACTTCCAAGAGTTTATCTGACTTTTTTATTTGTACTTAATTTTTTCGAATATGGCTCCTCGTTCAATTCTTTCGAGATTATTGGGTCCTTTTTGTCGTTCGAGAATCATAGAGATCTGTTGAATTTATATACTATTTCGTTCTAAATAAATGATCTTATCATAGATTCATTTTGGTCTTGAATCAATCTTGCAACCACGTGGAAATCACGTGAATTCTTGCGAGACATTTATTTTCATTTACGAAAACGTCCCACAAATCTTTAAAGCCTCTTTATTCTCGACCCTTCATTACTAAATCTGTCACTAGTTTTTCCGTGTGTGTTTCATTTGCAAACGGGAGAGAAAACCGAGAGTGTTTGAGAAGGAAATCGTGAGGCGTTTGCAAGGCCTTTGAGGTTTAAGTGAGAATTTTTAGGTTAGAGCGAAGTAACACTATCGAGTGTTGCACAACGAGGAGTGGTAGACGAACGACAGCGGAATCGAGCGAAAGGGCGTTGAAATCTCGTCGGAAATCGAGCGAAAGGGCATTGGAAACTCGTACGTTGGCCAGCCCAAAGGAAAAGCCCATCCGTTTCCGCCCAACCCGACAGCCCACGTTTTCCTTTAGTGCTGCACGTGGCCAGCACGTGATCAGCTATCAATCGCGGCTCCTCTCGGCTTGACTCGGCGATTCTCAGCTCGACTTCGTCATATCATGCAGCTCGACTTGACTGCTTGGCGGCTTGATTTCTCAGCTTAGACAGCTACGTATCTACAAAATATCATCTCAATTCATTATATCTGAGATGTGATATTGTTCCGAAGGATGAATTGGATGTGGACAATTCCAACAAGATTTCATTCTTGACCAAAAATTTATTTATTTATTTATTCCGACTTGGAGGGGATGCATGTTACACTATGACCAACATAAGTCATTCCATCTCATGTATTCCTTTATGACATGGTCATGTTACTTACTCCTTACTTCTAAGAGTGAAGATTATCCTCACAAAACAACACGAGTCCTTCCAGCATGTTTTGTCCTCACTCACATATAGTCTACAAAAATTTTAATGAGGTCACCCAACGTAAAATTACTTCAAGCAAGACAAACTTAACTATGGATTTTTTGTAATTGAGACATTGAAAAGGAGGTGCACGTTGTTGGTATAAGTAGTGGCCTTCAATTCTTTAAGTCTAACATAGTCATCCTATCCTCAAGTTCTATTTCTTTCGGATGTGGTTTCGATTCATTCATGTACCCCTTCTTTAATTGGTATCACATGTCTACTAGCTTCTGCCTTGGATCGTGTTCAAATCACATCTTACTAGGAGATGTATCATTCTAATACCAATTGTAATGACCCATGCCTAGGATTCGGAATCCATATTTGGCAAATGTTGGCCCCCATATTTTTCGGCATCCTTTGCGACCTAGTCACGTTACTTATTCCTCGCTTCTAAGAGTGGAAACTGTCCCCACAAACCAACACGAGCCTTTCCAACATGTTTTATCCTCACTCACATGCATTCTAGGAATATTCCTAGGAGGCGACTCAACATAGTCCTACGAGGTTTCAAAGTTTGATCCTTGAAATTTCAAAATTTCAACCGAGTTCAATTGAATCCATGATAGTCCTACGAGGTTTGGTGTTTTCCCATTTGAGTTCAACTTGTTTAAGGTTTTTTTGGTCGGATTCATGCGAGTTTTGAATTAATCTTGCATTCAGTGCTTGTCGAAAGCTCACGATTTGTCAAGTTCATGGTTGACTAATTAAATTTTCATTGTTGGTTAACCTTGTCGTACCATGACATGTGATGTACTATGATGAGGCTTTAAAGGGTTGTCAACCATCTTTAGTAGCGTTGAGTTATTTATGTTGACCCACATTTGTATCTTAGTTGGTTGGTACTGAGCCTCCGCCTCCATGTTTATGATGTTATTATGATAGGATTCAACAAGGTCCTTAACTACCTATAGCAATGAGTCATTTATGGTTGACACACACATGCAGCTTAGTTGGTCAGATAAATTCTCTCTAGTTGCACACCTAAGATCAATTAAATTAAAAAATATGACTTTTATAATATTAAGATAAGTATGAATGGATGCAAGGACTAAATAACTGCTAAGCAACTAGAGTGTGCATTTAAGTACTATAACTTTATAAGTGAGTTACTTACTCGATATTTTTAGATTCACTTATACAATTCACCTATTTTTAAATGATATTTGTGTATATCTGAAATGTGATGAATGCGTTTTAGAAGAACGAGGCTATTAGAAGAATTTGACTAGAATTTTGTGGTAGGTTTAAGTAGTCTAGGATCATATTTTCTTACTTCCCACCTTTTTCATTTGTCTTTCATATAAATAGTTTTAAGAATATTTTGAAAATTGATCTGTCCTAAACTATATGAATAGTTTAAATTTTTTTTTACTAGAATCCAAAAAAATATTTTGAGTTGTTCATCAAAATTAAATATTTAATGTGGGTTAAAACAATGGTTTTCAATAGCGATCACTATTTAGTTATTTTTTAAAAGACGAGTTGTTATACTTAAATTTTTTAGGGCTAAAATTGTGAGATTCCACATCGGTCAGAGAGGAGAACAAAACATTGTTTATAAAGGTGAGGAAACCTATCACTACCAGACGTGTTTTAAAACTGGGAGGCTGACGGCGATACGTAACGAGTCAAAGCAGAAAATATTTGTTAGCGGTGGGCTTGGGCTGTTACAAATGGTATTAGAGCCAGACATCGAGCGGTGTGTCAGCGATGAAGTTGGATCTCCAACGGAGGTGGATTGTAAGATCCCACATTGGTTGGAGAGGGGAACGAAGCATTCAAGGGAGTAGAAACCTCACCCAAGTAGAGGAATTTAAAACTATAAGGTTGATGACAATACGTAATAGGCCAAAGCGAAAAGTATCTGCTAGCGGTAAGTTTGGATTATTACAAATGATATTAGGGCCTAGCACTAGGAGGTGTACCGACGCAGGGCCCCTAAGGGGGGTGGATTGTGAGATCCCACATCGGTTAGAGACGAGAACGAAACATTACTTATAAGAGTGTGAAATCCTCTCCTTACCAGATGCGTTTCAAAATCGTAAGGTTGACGGTCATACGTAACAAGCCAAAATAGACAATATCTACCAGTAATGAGCTTGAACTTTTACAAAAATAGTTCCAATTCCAAAAGATAACACACTCAATATGATATTTTAACGAAAGGAATAAGAAGATACTAGAGTTTTATCTCAAATACCTAATTCACCTTATCTTGGTCATTGATTGATTTGACAAAATAGCTTGCACTTAAAGCAAACATGACAATTCCTATGGTTTGGGACAACAAAAATCACATAGGAATTGAGAGTCATATCATGCTCACACCACCAACCACTAACAGTGCTTACAAATCAATATAAGAATCTTAATCCTACCTCTTTGTGCAATCTTAGCCTCTCAATTTGTAGCCCTACAAGCAATCATATTCATTAAATCATTTTCCCTTTGAATAAAACATTATCACCCAATGGATGAAGATCAAAAGCTAATCTCTTATTGGTTGTTGAAATGACATAACCCAATTTTAATTTGTTTGAAGAAAGAATAAATTTAAGTATTGTTGATGTTCATTAGGATGATTTCTTTCATTTCTTACCTTTGTACAATAGTATTGTTGGACTTTTCGTGTTAGAAATACCAAATTTTTGCATAGTGGAATCAACAAAGTACAAGGGAATTGTCAATCGAAGTTACAATTACGTAGCTAATCAAACCACCTCCAACTCGAGGTCTCGCACCTTACGTGAAAGAGTAATAGAAGAGGTGGCAAAAGAATCGAGATTGCTATAGATGGTAGAAAACATTCTCAAATCGGAGTGTATTTTCATCCTTTTGCCGGTAACAACTAATATAACGCCCCTAATTTTCTTACCTAGATCAGAGACGTCACTGCATGCATGCTTTATTAATATATGTGGAAAATTTAATAAAACCTTTCCAATGAAGCCATGAAATTATACATTTAATTTAAAAATTACAAATAAAAGTAACATCAACGTCAAAATAAAAACACTAACGTAATTTTCAGTACGAAAATGAAAGTCACCTATGAAACTACTAAAGGAAAATAACGCATACTTCTATCATATCTTAGATTCCATGGTCATTCAGCATTCACCGTCATTCATGCATGAGCGTTTTACCTTTACCTATAATATAAGGGAAGCACATGATTTTAGTATCTTAAGAAATACTCAGTAATTAAGCCCACTACTAGGGTCAGGTAATGCAAACATACACACGGCCTACGCACGCGAACATGAACCAACAAGGCGGGCTCGTATTAGTACCCCCTACGTCAAGCTCGTCGGGATAAACGCGCTGATGCGTAGCCAGACATCACAAAGAGAAAGGCTCGCATGTTATCATGACGAACATAGATACCGAAGGTACACGTCAATACTAACATAACATAACATAACGGAGAAATATCCTGATGCACATGACATATATAAATGCATGAAGTCCCCATGACTTAAAATCATAACATGACTTCACATGGCATGACATAGCTTAACATATGTATCATTTCATATCATACATGTCATGGCATAATAGGACATGCATACATACATAACATAACATTATAGGTCATCACATAGCATATGTAGCATAGCACAATATTGCTAATTATGATGCATGCATTATAGGTCATCATCATACATCATACAATTCTTCCAACAAACCAACCCATCAACAGTAGAGTCACTTACTTGTTTGACTTTGGTTGGAGTTCCTAAATATAACTAAAGTTGGTCCGAGGTTGTCATTCAATGTCAATTTTAACCTATACAGACCGATGACACAACAATAGGATATATAAATGAGCTTAGTTTAGCTAAATATATTGACTACTCCAAACTTTTATCTCAAGAATACTTTATTTGAAAAAATAAGTCTTATTTAGTATTCGGTGTCTCAACTCATAGTAACTTTAAAATTAAGCATGTCTTGCTTGAAACAATTTTATGTTGAATGACTTCCTGGCAATTTTTCTAAGAACTATATGAATGAGAATAAAACAGGGTGAAAATGTAGTAAAAAAATTTGTGTTAGTTTGTGGGGATAGACTTTCTTCTAAACAATTTTATATTTATTTTCTTCAAACTTTGAGATATGATTGAATGATAAATTATTTTATTTCGTGGGTCCAAAAGCATATAGTTTTCATACCTATTCCACAAAATAGAAGTAAACCAATAGAAAAACGCCACACCCTTCATCATTGGAATAATAATAGAGAGAAGTGGAGTAGCACAAGCTTTCTCTCATTCGAGTTCAACAAAACAAATAATGAAAGAACTGAAATTGGACAAGTCAAAAAGCAATCAACACATGATTCGATGTGACAGCCTTAAAGAAAACGAAATTCCATTACACCCACCACTCTCTAACCATATATATATCTATATGTCCTTTAGAACAATGAAACTGTGGGAAGCACAAACAAAGCAACACAAAACAAAACAAAACATGCCTGAGAAGAAGAAAATGAAGGTAAAGAAAGGATGGTTAGCTGTGGAAGTAGGGTTGCAAGAGGAAGATGGAAGAATAGAACGATTCGTGGTTCCGATATCCTACTTACATCACCCTCTTTTCAAGAACCTCTTGGACAAAGCTCAAGAAGTCTATGGCTACCATGCCAACGGCCCTCTTCGACTTCCATGCTCGGTCGACGACTTTCTCCAACTTCGGTGGCAGATCGAGAAAGAATCCGACCAAAACAACGACAAACAAAACCACCAGCTCCCCCGCCATCGTCATTACCCCCACCACTATTACGTTCCGCTTGCTTTGTCTTTCCAGTCTTGTTGAAGCGTTTCATCGGTTTGAAGTTTTTAGGGTTAGAAGCTATGAACCCTAATTCAAAAACATGTGTTTTGGGTTTCTTCTTGCTGTATATCTTTTAAAACTGGCAAAGAAGATGGATATGTGTTTTGGCTTACAAGGTTAATGAATTGGAGGTTTAGAATAATTTCAGTGTGAATAATGTAGCACTATTTATATTCATGAATTCTAGTGGTTTGAGCATTGAGGCTAAAGATGCTCTCTATATGTTTAAAGAATTTTAGATCCAAAAGAAAGTGGAGACTTGGATTAAGGGACTTCTAATTTACAATAATTACTTCGTTTCATCACACATGAGTTGTTCGAAGAATACATTTTTTGACGGCTCCCGCCGACATTTCTGCTGATCCAACTTGAGTCTGATACGTTCCAAGTCGACATTTCTGTTGATCCAATTTGAGTCTGATACGTTCGAACCCTTTCCTATTAGTTTAAACTATTTTGAGTCAACTTTAAATTATATTATTTTATGCAAAAGCCAAATTTTAATTTATGATTGTGAGACTTTTAGGTAGAATTAAATTTAAGAGAGCAACGTTAAGCTAGCGTTAAAGGGTCGTACAATTTCCACCAAAATTAGGTGAGCGAGCAGATTTTAATAGTAAAATTCTAATTTTTTATTGTGAGACTTCTTAGGTAGAATTAAATTTCATAGAGCAACATTAAGCTAGCATCAAAGGGCCATACAATTTCCACAGTAGAATTTTAATTTATGATTGTGAGACTTGTTATCAAATGGTTGTACAATTTCCACAATAGAATCTAATTTATGATTGTGGGACTTATTTTTTAAGTAGAATTAAATTTCAAAGAGCAACGTTAAGATAGAATTAAAGGGTTGTAGTAGGTTCAGCTTAGGCCAACCAAGTAAGTGACTCTACTATCGCTTTGGTTGGAAGAATTGCTTCAGGTATGATGATATGTGCCCAGTAGCCCTGCACGTCTCATACATGTGCTATGCTTTGATATATGATGTGATGTTATGTTACACTATACGATATGCCAAATAATATTATGGTATAAATGAAATGTCATGTCATGTTATAATATATTATGTTATGAACTTAGACATAGGGTTGCCTATCAATCAATAATGTCTTTCGGTGATTTACACGTTGCATGAATACCCCTCAACACGAGGAAGCCCGCACTCAATTCAATCAGAAATGCTCTCAAAATTACTCGTGTAAGAGAGGAAGAAGAAGATGAACCCATAATTAAGTGGTTCGAAATAATTTGTCTTTAAGAATACTTCCTTCTAAGTGTGTGTCTCATAACCAAGTAGTTTGCTCGGGCCACTAAGGCCACTAAAGCTTCATATTTCATAGCTACATCAACCAAGAAAGCATTAGAAGGGAAAAGGTTGCCCTCCTTGATGTGAAGCCACTAAGATCTCTTCCTATTGGAGGAGAGTCCCTTGAGTTGGAAACCGGCCCACCAAGCAAAACCGGTGGTTTCTTGGTCACGACCAGCTAAAGCTAAAGTTCCATTAAAGAGCGTTTCCACGGGGTAGAACCTCTTCAGGGAATATAAGGTTTTCATGAGGCTGATCTTGAGCCGCCATCCAAACACGAATACCTTCACTTAAGAGAATATTTTTGGTATAAAAAGTCTTAAATTCAGGATCTTCCGCTGCACGGATTTCCTGAGAAACGAAGTCATAAGCACGTAGGTTCAGGGCCAGACCAACTACTCCAAGAGCACTCATCCATAAACCAGTTACGGTACAAATAACATAAAGAAATGTAACCAACGTTTATTGGAAAAAGCAACCCCAAAGAGGGATTCTCTAGGGTTGTGGATGAGCTTGAAAAATTAGTCCCATTTTAGGTTTTGAAATTATTGGAGGTGGTAGCTTTGAACATATTGATGATAAAGAAACCGTAAAAGTACTTTAAGTTTGTATTCGATGATTATTCAGTATTAACTCGAGTAACTTTGTGTGGTAGGACGTTGTTCAATCTTCTTCTTTTTTTTTTATTCATTATCCCTTTCTTTGATGATATAAATTCTTTAGAATCTTCAAACTCTAGAATGCTCGTTGGATTGAGATCAACTAAAGAAGTTTCGTTAAAGAGTAGAGGCTCCTCCATAAATAAAACTTCAAGAAACTTACAGTATCAAAATGAGCAAACATATTTATAATATTTACTAAAACCACCGCATCTAAATAGTGGTGAAATTCCTATATTTATAATCATTTCGATAATCAAATAAATTAAAGATGAAATGGAAAGAGCAATAGATGGGATACATCCTATTAGCTTATGATGAAGGGTCAAATATGATATCTAGGGTAAACCGCCATAGAAAGCTAAATATACTCCATCATACAATATATTAGTCTATAATTAAAGGTAAAATATCCTACTAAAAACGTTTTGTAACAGTGGAGACCCAGAAAAAAAAACTTTTATAATTCACAAAGAACTGTACATCAAGAACAACATCCCCAAAGAACTGTATGGCTACCGCCCACCATGGCACAAAATCAAGGGCGAATATTGCCCTGGCTGGCGCCGACCCACCACTTCTATGATGTTACTATTCCTTTTCTTTTTCTCAAAATATCCATCCTACATTTAGAAGGTTGATTCTAAAACGGAACAAAACGAAATTGAATCAGACCCATTTCCTAAATTTTTTTTCTAGATAATTCTTAATGTCCTTAAAGAATGTGAGAAAGATATGAATAATCATGTACTTCGGAAGAAATCGAAGAATTTCTCAAGAATCCTACAAGATCTATTCGTTTTTTTTTTCTAACCAATGATTAGAGCTTCATATGCGTTTGAATCCTATTGAAAAATTAGTAGAGATATTAAATTGTTGAAGAAACAAACGAGATGTTTCTTTTGTCCCTTCTGAGCGATCGAAAAAATAGTAAATATATTGAAGATAATTACGTACTTAAAAAATATCATTTCAATTTATTATCTTTCATCAGATCCGGGATGTGATATTGTTCCTGTTAAGGATTGTTGGGAGTCCCACATAGGGAATGATCATGGGTTTATAAGTAAAGGAATGCATCTCTATTGGTATGAAGCCTTTTATGGAATACCAAAGCAAAGCCATGAGAGCCTATGCTCAAAGTGAACAATATCATACCATGTGGAGAGTCGTGATTCCTAACATGGTATCAGGGTCATGCCCTAAACTTAGCCATAACAATAGAATCCTCAAATATCGATTATATTTCACTTGCAAGTTACTGGAAGAGGTGATGTGTGGTGATATGTGTTTGGAGAAGATAAATGATATTTTACGCGCAAGTTAGTGGAAGAAGGTGATATGTGTTTGGGACATTAACAAAATGTCTTGATGTTTGAAAAGTAAAGCTATATGTGGTAATGACTCTATCTAGTAAAGTTATATATAGTAGATTACTGCTCTATATGATTAATTGAACTATATATACTATAGGTCGTGCTTTGAAAGTGTACTCTATGCATTCTCTATATTCTCTATTAGTGTACATACTTAAAGACATCAATATATATCTTAATTGGTAAGCATAAGGTCGCTCCCTCCTGCTTATGATTATATATGCGCCTCGACACGTGATGTACTATGATGAGGCTTTAGAGGGCTATCCACCATCCTTAGTAGTGATGAGTTATTTATGATTGACCCACATATGTATCTTAGTAAGTAGGCATTAGATCGTCCCTCTCATGTTTATGATGTTATTATGATAGACTCAACATGGTCACTAACTAACTATAGCAATGAGTCATTTTTTGCTTACTCACATATTTAACTTAATTGGTCTGACAAGATTACCCCAACTTGCACAACAAGACCAGTTAAGTTTAAAAATATGACTTTTATGTTTTAAGATAAGTATGGAGGGATGTTTAGGTCTAAGTGTTGAGTAACAAGAGTCCACAATTTTATCTTGTTAAGTACTATAGTCTTATAAGCCGACTACTAACTAGATATTTTTATATTAATTCATGCTACTCATCTCTTTAGATGGTACTTGACTCTGTATGGCATGTGACGAGAGCATTTCAGGGCAAGAAGACTATTAGAAGAATTTGACGTGAATTTTGTGTTAGGTTCAAATAATTTATGATCAAATTTTTTTACTTCCCACCTTTTTCACTTGTCTTTCATACGAACTGTTTTACAAATATTTTGAAAGTAGATCTTTCGTAAACTATATGTATAGTTTTAAATGTTTTGACTAAAATCCAAAACCTTTAACTATGACGATATTTCGAGTCGTTTATCAAAACTAAATATTTAAGGTTGGTTTTAACAATGTTTTTCCTTTGGAGTAAAATATTTTTTTACTCTTTGTTTCAATAGCGACCACTACTCAAATTATCTTTTAAGAGACGAGCTATTACACAACCTAGAAAAGGAAATGAATCAGAAGAAACTAGAAGTTTATCTCAAATGCCTAATTCATCCTATCTTGATCATTGATTTGACAAAATAGCTTTTTCTTACACTAAAAGCAAACACGACAATTCCAATCAAATAGGAATTCATAGTCATCATCAAGCTCACACCACTAATAGTGCTTGCAAATCAATATGAGATATCTTAATCTTATCCTCTGAATTTGAAGCCCTATGTGTAATCATATGCATTTCTTTGTCGTAGAATTCACTAAATTTCAATCATTGTTCCTTTGAATAAAATATTTATCACCCAATGGATAAAGATCAGTAGCTAATCTCTCATTGGTAGTTGAAATGACATGGCCCAATTGTAATTTGTTTGAAGAAAACAAGTATTGTTGATCTTCATTAGAATGATTTCTTTCATAGTATTGATGTATGCGAAAATTTTAATAAAACCATTCAAACGAAACCATGTACTTCCACGGTCATTCTAGCATTTATCGTCATCCGTGTAGGAGCGCTTTATATTTACTAGAAATATAAGGGTAGTATGTTGCTTGAGTATTTTAAAAAATACTCAGTAAGTAATCCCACTAGGGTCAGGTAATGCAAACATACATGGACCCACGCACCACCCGCGCATGACCTTGAGCTATTTCCCGTTTGGGCAGGGTTGAATCTGTGGTGTTTCCCCACACACGACCCACGCACTCACACATGGACCCACATGGTAGACTTGTACACGTACTCCCTGGACCTAGCTCGTCTGACTGAACGCGCTGACTCGTCGCAAGACACCACGGAGGGAAAGACCCCCATGATATGGTGGCGGACATAGATATCGAAGTATGCGTGAGAACTAACAGTACATAATAGAAAAGTATCCCAATGCACATGATATAATATAAATGCATGAGGTCCTCATGGCTTAAAATCATAGCATGCAATAAGAATCATTTTGTTCTTCCTTTCTCATGTCATAGTATACATAAGAGTCGTGTATGCATAATACTCATCATGGCTTTCATCATACATCTTCACTAGTATAGTATAATCTATAACATGGCTTCACATGGAAAGTACTCATCATGGAAAGTATGTCTATAACATACATCATCACTAGTCGTGTATGCATAATACATAGCATTAACAGGGAAAGTCGTGTATACATCATCACTAGTATAGTATAATCTATAACATGGCTTCGTCATACGTCATCCCTAGTCATGTATGCATAGTACTCATCATGGAAAGTATGTCTTACCTGATTTATTTAGAATGGAAAGTATGGAGATCTCATGCATAATCGTATGTTCAAATTCATCGGAATACTTCCCTTTATGATGAGAACGGACGCATACACTATGAGATTAAAATGACCATCATGCTTGACATGATGCATGACGGTCGCTGTACCTCCGAGTGTCCGACGACATTCCAAACGAGCTAGTTCGACCAGCATGTCCAAGGGGTGTGCGAGCCCGCCTAGTGGGCCCACGCTTGCATGTGTGGGTCGTGTGAAGAGAGGTACTACACATCCAACTTGTCTGGACTGGAGGCCACCTAAGAGAATACAATTTTAAACGATAGGTTCCATTCATGTTGCATGTGCTTGCATTTTTTTGTTCTCAATAGTGGGGTCACTTGCTGAGTATTTCTTAAAATACTCCAGTCTTGTGCTACTCTTATATTCCACGTAAAGGCAAGACGCCCATGCACGGTTGACGGCGGCGTCGCATCAAAGTCCATGTAACCTGCCTAGGGTAATTGCATTTTATCTTGAGACTCTTATGCAAACGTATATAGTATCATTTATGAAAATATTTTAAATAAATGTTTTCACATAAAGAGACTACGTCATGCATATGATAGTGCCTTTATTTCTCTAAAAAAAATTAAGGTCATTACACAAAATTTTAAATTTAGAGAAGTATCGAACTAATTAAACATTTATTTAGTTCGGACGCATATTATCCATTTTTAAAAGTATCTAAGGATATAAACGTTGAAGTGTAAGAACCAAACGGACAATTTAACCCATATAACTTTTATAATTCAAAATTCAATTTTTTTTCCCACATTTTTTTTTTCATTAGGGATAACTATGGTGGGTACTTCTACTTTAGTCCTTCAACCTACCTGCACCCTGCGTCGTTTTGCACATTTGATAATGTGGCTTATACCTAGAACGACATACCACAAATAACTGTACGGCCACCGCCCACCGCCCACCATGCCACACAATCAAAGGCGAATATGGCCCTGGCCGGCGCCGACCCACTACTTCTATGATCTTATCTCCTCTTTTGACCCACTCCTCTTTCCCTTTCATTCCTTTTCTTTTTCTCAAAATGTCCCTTGTCGTTATAGTTTCTAATTTGAACATAGATATTTAGCTCTTGCCATTTTAAAACTTCAACATTTTTATGGTTGAGTTTCGAATTTAGATTAAGTTTATCTATCTATATTAAAAATGGGCTAAAATATGATAATGATATTCATTTTAATGTTATTCACTTACCCAAAAACAAGGAAATATCGCATTCCATCAAAGTTTCAAAATAAAATGTTCTTTGTTCTACCCCGACATTGAGTTTATAACTTAAATGTGGAATCGAATCTGGGTTCTCTAGCCTCCTGAGTTGACATCGACATCCCTACATTGGACCCTTTTCTTTATTTGAAGTGACCCCATTGTTGGAGTGGAAAAATGCAATCACATGCAATATGATTTATGGTGGGACCTATTTTTTTTGTGACTAATCCTTGGATTCTACTTTTTTCTCTAGTTAGGGTTAGATTCATGGTACTTCTATGCATATGGTTAATGCACCATAAACTCACTAGGGGCTCGTATATGTGCCCCGTAAGCCTGACTACGAGCTAGCGTCTGCTCAGGCTACTAGAAACCAAAGGAAAGAAAAGAGCGCGTGTCATATGATGGTGTATGCATCCATATAAAAATGTATTGGAGTAGTATCTCATGTTCGTGACATACCACTACATGCACGGCATGATTATTATGCGCGGAAGAATCGTTAAAGAATTTCAAAATGATGTTATGGACTTATACGTTCATTTAAACTAACAGTGCTAACCGTATAGCAAAAAACGATCAACATGATTTCAAAAGCAATAAACGTACACCCTAAACTACCTACAGACTAAAGGAAAATAAGGAATGCTACTATCCTTACTTCACTACCATAGTCGTCGCAACAACGTTGTCGTCTATATGTATGGACTATGCTAATCTTCTTTGTATGTTCCATGCAATTTGCAGTTGGACTGATATAGTTCACTTAGAGTGAATCAATTCAATATCTAGCACTTTTCAAATATGTTTTGCTTGAAGTTGATTTTAAGTATGATTTTAGGGCTTGATTGGTGCTTTCATAAAATATAAAGGAAAGAAACATGATATTTCCACATTCTGAAGATTTTTTAAGATAAGTAAGAGAATGAAATGCTATAACATGACACATGAATTACTATGAATGGCCTAGTACGTTATTAAATCCTAGCCTATATGTTGTTTATGCATGAACAAAAGCATGACACATGGAACTTAGTTCACTTGACAATGTTCTAGCTTGTTGCACATTAGACCAATTAAGTTTAAGAAATATTAATTTTATGTTTCTAAGATAAGTATGAAAGGACGTTTAGGGGGCTAGTATGTGTTAAGTAACAAAACCCCATTATAACGACCCTAGATTTTCTACTTAACCTAAAGTCGCTACTGTATACATATCAGGAATATTTAATGCAGAAATACTTAACCTAAGGTCGTCAATGAGATCCACAAATTGTGAGATCCCACATTGATTAGAGGGGGGAATGAAATATCGTTCTTTATAAGGGTGAGGAAATCTCCCCTAGCTGACGCGTTTAAAAAACTGAGGGAAGCCCGAGAGTAAAAGCCCAAAGAGGACAATATCGGCTAGCAATGGACTTCGGTTATTACACCCATGATTTTATTGTGTTAATTACTGTGGTCAAGTAAGTGAGCTACTTATTAAATATTTTTATACTCACTCATGTTACTCTTCTCTACATGATAACTGAGTTTTCATAGCTTGTGACGAGAGCGTTTCAGAACACCACCGAGGCTATGAAAAAAAGTTGACTAGAATTCTATGCTAGGTTCTATTAGTCTACGATCATATTTCTTTTTATCTCTTTTTTTTTAATTTTTCTCGTGTAAATTATTTTATGAATACATTGAAGAAATAACAAATTAAAGATAAATTTTTGTAAATCTAAATTAATTTACAAACAATAAAATAGTTTATTACTTATTTGTCTTTCTTTCTAGAAAAATAGAAAAATATTGTTGGGTTTTTCGTGTTAGGAATACGAGCTTGTTTTATCACAAAGTAATCCACAAAATACTTGAATAAGAATAATGGTTAATAGAAGGTATAACCACGAAATAAGAATCTCTTTTTATTCACCATCTAAGATCTTTAAAGTTGCACATAATTGCTCGGATAACCAAACCTATTGATGGTCTAGGTTAAATTTTAGCTTCTAACTCTAAGTTATTCTAACTCTAAGTTAATTGAGTCCCCCGCTTGTAATAGTATTTTGAGACGTACCATATATGAGTGTAACGACCTTAATTTCTAAAGAGAAGTTGAGTCGCTACCATATGCATAATGTGATCTTATTATGCGAAAACATTCATTTACAATAATACACAATACGATATCATGGACTTCTACGTTCTTAAGAGCCTTATAATGAAACAACTAAAAAAATTTAATATAAAATAAAATAAAACCAAAGAAACGATTCAAACAATGTCCTAAACTAACCTAAGATCTACAAAATAAAATGCAACTACCTTAGCACCGGTTCCATGGTCTTCGACACGACGTCGCGATCAACCGTATAGGGGTGCCTTGCTTTTACCAAAAGTATAAGAGTAGAACAAGGGTTGAGTATTTTAAGAAATACTCACTGAATCACTTCACTATTGGGGTCAAGGAATGCAAACACATGCAACATGAATAAGACCTATCATTTCAAATCGTATTCTCTTAAGGGGTCTCCCAATCCATGCAATTTCAATGTGCAGTGTTTCTCTACACACGTTCACACATACGAGCATGGGCCCACCTGGCGAGCTCGCACACCCCCTCGACCTGCTAATCGAGGTAGCTTCTCTAGGTTGTTGCCTGACACCCGGACGAAATAGCAACCGTTGTAGCATCATGATAAACATGATGATCATTTCAGCCTCATAGTATACGTGTGCGTACTCATCATAAAGAGGAAGTATTCTAATGCACGTGAACGTACAATTAGGCATGAGGTCCCCATATTTTCTATTATAATAAATCATGCAAGACAACCCCCATTATTTCTTTACAAATTACACTCGGTAAATGCATTCATAAACTTTCATAAATCATTTCATTCATAACATAACTTCTAAATCATACTTTAGGGGTTGTGCATCGTAAAAAAGTTCGTCATTTCAATACATATCGTAGCATGTCATAATGTGTCATAGCCAAACATATTCATATCGTAGTACATCATGGCATTTCATAATACATAACTTATCGTAACATAATTTGACATTTCATTTATAACACAATGTTATTTGGCATATCTTTGCATATCATATAACAACACATATCATATCATCAAACAGATCACACATACGACATGTATAGGGTCACTGGGCATGTATCATATATATAAAAAAATTCTTCTCTAACGATCCTAAATTTTCTACTTAACCTAAGGTCGCTACTATATACATATCATGAACATTTAATACGCTAATACTTCATTGAAAACTTTATAATAAAACCTAACCTTGTTCTTACATGTCGCTTTACGGCTTTTAAAATAAAACAAGGCATATTAAAATAACCGGAGATAACATAAAGCAAAAATGTCTTATACTAACTACTATGCTACTAAATGAAAATGCAACTAACATATACTAACCTATAGTCTAATAATTAAAATTACAAATCTGCCATAAGCATGTGCTACGATCTCCTAGTTGCAATGTCACCGTTAGCCGTACAGGGGAGTCTTACCTTTACCTGAAAAGTACGAGTAGCACATAACTTGACTATTTTAAGAAATACTCATTAAGCAACCCCCTATCGGGGTTAAATGCACACACATACAATTTCATGAATGAGACCTATCATAACAGTCTATTTTCTTACAGCGGCTATCCTACATGGGCAATTGGATGTGTACTTAATTTCCGTACACACGGTTCACACGTGTGAGTATGGACCCACCAATCGATTCGCACACCTCCTAGATCCCTTTCTGGTCGGGCGAGCATTCTCTGGTAGCTGTTGATGTTGGACACCCGTTAGAAATAGCGACCATCACGGCAACGTTATGGTAAACATAATGATCTTTTCTTTGCCTCGTAGCGTACACGTTCGTACTATCGTCAAGGAGAAGGGGTATCGTCCGATGCATGAGAACACAATAATGCATGAAGTCTCAACATTTGTCCATTTTCATTATCATATAATACAACCCCGCTATCATGTTACTTCATATCTTATCATTTTGTCATATCATTTATCATATCTTCCATGCGTATGTCGGGATTGTATTTCATGCTAGTTCGTCATTTTGCATGTCAATCATATCATATCATTCATGTCACACAATATCATATCATAACGTTTTCATATTTTCAGACATAATAATTTACATCATACACATATCATTATCATTTTTATCCTAACTTCATATCATAACCATTTTTTTTTTATCTATGTTTATCCTTACACTATCTTTCCTTTTCTTTTATCTTATGTTTACCCCTTTTTCTTTTTCTTTTTTTAATGTTGTTCACAAGTTTTTTTTTTTTTTTTTTGTCAATTTTAATCCATTCTTAACATTTTTGTTTCTTAACATTTTTGTTTTAAATGGCTACAGATGGTGACGTGATTCTTAAAACTCAGAATATCGTTGGCATTTAACTTTGAAATCAAAGCTAAATAATTGCAATGAAATGAATATCACGATAAAAGAAAAGAAAAATAAAGTAAAATATGACTTATTATGAGACTTCTTCGAATGACATCATTCCTTCTCGTAGAACTAGATGTGCATAAACTTGAAGGGCTTTTTTTTTTTTTTTTTTTTTTTTTTTTACTTTTGTTACAGTGAGTGTGAGATCCCACATCGGTTGGGGAGAAGAACGAAACATTCTTCATAAGGGTGTGGAAACCTCTCTCTACCATACACGTTTTAAAAACCTGGAGGGGAAGCCCGAAAGGAAAAGCTCAAATGGAACTAAATTTGCATTTTGAATCCATCTTCGAGGTCTGCATACACGTGACAATGAGCGTAGGTCAGTATAGAGTTTTTGAATATAATATTAATAATATTGTATCAATATTTTTATTGATATTTTTATACAATTGGTACAACTAGATTGACAATTTGATCCCAAATTAAGAGTACCCATCATAACCTAATGCCTATTCTTTGCGTAGTAATATTGTTAAATCAACTATTTAGACATTCTCTATTTTGATCGATATTTGGGTATAGCGTTTTTCTGGTCAAATCATTTCTTAAACTTTCTCGATCGAGACCTAATTTGAAAGCGAGCGGTGGGGCTCTTCTCAAAGTCTAAATTCCACAAACAAAAGAAAGGCTAAACCATTCACCAACATTTTTACTATTCTTTTAAACCACACAATTTCTCGTTAAACAAAGTTCTTCGTGTTTTCTCTTCTCTTCCCATTCTCATCAACATCAACCTTTTCACCTCGTCTTTTTCATCCTCGCCCACCCGAAAAACCATGAAGTTTGCATAAAAAGACTCGATTTTTGCTCGTTCGTATTCCGATCAAGAAACCCTGGTTTGTTTCTATTTGCATTACGATTATGTTCAATGATTTAAATATGCCCAACCCATTCAACTTAAACTTTTAGGACATCTCGAGGAACATTCGAGAATCGAACATTCAAACCCATTTCATGTTGGTTAATAGAATCTTGGTTATATATATATATATCATGATTTTATTTGAATTTGAGTTCGGTTCTTCCATTATATTAGGTAAAAGCTTGAAGATTATGATCTTCTTAGATTTATTTTTCAAATCAAAAACACGTTGGCCATTAACAATCTCTTTTTATTATTTTCTTTGATTGAATTATTCCTCGCCGGAATCTGATCGGAGATCGTGATTTCATGCAGCCATTGTTTATCCGGTCAAATTCCGATCATAAATCCAACGGATCTGAGGTAATTGCATTGTAAATTCAATCAATATTCTGATTTATTTATTTATTTTAATTTGATTTTACGATTTTCAGATGTTTAACAACTCATCAAAAGGGGAAATCGATTCACACGGCGGAGGAATGAACGTAAACGCACCAAATTTCGTAAAACACCCACCGGATTACCTGAGAAGAATCGATCAAATCGCGAAAACCGCCGCGAATTCCGGCAATCAGACGGCGACAGTAAACTCCGAGGCTTATTCAAAAACCCACTTCAGGTGCGACAGTTTGGAGACGCCGGGAGTGGTGATTAAGCCCCACACCGGTGGCGATGTGCGGTGGGACGCCATTAATATGGTGTCGAAAGGGGCGGCGTTGAATTTGAGCCATTTTCAGCTGTTGAAGAGGCTTGGTTATGGCGATATTGGGAGTGTTTATTTGGTGGAATTGAGAGGGACTGATACGTTCTTTGCTATGAAAGTGATGGATAAGGTGTCTTTGGCTGGCCGGAATAAGGTGTTGAGGGCGCAAACGGAGAGGGAGATTTTGGGGCTTTTGGATCATCCCTTTTTGCCCACTCTTTATTCTTATTTTGAAACTGATAAGTTTTATTGTTTGGTTATGGAGTTTTGTAGCGGTGGGAATCTTCATTCTCTTCGCCAAAAGCAACCTTACAAGTATTTTACTGAAGAAGCTGCCAGGTTATTATTCTCTTTCATCTCTCGCTTTTCGTTTCGGTTTAGTTGTCTCTACTTGTTCGTTCGACTTTGGTTAAATCTAATTGTGTGTACGGGTTGGAAACATCTTTTGGATCAATCTGGTATTTCGAGTTGGTTGGGTTTGTGATTCGAGTAACTTGAACAACTTGAATAGAGTTTACAATCTAACTTTACATAACCTAACCTTGTGACGAGCAACCTGAATAGAGTTCACATCTTAACCTTGTCTAACCCTCTCGTTTTTTGTGACTCAAGTAACCCGAATAGAGTTCACAACCTAACCCTCTTATTTTTTTGTGACCCGAGCAATCCGAACAGAGTTCACAGCCTAACCTTACCTAGCTCTCTTATTTTTTGTGACCCGAACAATTTGAATAGAGTTAACAACATAGCCTTACAACCCTCTTATTTTTTATGTGTTGGGTTGAGTTGGATTCTTTTTTTTAAGTTGTTTTTAAAAAATTACTTACTCATGATACGTGATACATTAATAATTAAAATCTCATAAAATTCAATATCAAACATTCACACGTCACAATATATTACAAACCTAGGTTACAAACATCAAATGTTACTAATTTTCATACTAGTCTTAAAAGTAGGATAAAATAGAGTTGTAACTCTGTAGAAATGTCAGCCCAGGAACAGATTCAAATTTTTGGATTTCTAAAATTTCAACCCAACCTAAATCGAAAAAAGAAAAAAAAATCTAACTTAAACCAACGTTTATGATTTAGGTTAGATAGTCTGAATTGGTTGAACTCTCGAGTTATTTACCATAATAATAATAAATAATAAACTCAACAAGATTAGGGTTTTGGATGATGAGAGGCCATTAAACACACTTAAATATACATATATTTATTTTATTTTATTTATTTCATAATTATTTTATTTATCCTTTATTCTCCTAACTCTTATCAATCTCTTACCAATTAAATTTTAAACCAAAATAGATGGTTTACAAATTAATATTTTATTTTTACTAAGAACTAAAATTTGAATAAATGATTCGAATCAACGTGATCCAAAAAAATTATGGTTGAGTTAGGTTTGATTCATTATTTAATAAAAATTGTTTGGGTTGAATGTCACGTGATCCACGAATACCCTACTGAACACTTAACCTGATCTACGAACACCATAGTGAACACTTAACTGATCGAAGAACACCCTAATGAACACTTAATCTGATCCTTGAACACTTGATTTCAAGCATTTTTTAAAGTTGATGGCCATCTATTAGTATTAGATTGTTTTTTTATATTTCTTTGCATTAACATGTCCCATAATCAGTTGGATTTGCTATGTGTATGTGTTTTTGAATATGATATCCACAGGTTCTATGCATCAGAGGTTCTATTAGCATTGGAATACCTTCACATGTTAGGCATAGTCTACAGAGATTTGAAACCCGAAAACCTCTTAATCCGAGACGAAGGCCACATCATGCTCTCCGATTTCGACCTCTCCCTCCGCTGCTCCGTCAGCCCGACCCTCGTCAAATCCTCCTCCGTCAACGTCAACGGCAGCTCCAACACCGGCACCAACAGCAGCAATGGCGGAGGCAGCGGTGGCATTCTCGACGACGAATCCGTTGTCCATGGCTGCATGCAACCTTCCAATTTCCTCCCTCGCATCCTCCCTTCCAAGAAGAATCGCAAGTCGAAATCCGACTTCGGCCTCTTCGTCGGCGGCTCCCTCCCCGAACTCATGGCCGAACCAACCAACGTTCGGTCTATGTCCTTCGTCGGTACACACGAGTATCTCGCACCGGAGATCATACAAGGCGAAGGCCACGGCAGCGCCGTCGACTGGTGGACCTTTGGGATCTTCCTCTACGAGCTTCTTCATGGGACCACACCCTTCAAAGGGTCTGGAAATAGAGCCACGCTTTTCAACGTGGTGGAGCAGCCGCTCAGGTTCCCGGAGGCGCCGCAGGCCAGCCTAGCCGCTAGGGATCTCATCAGAGGGCTTCTTGTTAAAGAGCCGCAAAAGAGAATTGCTTATAGAAGAGGCGCCACTGAGATTAAGCAGCACCCCTTCTTTGATGGAGTGAACTGGGCGTTGGTGAGAAGCGCTATGCCGCCGCACGTGCCGGAGCCGGTGGATTTCAGCCAGTTTGCCAAAAAAAAGGGCGGCGGAGGAGTGCAGGAAGAGAAGAAGCCGGTGGCTGCTGAGAATTCTTCGCCGTCTACTGGTGGCGATCCCAATTATGTGGATTTTGAGTACTTCTAATGAATTTTTCCCTATTTTTTTCAGAATTGAAGAGAGGTTTGGTTGTGTATGATTCCCTCTAATCCATTCTTTGTGTAATTATTTTCATCAATTATATATATTAAAAGACACCATTCGTCAAATTTTACGAGTGTTTAAAGTCTAATTGTTTAACTTTAGTTATTTTGAGCTAGAAATTTGAATTAAGGGATACTTTTAACTAAGTTTGATCATGTCATGTCTTGATATGATCTCGTGGGAAAATATTGGTTAAAGTGAACGATAAGGAGCGCCTCGAATCAGCTTTAGGATTATTGAGTGACTTCGGCTCACGCCAACCAAGTAAGTGGCTCCACTATCAGTTTGGTTGGAAGAATTGTCTTATGTATGATGACACGTGCCTTGTGGCCCTTGCATGTGTCATATGCTTGAATGTTATGTTATGTTACGCTATGTTATGTGATGTTATGTAATACTATACTATGTTATGCTATATGATGTTATGATATGATAGGCTATGTTAGATAGGTCATGCTATGTTATGTGATACTAGGCTACGATAAGTTATGCTCGATAATTATATGTTACGCTATGTATTGAGATGCTATGTTATGTCATGTTACACCACAACAAGCTATGTTATACCATGATAAGTTGCGTTATGATATGGTCATGTCATTATGTACAAAAGTAATATGATAATTGGAAGCTATGATGCGTAAACCTCTATAGAAAATGTCATGGAAGCTAAGCTAGGTAATAGGAAATGCACAGGAATTATGTAAGCATAATTCACACACTATGTTAGAAATGTTGGAGGTTTGTTTTGCATAACATATTATGTCATGACTATAAGATATGGGGATCTCATGCATTTCTATGCGACACGTGCATTGGAATACTTCCCCACTATATTGTATACGGATGCGTACAATGTGATATATGATTTATGACATTATGTTTACCCTGATGTATTGACAGCCCTTTCCCTCCGTGGTGTTCGGTAAAGAGCCCATTAGCAAGTGCTGGTCTGACAAGCCAGGCTTAAGAGGTGTGCGAGCCTGCCTGGTGGACCCATGCTTGCACACGTGTAAGAAATACTACACATTCAACCTTGTCCGGATGGGAAAGCTGCCTAAGGTCATGATATGTTATGATAAAATGATAGGTCCCTCATATTGCATGTTTGCATTCCCTTACTCGAATAGTAGGGAGTATTTCTTAAAATACTCAAGTCATGTGCTTCTCTTATATTTCAAGTAAAGACAAGGCACCCCTATACAGATAACGGCGACGTCGTGTTGGAGACCATGAAACTAGTATTAGGGTAGCTGCATTTTTATTTTGCTGATTAATCTTAGGTTAGTATAGGACGTTGCTTTATTTACTAGTTTTCATTCATTCCTCTAATTTTCATTTTTTAAATGTTGTCAGTTTGATTTAAGAATTTTATTTTTAACGTATAAGTTCATGGCATCGTTTATAAACTATTTATAATAAATATTTCTGCATAAAAAGAGCACGTCATACATATGGTAGCGGCTTTATTCAGTAGAAAAGTAGGATCGTTACAGCAAGGTCCTTTGCTCATGTAGCATCCTTGCAAACAAAAACAAAGGTGAGCTAGACCAACTAAGAAAGAGATGTCGTGATCGCAATTTAATGCCAATTGTACTAAAATAGAATATACAAAAAGAGTTCCCATACCGTAGCAAGTAGTATACGAAAACATTTCATAAATACGAGAGTTTTGGTAAAATCTTTTATTGAATTTCAATAAGGGGTAAATAATAAATGTCGGGATAAAATGGATTTAATTAAGCTAAAATGCATGGATGTCCATGGTATAACCATGATCCAACTATGTCGTAACGTCCTATTTTTTCGAAGCTTCGAATCGCAAAATGCTATGTGGACTCAAAGGTGACGTAAAATACATGAAAACTCCAGCAATCAGTTTTTTCTTATATATTTTTTATATATAATTTGTTTTTTTTTTTGTAGCAAGGTGTCACAAGGATACTCTTGTGGCAGCAGAATAGCGATCGTGCAACAATTGTTCTAACCCAACGAACAAGTCAACTGTATGGAAGTTGAACTTTACGAACAACCCTACCCTAAGATCGAGCATTGGGTCACATATGGGAGAACTGTTTTAGAAAACGTGAGCGAGAAAATGCATTGAAAACAATTTGAAAAAATCAATGTTACACGCTAAAAGCGAAACAGCCACAACTTTGGTAACATATAATCCAAGTAATAGTAATCCTAATGCTTCTACTTTCGGACAAATTACGAGTAACTTTGTTGATCAACTACTTTACTACCAACAAAAGGATACCCTCTCATAGATCGTACGATCTAATATACTATGCCAGTCGTAGCTTGTCGACTTCGCTACTTCCTCCATGGTTGCATCATGGCTACAAACAGCCCCTGCACTACTAACGATCCCGAGTTCATTCACTCGCTTCTTTCATGTGCATATAAAATCAGTAGCTTATAAATATTTAAAATCAAACAGGATCTTCAATCAAAGACGAGCAAATAACATCTGCCATAGAGAAGCTTTGAACTGAAGAAAGCAACCACAAAAAGGACTCTCACATATGAACTGCTGGTAAACAAAGGCAGTTCCAAATTTCAAGCCAACATCAGAGTCAATAACATAGATAGAATGAATACAATAACCAAATTTTTGTTAATATATTGCCTCTATACAATCAACTCAGGTGCCAGTTAACAAAACTATAAGTATAGAATGAGAAAGTGTTAGTACCAATCTAAAATAGCCAAAAACATCTTACTTATTCCATACATCAATTGGATATAATAAACCATCGTGCATATAAGACCCTCCAATTTAATCCATATGGTAATGTTTGGTCATTGCTACAGAAAAAGCTGATTCTAGATCACCTACCTTTTCAGCAATGTCAAATCCAATATGGGTTCACGTGAGATCTCACAATGGTTAGAGAGGTGAACGAAGCATTGCTTATAAGGGTGTGGAAACCTCTCCCTGGCAGACACGTTTTAAAACCTTGAGGGAAAGCCCATAAGAGAAAGCCCAAAGAGGATAATATCTACTAGCAATGGACTTGGGCTGTTACAAATGGTATTAGAGTCAAGACACCGGGTGGTGTGCCAGCAAGGATGTTGGGCCCCCCAAGGGGGTGGATTGCGAGATCTCACATTGGTTGGAGAAGGGAACGAAGCATTTATTATAAGGGTGTGGAAACCTCTCCTTAGCAAATGCGTTTTAAAACCTTAAGGGAAAGCTTAGAAGAAAAATTCCAAAGAGGACAATATCCGCTAGCAGTAGCTTTAGGTTGAGGTTGTTACATGAAGCATTGAGAAAAGATCCATACAAAATTCCAAAATGGGTCAAAATAATATCCTTACATATTTCCTGCAAAAAGGCTCAAAGGTTATAGAGGCGCATCAACATAAAATTGATGCTGTTCCTTCTACAGTCTCCCATTCATAACTTCCTGCATCCAATCCACAACAGAGAAAAGCAGGCAGCTAGAAATGCCAAATTCCCATAGCAGAAAGCCCTTTGGTCCTTGGAAGGCAATGAACTCATCACAGTCAGTACATGAGCTTCCTATGACATGCTAAATTTTATTGATTTATCGCTACTCAGAAGGCCCTTTGAATAGATTTCATTACATATTCAATAAATTATTAAAATCATCCAGAAACAAACCCTTATAGAACTGCCTGCAAACAAGAAAAACTGTGTCCTGTATAAAGCCTGCATGAACCATAAACTATTTTTGACAACCAACTTGGACTTTCATGAGAGATAAGAGTGCACGCATATAGCAAGCAACTGAGAAACCAAATAAAAAGCATGCCCTATACATGCTCGTCTAGGACGTGTTGTCCGTGGCCGCATGCCCATGTCATGCCGAACCCTTTATTTAATTTCATGTTGTAGTGTCTTACTACCCGGCAAAATCATGTTTAGGCCTACTACACCTGAATCGCCCCAAAATGTATTATAGAAGGGTGTGACTAATTGTCAACTCCTCCCCTGATTTTGTATGACCGTTCAGCGAAATCGTGTCTAGGCTTGCTAGACCTGAATCGTCTCAAAATGTACTATAGGGGGATGCGATTAGTTGTCAAATTCTCCTTACCCAAAAAGTCATATGCTATTTAAGCCGTTGCGTTGCCTTTTGCTTGTATGCCATATAACATTGCTTTCAATTTCTCTGAATCTTGCTTTCGAACTCTCTTTCGAAATCTCTCCGTCTCTGATTTCTAAAATCTTCTTCTCAAATTGGGGCCAGAAGCATATGTTGCCTGGCCATAGGCAACGCGAATACAAATTGGCTTGACTCACTTGGTGTTGGGAAGTGAGTGCCGCACAATCGCAAAGTCCGCTGCCAAGAAAAGTGTGATTGTGACACCTTGCATACTATACAGCGCTGAGCATATCAACAAAAAAAAAAAAAAAAAAAAAAAAAACCACTACCCTTAAGCTCCCTATCATCTAAAAGTGCTAAAGTAATAGAGCCTAGAGCATGGCATTAAACTGTATAAAAAAGTCCATACCTCTTCTCAATAACTAGGTATTGTAGGCTCGTTCCACATTAGGCTCGTGATCCACCTTTGGGAGGCTTTGTCCAACTCAAGACCAGCTCCAAAAGACAATAATGATTATCAGAGCTAAATTTTATTCTTTTATTTTGAAAGTTTAGTTCTCTAAGGAAAAAAAAAATCAAATCCAAGTATTATCCTCTGACTGCTACTCATGTTCAGCCAAAATCTTCTCATATTGGCTCCACCAAAGCTCCTTAGAGGTTCATATCATCTGTCAATATTAGAAACCGCATAAAAAGAGTCCATGCATATGGTCGACGCACTTCATTTTGGTACGATTCATGGATTGAGGGAGACAGCCTTGAAACCACACATCCAAAGCTCTACAGGCCCTTCAATAGGCCAAATGACTCAGTAGTTGACCTCTGTAACTTAGCTACCAATGCTTGGGACCTAGGACTTTGAAGGAACCTTAAATAAGATAAAATTTTAGAGTGGGCCTCTCTTCTCCACATTTTATCTTCAGTTGCATTAAATTCTGCTTGCGATTCTTTGGTCCTCTGATTCGTCCAAGATATTCTCAGCAAAGTCAATGTTGGGGACATCAATCCGTCTTAAGGGACCAGAGAAAAATAACTTGTTCACAGTAATCTGGAAAGGTTCCTACCCAAGGAAAATTAAAGCTTTCCTACGGAGCTTAGACATCGACCATAAATACGACTGACTGAAGGAGAATACCTAATTTTTTCCTTTCCCCTTCCTGAGGTGTTATGTATAAAAAAAAGTGAAGAATCACTAAGTCACCTCTTTTGCTCATCCTTTTTTTTCTCGTAACTTTCTTTTTTCTAATGAAGACCAACTGTGAAATCCCACATCAGTTGGGGAGGAGAACAAAACAAGGGTGTGGAAACCTTTCCCTAGCAGACGCGTTTTAAAAACTTTGAGGGGAAGCTCGAAAGAAAAAGCCCAAAGAGAACAATATATGCTAGAGGTGGGCCTGAGCCATTATGGGAGTAACTTGTACCGGATAGAAATAAAGATAACTTTGCAAAGTATTAAGGAAAAGTTAACCGATAGGTAAAGGTTAGGCCAGAGTTAGTTTCAAACTTACCATTGGAATAACACAATCAAATAATTTGAAGGTAGAGTTAAAAAACGGACCTATATATAACGGAAAAGCGAGTAGATGAGACAAGGAAACTTATTTCAAGGTGTATATGTATAATAGCAGCATCATATTAATAATGTGAAAGTCCAAAAAAAGAAAAAATAAGCCATGTGATTGAATGAAAGATGCCGCCAAAATTAAAAATACATAAAGACAAAGACATATAAGAACAGGGACTATCATGCCATTGTCAAATTTATTTATTTAAAGCATCTAAATCATCAAAGATACTATAGACAAAAGCTGGCTACAAGAATGAAGGATGCTGGAAAGTGCAAAAATGCAATCAGATCCAAGCCTAAAAGTCATCCATAACAAAGCTTAAGGCAGAGAACTACAAACTTATATACGGACTTGGAAAGCCACAAAAACACTAACATAATCCAAATCGAGACGACAAAAACAACATTAAAGTGAACTGTAGACTCTGGGCTAAACGTAATGAGCAAACACCATTTCTATTCATAAATGATAAAAATGGTTGAACCCCTGTAAAGTATTTTACACGAGCTCAGATCGGCACATAAACGTAACAACAATCTCTGCAGCAAACTATAAACAAATGAACAACTGCATACCTAAAATTACATGCCAGACAGTGAAATTTTCAATGGTTGATCCCTGTGGCTGCCATGAAAAAATTGTTAGGAGCTCCCCGAATTGTGACTAACCTGAAAGGCCATATGATATACATCTGACATCCACTCTACACATGGGGCTGTAACTGGCTGTAAAATTCAGTGAAGTCAAGGCGGAATAGGAGAAATTTCAAATCAACATGCTGTTGCAAAGGCAGCTGAGAAATGAATCCCTCAAGTAATGAAGAATACTCTTTAGCTAATGCAGCTAGATCTTGTTCAACATTCCGAAGAAATTCACCAGCACGTTGCGTTAGAGCCTTCTTGCCATCAGCTAACCATGATGTTGTTTCTAAAGATTTTTCTGTTGAACGAATATTTGTACTCTTGCCTCTGGAGGGTAAAGATGATTCTATTGTTCTACATAACAACAAGAGACATACTAAATCCAAGAAGAAAGGAATAGCACACAGAGAAGCGTTAAAATAAATAAATCAAAATATAATATTACCTGCACTGTAATTCATGTATTCCCTCGTACAACCTGTCCGCATTACTTCGAAATCGCAATATTAGATCAAACAAAACAAAAAGTGACTTGCAAAGTGGCTGAGATTGTTCTCCAAGAAGAGACTTCTCAAATATTGAATGAAGATACTTTTCATGAGCGGCAAGTAAATCATCCAGATCCATTGCTGCTTCCATTTCGTTTGAAAAATCAGACCACGATACCTCCAAGACTTCAAACATTATGTAGTATTGCAAGTTCGAGACAAAATGATTCATCTCAACCCACAGGACCTGGCATCGCCTCAATGTTGAGAGTAATTGTAGTTTAACCCCATGGTGCAGCTTAGTCAACGAACAGGACGTGATGCAGTTTGGTTTCATCGTCTTCCAAGTACCTATAAGTGCATGCTCAACGCGTCTAAGCTTCCAAAGGAAATTAAAGATCCTTAAATACTTCGACATGACAGACTCTGTAAATACAGTATCTAGTGGAACTCTTGCCTCATATTCCAAAGAGAATACATCCCAACCCCTATCTCCAGTTCCATGAGGCATCATCTTAACCTTTAATCTATCCAAGATGTCGGGATCGTCATACTGAGCATTAGAGGAGCGAATTGCAGTTTCGAGGAGACCAGATAACTTAAACGAGCTAATAGAATTAGCAGGTTCAGAAAGCTCAGGCCCAACAATATCCATCAAATATTGGACAAAATCTCCTTGTCCTAATAGTAAATAGCGCTTGATTGCTAGACAGTGATCTTTGAACTTATACCGCTTATGCATTACATCCAACAAGTGTTTGTCTATTCTTTTTGCTGCTCCATCTACCAAAGATTCAAGGGCGTCGGTTTCACCATATCCAAGACTTCCCCTTTTGGTTGTAGTCCCAGCCGCTACTGCTGCTTCTGTTGCAGCATCAGCCCATCCCATGTCCTCACAACAAACACGAAGGAAATTAATTGATTTCCCAGTCCTCAAAATACGTTGGGCTAGAGACTGCGAAATAAACGATGGAAGCATGCCAGAATGAAGCCTATAACCTTCCCTCCAGAGAGATTCAGCTTTCACTTGTTGCCCAACAACAAAAAACTCAGAAAAAATGTCTTCCAGCTCCCCTTCTAAGACCCAGCTCCTTACCATCTCAAAAAGTGGAGAGCATACACGCCGCAACAAACGCCTCATGAATTCGAGCACCAAGGGGTCACCATGCTGAGCATGTAAATGAATGGCCCCAGCCATTGCCCCACCCTTCAGGACCCGACACTTGTCCACCAATACAGCCATCAACCTCATTTTCACCATTGGCTCTGCGAACCAGACTGCCAATCTCCTTAGAGACAGATAGTTTCCTGAACTTGCTGCCTCCGAAACCAAAGGTATCGGATTCATCGACTGAGCTTCGACAACTGCCAACAGTTTATAGTATTCCGAAAGCTCATCCTGTAATGCAGCACAAAAAGCATGTCCAACAGTTCCGACATCTTCAGCTGGAAAACGTTCCATATTCTCTGAGATATAACCTTTAACCTTCCTAAACAACCACCCAATTTCACAGAGCTTGCGAACCATAGTCCTAGTTGCTCTGGGAGCCTTAACGAAATTGGATAAAACATACCCATCAGCATTGTTGTCAAATTTCACATACTTTCCATCAATTCCTTGACAAGCATACAACACATCCCTCACCAAAACCTCTTCAGACACTTCATTTTCCTCCTTTAACAAATTAGCAAACTCCTTAAAAGCAACATCGCGAAGATTCTCAGGGTCTTTCGCAACAAGCAAAACCCCCTTCTGCCACTCCTTGTCCGCCCCCCCAGACTTCTTTCCCAACACAGGATCACTCGCCACTAAATTAGGCAAAAGCACTGAAGATTCAAACTGGGTCTGTCTACATTTTCGATCCTCCGCCACAATTTTGAGCAAATAAAGCACAGCCCACTTATTATTGACACTCCCAGGGCCAGTTTTGGACGCAAATTTAGTGTAAAGATCAGCAAAAGTGAGTGCCTGAGAAGACTTACCCTGAGTGGCGAGCCGGCGCTTGATGGACTCAGCAATGGCGGCAGCATCAGGAGCAATGGAGGGAGTCATTCGGCTAGTAAGAATGCGAATCGCATAGCGAAGGGACTTTTGGAAATCGGAAGAGGTAGGGCTGGAATTGGAGGTGGGATTGTGGGAAAGAAGACGAAGAACAAGATCCTTGATGAGATCAAGAACCTTACTGGGGTCGTCTTCTTCCATTTTAACGGGAGAAATGGAGAGGGTGTGGGAGAAAACGAGAGATTTAGAGAGTAAGAGAGGGGAAAGGCATGTGTAATAATCGAAGATCAAATCAAAAGAGTTTATGGGTCTTTTTGATTTTGTTCGTGGGCGCGGATTTCAGCTCTCCCGTTTTTCTTCACACGGAAATTATTTTAAATCTAAAATGGATTACTTTCACTCTTTTCTTTTTTTTAATTAATAAAAAGATTATAGAAACACTATTTTTGAAAAGTCTCAATAATAACTTAAATTAATATTCATTATTAACAATATGTATTTCGTCCTCTCGAGCGGAAATAGTAAATTACTTGGCTCCCCCACTAGGCGCAACTGATATTAACTCAATAACGAACCCTCTTTTATTCTTGTAACTCACTATGGGTGACTACTGAGACTTATGTACCTAATAGATCCTAATCTCTTTTGGTTAGTTCACGAATAAAGGTGCCACTCCGTAATCATTCCTACAAGGTACCTAGTCGATGATCCTATCCTGTACGAGGTTCTAAATTACATACATTGGAACGAGACTTATTGGAAAAGAACCCAAGAAAGCAAATGGGACCTACAACTATGTTATAGTATCATATTACGTAAAACAGTGGTTCATAAGATAAAACCATCATAACAGACACTCTAGAGTACATAGCCATCGTAAAAAAACATAAACGGGTCTCCAAACCTTTAACATGCATCATGTTCAACAAGCTCAAAACAGGGAATAAAATCAACCTACGCATGTTAGGAAACTCATAAACATGTTAAGACTACCACATGCAAGTAGAAGCTAGCTATGTTTTAAACTATCTAAACGTTAAACCCTACTCGTTTCTAAGTTTAGCTATCATGATAATTGGTTGATTAGACTTTTAAATATGATTTCGAAGCATATGTCACACGTCTTAGCTTAATTTAATCCTCATAGATTGATGGAATCGAAGCTAAGCTCAAACTATACGAGCAAAATTATAACATAAAAAATGAGGCACTAGATTGAAACGAATCTCGAACTTTTAAGGACGGATTAGCAATTTTAATATTTCGACGTGCCAAAACTCCATTCCATGGACAGCCATAAAACACCTGCCAAACGAACAATTTGAAATGCAGAGCTCATGAATCATACTAACAAAAGAAAGACTTAAGAGAAACTTGGCTTTAAATACATAAAAGCTTCTTTGATTCATTTTGTAGGTTACATTTCTTATATTAGCTTGGAAAGTTTCTCCAAGAGCTTTTTCAGCACTTGGAGAACAAATTTGTTTTACCTGTACAATGATACATTCACCTGAACACCACAAGAGCTTAGCTTAGGCCCTTGCTCCTGCTCTCATTCTTCTTTCCATATTCGACCCGTGATTCTCAGTTTCAGCTCTCGTCTTTCTCCCCCCGAAAAATACAGTGCCAGATTTCTTTGAATGATGAGACCGTCTTGACTGTCACGAACTTTTCGGTGACTGTCACGGATGCCTCTTGGAATTCCTTGCCATATCAGTTTACGCCCATTGTGACCCACTTCCAAACTGTAGCTGAACTTCTTTGCTTCGTTATCTTCGCCCATGAATCGTAAGAACGCCATGTAAACAGGCGCTGTTCCTAGCTGGAACGCCTCGAAATGCAAGCAGAACTGTCTTCCAAAGCAGTTGAAAACCTGCCATTGCAAACTACTATAAGATATTCCAATGCTCAAAGATGGAAGACAACCAGGTTTTTCAGACCTTTAGCTAGCAATTATCATAGTTCAGATTACACGGTTTATCGAAATATATATTCGGGATGACCATTTAACTATACATTTGATTTTCAAGAAAACTGGTATATATGGTTTACATAGTTAAGTTATATGACGTGAAGCATGGTGAGAAAGTATACTAATACTATATATAGCAAGCACCTACCGTTAGCATCCATGTGGCATTTTCAACTTCGTGGGGATTTGATTTCACATAGCGATGATTGAAGGTACACCCGTCGTGCATGTCAACCTTGTGATCATCTTTGAGATGTGCAACAAGAGACGGGATGTCGCCCGTGACTGAACACTCCGATCCAGCATAAGGGCAGTTGTAAGGACGGAATCGACAGTGTTGCTCATGCTTAAGCTTACTGTAGTAAGGAAAAATATCTTGGCAACCCAAATTCTGGTATCTGCAGGGGATTTCCAGCGACTCAGCTACCTTCTCCAATGCCAAACACCTTATGTTTCCGAGTTCATGACGACAGGTCGGGCAGCAGTTGCTAACTCTGATCTTGCAGTTTGAGCACAATGTGTGGCCATTCGGGCACTAAAGTTCAAAAGCCAGTCAAGAAAGTCCGAAACAAAGCAGAAGTGGAAGAATATATCACACCTCCACGACGTAAAGATTCAAGAATAATGAGATGTTCTAAGTCTTCAATACAACCTTAATATTAAGAAAAGAACTAAAGAACCAGCAATATGGAGAATTCGCCACAGTACAGAGTCCAAATCAACATTCGAATCAAGAATTAAGCAATTGAGCCATACAGAAAAAGTACTTTTTTCGACGCTGAAAGCACTCCGAACACTCCCGAGCATAGCTTAATTTATAACGAGAAGTACAAGAGAAAAAACAGGATATAAGGTACATACCTGGTAAATTGGAGGGTACATCAGATTAGTGCAGACAGGGCACTCGAGCAGTTCTTGCACGCCATTGGTTGAATAAACTCCAAGCTTCCCACTCGAACCAAGTAGCACTTTTGAAGATGTAGAATTATTCTCTGATTTAGACATTGCTATGTCATGACCTGAAACTGAAGGATGAGAATCAACTACTTCTTTGCAGGTACTGCTTCCTGGAGCCATGGCCATTTAAACTTCAATGGAGTTCCTTAAGCTATTATAGGAAACTCTTCACCATGTGGCAGCCATCACCCATTCATGAGTTCAATCCTATTAAACCAGACAAAAAAGGAAAAGGGCATGTCAGTAAACATATTAGACGAAATGTTTCGTGTTGTTCGGAGATTTTTTGGTATAATTTGAATGAAAGTCGGGTGATAATGAAAACTAAACATGATCAACAATGCTTAATAACATACAGGACTTAGCAACACCCTCATTTTCTTATAATCTGAACTGGAAACAACTTGGTCTCTAGCTCATGGTTCGATTTATATAACTTTTGAGTTAAAAGAATTCGAGCCTATGTTTGGTACTTGGAATTTTGTTGGGTCAAACCAACCCGAACTTTTGGGTTGGGTCAAAAAAATCCCTCAACCCAACCCAACCTGGACCATGTACACCCCTATTCCAAGCTATAAGTTTGATAATCCTACAAACTATACAAACTCGAGGTTTAAAACCCACCTTTTATACTACATGTGAAGTTTGTATATTATAAATCTTAAACAAACACATATTACACAAACCTCGAGATTTTACAACCCGTTCCATTGTATAGTGCAAGCATGTAAACTTGTACTACCGAACCTAAACCTAACAAGGCTAGCTTATCAAAACTATGAGTTTAACATTCTAGCTTAAAGTTGGATTGTTCCAAGGCAAATGCACATCCAGGCATTCATTGGCAAAGAAGTTTCAAAATGCTGAAAGATCAACTTCAAATGTATGTAGTTTGATGAACTCTTTATTTGCAAAACCTTGATGAGATAAATAGAAAACAATCTAGATTCCTTCCAAACCCAATTCAATAGTGAAATCCCAAATAACACAACAAGCTCGCTCCATACTACGGTTTGTCTAATATCAACTTGGAAATCATCTCTGGGGACCTAAGTTATTCTTTATGCTTTCTCCATGCACAAATAAATGTAAACAAGATTTTTCTCTTCTGTCCCTCTACCCCCAAACTGCCACCATCACCAGAATCTTTAATTTTCTGAATAAGCGAAGAACCAGAGGTAGAGCCAAGACAAAGGAGGGGCAATCTTAAATTCAAAATTTTATTAAAAAAAGATTTCAACCTTTTCCACTCATTTACCCCTCTTTAATTTTTAGAATTGACAGAGTGCACATGTGAGATCCCACATCGGTCCGGTTGGAGAGGGGAACAAAGCATTCCTTATACGTGTGTGGAAACTTCTCCCTAGTGAACGCGTTTTAAAACCTTGAGGGGAAGCCCGAAAGGGAAAGCCCAGAGAGAACAATATCTGCTAGTGGTGGGCTTGGGTTAAATGGTATCAAAGCCAGCCACCGGGCAGTGTGCCAACGAAGACGTTGGGCCCCCAAGGGGGTGGATTGTGAGATCCCACATCGGTTAGAGAGGAGAACAAAGCATTTCTCATACGGGTGTGGAAACCTCACCCTAGTGGACGCGTTTTAAAACTTTGAGGGGAGTCCGAAAGGAAAAGCTCAAAGAGAACAATATCTACTAGTGGTGGGCTTGGGCGGTTACATTAACAAAAAGAGGAAATTGAGAAAAGTATACACAACCCATTATAATCAAAGTTTAGCAAAAGATGTCTAATATGAACACAAAACGAAACATCCTACATTAACTTAACTCGATTATTTTGTTTTGGAAGAGAAATAGAAAAGGAAAAGTAACAAAGCATGAATGCTAACATAGTCTTACAAAAAAGTTTCAGTTCATATCAAATGCTTTAAAATTGTGGAGATAAATCACTTAATGAACTCATAGGCTCATTTGAATCCATCCAGACCGTGGCACAAACAAACAGGAACCATTTCAGAGGCTCAGAAGCCAATCAAAACAACCCAATTTCATTCAAATTTCAAAAATCATGTGATTAAATCAAAATTCATCCACCAAAAGCCCTAAAAATGGCCTGAAATCGAAACGAAATGGACCAGGCAGCGCCAATGCAAAGCCCTGTTCTTCCCCTTTTACAAATTTTGATAAACCATTTCTCAATTAGAAAATTAATATTCAACAACGAAACAACATTTGCACGAAACCTGAGGAACGAAACAAAACAAGACCTCATTTACAAGTCTGCAGAAAGAAAAACAGAACCCCACAAAAACCAAGAACAATAACAGAAGAAAATCTTACAAAAAAAACAAAAAAAATCCATATCCCCAGTTGAGAATTCCGAGTCAAATTGCAGAAACAGACGATCAATTCAAATGATAAATTCTGGGGGTGGCTCAAAAGTGGCAAAATCAATACGAACGTTAAAAACAAAACCAGAAATGGAATTGAAAAGGGGATTAAAAGAAAAGAAAACTAACCTCAATCCCACGGGGACCAGAACTGGGATTAGCCCATACCTCATCGGCTTTGGACTTCGAACAAAAAGTTAAAACGATTAATGATTGATTATCGATGAATCGTTGGAATTGAGCAATTGCTTTCACCACCGCTGCGGGACCGCCATTATAATTTCTTTTCTCTCTCTCTTTAATTTCCCTTTGGCTTTTTACTTATTTTTTCTTTTGTTTCTTTTGGAGATAAACTCTGTTGCTCGAAACGAGGGAGGGAAGCGACAGCTTTCGAACAGACAACAGACAAGGAAGGAAAATATGAGAAAAGATGAACGGAAACCAATGAGTAAGGCTTTATAAATTCCGTTGAAATTAAGCGAAGTTTGTAGGTCGGATTAGGTTGATATACTAATTTAATTGTTCCGGTCATAAATTTTTTAGATTAGTGAAACTAATCATGTTTTTACGCGTGTCTGAAAACATAAGCCGACTTAGTGAAACTAATCACGTTTTTACGCGTGTCTGAAAACATAGGCCAACTTTTGAACCACTCTGGCTCAGCCGCACCACTCGAAAAACAAGCAGCAACTGGAGCTATAGAAAGTCGAAGAGCAAAGTTGTATTAATCCAAACAACCTTTATTTTTCATAACCAAATTCAACTTAACCCAATGTTTTTACGCATGTTTGAAAACATAGGCCGACTTTTGAATCACTCTGGCTCAGTCGCACCACCCGAGAAACAAGCTATTACAGCAGCTGGAGCTATAGAAAGTCGAAGAGCAAAGCTGTATTAATCCAAACAACCTTTATTTTTCATACCCAAATTCAACTTAACCCAATGTTTTTACGCGTGTTTGAAAACATAGGCCGACTTTTGAACCACTCTGGCTCAGTCGCACCACCCGAGAAACAAGCTATTACAGCAGCTGGAGCTATAGAAAGTCGAAGAGCAAAGCTATATTAATCCAAACAACCTTTATTTTTCATAACCAAATTCAACTTAACCCAATGTTTTTACGCGTGTTTGAAAACATAGGCCGACTTTTGAACCACTCTGGCTCAGTCGCACCACCCGAGAAACAAGCTATTACAGCAGCTGGAGCTATAGAAAGTCGAAGAGCAAAGCTGTATTAATCCAAACAACCTTTATTTTTCATACCCAAATTCAACTTAACCCAATGTTTTTACGCGTGTTTGAAAACATAGGCCGACTTTTGAACCACTCTGGCTCAGTCGCACCACCCGAGAAACAAGCTATTACAGCAGCTGGAGCTATAGAAAGTCGAAGAGCAAAGCTGTATTAATCCAAACAACCTTTATTTTTCATACCCAAATTCAACTTAACCCAATGTTTTTTACGCGTGTTTGAAAACATAGGCCGACTTTTGAACCACTCTGGCTCAGTCGCACCACCCGAGAAACAAGCTATTACAGCAGCTGGAGCTATAGAAAGTCGAAGAGCAAAGCTGTATTAATCCAAACAACCTTTATTTTTCATAACCAAATTCAACTTAACCCAATGTTTTTACGCGTGTTTGAAAACATAGGCCGACTTTTGAACCACTCTGGCTCAGTCGCACCACCCGAGAAACAAGCTATTACAGCAGCTGGAGCTATAGAAAGTCGAAGAGCAAAGCTGTATTAATCCAAACAACCTTTATTTTTCATACCCAAATTCAACTTAACCCAATGTTTTTACGCGTGTTTGAAAACATAGGCCGACTTTTGAACCACTCTGGCTCAGTCGCACCACCCGAGAAACAAGCTATTACAGCAGCTGGAGCTATAGAAAGTCGAAGAGCAAAGCTGTATTAATCCAAACAACCTTTATTTTTCATACCCAAATTCAACTTAACCCAATGTTTTTTTACGCGTGTTTGAAAACATAGGCCGACTTTTGAACCACTCTGGCTCAGTCGCACCACCCGAGAAACAAGCTATTACAGCAGCTGGAGCTATAGAAAGTCGAAGAGCAAAGCTGTATTAATCCAAACAACCTTTATTTTTCATACCCAAATTCAACTTAACCCAATGTTTTTACGCGTGTTTGAAAACATAGGCCGACTTTTGAACCACTCTGGCTCAGTCGCACCACCCGAGAAAACAAGCTATTACAGCAGCTGGAGCTATAGAAAGTCGAAGAGCAAAGCTGTATTAATCCAAACAACCTTTATTTTTTTCATACCCAAATTCAACTTAACCCAATGTTTTTACGCGTGTTTGAAAACATAGGCCGACTTTTGAACCACTCTGGCTCAGTCGCACCACCCGAGAAACAAGCTATTACAGCAGCTGGAGCTATAGAAAGTCGAAGAGCAAAGCTGTATTAATCCAAACAACCTTTATTTTTCATACCCAAATTCAACTTAACCCAATGTTTTTACGCGTGTTTGAAAACATAGGCCGACTTTTGAACCACTCTGGCTCAGTCGCACCACCCGAGAAACAAGCTATTACAGCAGCTGGAGCTATAGAAAGTCGAAGAGCAAAGCTGTATTAATCCAAACAACCTTTATTTTTCATAACCAAATTCAACTTAACCCAATGTTTTTACGCGTGTTTTTGAAAACATAGGCCGACTTTTGAACCACTCTGGCTCAGTCGCACCACCCGAGAAACAAGCTATTACAGCAGCTGGAGCTATAGAAAGTCGAAGAGCAAAGCTGTATTAATCCAAACAACCTTTATTTTTCATACCCAAATTTCAACTTAACCCAATGTTTTTACGCGTGTTTGAAAACATAGGCCGACTTTTGAACCACTCTGGCTCAGTCGCACCACCCGAGAAAAACAAGCTATTACAGCAGCTGGAGCTATAGAAAGTCGAAGAGCAAAGCTGTATTAATCCAAACAACCTTTATTTTTCATACCCAAATTCAACTTAACCCAATGTTTTTACGCGTGTTTGAAAAACATAGGCCGACTTTTGAACCACTCTGGCTCAGTCGCACCACCCGAGAAACAAGCTATTACAGCAGCTGGAGCTATAGAAAGTCGAAGAGCAAAGCTGTATTAATCCAAACAACCTTTATTTTTCATAACCAAATTCAACTTAACCCAATGTTTTTACGCGTGTTTGAAAACATAGGCCGACTTTTGAACCACTCTGGCTCAGTCGCACCCACCCGAGAAACAAGCTATTACAGCAGCTGGAGCTATAGAAAGTCGAAGAGCAAAGCTGTATTAATCCAAACAACCTTTATTTTTCATAACCAAATTCAACTTAAACCCAATGTTTTTACGCGTGTTTGAAAACATAGGCCGACTTTTGAACCACTCTGGCTCAGTCGCACCACCCGAGAAACAAGCTATTACAGCAGCTGGAGCTATAGAAAGTCGAAGAGCAAAGCTGTATTAATCCAAACAACCTTTATTTTTCATACCCAAATTCAACTTAACCCAATGTTTTTACGCGTGTTTGAAAACATAGGCCGACTTTTGAACCACTCTGGCTCAGTCGCACCACCCGAGAAACAAGCTATTACAGCAGCTGGAGCTATAGAAAGTCGAAGAGCAAAGCTGTATTAATCCAAACAACCTTTATTTTTCATAACCAAATTCAACTTAACCCAATGTTTTTTACGCGTGTTTGAAAACATAGGCCGACTTTTGAACCACTCTGGCTCAGTCGCACCACCCGAGAAACAAGCTATTACAGCAGCTGGAGCTATAGAAAGTCGAAGAGCAAAGCTGTATTAATCCAAACAACCTTTATTTTTCATAACCAAATTCAACTTAACCCAATGTTTTTACGCGTGTTTTGAAAACATAGGCCGACTTTTTTGAACCACTCTGGCTCAGTCGCACCACCCGAGAAAACAAGCTATTACAGCAGCTGGAGCTATAGAAAGTCGAAGAGCAAAGCTGTATTAATCCAAACAACCTTTATTTTTCATACCCAAATTCAACTTAACCCAATGTTTTTTACGCGTGTTTGAAAACATAGGCCGACTTTTGAACCACTCTGGCTCAGTCGCACCACCCGAGAAACAAAGCTATTACAGCAGCTGGAGCTATAGAAAGTCGAAGAGCAAAGCTGTATTAATCCAAACAACCTTTATTTTTCATACCCAAATTCAACTTAACCCAATGTTTTTACGCGTGTTTGAAAACATAGGCCGACTTTTGAACCACTCTGGCTCAGTCGCACCACCCGAGAAACAAGCTATTACAGCAGCTGGAGCTATAGAAAGTCGAAGAGCAAAGCTGTATTAATCCAAACAACCTTTATTTTTCATACCCAAATTCAACTTAACCCAATGTTTTTACGCGTGTTTGAAAACATAGGCCGACTTTTGAACCACTCTGGCTCAGTCGCACCACCCGAGAAACAAGCTATTACAGCAGCTGGAGCTATAGAAAGTCGAAGAGCAAAGCTGTATTAATCCAAACAACCTTTATTTTTCATACCCAAATTCAACTTAACCCAATGTTTTTTACGCGTGTTTGAAAACATAGGCCGACTTTTGAACCACTCTGGCTCAGTCGCACCACCCGAGAAACAAGCTATTACAGCAGCTGGAGCTATAGAAAGTCGAAGAGCAAAGCTGTATTAATCCAAACAACCTTTATTTTTCATACCCAAATTCAACTTAACCCAATGTTTTTACGCGTGTTTGAAAAACATAGGCCGACTTTTGAACCACTCTGGCTCAGTCGCACCACCCGAGAAACAAGCTATTACAGCAGCTGGAGCTATAGAAAGTCGAAGAGCAAAGCTGTATTAATCCAAACAACCTTTATTTTTCATACCCAAAATTCAACTTAACCCAATGTTTTTTACGCGTGTTTGAAAACATAGGCCGACTTTTGAACCACTCTGGCTCAGTCGCACCACCCGAGAAACAAGCTATTACAGCAGCAGCTGGAGCTATAGAAAGTCGAAGAGCAAAGCTGTATTAATCCAAACAACCTTTATTTTTCATACCCAAATTCAACTTAACCCAATGTTTTTACGCGTGTTTTGAAAACATAGGCCGACTTTTGAACCACTCTGGCTCAGTCGCACCACCCGAGAAACAAGCTATTACAGCAGCTGGAGCTATAGAAAGTCGAAGAGCAAAGCTGTATTAATCCAAACAACCTTTATTTTTCATACCCAAATTCAACTTAACCCAATGTTTTTACGCGTGTTTGAAAACATAGGCCGACTTTTGAACCACTCTGGCTCAGTCGCACCCACCCGAGAAACAAGCTATTACAGCAGCTGGAGCTATAGAAAGTCGAAGAGCAAAGCTGTATTAATCCAAACAACCTTTATTTTTCATAACCAAATTCAACTTAACCCAATGTTTTTACGCGTGTTTGAAAACATAGGCCGACTTTTGAACCACTCTGGCTCAGTCGCACCACCCGAGAAAAACAAGCTATTACAGCAGCTGGAGCTATAGAAAGTCGAAGAGCAAAGCTGTATTAATCCAAACAACCTTTATTTTTCATAACCAAATTCAACTTAACCCAATGTTTTTACGCGTGTTTGAAAACATAGGCCGACTTTTGAACCACTCTGGCTCAGTCGCACCACCCGAGAAACAAGCTATTACAGCAGCTGGAGCTATAGAAAGTCGAAGAGCAAAGCTGTATTAATCCAAACAACCTTTATTTTTCATACCCAAATTCAACTTAACCCAATGTTTTTACGCGTGTTTTGAAAACATAGGCCGACTTTTGAACCACTCTGGCTCAGTCGCACCACCCGAGAAACAAGCTATTACAGCAGCTGGAGCTATAGAAAGTCGAAGAGCAAAGCTGTATTAATCCAAACAACCTTTATTTTTCATAACCAAATTTCAACTTAACCCAATGTTTTTACGCGTGTTTGAAAACATAGGCCGACTTTTGAACCACTCTGGCTCAGTCGCACCACCCGAGAAACAAGCTATTACAGCAGCTGGAGCTATAGAAAGTCGAAGAGCAAAGCTGTATTAATCCAAACAACCTTTATTTTTCATAACCAAATTCAACTTAACCCAATGTTTTTTTACGCGTGTTTTGAAAACATAGGCCGACTTTTGAACCACTCTGGCTCAGTCGCACCACCCGAGAAACAAGCTATTACAGCAGCTGGAGCTATAGAAAGTCGAAGAGCAAAGCTGTATTAATCCAAACAACCTTTATTTTTCATAACCAAATTCAACTTAACCCAATGTTTTTACGCGTGTTTTGAAAACATAGGCCGACTTTTGAACCACTCTGGCTCAGTCGCACCACCCGAGAAACAAGCTATTACAGCAGCTGGAGCTATAGAAAGTCGAAGAGCAAAGCTGTATTAATCCAAACAACCTTTATTTTTCATAACCAAAATTCAACTTAACCCAATGTTTTTACGCGTGTTTTGAAAACATAGGCCGACTTTTGAACCACTCTGGCTCAGTCGCACCACCCGAGAAAAACAAGCTATTACAGCAGCTGGAGCTATAGAAAGTCGAAGAGCAAAGCTGTATTAATCCAAACAACCTTTATTTTTCATAACCAAATTCAACTTAACCCAATGTTTTTACGCGTGTTTGAAACACATAGGCCGACTTTTGAACCACTCTGGCTCAGTCGCACCACCCGAGAAACAAGCTATTACAGCAGCTGGAGCTATAGAAAGTCGAAGAGCAAAGCTGTATTAATCCAAACAACCTTTATTTTTCATACCCAAATTCAACTTAACCCAATGTTTTTACGCGTGTTTTTGAAAACATAGGCCGACTTTTGAACCACTCTGGCTCAGTCGCACCACCCGAGAAACAAGCTATTACAGCAGCTGGAGCTATAGAAAGTCGAAGAGCAAAGCTGTATTAATCCAAACAACCTTTATTTTTCATACCCAAATTCAACTTAACCCAATGTTTTTACGCGTGTTTGAAAACATAGGCCGACTTTTGAACCACTCTGGCTCAGTCGCACCACCCGAGAAACAAGCTATTACAGCAGCTGGAGCTATAGAAAGTCGAAGAGCAAAGCTGTATTAATCCAAACAACCTTTATTTTTCATAACCAAATTCAACTTAACCCAATGTTTTTACGCGTGTTTGAAAACATAGGCCGACTTTTGAACCACTCTGGCTCAGTCGCACCACCCGAGAAACAAGCTATTACAGCAGCTGGAGCTATAGAAAGTCGAAGAGCAAAGCTGTATTAATCCAAACAACCTTTATTTTTCATAACCAAATTCAACTTAACCCAATGTTTTTACGCGTGTTTTGAAAACATAGGCCGACTTTTGAACCACTCTGGCTCAGTCGCACCACCCGAGAAAACAAGCTATTACAGCAGCTGGAGCTATAGAAAGTCGAAGAGCAAAGCTGTATTAATCCAAACAACCTTTATTTTTCATAACCAAATTCAACTTAACCCAATGTTTTTACGCGTGTTTGAAAACATAGGCCGACTTTTGAACCACTCTGGCTCAGTCGCACCACCCGAGAAACAAGCTATTACAGCAGCTGGAGCTATAGAAAGTCGAAGAGCAAAGCTGTATTAATCCAAACAACCTTTATTTTTCATAACCAAATTCAACTTAACCCAATGTTTTTACGCGTGTTTGAAAACATAGGCCGACTTTTGAACCACTCTGGCTCAGTCGCACCACCCGAGAAACAAGCTATTACAGCAGCTGGAGCTATAGAAAGTCGAAGAGCAAAGCTGTATTAATCCAAACAACCTTTATTTTTCATAACCAAATTCAACTTAACCCAATGTTTTTACGCGTGTTTTGAAAACATAGGCCGACTTTTGAACCACTCTGGCTCAGTCGCACCACCACCCGAGAAACAAGCTATTACAGCAGCTGGAGCTATAGAAAGTCGAAGAGCAAAGCTGTATTAATCCAAACAACCTTTATTTTTCATAACCAAATTCAACTTAACCCAATGTTTTTACGCGTGTTTGAAAACATAGGCCGACTTTTGAACCACTCTGGCTCAGTCGCACCACCCGAGAAACAAGCTATTACAGCAGCTGGGAGCTATAGAAAGTCGAAGAGCAAAGCTGTATTAATCCAAACAACCTTTATTTTTCATAACCAAATTCAACTTAACCCAATGTTTTTACGCGTGTTTTTGAAAACATAGGCCGACTTTTGAACCACTCTGGCTCAGTCGCACCACCCGAGAAACAAGCTATTACAGCAGCTGGAGCTATAGAAAGTCGAAGAGCAAAGCTGTATTAATCCAAACAACCTTTATTTTTCATAACCAAATTCAACTTAACCCAATGTTTTTACGCGTGTTTGAAAACATAGGCCGACTTTTGAACCACTCTGGCTCAGTCGCACCACCCGAGAAACAAGCTATTACAGCAGCTGGAGCTATAGAAAGTCGAAGAGCAAAGCTGTATTAATCCAAACAACCTTTATTTTTCATAACCAAATTCAACTTAACCCAATGTTTTTACGCGTGTTTGAAAAAACATAGGCCGACTTTTGAACCACTCTGGCTCAGTCGCACCACCCGAGAAACAAGCTATTACAGCAGCTGGAGCTATAGAAAGTCGAAGAGCAAAGCTGTATTAATCCAAACAACCTTTATTTTTCATAACCAAATTCAACTTAACCCAATGTTTTTTACGCGTGTTTGAAAACATAGGCCGACTTTTGAACCACTCTGGCTCAGTCGCACCACCCGAGAAACAAGCTATTACAGCAGCTGGAGCTATAGAAAGTCGAAGAGCAAAGCTGTATTAATCCAAACAACCTTTATTTTTCATAACCAAATTCAACTTAACCCAATGTTTTTACGCGTGTTTGAAAACATAGGCCGACTTTTGAACCACTCTGGCTCAGTCGCACCACCCGAGAAACAAGCTATTACAGCAGCTGGAGCTATAGAAAGTCGAAGAGCAAAGCTGTATTAATCCAAACAACCTTTATTTTTCATAACCAAATTCAACTTAACCCAATGTTTTTACGCGTGTTTGAAAACATAGGCCGACTTTTGAACCACTCTGGCTCAGTCGCACCACCCGAGAAACAAGCTATTACAGCAGCTGGAGCTATAGAAAGTCGAAGAGCAAAGCTGTATTAATCCAAACAACCTTTATTTTTCATAACCAAATTCAACTTAACCCAATGTTTTTACGCGTGTTTTGAAAAACATAGGCCGACTTTTGAACCACTCTGGCTCAGTCGCACCACCCGAGAAACAAGCTATTACAGCAGCTGGAGCTATAGAAAGTCGAAGAGCAAAGCTGTATTAATCCAAACAACCTTTATTTTTCATAACCAAATTCAACTTAACCCAATGTTTTTACGCGTGTTTGAAAACATAGGCCGACTTTTGAACCACTCTGGCTCAGTCGCACCACCCGAGAAACAAGCTATTACAGCAGCTGGAGCTATAGAAAGTCGAAGAGCAAAGCTGTATTAATCCAAACAACCTTTATTTTTCATAACCAAATTCAACTTAACCCAATGTTTTTACGCGTGTTTGAAAACATAGGCCGACTTTTGAACCACTCTGGCTCAGTCGCACCACCCGAGAAACAAGCTATTACAGCAGCTGGAGCTATAGAAAGTCGAAGAGCAAAGCTGTATTAATCCAAACAACCTTTATTTTTCATAACCAAATTCAACTTAACCCAATGTTTTTACGCGTGTTTTGAAAACATAGGCCGACTTTTGAACCACTCTGGCTCAGTCGCACCACCCGAGAAACAAGCTATTACAGCAGCTGGAGCTATAGAAAGTCGAAGAGCAAAGCTGTATTAATCCAAACAACCTTTATTTTTCATAACCAAATTCAACTTAACCCAATGTTTTTACGCGTGTTTGAAAACATAGGCCGACTTTTGAACCACTCTGGCTCAGTCGCACCACCCGAGAAACAAGCTATTACAGCAGCTGGAGCTATAGAAAGTCGAAGAGCAAAGCTGTATTAATCCAAACAACCTTTATTTTTCATAACCAAATTCAACTTAACCCAATGTTTTTACGCGTGTTTGAAAACATAGGCCGACTTTTGAACCACTCTGGCTCAGTCGCACCACCCGAGAAACAAGCTATTACAGCAGCTGGAGCTATAGAAAGTCGAAGAGCAAAGCTGTATTAATCCAAACAACCTTTATTTTTCATAACCAAATTCAACTTAACCCAATGTTTTTACGCGTGTTTGAAAACATAGGCCGACTTTTGAACCACTCTGGCTCAGTCGCACCACCCGAGAAAACAAGCTATTACAGCAGCTGGAGCTATAGAAAGTCGAAGAGCAAAGCTGTATTAATCCAAACAACCTTTATTTTTCATAACCAAATTCAACTTAACCCAATGTTTTTACGCGTGTTTGAAAACATAGGCCGACTTTTGAACCACTCTGGCTCAGTCGCACCACCCGAGAAACAAGCTATTACAGCAGCTGGAGCTATAGAAAGTCGAAGAGCAAAGCTGTATTAATCCAAACAACCTTTATTTTTCATAACCAAATTCAACTTAACCCAATGTTTTTACGCGTGTTTGAAAACATAGGCCGACTTTTGAACCACTCTGGCTCAGTCGCACCACCCGAGAAACAAGCTATTACAGCAGCTGGAGCTATAGAAAGTCGAAGAGCAAAGCTGTATTAATCCAAACAACCTTTATTTTTCATAACCAAATTCAACTTAACCCAATGTTTTTACGCGTGTTTGAAAACATAGGCCGACTTTTGAACCACTCTGGCTCAGTCGCACCACCCGAGAGAAACAAGCTATTACAGCAGCTGGAGCTATAGAAAGTCGAAGAGCAAAGCTGTATTAATCCAAACAACCTTTATTTTTCATAACCAAATTCAACTTAACCCAATGTTTTTACGCGTGTTTGAAAAAACATAGGCCGACTTTTGAACCACTCTGGCTCAGTCGCACCACCCGAGAAACAAGCTATTACAGCAGCTGGAGCTATAGAAAGTCGAAGAGCAAAGCTGTATTAATCCAAACAACCTTTATTTTTCATAACCAAATTCAACTTAACCCAATGTTTTTACGCGTGTTTGAAAACATAGGCCGACTTTTGAACCACTCTGGCTCAGTCGCACCACCCGAGAAACAAGCTATTACAGCAGCTGGAGCTATAGAAAGTCGAAGAGCAAAGCTGTATTAATCCAAACAACCTTTATTTTTCATAACCAAATTCAACTTAACCCAATGTTTTTACGCGTGTTTGAAAACATAGGCCGACTTTTGAACCACTCTGGCTCAGTCGCACCACCCGAGAAACAAGCTATTACAGCAGCTGGAGCTATAGAAAGTCGAAGAGCAAAGCTGTATTAATCCAAACAACCTTTATTTTCATAACCAAATTCAACTTAACCCAATGTTTTTACGCGTGTTTTGAAAACATAGGCCGACTTTTGAACCACTCTGGCTCAGTCGCACCACCCGAGAAACAAGCTATTACAGCAGCTGGAGCTATAGAAAGTCGAAGAGCAAAGCTGTATTAATCCAAACAACCTTTATTTTTCATAACCAAATTCAACTTAACCCAATGTTTTTACGCGTGTTTGAAAACATAGGCCGACTTTTGAACCACTCTGGCTCAGTCGCACCACCCGAGAAACAAGCTATTACAGCAGCTGGAGCTATAGAAAGTCGAAGAGCAAAGCTGTATTAATCCAAACAACCTTTATTTTTCATAACCAAATTCAACTTAACCCAATGTTTTTACGCGTGTTTGAAAACATAGGCCGACTTTTGAACCACTCTGGCTCAGTCGCACCACCCGAGAAACAAGCTATTACAGCAGCTGGAGCTATAGAAAGTCGAAGAGCAAAGCTGTATTAATCCAAACAACCTTTATTTTTCATAACCAAATTCAACTTAACCCAATGTTTTTACGCGTGTTTGAAAACATAGGCCGACTTTTGAACCACTCTGGCTCAGTCGCACCACCCGAGAAACAAGCTATTACAGCAGCTGGAGCTATAGAAAGTCGAAGAGCAAAGCTGTATTAATCCAAACAACCTTTATTTTTCATAACCAAATTCAACTTAACCCAATGTTTTTACGCGTGTTTGAAAACATAGGCCGACTTTTGAACCACTCTGGCTCAGTCGCACCACCCGAGAAACAAGCTATTACAGCAGCTGGAGCTATAGAAAGTCGAAGAGCAAAGCTGTATTAATCCAAACAACCTTTATTTTTCATAACCAAATTCAACTTAACCCAATGTTTTTACGCGTGTTTGAAAACATAGGCCGACTTTTGAACCACTCTGGCTCAGTCGCACCACCCGAGAAACAAGCTATTACAGCAGCTGGAGCTATAGAAAGTCGAAGAGCAAAGCTGTATTAATCCAAACAACCTTTATTTTTCATAACCAAATTCAACTTAACCCAATGTTTTTACGCGTGTTTGAAAACATAGGCCGACTTTTGAACCACTCTGGCTCAGTCGCACCACCCGAGAAACAAGCTATTACAGCAGCTGGAGCTATAGAAAGTCGAAGAGCAAAGCTGTATTAATCCAAACAACCTTTATTTTTCATAACCAAATTCAACTTAACCCAATGTTTTTACGCGTGTTTGAAAACATAGGCCGACTTTTGAACCACTCTGGCTCAGTCGCACCACCCGAGAAACAAGCTATTACAGCAGCTGGAGCTATAGAAAGTCGAAGAGCAAAGCTGTATTAATCCAAACAACCTTTATTTTTCATAACCAAATTCAACTTAACCCAATGTTTTTACGCGTGTTTGAAAACATAGGCCGACTTTTGAACCACTCTGGCTCAGTCGCACCACCCGAGAAACAAGCTATTACAGCAGCTGGAGCTATAGAAAGTCGAAGAGCAAAGCTGTATTAATCCAAACAACCTTTATTTTTCATAACCAAATTCAACTTAACCCAATGTTTTTACGCGTGTTTGAAAACATAGGCCGACTTTTGAACCACTCTGGCTCAGTCGCACCACCCGAGAAAAAAAGCTATTACAGCAGCTGGAGCTATAGAAAGTCGAAGAGCAAAGCTGTATTAATCCAAACAACCTTTATTTTTCATAACCAAATTCAACTTAACCCAATGTTTTTACGCGTGTTTGAAAACATAGGCCGACTTTTGAACCACTCTGGCTCAGTCGCACCACCCGAGAAACAAGCTATTACAGCAGCTGGAGCTATAGAAAGTCGAAGAGCAAAGCTGTATTAATCCAAACAACCTTTATTTTTCATAACCAAATTCAACTTAACCCAATGTTTTTACGCGTGTTTGAAAACATAGGCCGACTTTTGAACCACTCTGGCTCAGTCGCACCACCCGAGAAACAAGCTATTACAGCAGCTGGAGCTATAGAAAGTCGAAGAGCAAAGCTGTATTAATCCAAACAACCTTTATTTTTCATAACCAAATTCAACTTAACCCAATGTTTTTACGCGTGTTTGAAAACATAGGCCGACTTTTGAACCACTCTGGCTCAGTCGCACCACCCGAGAAACAAGCTATTACAGCAGCTGGAGCTATAGAAAGTCGAAGAGCAAAGCTGTATTAATCCAAACAACCTTTATTTTTCATAACCAAATTCAACTTAACCCAATGTTTTTACGCGTGTTTGAAAACATAGGCCGACTTTTGAACCACTCTGGCTCAGTCGCACCACCCGAGAAACAAGCTATTACAGCAGCTGGAGCTATAGAAAGTCGAAGAGCAAAGCTGTATTAATCCAAACAACCTTTATTTTTCATAACCAAATTCAACTTAAACCCAATGTTTTTACGCGTGTTTGAAAACATAGGCCGACTTTTGAACCACTCTGGCTCAGTCGCACCACCCGAGAAACAAGCTATTACAGCAGCTGGAGCTATAGAAAGTCGAAGAGCAAAGCTGTATTAATCCAAACAACCTTTATTTTTCATAACCAAATTCAACTTAACCCAATGTTTTTACGCGTGTTTGAAAACATAGGCCGACTTTTGAACCACTCTGGCTCAGTCGCACCACCCGAGAAACAAGCTATTACAGCAGCTGGAGCTATAGAAAGTCGAAGAGCAAAGCTGTATTAATCCAAACAACCTTTATTTTTCATAACCAAATTCAACTTAACCCAATGTTTTTACGCGTGTTTGAAAACATAGGCCGACTTTTGAACCACTCTGGCTCAGTCGCACCACCCGAGAAACAAGCTATTACAGCAGCAGGGAGCTATAGAAAGTCGAAGAGCAAAGCTGTATTAATCCAAACAACCTTTATTTTTCATAACCAAATTCAACTTAACCCAATGTTTTTACGCGTGTTTGAAAACATAGGCCGACTTTTGAACCACTCTGGCTCAGTCGCACCACCCGAGAAACAAGCTATTACAGCAGCTGGAGCTATAGAAAGTCGAAGAGCAAAGCTGTATTAATCCAAACAACCTTTATTTTTCATAACCAAATTCAACTTAACCCAATGTTTTTTACGCGTGTTTGAAAACATAGGCCGACTTTTGAACCACTCTGGCTCAGTCGCACCACCCGAGAAACAAGCTATTACAGCAGCTGGAGCTATAGAAAGTCGAAGAGCAAAGCTGTATTAATCCAAACAACCTTTATTTTTCATAACCAAATTCAACTTAACCCAATGTTTTTACGCGTGTTTGAAAACATAGGCCGACTTTTGAACCACTCTGGCTCAGTCGCACCACCCGAGAAACAAGCTATTACAGCAGCTGGAGCTATAGAAATAGAAAGTCGAAGAGCAAAGCTGTATTAATCCAAACAACCTTTATTTTTCATAACCAAATTCAACTTAACCCAATGTTTTTACGCGTGTTTGAAAACATAGGCCGACTTTTGAACCACTCTGGCTCAGTCGCACCACCCGAGAAACAAGCTATTACAGCAGCTGGAGCTATAGAAAGTCGAAGAGCAAAGCTGTATTAATCCAAACAACCTTTATTTTTCATAACCAAATTCAACTTAACCCAATGTTTTTACGCGTGTTTGAAAACATAGGCCGACTTTTGAACCACTCTGGCTCAGTCGCACCACCCGAGAAACAAGCTATTACAGCAGCTGGAGCTATAGAAAGTCGAAGAGCAAAGCTGTATTAATCCAAACAACCTTTATTTTTCATAACCAAATTCAACTTAACCCAATGTTTTTACGCGTGTTTGAAAACATAGGCCGACTTTTGAACCACTCTGGCTCAGTCGCACCACCCGAGAAACAAGCTATTACAGCAGCTGGAGCTATAGAAAGTCGAAGAGCAAAGCTGTATTAATCCAAACAACCTTTATTTTTCATAACCAAATTCAACTTAACCCAATGCGTGTTACCCAATGTTTTTTACGCGTGTTTGAAAACATAGGCCGACTTTTGAACCACTCTGGCTCAGTCGCACCACCCGAGAAACAAGCTATTACAGCAGCTGGAGCTATAGAAAGTCGAAGAGCAAAGCTGTATTAATCCAAACAACCTTTATTTTTCATAACCAAATTCAACTTAACCCAATGTTTTTACGCGTGTTTGAAAACATAGGCCGACTTTTGAACCACTCTGGCTCAGTCGCACCACCCGAGAAACAAGCTATTACAGCAGCTGGAGCTATAGAAAGTCGAAGAGCAAAGCTGTATTAATCCAAACAACCTTTATTTTTCATAACCAAATTCAACTTAACCCAATGTTTTTACGCGTGTTTTGAAAACATAGGCCGACTTTTGAACCACTCTGGCTCAGTCGCACCACCCGAGAAACAAGCTATTACAGCAGCTGGAGCTATAGAAAGTCGAAGAGCAAAGCTGTATTAATCCAAACAACCTTTATTTTTCATAACCAAATTCAACTTAACCCAATGTTTTTACGCGTGTTTGAAAACATAGGCCGACTTTTGAACCACTCTGGCTCAGTCGCACCACCCGAGAAACAAGCTATTACAGCAGCTGGAGCTATAGAAAGTCGAAGAGCAAAGCTGTATTAATCCAAACAACCTTTATTTTTCATAACCAAATTCAACTTAACCCAATGTTTTTACGCGTGTTTGAAAACATAGGCCGACTTTTGAACCACTCTGGCTCAGTCGCACCACCCGAGAAACAAGCTATTACAGCAGCTGGAGCTATAGAAAGTCGAAGAGCAAAGCTGTATTAATCCAAACAACCTTTATTTTTCATAACCAAATTCAACTTAACCCAATGTTTTTACGCGTGTTTGAAAACATAGGCCGACTTTTGAACCACTCTGGCTCAGTCGCACCACCCGAGAAACAAGCTATTACAGCAGCTGGAGCTATAGAAAGTCGAAGAGCAAAGCTATATTAATCCAAACAACCTTTGTTTCCTAATCAAATTCAACTTAACCCAATTATAAATTTATACATTTCTTGGATTGAGTTGGTTCAAATTATTCGGGTCGTTTATAGTTCGTACAACATCTATTTATTTATTTTCAAACATCTATATATTTTGACGAAATTATTCAATAAATTGAGACAAACGTGTTTAATTTTGTGAAAATTTGTACTCTTACCAAATTTAATGTAAAATTTAATTTTTTAAAATTTTTTAATTTTAAAGTTATCATTTTCATAAAATTGTGTTTGGTCTCGGTTTAGAATCTTATGTACAAGAATCTAGATATTTTTGAAACACGATTAAAATTTCAACAGTATTTCTTAGGAGTATTTTTATTAATTTAGCCTTTAAATTAGTATCTACGATCCTCAAAAATTTTCAAAAAATATTACGTAACAAGTAACAAATTGAGGTAATTTAGATCGGGAGAGACATCGGTATCTAACCAATAGAGCTAACCGACATTACGATAATAAGATAATAAAATAGTAGAGATAGAGAAGAGAGGATGGTATGGAAAAATATGATCTTAAAAAGAGATTAATTATAATAAATAAACAAAAATTAAAATTAAAGGACTTGTGTGTTTGGACAATGGTTTAACTTGATGGCACCATTTGAAGCAGCTTCTCAGCCTGATCTGGAAAGAAGGTTATGAACAAATATGCACCTACCAAATTCATTCAACTAACTGTTAGTATGCATACATGGTAAATTTTCTTTTATCGATTTGAATCGATCTCTAAACTTTCAATTTTGTATCCAATAAAAACTTGTTTAATCGATCATTAAAGTTTTAATTTTGTGCCGACTAAATCTAGGGGTACACGGGATGCGATAGGGAAATCTTTTGACCCAGCTTGAAATTTCAAGTTGGTTAGCTTGGTGACCTGAGCAACCCGAATATAGTGCACAACCCAACCCAATTTATCTGCGTTAGGGAAATCTTTTAGACCAACTCGAGATTTCAAGTTGGTTAGCTTGGTGACTTGAGCAACCCGAATACAGTGCACAACCCAACCCAATTTATCTCCGTTAGGAAATCTTTTAGACCAGCTCGAAATTTCAGGTTGATTAGCTTGGTGACTTGAGTAACCCGAATACCGTGCACAACCCAACTCAACTTATCTATAATACATGTTATATCAATAACTAAAATCTCATAAACCTCAAATATCAAACAATTACAAGTCACGACGCATTACTAACATCGATTACAAATGTCAAACATTCTTAATCTTCATAATAATCTTAAAAGTAGGGTAGGATTAGATTGGATTGTAACCCTATTTTCGAGATTCAATAAAAAAAAATGCACCCGTAAACTGATCCGAATTTTCAGTTTTAAAAAATTAAATGCAACCCAACCTTTATGGTTTGGGGTGAGTAATCTAGATTAGTCGGGTTTTCGGATCATATGAACACCCCTAACTAAATCGAAAAAACACCAAACATGGAGACTAAAACATACGTTTAGCCTCCATTTTGAAAAGTTCAGAAAATAATGCTGCCAATCAAAATTTTCCTAAAAAAGAGGATGGTATAGAGTTGAGAAAGCTTACAGATAAGAACAGTTCCTAGTACAGCTGAAATCTTGCCTTGGATCTGCACCAAACCAGCTTTGCCAGCATCTTGTAACTCAGCCGAACCAACCGACTCAAATGTGCCTATCGTAGCGTAAAAAAGAACAAAAAACGTGAATTCTATGAAAACTTGATGAGTTGATCTGCCTACACGTCTTGTTTTTATCGGGAGTTACTCCACATATTGTTTAACATAAAACGATTGTTTGTCGAGTCATTTTCATGGCTCAATAGATCATGTAATAAGCCAATAGTAGTTTTTTTTCGGTGTTTCATAATACGATTAACGAACATGTAAACTAATAAATTACGATAAATTAGATTAAAAATTTGACCTGGTTTTACTGATTGGAGTCCTGATGTTATACAAGCTATGTTTTCAAAACCAGCTTTCTCTAACTTGTCAGCAGCAGCAGCGGACCTATTTACCAATCAAAACAAACACATTATAACTATTGTCATTCTCAAACACGTCACTTCGCTGATCATATCTATTTACAACGTTTAAAAGTATAGAGATTAAAATGAAACGAGCCCGGTCAAAATAATATTTTAACCTTTTTCTTTCTTTCCTTTCTTCTTGACAATTCAAACGCTTCTTTGGCCGCTCCAAAGCCACAAGAAAACTTTAATTTTATTATGTTTTCAACAAAGAAATTTGAACTCATGACACCTGAAGATATGTAACGGCTCAAGTCCACCGTTAGTAGATATTGTCCTCTTTGGACTTTCCTTTTCGGGCTTTCCCTCAAGGTTTTAAAATGCATCTGCTAGGGAGAGGTTTCCACACCCTTCTAAAAAATGTTTCGTTCTCCTCCCTAACCAATGTGGGATCTCACAATCCACCCTCTTCAGGGCCCAGTGTCCTCGATGGCACTCGTTCCCTTCTCCAATCGATGTGGGACCCCCAATCCACCGCCTTTGGGGCCCAGCGTCCTTGCTGGCACACCGCCTCGTGTCCACCCCCTTCGGGGCTCACCCTCCTCGCTGGCACATCACCCAGTGTTTGGCTCTAATACCATTTGTAACGGCCCAAGCCCACCACTAGCAGATATTGTCTTCTTTGGGCTTTCTCTTCCGGGCTTCCCCTCAAGGTTTTAAGCGCGTCTGATAGGGAGAGGTTTCCACACCCTTATAAATAATGTTTTGTTCTCCTCAACCGATGTGGGATCTTACAAGATATCTATAAACAATCCAGGTACTTGTTATGCTAAACCACACCTTGGTGATTGAGAAATCTTTAATGGATCGATTGTTCTAAAAAGTAATTTAGTGTTGAGTTATTGATCAACATATGAATCTTAACAAAATCACTCTCATTCCACATTAACCATACCATAACTCAACATTATACTAACAAAAAAAACTTACCTTAATCCTTCCTGACAAACTAGCAATAGCTTTGTTTGAGGTGAAAACTGGGCTTTAACAGACTGCACAAACTCAGGGTTGGGTTTTGTAAATGGCAATCCAAAGAAGAGACCAGAAAAATTGTTGTGCACTGTTCTTTTGATAATAGTTCCTGCACAGCACAGAATTCAAATCTCATACATTCAAAGTTTCCACTCAAAATCACTTTAGAAAAATGCCTAACCAATCAAAGTAAACACATCTAATATCAAAATATGTAGGGAAGCAGAAGGTCTTACCAAGATCATTGTCTTCGTTTTGAATGAAAAGCGGGACATGGTAACACGATTTAATGTGAGCTCGATCGAACTGCGATTTGTCCCGAACATCAACGATTACATATCCATCATCTGCAGTTAGTTTTTTGGCTTCTTCAACATTGACAAAATTTATTTCAGCTCTAATTCCAGCTTTTCTCTGAAGAACTTGTTTCCCCGGATAGGTTCTTCCATGAGGAACAGTCCTTAAGGAAAACCAGGACGTCCTTAGGTTGCTGGAGGAAACATAGACTTAATCCCTTTATTTCATATGAACAAAAAAGAGTGTAAATTGTTTTCATTTGGTATAAAAGAATCATCTTAGCATTCAAAACAGCCAACGGTTAGAATATATCATCACAACAAGAATGGTAATAGCCCAAGTCCACCGCTAGCAGATATTGTCCTCTTTGGCCCGTTACGTATCGTCGTCAGCCTCACGATTTTAAAATGTGTCTACTAGGGAGAGGTTTCCACACCCTTATAAGGAATGTATCGTTTCACTCTCCAACCGAAGATTCCACCCCTTGTAAGGAATGTCCCGTTTTCCTCTCCAACCGATGTGGAGTCTCACAATCCACCCTTTTGGGGGCCAGCGTCCTCGCTGACACACCTTTTGGTGTCTAACTCTGATACCATTTGTAACAGTCAAGCCCACCGCTAGCAGATATTGTCTGCTTTGGTTCATTACGTATCGCCGTCAGCCTCACGGTTTTAAAACGCGCCTACTAGAAAGAGGTTTCCACACCCTTATAAGGAATGTTTCGTTTCCTCTCCAACCGACGTAGGTCCACAAGAATGTAGGGAGATTTCCTTAAATCCCAAATATCTCGAGAATTACAAAGACAACAAAACACAAACACTTTTTAGGAACATAGAATGTTAGCAACCATCAAACTCAATTCTCAGGCCGGTAAAATAAATCCAGACATTTGAGAAAGAGAGATTTGGAATAAAAATAGTTGGAGTATCACTTCAATTGCTTTAGTATCTCATTACCCTATTCATCAACAGAATTGTGGGTTCAATGAATGTGTATAAAATAAGAATTATGACATGATCTCTTTCCCAGTCCTAAAGGTTACCAGTTTATATCTGAAATTCCAAACCTGTATCTATCTCATCGTCATCCCGATTGAGTTAAATAAGTCAAGTTGGTTAGGGCTTGATTTTGATAATATTAGAAAGTTTTCGAGAATCTTTCTAGGCAGATAGGACAACTCCTACTTGTTCTTATCGCTCAGTGGCCGACGACTAGAATTTCTCAATCTCGTCTCTTCTTCAAACGAAATAGTTTCCAGAATCCATCTATTTTACGACTCATGTCGTCCTTTTTGGATCGACCTATCATACACGATAAGGGATCCAATTTGGCACCAACACACACAAAGTTCGAAAGTTAGTAGTACTTAAACTCATCATTCAAAACTTTTTGATAGTCAAAGAGCTGCCAAAAGCACTCAGACGAACTAGACATAGCCCTCATCCTAATCTTATTATGTAACCAAAACAGTAAATGCTTGAAGAAATTTGCAGTGGACTTCCATTTCTTCCAAGAAAACAACCGAAGTCATACAAACAGAGAAACCCTAGAAATCAGAATGGTAAGAACAAATGAAAATGTTGTCTCACAGACTGTCTCAAATCAGGTTTTCAAGAGGCCAAATGGAATGGAGATTATAACGAAGAAAAAGGCAAATCTAAGTTGGAACAATGTTGGATTAAAGGGTTAAGAAGAGGAAGAACACTTTACCTTCTTGCAGGAAGCGTTGAACAGCAAAGCCCAATGGCTGCCATTGTATGAGATAGCGACGATGAATTAATCACTTACTTGAGCCTTCTCTGTCTCTCTCGATTCTCATTTAATCGCTTCTTTCTGCTTCTCATAATTTTGGATCAATAGCTTAGATTCGGGTTGCTTGCGATTTTCTCACCTGCAATGGGTTTTTGACACGTGTCAATGAGCTGGACGGATAGTATCCGAATCTCTAGAGCTTGATGCCATGTGGGATTCTTGGACACGTAGGATGAAAAAATATACTGAAAATAAGATGTATGTTTGAAAATAAAATGCAATAATTTTATTACTTACTTAATTAAGATAATTATTACTTACTTCATTTAACATAATTAATTGTGGTTAATTATTTTATTTTTATTAACTCAAAGATTTTAATTAAGTTAGTTTTAATCTAATTTCCATTTATGGATTTTAAATTTTAGGTTTAATTAAGTTAATAAAGTTATATAAATTTTTAACTATAAATAATTAGTATAATAAATTGAAAAATTAATTATAAATACTATAATTAAAAAATTAAATATTATGTACGGAGTAAATTATCTTAAATAAGATAATCTTATAAAACAACATAATTATTGGAATAGACTATTTAATTATTTTAAAATTATACGAAATAATCTAAGTTCCATTTTTCATCCTTAAACTTCAGGTTTTGATTATGTTCTTATTATTACAAAAATTTTATTTTAGTATTTTTTATTGTTCTTAAAAATTATTGTATTAGGTTCCGCTAAAATGAAAATGGAAATGTGATGTTGTACTGAGTTATAAGAAAATTAAAGTCTTATATGCATCTTATGATTTAGAGAGGAGGAAGGCGAAGAGTAAAATTTCTATGTCGGTATCCTCATTCCACTTTTTCTCTTTTAATTGAGATTATTTTAAATGAAACCCTTGTTCACCACGAAGTATTATACCACATATAACCTCTATTTCTCAACGGATCATTTCATCATATTTTTGTCTCTATGTTAAAAAAATTGACAAAAAACAAAAAATTAAGTCCAGAGGTAAAATTTAAAGCTTCGATAGTTCGTGCGCAAAATTGATGCCTACCCTTGGAAGGCATTTTGTATTGTTTAACCAAAAAAAAAAAAAAAAAAAACGAAACAAAAAAACAAACCATGAAAATTGAAAATCTCCATTGAAAAGTAATTTTTATTATATTTATAAAAAAAAAAAAAAAAAAACGAAGTACATTCATGAACAAATGGCTGAAGAAAATGGATTGATAGAAAAAACAGGGTAAGAAAATCTCCAGAAGGGCTCAAAACAAAAATTATAGATTGAACACTTACCATGCTATCTTTCTCCTTCTGCTATATCTTCTTCCAGCTATTTCAAGCCACATATGAAGTATAAACATCTAATGAAGTATAAACATCTAAACATCTAATGAAGTATAAACATCTAAACATCTAATGAAGTATAAACATCTAATGAAGTATAAACATCTAATGAAGTATAAACATCTAATGAAGTATAAACATCTAATGAAGTATAAACATCTAATGAAGTATAAACATAATGAAGTATAAACATCTAATGAAGTATAAACATCTAATGAAGTATAAACATAATGAAGTATAAACATCTAATGAAGTATAAACATCTAATGAAGTATAAACATAATGAAGTATAAACATCTAATGAAGTATAAACATCTAAACAAACCACATATGAAGAACACAAGCTATTTCAAAAAACCCTTTCCTAGGAATGTCTCCCCAAAATAAGGGTCAAAATGGTTGAAAGGTCACAACCCTAAAGATATGTATGCACGCCAAGTTCAAGTCAAAAGTACAAAAACGAATGACAGTTTCAAGCAAATGATAGGCAGCAAAACTTTCATATCAACAAATTTTGTGTCGATAGAAAAACTCGACTCGTTTTGGGAACCTGCAAACACGATACCACGCACTCTTTCATCCTTCTTTTGTTTTTTGTTTTTCTGTTGTTTTTGTGTTCTCTACAGCAGGAGAAATAATGAGACAAAATTTGAGAGCAATCATCAACTACTGAAAAACTTATAAGTAAAATTGAGATTTCAAGAAAACTTATTATGTAGCAAGTACTGTAAAATTCCATTAAAAAGAATTAATATGAAGATAGGGACGAGTAAATCGAAAACAGCCACCTCGTATCTTCTTGTTCCGATTCAGAAGAATGAGAACCTCATGCCATTGCTTGCTGCAAACAAGTTGTATTCTTCAATGGCAGTTTCCTTCTTATTGAAACCATGACCATTTCCAACAACTTCCACCTCATTATTGTCTTCCTTGGAGGGCATGAGATTTAATTTACCTCCCGTTGAAAGTGCAACAGGCCCTCCAAAATGAAATAATGAAAAGCTTGAGCTATCCTTTTGCAGTTTGGAAGAAGTATCGTTTTGCTTACAATCTCCGCTTGGTGGTGAACTGAGTGCGTACGGGAGTCCAGTGGTAACGACGACGTCTGGATTAGCTACAGAACTTTCTGTTATTGCACCTGATTTAGAGACCTGAGTTCTGTCTTCAACAAAGATACCATTGCTAGCTTTGGCAGCTGGCTGATAAATAGGAACGGGACTCGGGTTGAAGACGGGATTAGCAAGATGATGCAAATGGCCATATCGCATGCAGAAGCGTGGGTTACCATTTAAACCATACCCAAGAGGATTGGCATATAGACAGTGATTTGAATAGGAGAAAGGCATTATTCCATTGGCAGGGACAGCTGCTGGCCATGAAACTGAGTTTTGGTGGTAATAGCCCATTGATGGAGGAACCTGAAACACTGGAAAGTGAACATTTTGGTTTTGAACCGAAGGAAGTGTCACATGACATGGGGAATCCAGATTAACAGCAGAGAATCCCGCTTCGAAGTTCTGAGGAACATTTTTCGGTGCATTTCCTTGAACTTTACATCCCTCGTTATCTTGCGAAAGACCGGAACAGTTCGTGCTTCCCATGGCATCACCTCCAATTGCTTTATCCATCCTTATCTCATGATGCTCAGAAAAGCCATACTGAATGGATGCTGAAGATTCCTTTCCTTCTGATTGATGGCTAGCATATTCTGAGTCTGATGTGGACGACGATTCTAAATTTCCATGGTTCGAGCAGATAGTATTACTGTCTCCTTCGCTCGGGCATGATGAGCAGTTATCAGAATTTAGAGAGCTAGTTCCTGCTTGGTTACTGGTCCCACTGGATGTCATTTTCGTGTCGACTGTTGAATTTACAGAACACGGTGTTACCTCCTCGCATGCGTCTTCTTCAATGTTCTTATGATCCTTCGATTCAATAGGAAGTCCGTTTTGGAAGGCTTCATCTGATTCAATAACAGAAGTAGATTCAGTTGAATTACTCTCCTCGTGATCAACGGTGCCAGAAGTTACGCTAACTTCACCACTGCAGCATTCATGCCTCAACTTCACAAGGTCATAATCAGGTTCCACACCAAACTTGAAAGTTGAAGACTTCAATGCAACATTTGAGTCTGAGTTACTTCTAGGATATTTCTTTTGTGATTCCATGGGCTCCCAAACTTTCTTTGAATAAACAAAATCTTTACCAGGAGAATTGTTCAACAAAGCAGCTTTGTTTTTCAGTCTTCCGCTATCACGAGAATAATCTCCATAACTGAACTTGTTAGAACGATAACTTTGCTTGGACATATCAAATAAAGATTCTGACTTGCTCGCAGATTTGACATCTCGGTTAACTCTAACCGAAGAAACAGATGGCTCTGCCTTTTTGTTAAATTCATTATTTTGGTTACAGACACAGGAACGGTAATCGTACGATGCCCAGTTGTTGGAAGAGTGCATCTTTTCATTAAACTTAGAGACATGTCGACCATAGGCCTTTAATGAATTTGTTCTTAATTTCCTGTTTGATGCATTCATACTCCTGGAAGGATTTTCCAAGCTATCGGCATAATATCTTTGCTCAGATCTGTTAACCAGCGCCCCATTTTCTGAAACCATAGATCGGCGCCTCTCAGACCACTTGAAAGAATGATCTTGAACTTCCTTTGGAAATTTTAATCTCCAGCGAGAAACTTTAGATTGATCACCTATGAAAGACTCATTTCCATCATTTCCATCGCCAAGTTTCCCATCAAAGCTATCATCATATGAATTTTTCCCTTCTGAAATGATGGATTCATTTAAAAACAGCTCATTGAAAGTATCAGAAGACTCGGGCACGCTGGCATCACATACGTCACCGACTGCATCAGAATTTGGCTCCAAATCACATGGGGACAAGTCCTCCAAGACATCAGAATGAGCACATGCTTCAGCTGATTCAGAACTTATCTTATCCTTATCCTTTTCCTTTCCTTTTAATCTTTCTTTTCTCCGGAGTTTCTTCTCTCTTTCTTTTGTCCTTTTCCGCTCTTTGCGTTCTTTTTCTTCACGCTTTTCCTTCTCTTCTTCTTCAAGAAGTTTCATCTGCAGAAAAATTCACAAAGGTTAGCAGTCGAGAGATCTTAAATTTTGTAAATAAACTTCTATGAGTAATGATATAGCTCGCAATGAACCTGCTTTTCCAGAGTAATGATTTCTTTGCATGCTATGTGAACTCGTTCTTCCAGTAATTTTAGTGCAAGACACACAAAGATGCTATGTGCATTTTGGCGTGCTGTTCCTTCTCTGAAGGCTTTTTCAACCTGGAAAAGACCACAAGTTATAAGAATATAAACAATCTATAATACCTAGGAAAAACTTAGATCAGTTCCAGTATCGTATTTCCAGACAAAGAAGCAAGAAGAAGAGATATCAATAAAAAATTCAATGGATTAACTGGAAAGTGGGAGTAAAAGAAAGACACTACGACTTTGAACTTTCAATCCAACGAGCAAAACGTTCAAGAGAAATTTCTTTGAAATAAGAGAAATATCAATCCTTAAGGAAAAGATAGGATAATATTCACTTGTTTTATGCCAAGCAACAATTGGATATAACTTTTCTACTCAAAACAAAGAAATTGTAATCTGATATAAACAAATTTAAGTTGAACGTTACTCAAACTTTCATCAAGAGTCGAGGATATACAGAAAAAGGAAGATGAGACATCCCACAAGCGAAGGTGATGCAGGAAATTTAGATGAATGACGTCAACGGTCATTAACAACCCAGCATCCATCTTAAACAAAAGAAAATTCTTTCCACCTTTTCTAACAAGAAACAACTTCTCATTGGTATAATAAAAAGGAAAATGTTCAAATGATACAAACTCCCAAAGGGAGTAAAAAAGAAAAGAAAATAGAACCAGAAAACAGACAATATCTTAAAACAATTACAAACAAAAGAGAACGACCAAAAAATAAAAAGGAACCATCAAACAAAAGCTCAGCTCCAACACAAATTCAAACAGCAACCACAACAGCTAAAGATAAGAACCAAAAACATGAAAATACTGACTAAAAATCCTCCTCCAAAAAGATCTAACAAACCAACTAAGAAACTCCAGAGCATAATCTCCAAAACTTCGAACTTCCAAAAGAGAATGTAAAAGACGAAAAAAACATTCCCCGGAAACTTGATAAAAGACTAGTCCTTATGAAGTTGAAGAAGGAAGTTCCTGTAATTCAAGTCCACAAACTTCAATAAGACATGCAAATTTTCTAGGCACCGAAGAAGGGCAAGGGAGAATCTCCATATCATTTCCAACAAATAGAAACTCAAAAGCATTGAAAAGGGAGTCTTCAATCTCCATATAATCAAAGTGATTAACCATTGGCTGCCCAAGAGATTTCACACTGCTTAGGTAACTTTAGATTCAACATCAAAGTCACCACACCAAGAGGGAGAAAGATGAACCATAAGGACTTTTTCAAGTGAATCATCTCATGAATAAAAAAATATACCCATTAAGAGGAGAAAACTTTAAGGCTACTTGAAGGGATTAAAGGGTTTGATGGAGCTAATATTGATAAGTTCCAACTATACCTAGTCTTACGAAGGAGACCAAGAGACGTGAACAATTTTTTTCAATTAAATCAAGATCCACAGTATATCTCAATGGGTGATTGAGAATAAATGATAGGTTCACTTCACCGAGTATAGTACAAGGGATACGCAATAATATAACAATTTTTAACCTCTTTCACAATCAAGGGCATTGAGGACTCGATAACTTTAATGGAGGTCTCCAAAAGGGACACAAGAATCTCAGAAGGCAATGCAAAGGGATAAAGGTCGTTAAAATAGTAGGGAGCTCACAAAAATTCCCAAGAACTTGTTGAATTAAAACAAATGGTTGATGTTCATGCAGAGTAGACCCATTAAAAACACTCATCCCTGTTTCAGTGACTATAATCTCTCTCTTCCCTGGAACTAAAGTTGGTGGATGATTAATTACATCATCATTCACGTTAAAAGTTCCTTCACCTTCCATGACTTGATGTAAAAGATGTAAGTCCAGAGAATTGGAGAGGTCTTTCAAGGAGAGAACTCTCTATTAATGATATTTGGAGATCTAACGGAGTAACATCACTAAATCTAATAAAAATATTCCCTCCTTTCTTATCCTATGATTTCTATCATAGCGGGAAGAAAACCACACAAATTCCTCTTAACTTCTATAAGAGCCCCATGCAATCTAACATATTAAGATTAGGGGAAGAAATACTCTCAAGACCACCAAAGTAATGGCCGCTAGTTTCAAATGTGCTTATGATCCCATTAGGTTAGAGGCAAGTTCTTGATGGAGATCCATCCAGCATAACGTTCAATAAAATTCAGATGACTGCTTTTCACGATACCATTTTTTCAATAAACAAATGCAAATCAACGTAGAATCTCCATTTACCTTCATAATCAAAAGCCTAGAACAAGATTTCACAATTAAAATATAGTTATGTCAGGTCTAACAGGAAAGAATTAATTGAAACAATGCTCTTAAAATGATAGTCCTAAGGCATATTTAATCTCCTTCCTATTGTTGTGAGAAAACAACCTAGAAACAACTATTAGCTCGCTAAAATTCAATTTCATCACTTTTTGGTCCTTTTTAACCAATTGAGAATAAGAAAAGGTAACTCTTCAACAATACTTAAAATAATCTTTTGAGATCTCATTTACTTGAAATCCAATCCCCTGCCTTCCATTCAAGTTCTTTGCCTCTTCCCACACATTACAACTGAAAGAAGAAGAATTTTTCTCCAAAGAAATTTTAGCTAAATCCTTTAAAACATGAAAGTTGCCATCATAATTCTTGAGTAAGTCTTTTAGCATTTCCTAAACAAAATACCAAGCATTTATTAAGAAACCCATAGATACTTGAATAAGCTTTCTTCCTCCAAAAGGTAGCCAAACAATGCAATTGATGAACCAAAAAATATTCATTTTGATAAATGAATTTGTAATATTCCAAGAAGAATATATATTAAAATAATAGAAAGTTGTGCTCGGTTGTACGATGACCATATGGTGAAGCCAGTGGATGGATAATCGGTCATACAAGCATATTTTCTTCAACTTCTTCTCATTTTTAGCTTATGGTAAGGTTATAGGCAAGACTCTCAATCACAAAATAAAATCTTACAATAGAAATCATTTGGAATTTTCATCGATACAAACAAAAGCTCCTCAATGACATTGAGGATCTAGATTCCCTCGAGAAAGCCATAAACCCTATCCAGGATGGTTTTGAGAATAAAGATTCTTTAAAAATTTACCTCCATGACCTTACTTTAAAATAGAGAGCAACTGAATTGTCCCCATGGCAATTACTCATTTCCTAATTCTTGTAGACGAATAATGGGATAATTTGTAATGATGCAATTGCTCTCTGTTTTCCTTATGGACTAACCTAAAACATTCAGCTCAATCGTTTAAAGCTAGTTTATATATTTTCAGAAGATGGGCATTGCTAATTGTAGTATCAATATCAATTGATGCAGGATTTTTCATTTTTTCTTGATGAGATGCCAAAGAGAGATATGAACAAATGTATCGGGCATAAAAATAAAAATAATACCAACAAGAGGAGCCCAAAGAACCATAATAAAGGGCCCCAATCCTAGAGAATAAAACCTTTTTCCTAATCAATAGTTACAAAAGATCTTGCCACCAAGGCCCAAACGAGGTATTAAACCTAATGACCTCCCAGACCTCCTATTCAAATCTCTCATTCCCTCTAAAGCTTTTATTATTTCTCTCGAGCCAAATCCCATAAAACAACTGCAAAGAAGCAAGCCTGCCATAGAAAATTCCTCACTCCCTAAAAGGATGAAAAGGCAAAACCTCCTCCATCATAGCCCTACAAACCTTGCTCCATGCCAAATAAACTCCAAAACCTCACAAGGGCCTAAATTGAAAGGACAAACAGGATCTCCAAATAATAAGGTTAGATTTTCCACTGGAGCAGCATCCAAGGAATTTTTATTCACTTCAGTTTCTAAGACTCTCATGAAAGGAATCTTGTTATGACAATGATGTTCCTAATTTTTCTTTCTTACTCACTATTCACTCCAATTATCTTTCTTTCACGTTTTTAAATGTTATATAAAGAAGAATGTTAAACTAAAACTAAGTCCAACTTTGATGGTTGTCTATTTAGTTCCTAAATTTCAAAAAGTTTCACCGGTCTCTAGATATATATATTAATTTTTTTTATTTGAATAAGTCAATGTTCCAAATATTTTTACCTAATTGTTGATGTCTCATGTTTTTTGAACTAACAAGTGATGGTTTAACTAGTTAAAGTATGTCAAAGAATCTAAAAGCATGCTTTAACTAGGATGTCACTTTGAATGTACAATTTGGGCCAAGGTTTTTGGAGTTTAATTGGCTTGTAATAGGATGTGTTGGTCGCGAGAGGGGGATTTTAATGATATGGTGAGGTCTTGGACAAAGAGGAACATGTTCATGTGAAGAGACATCAAACTTCTTCGGTAAGTTCAAGAGAAAACATATTGCAAACAAATTCCAACCAAAGTAACTTTTAAATCAAGCTTCACTACCTTACTTGACTTGTTTTATCCTAACATTGTTATTTTTCTTATATTACAATGTATTTACTTATTATACTAAACGACCATTTGACACATGCCTAACAAGTGTCAGAGTCCTTTAGGGCATGATCCTAGGAGCTTTACACTCTAGACCTAGGCATTGGTAAGGTTCGAAAGAGGCTTTCATCCTAGAGAAAGAGCTTTTTTACGAAGGGTGGAGGCCTTACCCTTATACAATCAGTTCTGAGTGACATTCCTATTCATTTATTGCCCCTGGTTAAAATCCCTAGTGTGATTAGTAAGACCATTGAGAAATTGATGAGGGATTTCCTCTAAGAGAATGTTGAGGAGGGAAAATGATCTCATCTTGTGAGGTGGACAGACGCCACTGGACCTAGGTGGCTTAGGCATGATAAATCTAAGGGCTTTGGACAATAGCTAAGATAGATGGAATGGGCTTTGGAAAATAGCTTCACAGTGCATTCCTTATATGCTTCTTTGCTAGATAAAGGCTCATCTCCCCTCTAATTGACGATCTGGGAAAGCTTCTGTCAAAAAAGGTCAAATTCTTCCAATGCGAGCTACTCACGGGGAGATAACACTCATAATTTGATTGAAATGAAGGCTCCTTACTAATCTCTCTCTCTCTCTCCCAGCTGGTGCCATATTTGCCAGATTATGAGTCTCAAGCCCACGTATTCATCCACTATCCCACTGTCCATAGCTTCTGGACCTTTATGCACATCAATTTCAAATGGGCCACGGCCTTGCTTACATCCATCTATAACCTCTTATCAGGTGTCCTACTATGGCACCCCTGCCAGAATGAGCAACAAACCCTTTGGTTGTGCCAGGTGAAAGACTTCTTTTCAAACCTGAGGTTAGAAAGAAATAGCAAACTTTTTGAAGGGACTGAAGCTTCTTTTTACTCCTTAATGGATAATGTCCTAAGGGCTATATCTTGGTGTGAACGTTCTCTCTTCTTTTTCTTATTATAGTGATACTACGCTTCTGGCCAAGTGGAAGTCCTTTTTGTCAATCAATTTTGGGATCTTGAATGTTTCTCCATTCCTACTTCGTATATTTCATATTATCAATGAAATATATAATTCTTCTCAAAAAAAAAAAAAAAAAAAAAAAAAAAAAAAAAAAAAGACTACCTAACAACACTGAAAGTATAGATTTTCAAGCATCTGGATTCAGATTCCCAACAAACAGACTGACCTATTAGTAAACTGCAGTAATTAGACCGACATTGAAATTAGTTTAATGTTTTGAGAATTTCTCCTCCAATTTTTCTTCTCCGTAATTCTTTCCAATTTTCCCTCATCTTATATTGTCTCATTTCTAGCATTCACTCCTAGCCTAAATGGGTAAAACCGGAACTATTTGGACCAACATAAACATCACTAATTTCTTGAAGTCTTGGGAGAAATTACAGGAGGAAGTTGTAGCCACCTCGGTTGGATATTATACCTCTTTTCTACATCTTATTAAATAATAACTAAAAAATTGGAAGAAAAAAACAAAAGAAAGAAAAATATAGACATATATGAACCAAGAATCGCATGTGAAAATAAAGCCCAACATTTTCACCCGATTCCATAGATATAGTAATTTTAACTTTTAATTGGTTTTTCCTTGTCCCAATGTGCCTAACTGGTAATTATATCCCTGGTGCTTAATAAAATTTCTTAGAACAAGAGATTTTAACATGTGTCTGTCTTCAAGAAAGAATAATATCACACAGGCCAATTGGCAAGAAAGCACAAGCCAAAAAGGATGCAGATAACATGCCTGTTCTTTAAAAATGACAGTTGCAGCATCCAAAAGAAACTCCCGAGCAAGTTCAGGACTCTTCGCATGCTTTTGAGGACGAGAACAATCTCCATCCAAACCATTTGCATCTTTATCCATAGAATCATCCTCCTAAAAAGCACATAATTCAGAGAAGCAATTAGAGTTATCAAGATTTAGAAGATGAAAACATTTGTCACCCACAAGAATTTCAAATTCTAGTAATATAATGCTGCAGATTTTTTTTTTTTCATAGCAGAAACAAAAAACTCATTCCTTATTGAAATATGACTGACGTACAAAAGTTTTTGGTAGGAAAAATCCTAGAGAGACAAAATTACAGGAAAGAGAACAACCTCCTCCTCCTCGGCCTCTTCAGCATGCTCAAAAAACCTCCTAATACTTTCCCCTCTTGTGATTGTAACAAATCCATCACCAACTGTAAGCCTGCGATGAACACATTGTTGACCTTTCAACGCATGAGCTTTCACTGAGAGCTCAGTGCAGCGTCCATCCAATTTCCAAGCTCTGAGGGTAATAAAGCATGAATTCAAACCACCAAGATCTAGGCCATTCATTTTGACACTTCCATTCATGCCAACATTTTCAAACTCCAGAATATCAGATTTTCCTTCTCCTGTTCCAACAGCCCATTCAAAATAATGATATGTCTCCACAGAGTCCGCAAAAGTGTGATGCCAATCGGCCTGGATTGTGTCATCTGATACCTGTGACAATAGCAATTATAAATTCTTTCATGCTGACTGCAAAAAGCTCACAATCTAGAGAAACCTTAAGAATCTACATGGTCGTTATAATTATTAATCATATTAATTGTAAAGTTTACATTATAACCATGATCGTAGAAGAGCACTTAAAGTCGAAGAGAAGTGCAAGGATGCACCTCGTAATTAAATGCCATATCTGAAACACAAAACCAACTAGTGCAGCAAGGCTCTCTTCTTATGCGCTTCAGCTCCTTTAGTTCCTTGAACTCACGGATCACATTTCTTCTGCAATCTCTACAAAACCTCTTGCTGTCAAACCTGTGAGACAATCAACATACTGTAAGAAGAAATTAACAATAATAATAATAATTACAAGGCAAGAAAATGCAGGAGAGAAAACTGGTTAATCATTTATTAGGTCTTTTGCACGAAGAGTTGCTGGTGGTTAAGAAACATTTAATGCATTGGTCAGCTAGATTTGTTTAGCCTCATTTGAGGGTCTCTTTTGGTGTGCTCTCACCAACCTCTTCTCTGGACATTCTATCCAAGATTCATGTCTCATTTGGCATGACTGTATTTTTCCATTGTAATCTTTTTATCTTTTTATTATTCACTCCCTCGTGGAGTTTGTAACTTTTGAGCATTATTCTCTTTTCATTTCATCAATGAAAAGTTCCATTTCTTTGTCATAAAAAAGGATAAACACACAAACGATTGCTCGCCATATTAAAATAAACAAGGCTAGTTTCCTATATTCCTCATTAACTATAAGAATCTTAAATACTATTGGAATTTGTGCAAATAAGTGTCAGCAGAATATGCAAAAACCTAACACTTCTGAGGCTTACACCTTGAGGCACACTTCAAGATCAGGCTCAAATTTTTAGGCTAAAGTCTCAGGCCTCTTTGGAACAAAAGAGGCTTACATCTCTTAAAGAAAATATTTATGGCCCCATGTGATGCACCGAACAGGTGTAAAGGCTAAAATGACTAGAAAAATAATATTAGTCTGTTACATTCTTCAAAAATATCGAAGTACAGTTACATGTTTGTTTTATGCAAACAACTTTCATTGAGAATAAATGGAAGAATACATAAGCATACAAAAAATCAAGCCCTCAAAAGGACACTCTATCAGAGAAAATGGCTAGTTCCTATCAAATAGTTACAAAAGATTTTCGAAATTGAAATCCAAAGAAAAGCATGAAATCTAACAAGGAACCAAATATCACTTACATATTTCATATCAATAGAGTACAAGACGATAGTTCAGCCCATTACTACCTTTACCAAGGCTTTTAAAAAACATTAATGACAAAAAAAGTATAGAATAAGTTTCCTTCTTTATAGAATTGAGCTTTCCTAGGGAATAAATGAAAGGCTACAAAAAGGGCATACAAAAACAACACCCAAAAAATGTAGCCAAGACAGCACCTAAAACACCTAAAAACATAACAATATTAAAAATAATAATAATAATAATAATAAATAAATAAATAACTCCAATCCAAAGTAATAAGACTGAGAAGGAAGATGGATTAAACTTGGAATAAATAATCCACACCTCTTTTCATGATATCTCAGACCCTCTAAACACTCTATCATCCCTCTCTAACTGAATGGTCCATAAATTAAATTAAAAAAAAAAAAAAAAATGGTTTGCCACAATGTTAAGCCCTTATCTTGAGATGGGGATGGAATAAAACCTCTTCCATCATGAAACGATAACCATAGATACACGACACACTCACACCAAACATCTCCAAAAACGCATCCAAATGAGCAAACTTGCGTCACCAAGGGATATGATTAGATCTTCAACCGCTTCCCTACAAGAAGTACCCCACTGTGCTTAAGTAAAAAAGAAGAGTGTCTTTGAATAAGATCTATGGTGTGGATTTTCCCAAATAAAACTTGTCATGCAAGGAACTTAACCTTCTTGGAAAATTTTATCTTCCACGAGGAAAATAAAGAGTTTCTAAGTAAACTTTGGGCACCCAAAAGAAGGAGAAAAGAATGACAAGAAAACCCTTTAGAGGGATTAGACGAAGATGGACCTCTCCTAATAGAGCAAGGAGAGAGGCACATCCAAGGTTTCCCTGTCCAACAAGGGATGTTAGACGCCAAAGTTAAGCAAATGCCAATTACTTGAATAAGAAATGACCAGAGCCATAGGACTAAACCTCAAAGAGGAAAGCTAGTACAAATGAGAAAACAAGTTATGAATAGAAGTATCACGCTACCATCAATCTTCCTAGAAATAAGAGTTTGAATCATCTCGAATAGAGCCATGAATGAAATTAGAGAATAAGGAACAACTAAAAGCAATGTACTTCCAAGAGTTTCTAAATGCGCCTTTCAAAACCATAGCCACAATGCATTTGAAAAGGTGAGGGTCATACTTGCTCACTATGACCTTGTGCCATAGAGTATTCAGCTCATTTAGAAACAAACCACCAAAATCCTTTCCAAACACACCATGTCTGCCAACAAAAACCAGAAACTCCTGCAATTTCATCCCTAAAATCCTCTTTAATTTTAGGTCAAAAGTATGAGCTCCACATTAAAACTTCATAATAGTTCTCAAAAGTCAATGCCACAATAATTCAAAGAGAAAAAACACCTCCAATGCCTCCAAAACATTTATTATCTGCTCATCTCAGTTTTAGGCCAAATAGTATGAGCTCTCCATAAATATTTCATAATACTTCCCACAAGTCGACTCTACAATAATTGAAAGAGAAAAGGCACCTTCCTATGCTTCCAATACATTTATTATCTACTCATCCCAAGGATTAGAAGCTGCCCCCTATTTGTACATTGTCATTTCAATATGTTTGTAAGTCGCCCAAATTTTTACACCTAAAAGGAGCATACCATCTTAAGTATATACAATCATCGGAAGACTAATTATACAAGAATTTTCTTGGCTTGTAAACTAGAAGCTACTTAAGTTATAGGTTCCATAACTAAAATTATATATATACAATAAATCAAGACAGCAGTAATTCTACACTTTCTTTTTTATAGAAATCATGCTTTCAGGGAGAAAAATGAAAATATATACATACAAGGGAAGTATTCTAGACTAGCTTAAATCTTCAAGATGCATTAAAAAAATAACTAAAAATTAAAAATAAATAAATAAACAGGTTTATTTCTTACTAAGAAGTCAAGCTTCTATTTGTTCATGTTAGTTTTACTCTAAATGTGTCTATGATACTTCGTATCCCTAAAGATTATATTATATACTAAAATCCCCATCGAGCATCGACTATCACATTTTCCATCCATTAATTTAAATAAATGCATGAAACAAAGGATGAGCATTGGCTAGACACCTGTACATTAGCCTCTCAATAAAATCTTCTTCTTTCATCCTTAGAAGAGATAGTCGAGTCTCTTCTCCTAATGCTGACCAGAAATCTACCAATGTATCACAAGAAAGCCTAGCAGTGTGCAAGGCACATGTTTCCCTTGTTCCATGTCCCCTGCCATAACTTGCTGTTCCTTGACTAATCCAACCACGACCTCCCCCACCACAGGCATCTGGATAAAGCAATTCTCGTTCTCGCTCCCTAGCACGTGCACTATCAAAGACCTGCTTCAAGGAAAACCTTAGTGATTACAAGGATGCGCTGATTTGGAGTGCTTAGTAACAAAGAAAACTAAAAATAACAACTTACATTTTGGAGATCCAGGAAAGATTTTGAACACAAATAGCAATCCAAAAGTGTCAGCAACCCATCACGTGTTGTAGTCAAACCACCCCAAGGATGGACGGATGGATCTTGAATTTCATCTTCAAACCCATTAACCGTCAACGCTCCATCACCTGCTTGATTTTTTGAAACCCCTAATCTGTTGCATGAATGATTCACACGTGTTTTTCCTTGTTGTAAAGACTTCCCATACAAGACAATCTGCAAAAATCCTTCAAGCAGCAAACCATTACATCTAGAGCAATACATATTCTTACGAGCTTGCTCAAAGAGGGTTTGCTTGTCAATTCTCAGGAGTTTCTGCCTGGCTTGGGGCAGCAGCTCAATCCAAAACTACATTGAGAGTAAACACAACTTATTAGTTAATGATCAGTTCACCACATCAGTTCCAAGTAATGCTGGAATTAGATCATACTCATCCCAATTAATGATTCAAGGCATAATTAAACAATGTGATACTTTAGTTGCGTACAAAGAATATTTTCTGTTCATAAAGAGCAACATGCAGAGGAAACATGAAGTTTCAGTAACTCAATTTTGAGTAAAGAAATGAAACGCCAACAGTGTCAAACACACACATCTAAAATGCTAGACACTCCTCCGGTAGATGACATCGGCGGCACTAATGAATCCAGGCTTTTATGAAGTACTAATTCAGGAAAAAAAATATAGAGCAGGAATGTGACAAGAATCCAGCGCAGGAAAGTGATCTAATCTAGTAGCAATTATTCCGAAAAAATAAAGGAAGAAATGAAGCAATGAAAACTCCAATTAAATCTTGTGGCAACGAGAGAAATGAATACCTTCTGGAGCTGATTGTAGCTAACATCGTCGCGATGCTGGGACCAAAATCCATTGGCCGAGAGCGAGTATATAGCCGATGACCCACAATTTAAATGGTAATTTTTTTGTGTTAACCCAGGCATCTTTCAAGCCCTTATAGTTACATTTCTCAATTCTTCCATTGCCTCACAACCTGAAATGAACCCAATCTGATCGAGAGCCAAAAAGCGAGCCAAAACGAATAGTAGCTCAGAATTACAATCGCAATAGGTAATTAGAACAATATAACAGATCGTGGGCGGATTGAAATAACTCCGTCCAGAAGCAAATCTGATCAAGACTACGAAAAGATGGATTATATCGAATTGGATTCGATTGGACTAGATTTGAATAGCATAACATAAACGGGGCATGAAAAAGAAGATTGAAAAAGAGAGAAAACCGATGTAGGGGTTTCTGGTTGATGACAATGAGATTGGCTGCTGCTACGTTTACATTGCCCGCTAGAGAGATAAAGAGAGAGAGAGAGCAGAAGAAGAGAGGAGAAATGAAATTACAATTACAATTACAATTACAATTAACCGAAAAGAAATGAGGCTGTTATATCTCTAATCAACCAATCATCATTTTTTCTTTTTCTCACCCTATATTTTGGTTAAATTACAAATTTTTCTCTCAAAACTTATATATTTTTAAAATGTGATACATTGACGTGGCATACTTATTATCGAACTTTAAGGAAAATGTGAAAAAAAAAAATAGTTCAAATTACGTTACAATTCATGTCATATTATAGAACAATCAAGCTTAATTTATTCTTGAATGGTTATAAAACTTTGGTCGATGATAATCTAAAGCTACCATGTGAGATTCCACATCGGTTCGAGAGGGGAACGAAAGATTCCTTATAAGAGTGTGGAAATCTCTCTCTAATAGACGCGTTTTAAAAACTGTGAGGCTGACGGCGATATGTAATAGGCTAAAGCGAACAATATCTATTAGCGGTGGACTTGGATTGTTACAAATGGTAGTAGAGCCAGTCATAGGGCGATATGCTCGTGAGGACGTTGGGCCTCCAAGATAGGTGGATTATGAGATCTCACATTGGTTGGAGATGAGAACGTGAAACATTCCTTATAAGAGTGTGGAAACCTCTTCCTAACATATGTGTTTTAAAAACCGCAAGGATGATAGCAATACGATGTTTCATTAATGTATTTTAAGTGTTTTTATTTACGTTAAGGTTACATTTACGTAGTAACTAATTATGGTCATAAAGTATGAATATTACAACTCTTAAAATATTCCTACAAGGTCAAGAGTTTCATTTTGAGGCTATATAATAATTTCATGTGTGTATGTTGTCTTTGTAAAATAAACTTGGAAAATGTAGTCATTAAAACATTTTCACGTTTAGAATCATTCAAGCTTGACATGATTGATATTGTTTGTGGAATGATTCGAATCTCAAACAAATGTTCTTGCCTAAGATACTCGATCAGCAAGGTAATCATAATCTTGCTTTTACTTCGATAATTCCTTATCGTTTTGAGATTCTCAAATATATTTAGATCTAAAGGTCTTATTCTTCACTACCGTATCAAATTTCCAAGAGTTTAAATCATTAGGAATGAAATTAAATTGATTCGGGGGTCGAGTTTCCATATCCAAAACATTTACGGGGGTTCTTAAATTCAAATGGCTAGGATTACCAATATCTTATTATATGGATAGCCTAGCTTCATAGGACTCGAGGGCAGGTTCGAGGACGAGTTTTTTTTTTTTTTTGTCATTGCATCATTGCTTAATCCATCGGATAAATTTCAATTTGTTACCTATAAATCCAATCAACATGCAAGGTCAACATAAAACTTGTCAAATTTACGATAAACAATGTATCGATGAAGATTTTAGGGTAAAGCCGATTTTGAAACAAACTAAGGAGGTTAAGAAACGAACAACATCACCGAGCAATTAGAAGCAATAAGGTCAATTTAAAAAGTGTCATAGGTGGAACTTTGAACGGTTTAAATAATGATAACATGTTTCTCTTCTCTAAAATTTTAAAACTAAATGTAACGCTCGTTTTACGATAATAACATTATAAGCATTAGAAGATTCAATTGAATTAATTGAAATTGTTTGGACCTCTAAATTTGAGTAAACTAGATTTGCGTGGTCATTTAAGTTTGTCAAGCTCGTAGAATTGAGGTCGAGTGAAGATTTTTGGGTCTATTGGGTTAGCCAATTCTCTCTCTTTTCTTCGACTCTTTCTTTGCTTCCCTAACTCATTTTATTCTCGATTTTGCGCGTCTCTCTCTTTGTTGAACGTGCATCTCTACCTCAGATCCTTGATCGACGATCTCCCACGCATGGTTGTTGTCATTGTAGCCAGATTCACATGCAACAAGGTATGCTTCAATAGGAAACTAATAGTAATAGGATGATTTTGTGTATTTCCATGACAATTGTGGATATTTTAGAAGACCACTGAAGTACACGAGAAATTTGGATAGCTTCAAATTAAGGTTTAAACTGAAATACGCCGTGTATTTCTAATATGAATTGTAATGTGCACGATATGTGTTATGGCCATAAGATTTTTAGTAGATTTGTGATATTGTCATGATATGCTAGCTATAGACGAAATTATAATATTAAATGAATAGTCATAATGATTATATCATGAGTTGTATTATACATTCTTATTTGATGGGACCTCATGCATATGTACGTTCCCAGAGGGAGCGTGGCGATATGACCTCTCATTATTTTAATGACGATATGGTTACAATTATGATTTGTAAACTTGCCAATCTGGCTACGAGGAAGAGTGATGATACGACCCGTGTTTAGTGATGATATGGTCACATTATGGCAACATGGCCAATAGAGGAAAGTTATGATGTCCAAGAGTGTTTTATATTCAAGTAAGGACAAGGGAAAATAGGGCGGATGACGACGTCTTTCATGGAGCCATGGTGGTTTGATTATGTTTAGTTTTCGTCCGTCTTCGGTCTTCTTTCATTTTATATGTTTTTTGACTAAGGTTTATATTTTTCTTTTGAAGAGCTTATCGAGTTTCGTAAAACATTGTTTTTACTTTCGATGCTAAAGTTGAATAAAATGAACTTTTTATCTTTATACAGAAACGAGTGAACCGATTTAATTTTATTAAAAATAAAAAATATATTTAATATTGTAGCAAAAACTCTACCTTTGTAAAAACCGTAACTAATATTGAATGTATATTTTTCTTTAATGCAACTAATATACATTAATTATTTTAATATTTAATATATTAAATATAATAAATATAGTTTTCTTTTTTCGATTAATATATTAAATATTAATTTAAATACTTTAAAATAATAAAATATATTTTTCTCGTTTTCTATTTAATTTATCTAATTCTAATTTTTATTTTACCTAAATGATCTTTTTTATAATAATATGAGTCAATCCTCAGCAGCTTTACCCAGTGAAAGACAGATAAGTTCCAATGATAAAATAAAAAATAAAAATAATAAAAATTAATTAATTAATTTTTTCACTCCATTACAGGCCTATGTAGTTGAATTCTTATACACGGTAGGATAAGTTGTGTCCATTGATATATTTATTACCGACAAGTAGATCTTTAACGAGTTGTTCGTAGTTACAACTGGGTCAAAAGTCCATTTTAGCTGTGTAATTACATTTTACACCTTAAGTAACATTGATTCTCTAATAAATAATTTGTAGATTCAACCATAAACCAATCGGACCAACGTCAGGGTGAACCCATTGTTAAGTACCAAAATCAACACTTAAGGAACTACTCATCTACTTATCCTATATGGAAAGGACAAAATTTTCATCTGTCATTCTTACCTATGCAAATGAAAGACAAGCTCTCATATGCAGAAATTCATAACTCACTCAAGATTAAGATCAAGTCGTATATGATCATCCTATGAAATATTAATTTTCTGAGATTTTCAAGGAGAGATTTAAATATTTTGTGGTTCGATCTTATACAAATTCATCATATAGGATACCCAGACTCACATATATTCACATGAACGATTTTAATCAAATAATTTGTAATAATTACAAAGCGGATCGTATCAATAATGTTACCCGGATAAGACATCGAATAGATTACACTAATACCTTTGGATTTTCATAGAATAGATAATATTAAATTACAAATAAAATAATCAAAACTATTATTAAAAATTAAATAATTAATTACGACACTTTAAGGCATAAAACGTAACAGATATTATATTATGTTCTGTTTTAAATGTGTTGTTTTCCTCTAGATCTCGAACAAAATGCTTGAATGATTGGATTTTATTCTCTCTAAATTACTTGAATAAATTCTTTCATTGCACGTAATATATGGTTTAGCATGTGTAGCATGGTAGTGCTACACATCTGGAAACAACATTATGTTGAATCATGATGTTGTAGCAAATCTGGAAACAACACTATTGCAAATCTGGAAATAATTGAAGCAATTCGAAAAGCAAACTGTTCATGGATGACATGAAAATTTTAATCCACATCATCAATCCACGTGGGTCATTGACTACCAAATTAGAAACATCCTAGTTGGACGATTTTATACTTTCTCAGCTATAAATGAGAAGAAAGTATATTTTCGAATTAGACAGTAGTAGCATCTGCTGCAGTTAACTGCTTGAAGGGAATGAACTCTTCATCTACGTAGCGGAAGTATTCGGAACCGTTTTGATTTTATTATGAATTAAAACAAAAGCAATAAATACGAGAGTAAGAACTCTACCTTTGTAGAAACTCTAGCTTCCAAGACTCTTCGGAGTATTCCAACCATGTAGAAGTCTTTCAACATTCCACAAGATCTTCCTTACTATGACTCGAGCACAAGGTCAAAGCAATAAATACGAGAATCCTCTAGAGATGTAATTTCATTCTTTAGAGAAAGTGGGAGAGATTAGTAACTTTTGGCTCAACCCGAATGTCCTATTTATAAGGACTCTTGGAGAATATTTACCAAATAATATATTTGTATATTTAATATATTAAGATATAATACTTTATACCAATCATATTTAGATATTCTAATATATATTTAATTAATTTAAATCTCATTCAAATTTCAAATATATTTTTATTTAATGTACCAAAATATATTAATTAATTTAATATTTAATTGTATTAAATACAATAAATATATTTTTACTTTTTAATATATCTAATATATTAAATATTATTTGGAACCTTCAAATTAATATATTTTTCTTCATTTATATTTAACATATCTAATATATTAAATATTAATTTGAACCCTTCAAATTAAATATATTTTCTCTATTTATTTAATATATCTAATATATTAAATATTAATTTGACATTTCAAAATAAATTTATTTTTTCCTTTATATTTAACATATCTAATACATTAAATATCAATTTGAACACTTTAAATTTTCTTTCAAATAAATTGAATTTTTTAGTGTTATTATGAGCTAGCAAGGGGACCTTATGGACCTACAGATTATAAGCTCCAATGATATAAAATTAATTAATTAAACTCTTTAATTAATCAATTTTCCATTCATTAACTATAGGTCACTTCACTATAGACCTAGAGTCGCACTCTTATGCACTGTAGGACAAGTTATGTACATTGATATAACCATTACAAGCAAGTTGATCCTTCACGAGTTGTTCATAATTATAGTTGGGTCAAAAGTCCGTTTTACTCTTGTAATTACATCTTTCACCTTAAGTGTTGGATCGGTATGGCAACCCTCGAGGGGGTGAATAGGGTTTTAACGATAAAAGTATTTAAACGTGATTAATTTTTCTAATTATGAAACTTTTTACAAATAAGTAGAAGATGATAATTACTAGAACAAAATAATTTAAGTCAAAACAATAATCAACTAAAACATGCAATAAATCACACTAATAATTTTGAAATTAAATAGGAAAGAGTTAGAAAATATGATACCGTAATTTTATAATGGTTCGGTCAAACTCGACCTACTCCACTCCTCAAGCGCCTCTAGGGAATTTGAATAACGAACTATCTCGACTCTTTCCACGGATCAGAGCCAAACCGCTACACCGCTCTTTTTACGAGTTCAAGAGCAAACCCAATCCTTTCCACGACGCAGGATCAAACTGATACAAGTATTTGAATTTTGGTAGTAACACACCACAACTCTCTCATAGAGTAGATTTACAATTTGGAGCACTCACAACTATTTTCTCACAATACAACAAAAATCACTCTAAAGAATAAGATAAATAGAAATAAACTTGAAAGCCTGCAGACAGTAATAAACAATGGGAGCTTTGAACAATTGAGGATTGAAGAATTATAAAAGTTGTGTATTTTGAAATGTGGGGAAGTTGATGGGTTTATGTAGAGAAGAAAAATGACAAAAAGTATGAATTAATATTGATCATTGGATTGTGTTAGGAGTAATGGAAGGTAGAGATTAAAAGTAAATAAACAAGAAAATTTTCTAAATTCATTTTTATTGTATTTTTAATATAATAATACTATAATATAAAAATAATAAAAATTTTGTGAGTCTAAAATGACAAATTCAAAATTTATTATAAATATAATAATATAATAATATAATATAGTAATAATAAAAATCGATGTGAGTAACGTTTATATTCAAATTTAATTAGGTATAAATTAGTTTATTTAGAAATATAGTAATGAGAGAAAAAAAACTCTACCATTTGTTACTCTTCCAAAATTATAAAAGTCATACTTTGATATACTTTGATTTGTCCATCATTTTGATTTTGTTGCCACATCATCCGTCGGGTATATTGTCTCGACTGTAATTTTTTCGTTTTAACTCTGATTTGATTAATTGAAAAGCAGTTGAAATCGTTATTCCCAACCTTATACTGTGGACGGTTCAAAATATTGAAAATAGTTAATAATTAAAATTAGGTTTGTTATCATCCAACATCAGTCAATTAATTAATTAAAATTAATTAACATGAGATTAAGGGCCAAAAAGCCAACATTAAATACCACTGATTCTCGAATAAATAATTTGTTTATGATCGAATCATAAACCAAGTCCTTCTCGGGTCAATGAGAGGGTGGGTTCCCATTGTTCAAGTCCCAAAATCAGTACTTAAGAGAACAACTCATCTACTTTCCTTATGTGGAAAGAAGTGAATTTCATCTCATGATATTATGTTCCCAACTCCCTATTTGGTCAAGTCCCTAAAATGGTAGGCATATTGAATCGACTAACAGAGTCATTCTCATCCATGTAAATTAAAGGACAAGCCCTCACAGGCAGGAGTTCATAACTCACTCATGATTAAGATCAAGTCGCATATGATCATCATGTGAAATATTAATCTTCTCAATTAACGGATTTATAAAGAGAGATTAAATATTTCTTGGTCCAGTCTTATACAAACTCATTGTATAGGATACCCCACTTACATGTCTCCACATGAACGATTTGGAACAAATCATTTGTAACGATTACAAAGTGGGCCGTATCAATAGTGTTACTAGGATAAGGCACCAAACCTTATCCATATACTATAGACTCTTTAGGTTATTACTTGAACACGATCTTCTTAGGAGTCAACCACATACGGTTTAAGAGTACATTAATAACCTTAGATTTTCATACAATGGATAACAATTAAATTACAAATAAAATAATAAAAATTATTGTTAAAAACTAAATAATTAATTACGAGGCTATAGGGCATAAATCCCAACACTACTGTGAAATAAGAGAAGAAGAAGAAAACCCTAATAAAAAACCTTTTGACATAAGACCAAGAAGGATTTATTAGAGCAAAGAGGTAGATGTGAGAGCTCAAGGGAAAGGGATTTGCGCAGAATGCAACTCATGGCCACAATGCATCTTAGAGGACCATAGAGTTACGTTGACACCAATGCATCACATGGACGATGCAAAACTATGGTGGTGCTAGAAGGTGAATGATATCCAAAATGGATCATTCACCATAAACATATGGGAAGACCGTTGATGGAATCGATGCAATTGACCCTCTCCGGGAAGGGTTGTCAATCAAAGAACTGATGTTTTGGGTTGACTCCTAAGAAGAAAGAGCCACACGATCGAACAGCTAGGAACGTGGAGGTAGCTCTGAGAGCTCTATCACACACATGGAAGGACGTGTCGAAGAGTTGGATATTACACAAAAGACCATGCTGAAACTCTTCAGTGATCTGACTAAAGACTCCAAGACGACTACGCCAAAAATCCATTGTCGTCCAGCGGTTAGGATATCTAGCTTTCACCAAGGAGACACGGGTTTGATTCTCGGCAATGGAATTTTTTTTAAAATTTCTTTTTTATAGTTTGAAAGGCACTATAATTGTCTAGTTCAATAGTATCTTAGATTGAAAAGACTTTTATGAACTTTGTACTTTTGTTAGTGTTATGTTATAAATATTTGGTTCAAGCTCAACAAGTGGGGTCGAGGTGATTCAAATGGTCAATGTGATAATCCAGTTGAGCAGTTACCGGTCGTTTTCAAGGTCTCTCTTGTTGAACGTCATTGTGGCTGAGATGAGCACCCGAGTGAGTTTGACAATGAGGGTCGTAGAGAACCACACCCCGAGCCAAGCTCATGTCGGGCTTAACAAGCTGAAAATCCAAGAACCCAAAACCTTCAATGGGAACCGAGATGCCAAAGAATTTGAAAACTTTGTTTTTGACGTAGAACAATAGTTCAATGCTACAAGAACTCGCTCAGAGGACCTGATAGTTACGTTGGCCAGTATGCATCTCATGGACGATGCAAAACTATGGTGGCGCTGGAAGGTGAATGATATCCAAAACGGATCATGCACCATAAACTCATGGGAAGACCGTTGATGGAATCGATGCAATTGACCCTCCCCGGGATGGGTTGTCAATCAAAGAACTGATGTTTGAAGTTGACTCCTTAGAAGAAAGAGCCACACAATCGAACAGCTCGGAACGTGGAGGTAGCTCTGAGAGCTCTATCACACACATGGAAGGACGTGTCGAATAGTTGGACCTTACACAAAAGACCATGCTGAAACTCTTCAACGATCTGACTAAAGACTCCAAGACGACTAACCAAAAATCCATTGTCGTCAAGCGGTTAGGATATCTGGCTTTCACCCAGGAGACCTGGGTTCGATTCCCGGCAATGGAATTTTATTTTTTTTTTGTTTTTTTTTGTTTTTTAGTTTCAGAGGACCTATAATGGTCTAGTTCAATAGTATCTTAGATTGAAAAGACATTTATGAACTTTGTACTTTTGTTAGTGTTATGTTATAGATATTTGGTTCAATCTCAACAAGTGGTGTCGAGGTGATTCAAATGGTCAATGTGATAATCCAGTTGAACAGTTACCGGTCGTTTTCAAGGTCTCTCTTGTTGAACGCCATCGTGGCTGAGATGAGCACCCGAGTGAGTTTGACAATGAGGGTCGTAGAGAACCACACCCCAAGTCAAGCTCATGTCGGGCTTAACAAGCTGAAAATCCAAGAACCCAAAGCCTTCAATGGGAACCGGGATGCCAAAGAATTAGAAAACTTTGTTTTTGACGTAGAACAATAGTTCAATGCTACAGGAACTCGCTCAGAGGACCTGAGAGTTACGCTGGCCAGTCTGCATCTCATGGACGATGCAAATCTATGGTGGCGCTGGAAGGTGAATGATATCCAAAACGGATCATGCACCATAAACTCATGGGAAGACCGTTGATGGAATCGATGCAATTGACCCTCCCCGGGATGGGTTGTCAATCAAAGAACTGATGTTTGGGGTTGACTCCTTAGAAGAAAGAGCCACACGATCGAACAGCTCGGAACGTGGTGGTAGCTCTGAGAGCTCTATCACACACATGGAAGGACGTGTCGAAGAGTTGGATATTACACAAAAGACCATGCTAAAACTCTTCAGCGATCTGACTAAAGACTCCAAGACGACTACACCAAAAATCCATTGTCGTCCAGCGGTTAGGATATCTGGCTTTCACCTAGGAGACCCGGGTTCGATTCCCGGCAATGGAATTTTATTTTTTTTTTTGTTTTTTTTTGTTTTATAGTTTCAGAGGACCTATAATGGTCTAGTTCAATAGTATCTTAGATTGAAAAGACATTTATGAACTTTGTACTTTTGTTAGTGTTATGTTATAGATATTTGGTTCAATCTCAACAAGTGGTGTCGAGGTGATTCAAATGGTCAATGTGATAATCCAGTTGAACAGTTACCGGTCGTTTTCAAGGTCTCTCTTGTTGAACGCCATCGTGGCTGAGATGAGCACCCGAGTGAGTTTGACAATGAGGGTCGTAGAGAACCACACCCCAAGTCAAGCTCATGTCGGGCTTAACAAGCTGAAAATCCAAGAACCCAAAGCCTTCAATGGGAACCGGGATGCCAAAGAATTAGAAAACTTTGTTTTTGACGTAGAACAATAGTTCAATGCTACAGGAACTCGCTCAGAGGACCTGAGAGTTACGCTGGCCAGTCTGCATCTCATGGACGATGCAAATCTATGGTGGCGCTGGAAGGTGAATGATATCCAAAACGGATCATGCACCATAAACTCATGGGAAGACCGTTGATGGAATCGATGCAATTGACCCTCCCTGGGATGGGTTGTCAATCAAAGAACTGATGTTTGGGGTTGACTCCTTAGAAGAAAGAGCCACACGATCGAACAGCTCGGAACGTGGTGGTAGCTCTGAGAGCTCTATCACACACATGGAAGGACGTGTCGAAGAGTTGGATATTACACAAAAGACCATGCTAAAACTCTTCAGCGATCTGACTAAAGACTCCAAGACGACTACACCAAAAATCCATTGTCGTCCAGCGGTTAGGATATCTGGCTTTCACCCAGGAGACCCGGGTTCGATTCCCGGCAATGGAATTTTATTTTTTTTTTTGTTTTTTTTTGTTTTATAGTTTCAGAGGACCTATAATGGTCTAGTTCAATAGTATCTTAGATTGAAAAGACATTTATGAACTTTGTACTTTTGTTAGTGTTATGTTATAGATATTTGGTTCAATCTCAACAAGTGGTGTCGAGGTGATTCAAATGGTCAATGTGATAATCCAGTTGAACAGTTACCGGTCGTTTTCAAGGTCTCTCTTGTTGAACGCCATCGTGGCTGAGATGAGCACCCGAGTGAGTTTGACAATGAGGGTCGTAGAGAACCACACCCCAAGTCAAGCTCATGTCGGGCTTAACAAGCTGAAAATCCAAGAACCCAAAGCCTTCAATGGGAACCGGGATGCCAAAGAATTAGAAAACTTTGTTTTTGACGTAGAAACAATAGTTCAATGCTACAGGAACTCGCTCAGAGGACCTGAGAGTTACGCTGGCCAGTCTGCATCTCATGGACGATGCAAATCTATGGTGGCGCTGGAAGGTGAATGATATCCAAAACGGATCATGCACCATAAACTCATGGGAAGACCGTTGATGGAATCGATGCAATTGACCCTCCCCGGGATGGGTTGTCAATCAAAGAACTGATGTTTGGGGTTGACTCCTTAGAAGAAAGAGCCACACGATCGAACAGCTCGGAACGTGTTGGTAGCTCTGAGAGCTCTATCACACACATGGAAGGACGTGTCGAAGAGTTGGATATTACACAAAAGACCATGCTAAAACTCTTCAGCGATCTGACTAAAGACTCCAAGACGACTACACCAAAAATCCATTGTCGTCCAGCGGTTAGGATATCTGGCTTTCACCCAGGAGACCCGGGTTCGATTCCCGGCAATGGAAATTTTTTTTTAATTTCTTTTTTATAGTTTGAGAGGCACTATAATTGTCTAGTTCAATAGTATCTTAGATTGAAATTTGAACTTTGTACTTTTGTTAGTGTTTTGTTATAAATATTTGGTTCAAGCTCAACAAGTGGGGTCGAGGTGATTCAAATGGTTAATGTGATAATCAAGTTGAACAGTTACCGGTCGTTTTCAAGGTCTCTCTTGTTGAACGTCATCGTGGCTGAGATGAGCACCCTAGTGAGTTTGACAATGAGGGTCGTAGAGAACCACACCCCGAGCCAAGCTCATGTCGGGCTTAACAAGCTGAAAATCCAAGAACCCAAAACCTTCAATGGGAACCGAGATGCCAAAGAATTAGAAAACTTTGTTTTTGACGTAGAACAATAGTTCAATGCTACAGGAACTCGCTCAGAGGACCTGAGAGTTACGTTGGCCAGTATGCATCTCATGAACGATGCAAAACTATGGTGGCGCTGGAAGGTGAATGATATCCAAAACGGATCATGCACCATAAACTCATGGGAAGACCGTTGATGGAATCGATGCAATTGACCCTCCTCGGGATGGGTTGTCAATCAAAGAACTGATGTTTGGGGTTGACTCCTTAGAAGAAAGAGTCACACGATCGAACAGCTCGGAACGTGGAGGTAGCTCTGAGAGCTCTATCACACACATGGAAGGACGTGTCGAAGAGTTGGATATTACACAAAAGACCATGCTAAAACTCTTCAACGATCTGACTAAAGACTCCAAGACGACTACACCAAAAATCCATTGTCGTCCAGCGGTTAGGATATCTGGCTTTCACCCAGGAGACCCGGGTTCGATCCCCGGCAATGGAATTTTTTTTTAAATTTCTTTTTTATTGTTTGAGAGGCACTATAATTGTCTAGTTCAATAGTATCTTAGATTGAAATTTGAACTTTGTACTTTTGTTAGTGTTTTGTTATAAATATTTGGTTCAAGCTCAACAAGTGGGGTCGAGGTGATTGAAATGGTTAATGTGATAATCAAGTTGAACAGTTACCGGTCGTTTTCAAGGTCTCTCTTGTTGAACGTCATCGTGGCTGAGATGAGCACCCTAGTGAGTTTGACAATGAGGGTCGTAGAGAACCACACCCCGAGCCAAGCTCATGTCGGGCTTAACAAGCTGAAAATCCAAGAACCCAAAACCTTCAATGGGAACCGAGATGCCAAAGAATTAGAAAATTTTGTTTTTGACGTAGAACAATAGTTCAATGCTACAAGAACTCGCTCAGAGGACCTGAGAGTTACGTTGGCCAGTATGCATCTCATGAACGATGCAAAACTATGGTGGCGCTGGAAGGTGAATGATATCCAAAACGGATCATGCACCATAAACTCATGGGAAGACCGTTGATGAAATCGATGCAATTGACCCTCCCCGGGATGGGTTGTCAATCAAAGAACTGATGTTTGGGGTTGACTCCTTAGAAGAAAGAGCCACACGATCGAACAGCTCGGAACGTGGAGGTAGCTCTGAGAGCTCTATCACACACATGGAAGGACGTGTCGAAGAGTTGGACATTACACAAAAGACCATGCTGAAAACTCTTCAGCGATCTGACTAAAGACTCTAAGATGACTACACCAGTAATCCATTGTCGTCCAGCGGTTAGGATATCTGGCTTTCACCCAGGAGACCTGGGTTCGATTCCTAGCATGAATTTTTTTTTTTTTAGACTTTTATGAACTTTGTACTTTTGTTAGTGTTATGTTATAAATATTTGGTTCAAGCTCAACAAGTTGGGTCGAGGTGATTCAAATGGTTAATGTGATAATCGAGTTGAACAGTTACCGGTCGTTTCCAAGGTCTCTTTTGTTGAACGCCATCGTGGCTGAGATGAGCACCCGAGTGAGTTTGACAATGTATTTTACTACATACATTCACGAGCGATCACACATGCCACCAAAAAATGCATCAACTAGGAACTTATAGTCGCCAATGGAATTAGAGAGAGGAGAGAGAACAACATTTGCGGTTGCATGTGACTCACAACCGAATGTGCTTGCTACACATAAATCTAGTAGTAGTAGTCCAACGCCCGAAGGTGTTTGGAGAAGGCGATTGACAAAAATTTGAGATCAATGACCTTGGTGAAGTGGTCGTGATTTCAATGTCCTTGGTGAAGGAAATTATCAATCAAAGGCTAGCTAGATGAGGGGAAGTAAGATCGTTGTAACGAGAGGGTAACGACCTCGAACAAGCATGCTCAACGTTCAAACAAGTGTGCGTGGTTAGCAACGAGAGACACTGACGATCAACGAGAGTAAAGAGACAACCAGGGAGCGAGAGTCGAGCGAAAGAGGGTGAGCGATTTAAGGGAAAAAAAATTCTTTGTGTCATTTTCTGAAATTTCTAAAAATCTATTAAGCATGAATCTAAAATTCATCAACAAAATTTATAATTTAATTATAAATATAATAATATTATAATTATATAGTTGTGTAATTTTATTTAATCAGCTACTGTTTATTAAGTTCATTAGATTATTATAAAATAAATTCAAATTCAAATTTAATTCATAGAGAAAAACAAATAATTTAAATTTAAGTGGGGAAATAAAAACAGCAGTCGTACATGCAGACGCCCGCCCGCTCAAACCCCAAAATCACTTTCCCACACGTGCGACCACAGAAAACGTTATATACACACACGTGCCAACGAGTCCATGCCCCACGTCAAAACCCCACCTCTAACGCCCCCTCCACATGCCCCTTCCTTCACTTGGAAGGCTTAATTTTTTAAATTATTTATTTTCCACCTCAAAATGTTTAGATTTTATCTATTTTATAAAATTAAAAAATAAACTAATTCAATAAATGTAAAATGTTATAAACATTTATATATTTTTTTTATAAAAATATTTAATTAAAATTTATCAAAAATATATATTTTATAAAATATCTACTCATTTATTTTTAAAAGTTACTAGAGAATAAATATATATAAATATGGTAAGAAAAAATATATTTTTTAAATTAACATTAAAATTGAATTAGTTTTGTTTCTATTTATTTAAACGGAATATTGTTAGACGAACACGACCCTCCACAATGGTATGATATTCTTTGCTTTGAGCTTCCCAAAAGGTCTCATTCCAATCGAGAGTGTATTCCTGGATTATAAACCCATGATGATTTCCTAAATTAACCGATGTGAGACACTTTCATCCAACAAATACAACTCGAATAAGTTTATAGGTTGTCGAGTTTTTTTAACACTCGGGTAAAAATAATATAAAAATTATTAAAAATTTAAACAATTATAATAAAATAGAAGAATTTTAAAGCTAAATAAAACAAATATTAAAAGTTTAGAGGGTCATATAAAATACAAAACCAACCAGCAAATAAATATGTGAAAAAAATAAAAGAAAATAAAAAAGGAAAAAGTACAGTTCTCTTGACTTTGTATATACTCCTCTTCACTCTCCAGATCCTATCCCACACCCCCAAAAAACCCACTCCCTAAAATCTGCTCTTCTTTTTCTTTTTTCCTTCTCTCTCTCTTCTCAAACCCACCTGCATTTCTCTTTCTTCTCTAATGGGGTTGCTTTTTTCGCCCTCTTTTCAAGAATGCCATTGAAGGGGTTTTGAAAATCATCGCTTGGTACTCTCCTCTGTTCTTCCTCTGCTTGTTTCTGTGCTAAATGAGGGAATATTTGTTGGGTTTTCGCCCATTTTTCTCTGGATTACACTCTTGTTTGGGTTTGTTTTTGTTTTGTGTTCTTGGATCTGTGCTGTTTATGAACTCACTTGCTTGCATTTTCATTTTCGCTTCAGGGGTTGAGGGCTTTCCAGATCTGAAGCTTTTGAAGACTTGACGAAGATTCTCTCCTTTTCTTTAAGGATTTGGGTTTCTCAGGTGAAATTTCAGACCCCTTTAAGGTTTTTCTGAAGAATTTGGGGGTTTTTTCGTGTTTTATGGCATCTAGAGATCAATTAGTGTTCTTGCACATGATGTGTTTCTTAAAAGTCCTACGGCTTTTTTTAGTTCGGATTTTGAGTATGTTTTTGGGGTTTTCTAGGTGTGTTTGAAAAATCAATTGAACTGCGATGATGATGCAAAAGCCTCCACCAGAGGATTTCTTACTGAAAGAGACCAATCCCCATCTTGGTGGGGGGAAGGTCACTGGTGACAAACTAGCTAGCACCTATGACCTTGTTGAGCAAATGTATTACCTCTATGTTCGGGTCGTTAAGGCGAAAGAATTGCCCGGGAAAGATATCACGGGTAGCTGCGATCCGTATGTGGAGGTTAAGCTTGGGAATTACAAAGGGACGACTCGGCATTTCGAGAAGAAGTCGAATCCCGAATGGAATCAAGTGTTTGCGTTTTCGAAGGATCGGATTCAGGCTTCGGTGCTTGAGGTGACTGTGAAGGATAAGGATCCTGTGAAGGATGATTTCATGGGGAGAGTTCTTTTTGACTTGAATGAGGTTCCGAGAAGGGTACCGCCCGACAGTCCTTTGGCACCACAATGGTATCGGTTGGATGATAGGAAAGGGGACAAGGTGAAAGGCGAGCTGATGTTGGCTGTTTGGATGGGAACACAAGCAGATGAAGCATTTTCCGAGGCTTGGAATTCAGATGCTGCAACTGTGAGCGGAGCCGAAGGGATTGCGAATATTCGGTCTAAGGTTTATCTTTCTCCTAAGCTTTGGTATTTGAGGGTGAATATCATTGAAGCTCAGGATCTGCAGCCGAGCGATAAGGGTCGGTATCCGGAGGTTTTCGCTAAGGCTATACTTGGAAATCAGGCGTTGAGGACTAGAATATCCCAGTCTAGAACTATTAATCCAATGTGGAATGAGGATTTGATGTTTGTGGCATCTGAACCATTTGAAGAGCCTTTGATTTTAAGTGTGGAAGACCGGGTTGCACCTAACAAGGATGAGGTCTTGGGACGGTGCGCTATTCCGCTGCAGTATATCGATAGGAGATTGGACCATAGAGCTGTGAACACAAGATGGTTCAATCTCGAGAAACATGTCGTTATTGTTGAAGGGGACAAGAAGAAGGAAATCAAGTTTTCGAGTAGGATTCACTTGAGGATATGTTTGGAAGGTGGCTACCATGTTCTGGATGAGTCAACACATTATAGTAGCGATCTTCGACCGACAGCGAAACAGCTCTGGAAGAACAGCATAGGGGTTTTAGAATTGGGGATTCTGAATGCTCAGGGGTTAATGCCGATGAAGATGAAAGACGGGCGTGGAACAACCGATGCATACTGTGTGGCTAAGTATGGGCAGAAGTGGGTTCGAACGAGGACGATCATTGACAGTTTCATACCCCGGTGGAACGAGCAGTATACTTGGGAGGTTTTTGATCCCTGTACCGTCATTACAATTGGCGTTTTCGACAACTGCCAATTGCAGGGTGGGGAGAAGGCTGGAGGATCAAAAGATGCACGAATAGGGAAGGTAAGAATTCGGCTTTCCACGCTTGAAACCGACCGAGTATATACTCATTCATATCCTCTGCTGGTTCTTCACTCGAGCGGGGTGAAGAAGATGGGCGAGATTCATTTGGCCGTGAGGTTTACATGCTCGTCCTTGTTAAATATGCTGCATATGTATTCACACCCCCTCCTCCCCAAAATGCACTATATTCATCCGTTAACAGTGAGCCAGCTCGATAGTCTTCGGCACCAGGCGACTCAGATTGTGTCGATGAGGCTGAGCCGTGCGGAGCCACCGTTGCGAAAAGAGGTTGTCGAGTATATGCTCGATGTCGGCTCCCACATGTGGAGCATGAGAAGAAGCAAGGCTAATTTCTTCAGAATTATGGGAGTTTTCAGTGGACTGATTGCTGTTGGGAAGTGGTTTGATCAGATTTGCAATTGGAGAAACCCAATTACCACTGTTCTTATACACATCTTGTTCATCATCCTTGTCATGTACCCTGAACTCATTCTCCCCACAATTTTCCTCTACCTGTTCCTAATAGGAGTTTGGCACTATAGATGGAGGCCAAGGCACCCTCCTCACATGGACACCCGCCTCTCCCACGCCGACTCCTGTTACCCCGACGAACTCGACGAGGAGTTCGACACCTTCCCTACGTCTCACCCTGCCGATGTTGTGAGAATGAGGTACGATCGGCTGAGGAGCATCGCGGGGAGGATCCAGACCGTAGTCGGGGACCTAGCAACGCAGGGGGAAAGGTTTCAATCTCTACTCAGTTGGCGCGACCCGAGAGCGTCGGCATTGTTTGTGATCTTCTGCCTGGTTTCTGCCATAGTTCTGTATGTTACACCATTCCAGGTCGTGGCACTTCTTTCGGGGATTTACGTGCTGAGACATCCGAGGTTTCGGTACAAGCTCCCGTCCGTGCCGCTCAACTTCTTCAGGAGGCTGCCAGCCAGAACGGACTGTATGCTATGATGGGCTGTTCTTTGTTACTGTAATGGTATGAAGAAGATGAAGGTTTTGTTTGGTGTAATATGAATGATGGGGGCATTTTTTGGGCATTCAAGAGCTAAATGTATGATGATGATGGCCTTGGCAGTTTCTAATTTATGGATTTGTATTATGTTAAGTGTCTTTTCAATACAATTTCAAGTGTTTTTGAACCTTTCTTCTTCTTCTTGAACTCTTCCATTTTGTACATAATGGATAAAAAAGCTTAAGCGAACCATTCTCTTTGTATTCATAGGTTTCTAACGTTCTCGTTAAGCTTAAAACGTTCTCGTTAAGCTTAAAACGTTCTTGTTGGCACACTGCTTCTTTTTAAGATTTGTTGGCACCCTCTAACGTTCTCGTTGGCACACTAGTTTCTAACGTTCTTGTTGGCACACTCGTTACTTATGAATTATGAATTTAGCCTATTCATATTCTTGCTTCATATATTTTCTAACGTTCATGTTTTGAATCACATTTTAGCGTTTTAATTTTAAATTTATTTTATTTGTCTTTAAATTATTTTAAATATATTAATTTAGTTTCTACTCGACATTTGATATTTTAAATTTGACGTGTTGGGTCATAAAGTTTTAAATCGGTTTATAATTAGTCTAAGATTTGATCATTTTCTAAATATACTTATCATTAATTAATCTAACCATACCATATTAGATACAATTTTATAAGTTTACGAACCTTCATATCTGTAACCGCCCAAGTCCAAGCCCACTAGTAGCAGATATTGTCCTCTTTAGGCTTTCTCTCGAGGCTTTAAAACGCGTCTACTACGGAAAAGGGTGTTTCGTTCTCCTCCCCAACTAATGTGGGATATCACAATCCACCCCCTTCAGAGCCCAGCATTCTCACTGTCACAATCCACCCCTACCCCCCTTGGGGAGAACAACCTCCTCGCTAGCACATAGTCTGGTGTCTGGCTCTGATATCATTTGTAACGACCCAAGCCCAAATCCACCGCTAGCAAATATTGTCCTCTTTGAGCTTTCCTTCAAGGCTTTAAAACGCGTCTATTAGGGAAAGGTTTCCACACCCTTATAAAAGAATATTTCGTTCTCCTCCCCAACCAACGTGAAATATCACAATATTAGTATGATATTGTCCACTTTTAAGCATAAGCTCTCGTGACTTTTATTTAATTTCTCCAAAGAGCTTCATATCAATAGAAGTAAGATTTCTTACTAACTCATAATCTTTCTCTTAATTAACCGACACTTCTCGACTACTCTACTAAAAAATCTTGAAAAAAAAAAAAAAAAATTCAACATGCATTAAATAATAATAAAAAGTGAGATTTAATATTTATTTTTTAATTTTTGAAACACAGCAGCCAAATTCTGCGCTGTCAATTGCTAAAAAGCAAGGCTAGGTTCCCAATGCATTCTCAGCCTATGCATTTGGACGCTTCCACGTTACCTACCCTAATTAATTATTATTCTAATAAAAATAAATTAAACTAATAAAAATACTTATTAATTTTTAAACTTCTCAATAATAAAATTAAAGTTTTCATTATGCTTAGTTTTAAATGGAAATTTTAATCACCTTATTTGAAAATTACTCGACTTTTAAAAATGTTTTTAAAATATTCCTCCATTTTTTAAATATTAAAAAATATCTTTACTTTTAATATTATGTTTAAAAAATATCTATTAATTTTTAAAAATAGCTTTAACATCTTTAAAATTTATATAAAAAAACAAAATTATAAAAAATCATCAATCTACACCTCTATATTATTAATAATAAAATTATTTTTAAATTTTTTAATAAATTTTAAGGAGTTGATAGAATTTTTAAAATAATTTTAAATGTTAATATTTTTTTAACTTTTTTGAAATTTCAACCTAACCATGAAATAAAATGTTAACTATTTTTCTAAATAAGGTTTTTTTAATAAATATATTATATTATTATTATTATAACCTTTTGAAATAATTTTAAATGTTAACTATTTTTAAATTTTTAATTATGTATTTAATATGTACTAATAAATCTCTCATTTGTTCATTAGATTCAACTTTTAATTTATTTTAATAAAAAAATTTACATATTTGAGTAAAAGAATCAACCACACAAAATAAAATTTAGATTTTTTTTTTTTTTTTTTTGTAAGTGCAGAGTTCTATTATATTAAAGCTATTAAAGGGAGTAAATTATAAATTAAAATATATTTGAGTACGCGTCCGTTCTTTGATAAAATGTAATTTATTGGGTAAATATCACGGTATGAGTGAGATCTCACATCGGTTGAAGATGAAAATAAAACATTTCTTATATGAACGTGAAAACAAAGATAATTTTTCATAATATAACAATATTATATCACACACTATTATAATCACAAGGCACAACAAGCATATAATTGCCACATTAAATCAACCACCGTGCTACAATCAATGACATAACGTTGAATACTAAAAGTCAATCACAATAAATGTCATTTAAAATATTTTTTTTTTTTATCTTATGCATGACATATTTGATGGTGACATAGCACCGACGGTTGGACTATGAAACATGTCAAGCCTACATCGTAAGCTAGTCTACAAGTTCTGTAACCTAGAGTTCTGATACCAACTGTAACAACCCTAAATTTTCATATCATACACATTTTATGCGGAAATACTTCATTCAAAACTTTATCATAAAAATATAACATTGGTTTTACATGTTTTTTAAAAGGCTTTTAAATAAAATAATAAAAATCGAAAATAACATAAAGTAAAAATGTCGTATACTAACCTATATGCTATCAAATGGAAATGCAAACTAACCTATACTAATGGATGCGGCAATGAGGCGTTACAGGTGGTTGATGTGGCGGTCTCGGGTAGTGGGTGTTGGGCTGCATATGCGAGTACTGGGTATTCGATTTATAGATCTAGGCCTCAAGTACAGGCTTGGGGCGAATGAATATTTGAGTTGCAGGTCTGGTTATTCGATCCGGATTCAACTCAAGATCCACGGACTTCGTGTTCTTTACCCGATTTGCTCACGAAAATTTGACGTCTTTCTCTCTCTTCCAAAAGACATCTGTTTCCATTCTCTGTCGTCCCTTTGTATAGATTTGTCTTTTTCCCCTTCCCTACGACTTGTCCTCTTGTTTCCACGGCGTTCGTAAGACTTGTAAAACCAATTCCGACGTTACCTTTCTTTTTATCCTATAACATCACGCTCCCTCGGCGACTAAGGAAATTCTATGGATACTACGAGTGTAAGCATCTTACCTTGAGTACGTTGGGAGTCACTGACGCCGCGTGTTTCTCTCGTCATGTGTTAGATCCGTTTCTTTCCTTTTCACCGACGATGTATCTCTGTAGAGGCTCTCGGTGTTTTACTCTCGATTTTTCTTACTCATTTTTCCTTGCATGTAGATCTCTAAAGCATGGATGAAGATTGGTGTGTTGTGGGGGTCGGGAGGAGCGTGATTTAGTTGGGACGCTCGCATTTTCATAAAATTTTAAATTATGAAATTCGTACTTTTGATGGTTCTACTGTGTCATACACTTAAACTAAAATTTCATAATTGTGGTCATCATACGTCAAACAATTTAGTTATTTTTTTAGTAATTTTTTAAACAAACAAACAAATACAACTTTTTTTTTAGTCGTATTGAAACAAAAATCTTAAATGAGTGTATAAATGTTACGAACCAGGACCTTCCACGATGGTGTGAAATATTTATTTATTATTATTATTATTTTTTTTTATGATAAGCCTAATCAAAATTAAAATTGACCAAATTAAAAAAAAAATTAGGATTACATTTGGTACAATCTACCAAATTTGTTGTTTTAAGTTACAAAATTAAAAGTTCATAATTTATTTATTTATTATTATTGTTAATAAAATTTTATATTAAAAATACTATTTTATTTTTTTAGTTTAACTTGGTAATTTCAATTTTTTAAATTTAGTCTTGATTAAAAAATATTTTAAAAGATATCATTTTTAAAAATATTATTATTTTTAAAGATATCAATTTTTTAATTTTTAAATTTTATATTAAAAATATTATTTTGTTTAAAAAATTTCTTTAAACTTTTATAAATTTCAATAATTCTTTTGTATTTTCAAAAAATATATATATAAAAAAAATATTCTTACCGCACTCTATTTCAAAAATACTCTCGAACATTTAATAATGTTTAAAAGATATCATTAAAATTTAAAAAGTTTCATTTTTACAAAATTACCTTTAATATCAGTAAAAATACTCATGAAATTTAAAAAACAGCATTAATACTCTTTACCTTTATAAAATAAACTTAAAAGAAATCTTACTGTCGATTTATAGATAAAAACCGTCCATCGACACTTCATAGATTATCTTTAAACTTTTTAATATTACTTTTAAAAATTCATAAATATTGTTAAACGTAGTACTAATGACGAGTGTATTTTTTTTAAAGTGTAAAAATGTTTTTGAAATTTTTTAAAAAAATTTAAGAGTATTAATGAAATTTTTAAAAACTCAATTTCTCAAGAGTATTTTTAAAATAAAAGGTTAATAATTACTATTAATTTTAATTTTTTTTAGTTTAAACGTATTTTTTAGATTTTTTTTTTAATAATATATTTTTTAAACTATTTTTATTAATTTAGCATTCTAAAAACCATAAATAAATTGGGGCATAAAGTTGGGCTTGGGAATAAGCTGAAAATGGTCATAATCGTGGACCACTTTGGGCTTGGGCCCAAAATATTATGACCATTATGACCCAACTTAAAAATAATTATTGGTTGACCCAACTTAAAAAGAATTCGATTTTCTTTTTAAATTTATTTTTAGTTTTATTAAGAATGTGAAAAGTACATTTTGATGTACTATTAATCTATGTTGGAATTGGTCCGAGCAAAGATAATCATTTATGTTGTGAGTTCAGAAGGAAAGAAGACGAAAGCAGAGTGAAAGAAAGTAGCAAAGTTGCTTTACCGAGTTTTCAAAGGCTTCGAAACGAAAAGACTTAACAGAGTAATCCCTTATCTCAATCAGAGATGCTAACGGGGCGGGAATCGAAATGTACCATCAAGTTGCCACATTTCCTTCTCCCGAGTAATATGATGACCCTGAACAAGAAGAAGCTGCTCTCGCGCGTGAGATCCACAAGATTTAAGTTGTTAAACAAATTCAAGGACTTGAAAAACTTGATCAATTAAGCATAATTCGTTTCGGTTGAATTATGAACTTACTTGGATTGGGTTAGATTCAATAAATAAAAAGTTAGATGCAATTGTTTGGTCCATGTTCTACTAAAATTAGAACTTAGATTGAGTTGAACTGAACCAACACAGTATTTATTTTATATTATAATTAGAAAGGTAATTTTTCAAAATATATATTAAAATTAAGTTATAAATTTTAATAAAATATTTAAAAATAAATAAATAAATAGATATTTTACGAACTGATATTTTACTTTTATATCATATAAATATTTACTTAAAAAAATGAAAAAAAATGAAAAAAAATTGTAATATATTTGTCTACTTAACCCTTAATTTCACCTTATATATTTTTTACCACTTGCAGAAGAGCCCTTTAAAATTACGTGAATTTTCCAAAAAGTCCCTTCAATTGTCCAGCCTTCATTTTCCATTTCCGCAGTCTATTCTGTTCTGCTTGGTATTCCAATGGAAGACGACGAAGGGGAACTGCTCCTATGGAAGTCGGATTCAGCGCCTCAATCTATGGTCTCAGTCACCGTCGGCAGAGTTATGGCCACCTTACTCGCGGCTCGCCCAAAGAAGCTCCACGACGCCGTTTCCGGTCTCTCACCCGACCACCGCCACGGAGCTTCACTAGGTTCTTCTCTCATTTCACTCGCGAATTGTACTCCTCTTCATTTGTTTCCTTTTCAGTATACTGTAATGTATTCCACCGGTTCTACAGATTCTTTGGACCAATCTCTCTGGTTTCTGCACAAGTATGTCAGGGACGCTGTTCAAAATCATGCTTCTTTAGATGAAATCCTCGTTCCCATGATTGAACATGTAATCTCATTCATCTTCTTTTTCTATGTTTGCAAATATAATATGCGAGTCGGTCTGTAAAAATTTTAAGCATAATCGTGCAGACGTTGAGATTCAAGGATAAGAACTGGAAGCGAGGGGGCCAAGTTATGGTGCTTCTTAACTGGCTGTTCCTTGACGAGCTTACTTTTCAATCGCTTATCAAAAATCTTGCTGATATTATTGTGAGAAAGGATGATCGCTATGTCGCCCTTGGCTGGTGTATCCTTGTCCGCAGTCTTGTGGAGTTCGAGTCTGTCCCTAGCGAACTTTCATTGAACGGTAATAGTACCGTCCTATGCCAAAATTAGGATTCCACCCTCATCATGGCTTTCTTTTAGAATTAGTGGAAAGAAAGAAATAAGAGAATATTTGCAGAAAAGACACAAGCATACACACAACTTTTCGACAATGTTGTTTACCAAGCTATATCTTGGTGTAAACTGTCTAATATTTTTACTTCCTATTGTTATACCTCTCTCATTGCAATTTGGGAAGGTCTTTTGTAATCACCATGGATTATACATCCCTTTTGTAAATTTTATACATCCCTTTTGTAAATTTTATACCTCTCTTTTGTAAATTTCAATCATCAATGAAACTATCTCTTATAAAAAAGAAAAAAAACTAAAATGCTGTTAATAATGTCCTCTGTTTCTGGTATCGTCTTCATTTTTGTTGTTATTTATTTTCTTTTTGGACAGGAATAAGGGAGAGATTCAAGGATATGTTGAAGGTATTCTCTTCGTGCATTCCACGTCTGACACATATTTTAAGTGAAGGAAGGTAAATTCCTTCTCATAGTCTTACCAAGGCTGTCAGCCCTGCTTTTCATGTTTATTTGTCCATTTTGGTTTTATATTTTTGGATGTCGTATAAACAGGCTGATGCTGCAATGCATACCATATTTTTGTCATCAATATGTTGTCATACTATTTTTCAAGACAAATCATCCCTTTACTTCTCGATGTGGAAGTGGGTTATCTACTTTTGTTTGCGTTCTCACAAATCATCCCATAATTGTTTTTACATCTCACATATGATTTGATTTTGCAGTATTCTACAGGAAGGGTTTGAGTTACCTTCTCGCCTTTCAGTTTGTGCTGCCGATTGTGTAGTATCCCTTACTAATGCACTGACTAGAAAGGCCGAGGCTCAAACTAGTACGAAAAGATTAAATACAAGTTCATCATATCAGCAAGTTACTTTCTTTTCAAATGCTGTTGATGACCAGCGAGAGAAACCAATTAGTAATTCTTCAAAAGACTCAAACATGGACATGGAATATTTACTCTGGGATCAATTGAAGGATCTCGTGATTTTAGTACAGAGGCTTCTTGCAGTATGTTTCTGTTTGCATGTTCTCTTCTTCTGTTTTGCATGGTACGATTTTAATTTATGACATGTTAGTTGGAACACATGCTTGCTGTTTTTATTCCTGTTAGCGATGGCTCTTCTGCAGAAAAAAACTAAAAAACATGTGCAAAAATTATGCATGTCCTGACAAGTGCATTTACACTTCTCATGTGTTTTTTCATACTTTTTTTTTGGCCAAAATGTAGTACATTTCAATTTCTTTTAGTGTCTAATTTAATGTGGTTGGGAACTCTAGCATGAATAATTTGGTATCTAACACTAACATTGGACGTTGACTCCAGAGGTGAGTTGATTTAATTGTACTGATATACTTCCTTTGCACTCTAGTGGAGCATGAAAAGTCGGCCATTGCATGCAAAAGGTTTAGAGCAAGTGCTTAAATGGTTGCAAGAGATAAATGTGCATTATGGTAGCTTCCGAAATGAGGCAGGTCCTACACCCAGTAAATTATTCAAAGCATATCTTATTTGATCACTTAATGCTATATGTTAAATCATTTGTTTGGTTTGCCATAGGGAAGGAAAAAGCAAAGATTTCCCAAACTGGAGCATTGCTACTTTCTTCTTGTTGGAGGCACTACAGCATCTTATTATTTTTGGATGATTGCCGATTTTCTCAGCATTACGAAGAATGGTTGAACCAGTACTTGTCAGGCATTCAGGTTGAGTATTCTAAATCTAGTTTTGATGATTTACGTTAAGATACTTATAAGATTTTAATTTTAGGTAGTGCAGTTTGTTTGTAGTTTAAAAATTGGATTTCCTATCCAGGGGTTACTTTATTTTGTATGTTTGCCTGAAGTGTTTTTCCTTTCTTGTCTGCTTGGTTTTGTATATAAATATCATGTAAATCTGTGAATTTTTTCTTTTATTTGGAGAAGAAATGTAAAAGTTTATTTCTTCATGGATCAGAGTTCATCTGATATTTCTTAGTCTTGCCCTGATGGTTGATGGTTCCTCATTTCTACCACTGTTATTGGTAGTAGCTGACACTATGGTGTATATCCCCTTCTGTAATTTTCTTCACCATGTTAGATAGAACATGGTGAAGGTGAATCCTATAACAATTGAGCCAATCAAGTCCAAGGTATTAGATAAATTTGAAATTAAAAGCACAGAACCAGGCATCAATTACCCAAATAAAGTATACTTAGTTATGGTTATGATCTAACTATTACGGGGTTCAGGGTTGGTACCTTTGTTCGGAATTCTATCCTTTGCTACTTCTGTTGAAATGTCTGATTCGTTGTTCTTGGAGATTATGAGCAGTTGTAGGCAAGCCTTCAGACATTATAGCATACTAAATAATGGGGCAGTGATGTATCTGTCCTACCCTCTTGAGATGTTAATTTGACTATTACTGCTTACTTGTGGCATGAGGCTATTCTAAGAGCATCGAAGATTATAGCATTTATTGAATTTGAATTCTGGCCTTCTGAATTTTATATGTAATTTTCTTTCTCAGTATTATTCAGGGCACCACTCTGGGGAAAGTATCGGAAATAAGGATGGTAGAGAGACCATTATTTTTTTCCTGAATTGTTTATGCCTTCTATTGGGACGGCTTGACAGCAAAAAATTTGAAAGCACAGTATCAGAATATGGATCTCAGATATCTCAGGTTCTGCTATTGCAGGTAGTTATGCATTTAAACATTTTAAGCTGCAATTATAATACCTGAAGAAGACTGACATAGAGACTTTCAACTTTCAATTAAATGCATGCTCAACTGTGAACTCTTTCAAAGAAAGTTCTATAGTATTCTAGCGCCTTGTATAAGCTGCTGTAATTGTACGTTTAGTTTGTAACTAGCATGGATTAAAATATTGGCGATCGCCAAAACTCACCTATTGACAATGACATGAAGATTCTCCCTTCATATTGCGATATTATCACCGATATTTTTAAAATATCGATGATATATCAAACATTGGCCACATCTTGCTTATACTTTTGATATCTACTTAATGCCCCATAGGCATGTTCAGCTTCTTGACCGCACCATTAAAAAGTTAAAAGAGTTAATTGTTAGAGCTTTTATTTCCATAATCAGCTATAAGAAATTAGAGACATTACAATCAAATAGAGATCAACCATGAAAACATTTAAAGAACAATAGACAGTTCCACAAGCCTTGTCGTCCAAAAACCAAAAGAACACAATGAGAGCTTGCTAACCAATGTTGAAACAAAGAAGGAAGACTTCACAAACCACTAATAATTAAAGACATCGACAAAGGGCTGACTTCTTGCAAAACCAATATCCTCTCATTGGTTTGTAAATTTTATATTGATGATAGTCCTGGAACCCCAACATAAAATTTCCAAATTATAATAGATTCACATGCTGACTATGCCATGGTGTAGAAGACAACCAAAAATTTCCAAATTGATCTGTGTGATATATGTACATATAATCCATCGTGCCATCAACTTTTCTTGCTTGCCTCTGCCAAACGTCAGTTTGTCTTACTTTCTCAAAGGGCTCATCATTCAAATATTCTCGTGTTGTGTGGAGTGATCAAATACAAAAGTTAGTCAACAACTAATAATAACTAATAAACCAAGCAGAATACATGAGATTGGTAGGATCATTTTTTATTGCTGTCCTTTCATCTGCATTCAAGACATTTACCACAGATTCAACCCGAATGATTTCTGCAAACAGCTAAGTTACATCATTTATCCAAAAACATGGAGACCTTCAACTGAAGCTTTCGAAAACTTTTTTCTTTTAGAATCATTAGAGAAATTTCATGCATCTTAAGGTCAAAAGCTTCAATGAGAGAAGCTAATTTGTAAGCTTTGAGGAGGGAGGAGGATGAGGAATTTGTTTGTCACATTCTTGAAATGTAAGACTTCAAAATCAATATCATCAATGTTATTTTCCATAGGCTGTAAGATTGATTCCATACTTCTGAAATCAGAATCTTTGTTAGAATGTAAAGGAGATTAAGAAGGTGAGATGTCTTTTTGTCGAATGAATGTCTCCTTTAGTGAAGACAAACTCTGGATTTGCTGAAGATAATTTTTAGCTGGTTGGAGGATGTAGACAAAAAATTCCTTGCTTTTAGTTGAAACCTTCAATGAGGAGTCAAGATCTGAAGTACTTATTGCAAGTCTAAATTATCTTGCTAATGTTCATATTAATTTTAGAGAGGTATATATCTTTTATAATACCGGCTAACTAAATCCCGAGATACTAGGTAACAATAAATCTAAATAAATTTCTAGATCCTAGGTAACAATAGATCACAATACAGTTAAATTAGGGAAGTCAACTACTTCTCTTATTTAATGAGATTACACAAATATCTCTTAACTTAATGGCTAGAAATTACTCAAATGTTTCTTAAATCGAGGTCATTCCTTCAACACTCCTCTTGAAGTTAAGGAATAAACATCCTGGATACTAACTGGATACTAACTCACGTGACATTAAGCTATAAAGTCCTTTTGTTAGAATATCAACTAGTTGGAGTTGCGAGGACACATAACTAATATATACTACCCCTTCTTTAATTTCTCCTTGATATTATGCTTTGTCCTATCAGAGTGGATAAGATTATGTGCTATATTGATAGCTGATTTGTTGTCACGGTACAACTTTACTGGACCTTCTCCCTTAATCTGTAAGTCATCAAGGATTATTTTCAACCATAAGAGTTGACGTAGCCCTTGTGCAGAAGCTCAAAATTTTGATTCAGTTGATTACCTAACCAATGCATTTTACTTTTTAGTCCCCCATGTTACCAAATTACCTCCTAGAAAAGTACAATATCACGTAGTAGATTTTTTGTCCACTATTGATCAAGCATATTAAGCGTTGGTGTAAGCTTCCAATGCAAGGGAATTGTTCTATTTGGACAAAATTCCTTTTCCGGATGTTCCTTTCAGGTAATGTAACACTCTATATGCTGCCTCAAAATGAGTTTCTCGCAGATCCAGCATAAATTGGCTAATTACACTCACTGAGTATGTTATGTTTGATCGAGTGTGAGCCAGATACATAAGCTTCTCCACTAACCTCTAGTACATTTCTCTGTTCACCACTAGTTATGCTTTTGACTCTCCCAATTTCTAATGTGGATCCATTGACGTGGGTGCAGGTTTACATATGTTTTTCTCTGTTTCCATCAATAAATCCATCACATATTTCTGTTTGAGTATGCGACTTCAATACCAAGAAAGTACTTTAGCCTTCCAAGTTTTTTGATCTCAAATTCTTTCATCAATTTCCTATAAGTTCATTTTTTTCTTCATCTTATCTCCGATGGCTAATGTTATCTACATACACTAGAAGCATTGTTACTCCCCTTGATCTTGAGTGCTTGATAAAGAGTGTGATCTCCTTGACCTCACTTTATGTCCAGTCTTTCATTATCTCTGTGAATCTTGCAAACCACGCCCTTGGTGATTGTTTTAATCCATATTGGACCTTTCTCAATTTGCATACTTTCCCTCTTGAACTTTCAAATTCTATAGGAATGCTCGTGTAGATTTCCTTGTCTAGATTACCACGAAGGAATGCATTTTAACATCATACTGTAGAGCTACCAATTTAAGTTGGTAGCCAAGGATAACAATATTCTTACGGTGTTCATCTTTGCAATTGAGGCGAATGTCTCAGGGTAATTTATGCCGTAAGTTTGATCGTATCCCTTAGCTACTAATCTTACCTTGTACCTTTTCAACATTCCATTAGCCTTGTAGTTTACCGCGAAAGCTACCTGCACCCAACTATATTTTTTTCCTTTGGCCTATCCTCAACTTTCCACATGCTATTCTTTTCTAAAGCATGCATTTCTTCTCTCATAGCATCTTGCCATTCTCTTTTAAATAAACTTTCAATAACTGTGCTAAGTGTAACCATTGAATTTAGAGTCGGAATGAAATTTTTGTGTCCGTTATCTATTGGTTCATTTGGAGTTCCATCTTGTACTTGTGTTGCATCTTTATTTTGAGTCAAGTCGAATGTTTGAACTTGTATCGGTTCTAAAATGACTTTCCTCCTAAAAGTCTGTCCTGAATTGTAATGATGGCTGCAATAAAACAACAAACATTCCTTTTAACTTCAATTTTAACTGATCTTCAATTGAATCTATTCAAAGTTAGAGTAGAAATACTACTAATAAGACCAGCGAAGTGACAACCAAGTGCTTGAAAGCAACCACGCGTCCAGAAATGTAGAGGTAAGTTCAAGATTTTAATCCATCCTCCATCACCTGTAACAAACTTTGTATACTGTGTTTTCAATCGCCCCATTGTTCAATTTTAACATGAAAAGCACCAAATTTCTTCCATTTTCCAATGTCTTCGAGAAATCTTCCATCTTCCATCCGAAGCAAAGCTTTATCATCCATAAAACAATAGACAGAAAACATTACTTCAAATGATTTTTCTAATTCCAATGTGATACTTTTCCAATTATCTTGAACGTTCATTCTTGTAATGACCATTGTTGAACTCCGATCTATTTCCACAACTTCCTTTTCCTTTTTGGGCCAATAACCTTAAGATGAGTGTGATTGTAGAAACGGTGAAATCTTGAAATCTGGAGAGGCAGAATCATGGAGAGTTCTTCCTTGAACCATTTCAGCATAAGGAGTATCATCCTGATATTTTCTGAATTTCCTTCCATTTGAGAAGCTAAATGAAGCTTCTCGCATCATTTCCCAAAAAGCCAATCAATCTCTATATTATTACCAGCTGGAACCAAGACAACTGATCTTTTACCAGAGGGCTTTATAGCTATACATTCAAGAAATCACCCAAATTGACTCATCCTATTTACTGATAGGCAGACCCAACTCTCCCTTTGCATGTCTTAAAATGTGAGTTTTCAATGGATATTACATAATGTCAACAAAAGTTTCTTCAAACCAAAAAAGTTGCATACGATAAACAGAAAGAGAGTGAAGGCGAGAACCATCTTTTTGTTCAATCTTGAAAAACTCCGTTCCTAGAAGATTTTTGAAGAAAAACTTCTTACCCACCCAACAACAACTTGGCCTCTCATATTCAGGCTGAAAAGTAAGCGAAACTGAACTTCTGACGGAAATAAAATACAAAAACATTTCCAAAAGTTAGAATCCAGAACTTAAAAGGAATAATCTATGAAGAAGAATCTGAAATGGAGGAAGTGGTTCTTGGAGAATTCTCTCCTTGAGGCTACTTAGGCTACACCATTAATATTAATCCATTGGATCTTAACTTCTTATTTACAGTGTAGTCAGCAAGGATTGTGTCAGAAAGTCATAACTATAACAGGGTGCATACAAGAAAACGAGGCCAAAGAAGGAGACATACAAAACAACCATACAAATAAGGGCTCCCATCTAAGATAGGCCTAAAGGATGGCTCAAAAAATTATTTTACTGGTTTCCACTCTGGGAATTGCATAACAGACACCAATTAGGAGATGGTATGATGTTAGGATTTCATTTTTGTATGATATTGGAAGTGTTAGTCTTCCATAGCACATGGAACAAATGAAAAAGTATCTTCTTTGGTTTCTTGAGTTTCTAGACTAGAAGTTACCAATCGCTTCGTTATATGATGCATAGATCGTATACAGATTACTTTGCTTCAGTTTTTCTAGAGTAAGAAACAAAACTTTTAATTGATGAAATGAAAAGAGACTATTGCTTAAAAGACAAAACTCCACAAAGCAAAAAAAAAAAAAAAAAACAAAGACTTATTTTACTTTAATATTGTGTTTATGCTTTCTTGCTTACGTTTTTCTTTATGTGTTGTGTTTTTTAGTTCCATAGTACAGATGAAGATGTTATTACCGAGGTTGTTAGCATATTTAAGGCGGTTTTTCTCAATCCAAAACTTGCTTCTGGAGACAGCATCACTGACATTAGGCAACTGGATGTTGTGATGCCATCATTACTTAACCTTCTAGATGAGCGGGATGTCACAGCTAGAGCTGTCATCATTCTCATTGCTGAATCTTGTTTAATGTAATCTCTCTCTCTCTCTCTCTCTCTCTATATATATATATATATATATATATGATTAAAGAGTTCATTATCTCTTTTGGTTTCACTTTGACTTGCTGGGGTTTATCAGGAGCAGAGATAATGATCAGTTCCTTTTGGAAGTCTTCAAGCGATTTGATTCTGATAGTATCATTCAGAGAAGGAATGCTATTGATGTGATATCTGAAATTGTTCAGATGTCATCAAATAAAAGAAATTTACTTACTCAGTCAGCATGGTAATATGCACTAGCTTTGCCTTAATTGTCATTTTTCCTAGATGAGATATTTAGTGCTGTAATAACTTTTTTTTTTGTCGTTAATTACTGCAGGCAAGATATAGCTAAGCAATTAATCAAGTGCCTGGAAGATGAAGAAATTCTGATTTGTAAACAGGCTGCTGATTTGCTTCCTTGCATTGGTTAGTTTTGATCGCCCCTAATTTTTCTAATTAGTGATGTTACCTTGCTTCCATAAGACATAATGCGGAAGCTCATATAAAATAATTTTGAAAATAACGGTATGGTTTTACATAAATAGAAAAATTAAATGCAAACGTTTACTATTCAAGATAAAACTCAAACAAAACAGTCCTATAAAGCCCCCATTTCAACTTCTAGGGTCTTCACAACATCCACCGTCAACTGTACATGGGAACCTTGCCTTTACCTGAAAAATAGGGTAGCACGTGGCTTGAGTATTTTATGAAATACTCAATAAGTCATCCCACTGTTGGGGTTAGGTATACAATACACATACAAAACACATGCAAAATACGTGCAAAACACATGCAAAACACATGCAAAACATGAGTGAGACCTATCTTTCATTCACTTTACATGGCCTTAGGCTTCTTTCTTATCCGGGCAGGGTGGATGTGTAGTACTTCTCCACACACAACCCACGTACGCGTACCTGGGTCCACTGTTAGGATCGCACAACAACGCACACACTCGATCAAGATGAACACAAAGAACAGGAGAGAGAAAATTCAAGGAGGAATATTGGCTAAAGGTTTTATTGATGACTTCAGGTATGTACAACAACAGAGAGAATGAAGAAAATACATTTTGAAAACACTATCGAATGGGGTATATATATAGTTTCCGTTTACTAAATATAGGTTTAAAAGATTTAACCACGTACTCGATATAATTTACCAAATATATCTCTACCAAATCTTTACTCTACCAAATCTTTACAGAATATCTATCATATATATATATATCTATCTATCAGATTTTTACGAAATATCTACCATATATATCTCTACCAGATCTTTACTATAAATAGGCATCAGACTCCATATCCCAACAATCTCCCCCTGCACTCCATATCCCAACAATCTCCCACCTGGAGACTGATCCACTCAACCAAGAATTTCATTATCAATATGCACCATACCAATTGAGGTTTTGTAAAACCTCAACTTTCTAACATCAACACATTTTGTCAATATGTTTGCTGTGGATTCTTTACACCCTATATCTTCTCCAAACACATCACCATCTTCCACTCACGTCTGAGTGAAATGGTATCACGTTCTGTGTTTTGTCTTTGAATGATAGACCAGGTTCCTCACCAACTGCATGACACGCTAACTATCTACCTGAAGAATCTTCTCGCTGCTTCTTGCCTAATTCTTCTAGATAGTCTGTCATCCATATCATCTTCTTTCCAGCTTCAGCTATTGCCACGTACTCAGCCTCAGTAGATGAAAGAGCAATGCATTTCTGAAGCCTAGATATCCCATCATCCATGGCTTGCTCCCACTTGGTTGTATCCTCCAAGTGTGAGATCTCATCAAAGGGCTCTGGTTCCCCTTCATCAGTCAGCAACAGATAGTGTAATGAAGGTGAATACCTATCTGGTACTCTGATAGTCCTGGATGATCTTCTCAACACCTGCTCAGGTGTCACTTGCTCCGACAATAAAGTCACTTACCTCGTTGGACTTGGCCGAAATTTACTCACGATAAACAAATTCCAATACCTCACTACTTCCTATTAAAAGCCACATTATATGCTTAGAGCCTTTTCATAAAGTAACCCAGCTAAACCTTATGTTTAATTATCAAGGTAAGCCCCTAACGTAATCTGTTTTGGCAATTAAGAGTCATACTGACCTCAAATGACTAAAACAAGGACATGAATGGCTTTAAAAGGGCCGAAAACCTAGGAATCGGTATATTATACATATACAGAGCTCCAAGCCACCAAGCCGAGCCACGAGGAAAAACGGAGCCGAGCCGACGTTACGTACGCGTGCGAGCTAAGCCGCGTCTGAGCGCACGTGTGAGCCGAAAGACGCAGTTGCGCGCACGTGTGAGCTGAAAGCCACAGCTGCTTGTCTTGGGCCGACGTCTACACTCGGGCCGACGCCTACACTCGGGCTGAAACAGAGTTGTCTGGGCTGAGCGATGTGGGCTGGACCGTGTTCGCGGGTATACGAAGAAACCCGACCCGAACTGTCACTTCTCCTTTTGATAAGCGCCATCAATGCTGGATTTTGCAAAGCTAGAGGTCCTTCTAGTATCCTTGCAAACTTTCACAAAGAAAGCTAACTTAACGAATGATTCCAACCAAGAGCGGGTTTAAAGGATGAATAACTCTTAGATCGAACTTGAAATCTATGATGGTCACTCTTAGATCCCAAGCCGACTCACTCTAGAATTAGCTTGATCAAGACTAATCCAATGAATCGGTTTAACATCAAACCTAAAACAAGGTTTGAAAGAAACATAACACCCAAAGGGTTTAAAACTCAAGGTTTTTGTATTCCACCATGATTTCAAACATGAATATTACATGCCTTAAAATAATCTAAACATAATGGAGTTCAATTACCAACTACAAACTACCAATAAAAGCTATTAAATACAAATTGAAGAATAAAAGGAATAACATAAATAGTCTTAAATGTAGTTCAACTACCAAAGACAAAGTCTTCTAATCACTTTCCAATGTCATTTGGTGTTTATTGCCAATCAATTATTTTCTTGATTTAATATGCTAATATTATAAAGATTTTTGGGCTAAAAAATCTTTGTTTCAACTGGTAAATTTGCTAGACTTTGAAGATGTAATGTATAGACATCTTGAATATTCTTTACTTTGCTTCTTGTAATCGATCCTTCAGGTACATGCAAAGGGTCAGTAGTCGGATTCATATCATCCCACCTTCTTTAAAAGGATTTGTCCTCAAATAAAAGTTTTCATTCCCTCTGAGATCTAGCTTGTATGCATTGTCATTGATTCGCTCTAGTACTTGAAAAGGACTATCTCCTCTTGGTTGAAGTTTATTCTTTCTCCGATTTGGAAACCGTTCCTTTCGTAGGTGAACCCAAACCCAGTCACTAGTTTCTTCCTTGATTATTGCGAGTGATTAGTTTTTTATTTTTGTTTTCAATTCTTTCTTTTATGTCTTTGTGAATTTTTTTTTATGCATTCGTCTCTTGAAGAAGCTGCATCATTAGCAAACATATTAGGTGGCAAAGGTGATAAATCTAGAGGAGTTAAAGGATTAAATCCATACACAACCTCAAAAGGTGAACAATGAGTGGTGCTATGTATCGTTCTATTGTATGCAAATTCCACAAAAGGTGAACAATGAGTGGTGCTATGTATCGTCTATTGTATGCAAATTCCACAAAAGGTAGCATCTCTTCCCAAGACTTAAGATTTTTAGAAATTAGTGACCTAAGTAAGACTCCTAATGTTCTATTAACAACCTCAGTTTGTCCATCGGTTTGGGGTGACAAGTTGTAGAAAATAAAAGCTGAGTTCCCAACTTTTCCCACAAAACTTTCCAAAAATGGCTTAAAAATTTTACATCCCTATCATTAACAATGGTTTTGGGAATACCATGCAATCTAATCACTTCCTTAAAGAATAGATGAGCTATGTTGGTAGCACCATCTGTTTTGTTACATGGAATGAAATGTGGCATCTTACTAAATCTATCAACCACCACAAAAATGCTATCATGGTGTCTTCTAGTCTTTGGTAATCCTAGAACAAAATCCATGCTAATGTCAACCCATGGTTCACTAGGAACATCTAAAGGTGTGTAAAGACCATGTGGTTGTGTCTTAGACTTAGCCTCCTTACGTTTAAAACATTGCTTGCATACTTTGTTCACATCTTTCCTAATTTTCAACCAATAAAAATGTTCACACAATATGTTATATGTTTTAAATTCTCCAAAATGTCCTATAAGTCCTCCCCTATGAGCCTCCTTCACAAGTAACTCTCGAAGAGAACACTTAGCAATACAAAGTTTACCCTTCCTAAAAAGCATATCATTGAACACAATATGATCTTGTACATGTTGCCCTTCTAAACATTGCATATACACATCATAAAATTCAGATTTCTCAACTTTGTACAAATTCAATCCTGTAAGGGAAGAAAATAAAACATACCTTCTTGATAATGCATCTGCGACCACATTATCCTTTCCCTTTTTGTAATGGATTACATAAGGAAATGTCTCAATGGATTTCACCCATTTAGCATGCCTCCTATTTAGCTTTGTTTGGCTTTTGAGGTGCTCCAAGCTTTCATGATTCGTATGGATAACAAACTCTTTTGGCCACAAATAATGTTGCCAAACTTGCAAAGTCCTCACAAGTGCATGTAACTCTTTCTCATAAGTCGGATAATTGAGTTGTGCTCCATTAAGCTTTTCACTAAAGAACATGATTGACCTTTTTTCCTGCATTAAAACAGCTCCTATGCCTATCCCACTTGCATCACATTCAATCAAAAGATTTATCAAAGTTAGGTAAAGCAAGACAAGGTGCATTGGTTAATTTATCTTTTAGTTCATTGAATGCATTCTCTTGTTTTTCCTTCCATTCAAATTTCACATGCTTTTTAACAAGTTCATTTAACGGTGATGCTATGCTACTGAAATCCTTAATGAATCTCCTATAGAAACTAGCCAAACCATGAAAAGATCTTACCTCAATTGCATTGGTGAGTGTTGGCCATTCTCTGATAGCCTTTACATTTTCTTCATCAACTTGTACTCCATTCTTTCCATCTAAGAACCCTAGGAAGTTGACTTGGTCTAGACAGAAGCTGCATTTTTTGAAGTTGGCATAAAGCTTCTCTTCTCTAAGTTTAAGCAAAATTTTCTTAACGTGCAAAATATGATTATTCAAGCTTTTTGAGTAAACAAGGATATCATCAAAGTATACAACAACAAATTTCTCAATATAGTCTCTCAAAACATGATTCATTAGCCTCATAAAAGTACTTGGTGCATTTGTAAGGCCAAATGGTATCAGAGTCATGCCCTAAACTTAGCCATGACAATAGAATCATCAAATATCGAACAAAGAATTGTGAGCCTCGAAGGTGTAGTCAAAAGTGACTCAAGTGTCGAACAAAGGGTGTACTTTGTTCGAGGGCTCTGGAGAAAGGAGTTGAGCCTCGATTAAGGGGAGACTATTCGAGAGCTCCATAAGCCTCAGGGGAGGCTTATAGTCTACTTTGTTTGAAGGGAGGATTGTTGAGGATTATTGGGAGTGAGTCCCACATTGGTTAATTTAGTGGAAGATCATGGGTTTATAAGTGAGGAATACTATCTCCATTGGTATGAGGCTTTTTGGGGAAACCCAAAGCAAAGCCATGAGAGCTTATGCTCAAAGTGGACAATATCATACCATTCTGGAGAGCCAAGAAGCTACAACAAACCTTGTACACTTATATTCAAGCTATGGTGAGCTTCAAGAAAGAGATGCATTAAATGCACTTTAAGTTGCATTTCATGGACTCAGCTGAATTTATGGAACTAGTCCAAGGATGACTAATAAGCACATTTCATTCCTTGCACTATTTAAATATTTGTTTGTCATATTTAAGCTAGTTTTTAATATAGGAGTAAAGGTTATATTGTAACCCACATAGGTTACCATATTCCACCATTAACTATCCATTTTAATATTAGAGGTTATGGGTATTTTTCATTTACTAGCCAATTTAATTTGGGAGTTATGTGTCCCATAGGTTAAGGTTGTAAAAGCTATATAAAGCTTTTTTTTTTCTTTCTTTCTTTCCTGTAACTGATGGGCAAAATCCAATCAATTTACCAACACGAAAATTGATTTAGAAGATCTTAAAGAAGAACAAAGTGTTGATAAGATCCAGATCTAACACTTTATAGAACATAAGAAATGTATTTTTTTTTTGTTATATATTTTTGTGATAGAATATGAACATTCTACCCAAAATCGAAAAAAAAAATTATAAGAGAATTAAAAGAGATAAACGCAATGAAACATATATCCGATCTTGAGCGTAAGGCTCTGATACCAAATGATATGGAAATCAACCCAAGGGAAAGTATGGAACGGATTACCTTGATGATCAAGATCAAGAGTAAAGAAAACTCGTTTCTAAACTCGTGATTCGAATCACTCCACAAGAGGTTTGATCAATACCACTTGAATGACTCTAGCATGCAAGTTCTAAACACAAGAATTTGCAAAGAAAAAACTTAGCTCTCAACAAAGCTAAAATCGAAATTCTATTCTTAATTCCAAAATGTGATGTCTCTAATCAAAGAAAAGAAGGCTTTATATAGCCTTTACACCCTTAACCTATGTGACACATAACTCCCAAATTAAATTGACTAGTAAATGAGAAATACCCATAACCTCCATATTAAAATGGCTGGTTAATGGTGGAATATGGTAACCTATGTGGGTTACAATATAACCTTAACTCCTATATTAAAAACTAGCTTAAATATGACAAACAAATATTTAAATTATAATTAAATAGTGCAATGAATGAAATGTGCTTATTAGTCATCCTTGGACTAATTCCATAAATTCAGCTGAGTTCATGAAATGCAACTTAAAGTGCATTTAATGCATCTCTTTCTTGAAGCTCAACTTTGCACAACATATAAGGGAGATCTCCAACGTCATCTAGAATTTCCTTTGATGAGCTCACCATAGCTTGAATATAAGTGTATAAGGTTTGTTGTAGCTTCTTGGCTCTCGTCCTTGTAATTGGACCTTGAGGTATGGAAATTCCTTGGTCGTGGTTCATATCACCAAATGGCATAACGAGCCACTCATAAAGCCCAAACTTTGTTTTGAAAGTCGTTTTCTACTCATCTCCCACATGCATTTGAATTTGATGATAACCACTTTTAAGATCTATTTTTGAAAACAGATTAGCACCATATAATTATCTAACATGTCATCCAATCTAGGAATAGGATGTCGATACTTTACCGTTATCTTGTTGATGGCTCGACAATCAACACATCCTCCACATGCAATCTTTTTTGGGTACCAAAATCACAAGAACAGAACAAGGACTCATACTCTCTCTAACATAGTCATTACCCATGAGTTCTTCCACTTGCCTCTGAATCTCCTTAGTCTTGGTGGGATTGGTCCTATAGGCAGCCATATTTGGGAGAGTTTCCCCGAGCACGAAGTCAATTTGGTGTTCAATCCCTCTTAGAGGGGTAATCCCGTACATGCATCTTCATGTGGAAACATGTCATTGAATTCCTGCAAAAGAGACTTAAAAGCACTTGGCAAAGCATCATCAGTTTTTGGTTCTATTGGCAAGCACATTTCTTTGCACATAAGTACAAAATTTGGTTCTTGAGCTAACACATTCCTCATTTTCCCCCTTCTTATAACCAAACTCACATATTCTCTCTTTTCCTCAAAATCACTTTTTTTTTTCTTGGGTTTTCACTCATCCTTTGCCCCTCACTTTTCTCTTTTTTTATTTTTTTATTATTATTTTTTTTCATGTTTCTCTCTCTTTTACCTTACTTTCTTTTCTCCTCTCTTGTTCTTCATATTCTTTTTTTTCTTCTCTAATTTCAACGGGTCACATGTACTTCTTCGAATATTACTTTTTTTTTTTTTTTTTTGAAACTCGTATCGTTACATTTGCACTATTTTTAATATTAATTTTTGCTTTACCCTTATGAATATGTGCTCTATGAAGTGAACCATTTTATTATTGGACATTCTATTAGGAATCCCAGACAACAATGGTATGATATTATCCACTTTGAGCATAAGTTCTCATGACTTTATTTTTGGTTTCCCTAAAAGGCTTTATACCAATAAAGATGTATTCCTTACTTATAAATTCATGATTTTCCCCTTAATTAGCCAATGTGGGACTCTTCCCAACAATTCTCGACAATCCTCCTCTCAAACAAAGTACAGCATAGAGCCTCCTTTGAGGCCTATGGAGCCCTCAAACAACCTCCCCTTAATCGAGACTTGACTCCTTCTTTGGAGCCCTTGAACAAAGTACACCTTTTGTTTGACACGAGTCACTTTTGACTATATTTTCGAGGCTCACAACTTCTTTGCTCGACACATGATGATTCTATTGACATGACTAAGTTAAGTCATACCATGTGAGGAACCAAAAACTTCAATAATGGTATGATATTGTCCACTTTGAGCATAAGCTCTCATGACTTTTTTTTTTGTTTCCTCAAAAGGCTTCATATCAATGGAGATGTATTCCTTACTTATAAACTCATGATTTTTCCTTAATTAGCCAATGGGACTCCTCCCAACAATCCTCCATGAATTCCACAAATATCTCCGAACTTAAGACTAATCCTTTGACCCCCCCCCCCCCCCCCCCCCCCCCCCCCCCCCCCCCCCCCCCCCCCCCCTAAGAATTAATATATCTATTACTTAGCTTGGACCGAATGGATTTATGTACAATATTGATCGCACAACTTCAATGTCAAGACACGACTTCAACAGTAGCTATGAAGACTATGAATAAATTTGGTCCAGGTGGATTATTGGTAGTCATGAAATGTAACGACCCGTTTTTCAATGTCTTGAATCACAGATCACCATGTAGACTCCATGGTAAAAAGGGCGGCAAAAATTTTCTTTTGTAAAACGGGGGACAGAAGGAAATTTAAAATTTAAATATGCATTGAAGACTGACATAAGATTAATTAAAAGTACAAAATAGTATACACGGAGTCAATTCAAAATAGTTTATCATCATCGTTCGTGTGTATAACTAGGTTCCAAATGGATATTAATTACCATGCTACCATGATAACTAGGTTCCAAGTTATTTATTTATAACTAGGTTCCAAGTTATTTATTTATAACTAGGTTCCAAATAAATAGAATTACTACCATGCTACCAAATAAATATCTAACTTGATTAACTAGGTTTATCATCATGGTTTCAAATGAATATCCAACTTGATTAACTAAGTTTATCATAATGCTTCCTAATGAATTTTGCCCATTATCCTAATCGACCCCTACAATTATTACTTAAAATAAGCCATATGTAATGGATGTTGAATTTCCATTTGTTGGGACGTAGGCCATTGAATTTGCATTGTGTTATTTATGTACATTTTAATTTAGCATGTATACTTAACTTTTTTTATTTTTTATTTTTAATGTGCTCTATTTAAAAAAAAAAAAAAAAATTTGTTTAGGAATATAACACTCTATATAGCTGATTAATAAAATCAAGATATTATTTTAGGAAAACCCTGAATCAAAACATATAGAAGTATGATGAACCACTATTACTGTAATTCTTGTCGTATAAAATAATGTTCAACTGCTTGGGTTTTGTCTGAATGTTAATACCCTCTGCTGCCTTTGTCATAATGAGGATCGACGTTTTCTGTCATCCTGTTTATAGCTGATTTTTGTTTTCTGTTTTTTTTCATTAATTTTATGCTGCAGACCCTTCTTTAGTTTTACCTTCCTTAGTACGTCTTGTCTACTCGTCAAATGATAAAGTTCTAGCTTCAGCCGAGGAGGCTCTCGTTGGGGTGCTCAAGTATCATAATCAGAACATTGGAGCGATTTTTGTGCTACTTGACTGTGTTAGGTATTTTGCTTAACTACCTCTGTTCCCTCTCCCCAATAAATGAGAAGATGCATAAACTTTTGTTCATTTTTTTATCAACTTATTGGTTGTTAAGATCAAACTGGGATTTAAATGGGAGAATAATTTTCTTTATCGAGAATTTTGCATACAGTGAGAAAGAAATCCTGGTTCTATAGAAAGTGTTCTGGTCTAACTTTCTTGTCGTTTTTCTTTGTTCGAGAATGATAGACTAAAATTGACGTTAGTGGGTCTCTCTTTGTATTTGACACACCTAACTAAAAGCAAAGCAAGTATCAGGTCAGTATGAAGTTAAGTTGCCCCTATTGCCTATTTATAATAATAATAATAATAAGTTGCCTAGCCAACTATTGTTACATTCCCTTGTCTATAGGTTTGCTTTTATCAGGAGGCTTCCCTTGAGATTCCACGAGTATAGCAGACGGCTTCCGTCCTGTCATTCCATTTTCCCTTGGGTACCTAAGGTGCATATTCCTTGGGATACAATTGTATAATTGTGGGACAGCCTATCCAGCTAAACTGCTGGGGCATTGAAATATGTTGTTGGAAGTGTAGAGATGGACTCCGGTGCTTTCCAAATAAATTTTTATTGAACATCTATTTGCTTGATTCGAAGATATCAGATTTAGAGAATTATTTTCTTTGAGTAGGTGGTTCGGTTACCTTTTCTTTTGCTTCCCCTCTTTTTCGATTTATTCTGAGAGGCCTTCCAATCTGTGCATGTTTTCCATGGATATCCCAGTATGTTACCTATTACCATTTTCTACAAGGCCTCACATTAGAGTCTTTCTCTTGACAGTAAATGTTTGAGAGGAATCAATGATCTTCCATTCACTGTATCTAGGCAAGTGTACAAGGGCAAAGTAAAAAAACAATAAAGGAATATATGTCCAAGGTATTTTTACAATAATACAACAATAATATTAATAAGCATTTTACTGCTCCCCCTCGAGTTAGGGGCATACATGTGAGTTATATAAAAGATATTAGAGGGATAATCTATATGTGCTCCGTTTAAATCTTCCATAAGAATATCTCCTAAATGCTCTCTAGGCTTGACATATCCTTTGGACACCAAACCTTATTGCATTTTCTCACGTACAAACTGATAGTCGACCTCAATGTAAGTAGTCTGCACGTGAAATATTTGATTAGATGCGACATGAAGAGCTCCTTGATTATCACACCACAATTTGGTTGGTGTTATGATATCAAATCCCAATTCAATCAGAAGTTAGATGAATACTCTCTCCTCTCTTCTCTCCTTTCCTCCTCTCATCCTCCTCTGGATTTTTACTCTCCATTGCTGAATTTCATTTTTTTAACAAAACATAATTTCTCATTGATATAATGAATAGGAAAAAATATTCAAGGGTTGCTAACTCTCAAAGGGAATGAAAATAAAAGAAACAAAATACAAAATCTTGAACTTAGAAATGAACAATCTTCTATACGTGATGCAACATGGTATCAAAGGAAATAAGAAAATGGTAACTAAATACGAAGGATGGTGTAAAGAAGGAAACAAAAGGGGATCCAATCGTTAACAAAAATAACCCAGGTTCTTCTTTTCGTTTGGAGAAGTATACACCTTACTTTCCCTTTGTCTTCTGGGCTCTCTTTCTCTCATCTTCTTTTCTTTCATGTTTCCCATGAAAGTCCAGTTTCTCATCATAAAAAAAAGAGAATAATTTCTCTTGTTTCCCTGTGCAGTGATTTTGGCCTAAATGCAGCTCTTTCAAATACTGGGGGTAAAGGTCAAGGTATGTTTTTAACATTTGCAGCAGATACATGGCATTTCTCTTTTTCTTGGTATTGTGTTATGTTCTCCATATACGTACATGGCCTACATGGAAGGTTTTGATTTATGTAATTTATATATCTTTCATAACAAATCATCAGTTTTTATATATCTACATTTCTTTAGCTACTTGGATATCTTTTTCTGCAATTGCTTGGGCTGATTATTTGGTTAGCTTTCAAGTCATTTATTCTGATTCTCTGATCACTCGTAATCTTCATTTGTTTGAACAATTATTTCCTACATAAAAAAATTTGGGGAGGGAAAATTGGACAGTCGTTTGAGCAGAAACCATGCAATTGATCTTTGAAACTCATTGCCCCATTTATCTATTTTTTACTTCTACGTTATTTTAAATTTCAAAGGATGGAACTCTAATTCCTCCCAGAATAAACTTTTGCGTATCCTAGTTTACGTGCAGTCATCTATTTCATTCAAATCTTTTGAGCAGAACTTTATTTTGTTGATCGTGCTGGTCTGGCAATTACCATAGTTTATGAATTGACAAATATATATCTCTTCTACTACTCCACGTGTCAACAAAGTTTGAGTGTGAATGATCACCTGGGTACTATGGAATTATTCATGCCTTTCGACTTGTAACTTCCATTTTGTATGATACTTGTATCTTACATAGAGCTTTTGTCAGGATCAAGGTTGCAAAGTGATCGAGTGCTCAGCTTAATTCCTAAATGGTCTCACAGTGTAAGTTTTATGGGAAAAAACTGTGTGTGCGTGTGTGGATTATCTGCTAAACCCTTGTTTACTGGAAAACATTACAGAAAGTGATGATTTTGTTACTCTCTTCTATGACCCCTGCTTGAGCCAATGCATGATGGTCTCTGTTCAATATATATTTTTGCTTCCTTGGGTTAGTAATTTTTAAATTGGAAGGAAATTCATGTTGATATTGGTGGTATTTTTTAACAAAAAAACAATTTTTTATTGAATAAATGAAAAGAGAATAAAGCACAAGGGAGAAATAGAGAGCAAAAGGGAACACAATAAGAACAATTATAGAAACTCTATAAAGGACAAAATAAAAAGAAAAAAAAAGAAGAAAATAAACTCATACAACAAAAAAACACCGAGCAAAGAAAACGCTCAAAACAAAGAGAGACTTGCAAACATAAGATCCGGTAAAACCAAGCACAATAAAAATTGTAGGAATTTGTTTCGATTATTTTTTAAAAGATAATTCTTGTGGTTATTAGGAAGAATTTTACATCCTATATTGACTTGAAAATGGGTCTTGAGGGAATAGATGCTTCAAACTTTTTGCCTTCGAATTGTTCACTTGAAAAATTGAAACCTTCTTATTTGATTGTTAAGATACTCCCAAAAATTGAAATTATTGATCAATGAAGGTACAATATCACCACTTTTGTTCAGTAAAATATCAAAGTGGATGATTTAATGGAAATCATTTCTTTACTCATTCCATGCCGGAAATAATTTCCTTGAATAATCAAAGAATTATATTTGAATGTACAAAAAAAGAAAAAGTGAACCAAAAATTAAACATTACTATTACAAGTATAGGAAACCCTTGTGGACAAGAAGATAAAAAAAACTACAAGTTTGTACTTTAAATCATGTAAATAAAAAAAAAAAAAAAGAATATTCTTTGGTGTTGAGGGAATTGCATGTATTGAGATTTAAAAAAGAATTAATCTTAATCAAGTGAATTTTATTATATTCTTATATTTACGGTTGCCAGATACCTACAGAGAGGCACATTACATGATTTGTATGCTTCTAGTCGGAATATTATTGAAAATAGGAGTATATGGGTTTGTTTGAGTTATTACCTCACACCCATTTTATCTTTTCACGTGGGTTGATCATACTTCATAGTAGGCATAGTTGAGGCTTACCATTATGGGTTCATAGAAAGTAGAAGAAAACTCAATTTCATGATATCATCATGGGTTCAAAGAAAGGAGAAGCAAACTCAATTTCGTGAGGGGTCTCAAAGAAACAACATGCATGGTATTTCGTAGCTTTCCAAAAGTGTTGTAAAAGATGGAATGAACGTTAATTTTGGGGAAGGAAGTTGTACTTGTACATTTGATTCATATTCGATCAAGTCTGGAGATGTTTATGTAGTAGAACAAATTTAGGAGGTGTCTATATGTCAGAGGATTTAAATTGAAAGAAATGAATATGAAAATCCATGGTTTCTTAAGAAATTTGTTTGATTGGGAGTTGGAGTGAACCAATTTGTTCAAGGTCTAAGATTCCATGAGATCAAATAATTCTAGTGATGTTTCAAGTGGAAACTGGACAAAACAGGGGAGTAGAAAGGCAAATCAACCATTACAGCTCTTCAACCTCGGCTTAACTCCCCTGATCATGATGTTTGTAAACTAATTTCGTAAGGAAAGAATCTGAAAAAGACATTTTCTTTTGGACAATGGCTCATTAACAATCAAAACGAACTAGAAATGACCAAAAAAGAAATCCTCAGCTCTTACTTTCCCTCCCAAGTTTGTGTGATGTGTATTAGCAATGAGATAACAATCATGATGCTTCTCTTTTTTCATTCTTGTTTTGCAATTTTTTTCTTGTTTGTATGAAAAATATGCAATATCTTCCAGTTGGTTTTCTCATTTGTTGTTAATAAGTCTGCATCAACTGTCGGAAGAGAAATAATGGGTTGGTCGATTGTTTTGTAATTTCCCAGGTTCAAGATTGGAAGTTCTTGATAGGATCGTTGATTGATAAGATGTTTGCAGAACCATCTAGCGCAGTTCTCGTTAGATTCCTGAGTATTATAAACGAGCACTTGGTGAAGGCTACTGATGTGATCCTAAAGCGTATTTTGTCGTATGTGAAAGGACAAAAAGAGTACGTAACCTCCTACAAGCCTTACTTCACACCCTTTAGTCTTCCATTAACGAAAATAGAAAATTTAGTATCAAGATACAATTAAACTCCATGAAATGTTGTCTGGTTGAAATCTTTATTCTCAAAAATCTCTGAGAAGAAATTTCACTCGCAGGTCCTATATTTTTATAGTTACCCATTGGAATTTTAGCATATATTTTTTTTGTAATCCTCCCAAATTACAAAAAAAAAAAAAAAAAAAAAAAGAAGAAAAAAAAAAAGAAGTCTGAAGTCTTGGGCTTTCTCCACGTCTAGCTTAACGATTATTAGAAATGAAAACATCCCCATGTCATTCTACTTTTTATCTTTATGTTTTTCTTCCTTTTGTGTGGGAATAGCAGAGAGAATCATTTTTAAAATTGTTAAAATTTTGATATAATTTTAATTTAGGTTAAAATACCATTTTGGTTCCTGTGTTTTGGGTTCCATCCATTCTAGTCTATGTACTTTCAATTGTCCAAATTTAGTCCCTATCCTTTCAATAAATCTTAAATTTAGCCATTCATTTGGCATCTTTGGCATCTTTGGTTACGTTATTGTCCAAATAATAAACCATTCATTTGGCATCTTTGGTGCTTTTTGGTTACGTTATAGACTATTAGAGTCAGTTTGAAGGAAGATTTTGCAAGGTTTCAGTTTAGAGGAAATGTACGGACATGTTGGATTTTTTAATGTTGTAACTTGCTTGGTTTTCTTTTTCTATTAAAGGTTTTTGATATTATTCCATTGTTCTTAATTCAATTCACTTTGTATTTACTTTCTCAATAGGATATCTTGTCCACTCCTTTTCATACAATCTCATACACAATGATACAAACACATATTCCCTTATTTCTTACTAAAGAAGAGAGAGACATACCCCTCAATATTTTTAAATTGAATGGTATGCAAAGTAGCTTAACGGTTCCATTTTGAATGGCTTTATAAATATCCACCTTATTTATTTTCAATTTAAACCCATGAAATATAGTTTTTTTTAAGAGAAGGGAAACAATTTCCATTGATGAATGAAATAAAAGGAGCTTATAGGCTCTCAACCGAAAGGTGAATTACACTAAAGATCTCCAAATAGAGATCAGAGAAGATAGGCTATAATTTTTAAGTGGGTGAGTATCTTTACACCAATACATAGCATGAAAAAAAATTAACCCATGGAGTATTATACTTAACGAGTACTGAGTAAATTTAATATATTTTTTGTGACAGGATTGATGAAAGCTTCTACACTAAACGAGGGAGCCAAAATGAAGATATCTCTCCAAGTGTGCAGCAATCTCTATTTGAGCGTCTTTGTCCACTACTTGTTATCAGGATGCTTCCCCTTGAAGTTTTTAATGACCTGAGTATGTCTGTCATGTATGGGCAGCTTCCTAAACGAGCAATTAGTAATGGTATGTTGTAGTATTTATGTTTGTTCTTTTTTCTATTTCCTTGTGTGCTAATTGAGTTTAATGGTTCGTCGTTCAATTTAGATTATTTACCCGTTCATTATTTATTCATTCAATTTTCTGGAATGCCAAATAATTATTTAGATGAGTCTCAGTCTGATATTGTGTAGTTAAATTTCATCTCTGACATCTCTAGTCTACCTATGCTATTAAATTTTCGGCTCAAGTAATGAGGATTCCGTTTAACCTTAACCATATATATATATATATATATATATATATATTTATATTTATTTATTTAGATCATTTCAGATCTTGATAGAATTAAGAATTCAGTTTAGGCATCTGTTGTGAGTCCTCCAGGATTAACAATTGGGCATCCTTTAATCTTGTCATACTTCCAAGCAGGCTTCGTTTTGGAAAGCCATCTTGGATAAGGTCGAAAAATGTCTCGTCTCAAGAAAGGGGTTCTTTGAGGGTAGGTTGACTCTTATTCAGTTTGTGTTTAGGATTCCTGTATCCATTAATAAGAGTTTGGGGAATGTTATAAATACTTTTTGTAGGAGGGTAGAGAAGGATGGATGTCCCCATTTTATTTGTTGGGAGGTGAGGTAAGATCAATTGACCATGGAGAGCTAAGCAATGCAATTTGAGACTTCTTAATGAGGTCCTATTTGCTGAATGGGTATGGCATTTTCTATTAGAACCAAACAACACTCGATGACATAAGCTAATTGTCCGCAAACACGTCTGTCACTCTTTCGAGTGTGTCTCATTTGGGATTTAAAGGCATATTCAGAGATCCCTTGGAAACTAGCCTTTTCTGCTCTAGTCTTCCCTTGAGAAATGGTTTGTTGAGTTGGGAAGATAGGAGGTTGGTGGATGACCCCCTTACTATCTTATTCCTTCATCTATACCACCTCTCTTCGTTGAGATTGTATCATATGGCTTCAATCATTTTGTGTTTGGAAAATTCTTATATGTGCTTAATTTCAATTTTCATTGTCCTCCTTTTAATAGGGAGTCATTGGACATATTGCACTTCTTTTTTTCGGAGACTTCCATCTTCACTTGGATAGTAGAGATATTAATTTTGGGTTCCCTAATCCACTGAAGGGTTTTCTTCCAACATTTTCTGTCTCCTTTTGGGTATCCATCATACCGTTAGAAATCCTTTTTTTTCCGCATCTTGTGATGGAAAAATTCTCAAGAAAGTTAAGTTTTTGCTTGAAAAGTCTTACATGGGAGAGTCAAGATTAGGACCATATTCAGAGTCATTCTTCCTTCGTGATGTAGCCACATTGATGTATTCTTTGTCAGGTGCATGGGGATTTGTGTTGTATCTTTTGAAGATGTACGTTTGCTATCTCAATCTGGAACTCTTTCTTGGAGACATTTGGTGTTTGCTTGTCTTATAATAGCGACTGTTGACTTATGAATGTGGAAGTTTTCGTCTGCCTTTTCTTCAAACGAGTTAAATTCTCTTGCATGCTAGTTCAAAAAAGAGGTTGGATGACTATCTTGATGAAGGCTTTGGTTCTTTTTGTGGAGGATGAGGATCGTTAGCCAACCTAATGAAGTTGGTGTTGTGTGTGTCACGGTTATGCTTATCCAAGGCATGTTACCTATGGCCGCATGCCCGTTGCATGCCAAACCCTTTGCTTTGTATCACTTTATTGCTTTCCTTTATCGTTTTTTGATGTATAGTTTCTTTTTTGTATTTTCTAAGTGTGTGACATTTCAGCAGGATCATGTCTACGTCCTGTAGACCTAAAATGCCTCAAAATGTACTATAGGAGGATGCGACTAGTCGTCAATTCTTCCTACCCGAAGTTATATGCTATCTAAGTCGTCGTGTTGCCTTTCTTGCTTATAGCCTATAACATTGCTTTCAACCTTCCGGCTTTCAAACTCTCTTTCGATAATCTCTCTGTCCCCGTTTCCTAAAAACTTTCTTCTCAAACGGGGCCAGAGGCTTGAGATTTCAAGTTGACTGACTCACTCGGTGCTGAGAGTGAGTGCCGCACAATTGCTTGTGAACATTCCGAGGGGGTGCGATTGTGACATTGCGCATGGGCTGTCTAATGGAAGTCCAAAGGTCCTTTTTCCTTATTATCTAGATGAACTGAGCTTGCCAGATTACTTTGCTCAAGTTGTTGGCATCTCGGGTTTAGAAGGGTTAGAAGCTCTGAGAAGCTTTAAGATTCATTCCTTTTGGGAATTTTTTCTGCTGGTTTGCTTTTCTGTTTGGATGGTTCTCGGAGAGTTTCTTTAGTTGTCTTCTTCGTTGCTCGGTCTCTTTAGTTTGTTGGTGGTTTTTTTTGGCTTTTGGCTTTACAGTTTTTTTTTTTCCTTTCTTTTTCGCTGGTTAGTTCATTGTTTTGGTTAGCTTTCTGTTTTGGTGGCTTCCTTTTTGGCCTTCTTTTGGTGGTGGTTATTTTTTAAATAAAAAAATTAACTTTATTATTATTATTATTATTATTATCTGAGGTTGTTTCTCTGAACCTTTTGCATCTTTTCATCTATCGATTAAAAATCGTTTCTTGTTTTGTTTTAAAAGTATCAATATACATTTCCTATTCTAGAAACACCTATATCACCCCATATGTGTACTTAAAGTTTGAATTACTTAGTTTCATGGTCTGCAGATATGGACATTGTTGATCCTACGTGTGTTGCGGTGCTCTTATTAAACAGGTTAATGGAGAAGATAAATCTTTTTTAATTCTTTTTTTTCGGGGGGGGGGGGGGGGGGGGGGGGGGGGGGGGGGGGTGAGGGGGTTGGGGGTGTGGGAGTACCTATGTGCCTGATGTTTTCTACCCGATTTTACAGGGCCTTTTCCAAGTTTGAATTTGATGATGTACGGAAGCTGGCTGCTGAGCTGTGTGGGCGCATTCATCCCCAGGTATACCACTACAGTTACTGATCTAGATTGTTATCAAGATGTACAATTGCCAAAACATGTGGATGATGTTTTCTTTAATATCTTCTATTGCATGATGCTTGATATTAGACAAGGAGTTCTGAACATATGTATCTCTGATTCTCGTTGGTTTTAGTTAAACAGTAAGAATTCTCCAAAGTATGACATTTGTAGCTACTCTTGACTATTCCACCTTCATTCTTAATAGTGTCATATTTCTAAAGGCAGAGGGCACATTTTGAATATGACATGTACATGAGGCTACTAGCCTTGTTTGAAAAGCGTAGGTCTGATCAATTATGGAGTACATTTATTTACGTTCTAGCATCTATTATGTAATTCCTTGGAAATCTTTCTTTCTTAATTTCACCTTTCATTTCATTGTCTTTTTGGGAATATTGTGGCTGAGCACTTACTTTTTTCTTCTGTTTGAGTACTGGTTCAGAATGCCTTAGGATTGTCGTTTTAAATATTGTGATTGTACATAACATTATTTTATGGTCTCATCTCTGCATAGAACTTAAAAGAAGGTTCTATGTGAAGCCATGGGTTTGAATTCATATAAAACTATAGATTCCTTCATTCATTTCCCTGAAAGTATGAAATTACAAAAGTAGGTATTCTCAGTGCCAAAGGAATTACAAAAAACTTTTCCAATGGACTATGAGAGAAGTGAGACTATAATTGTGAGATCCCACATTAGTTGGAGAGGAGAACGAAGCATTCCTTATAAGTGTGTGAAAATCTCTCCCTAGCAGATGCGTTTTAAAACCTTGAGGGGAAGTCCGAAAGGAAAAGCCCAAAGAGAACAATATCTACTAGCGGTAGGCTTGGGCTGTTACAAATGGTATCAAAGCCAGACATTGGGCGGTGTGCCAGGGAGGACGCTGGGTCCCCAAGAGGGGTGGATTGTGAGATCTCATATCGGTTGGAGAGGAGAATGAAGCATTCCTTATAAGAGTGGAAAGCTCTCCCTAGCAGACGCGTTTTAAAACCTTGAGGGGAAGCATGGAAGGGAAAGCTCAAAAAGATAATATATGCTAGCGGTGAGTGGGCTTGGGCTTGGGCTGTTACAATAATTATGAAATTAAGGAGGGAATATAACAAGAGAGCAAAGAAAGATGCGTGTTCTCAAGAACAATAAAAAAAGATCTGTGAATTGGTCTTCAAATGTGCTGACAAATTTTTTCCCACCAAATGGACCCAAGGAAAGCACGGATGAAATTTAACCACGTGATTTCTTTTTTCTTGCAAAAAGGATGACCAATCAGTAATGATTCCAGTAGTATCTCTGGGTCACCTGGGAGAGCAGTGGACCAATAAAAAGCCAGTAGGATGTTCTTCTGAAGGACATCATTGGGTTTTATGCATCCATCACTTAGAGCCCATATGAAAAGTTCAATCTTCTTAGGGTATTTTCCCCCTCCAAAGATAAGTGCATAGGATCTGTAAGATTGAGCCCCTCTGGATGTGATGTTACTGCTAATGGATTTGGTTGTGAAAGTTCCTCTAGGATCAATTTTCCATTTCCATAAATCATCATAATTAGCCCGAGGGATTTGTGGAAGGAGGAATACAATTAGACCATCTGCTATCTCCTCTTCGTCTAGATTATGCCTCTGTATTGACCTGAATTTCTAAAATCCAAGATTGACCCGGATTTGTTACCATATGCATACTTACATCATTTAAAGTGGAAAAAATGAAAACATGCACGTCGCAACTCAAACATAGTACAGAGTTCCCTTAAAAGTTCAATCAAGAGCATACTATATTTAATTAAAATAATAGAAAAGCTTCACAATCAATAACAAAAGTTTGTAATTTAAAAATGAAACAGATGTCTAGGAAGATTTTTAAATTAAAGTAAATAAGTGAAAGATGCGGAAGATGAAATCGACACAACAACAGTTGCCCATGGCCACAAGCACTCCCTCTCGTCTCGGCCATCGTACACCTTTGCCTTTACCTGAAAATATTTTTAGAAAAGTCGAATATTAAAGATACTTGGTAAGAACCTCCCTCAATCACATAGATATAAAACAATCAAACCACGATTCTGCACACGAAGATAGGTAATTTCCCCTAAGGCCACCCCACATAATCCAAAGTAATTTCCATGCACATAGCTAGGTAAATTACTACAATTTTCAGGCACACTTAGGTAAATTACCTCAAATTTCATGCACACAGCCTAGATAATTATCTTATATTCTATGTAATTCAATGCACACCACTACATAATTACTACAATTCCATGCACTAGCTCCATGCACATAGCTAGGTAATTGTCTTACTAAAACTACTTACACCACAGATATCTAAAGTAATTTTCATGCACACAGCTATGTAAATTGCTACAATTTTCATGTACATGGCTAGGTAATTACTACAATTTTCATGCTTACAAGTAGGCAATTGCCTTACGTGCACATACATCTAAAAGTGTCATATAACACTTGTAAATACTATTCACATATATGCATAACATCTCAACCAATCATAGTTCAGATCACATATCAATAAATGCATACATATCCAACAGTTAGAAAAGCATTTAAAACGTAGTCATCCAAAAAGGTAATGCCTTACGTGGAATTCAAGCCAATTGGCAAGCTAATTCCACTCCAATCCTCAATTTGGAAAAAGTACCGCTAATTCCCTATATCTAAATCACCTAAGTCAGCCAGGGCTGGCTGCTGAGTTTTGGTGATTCCATACTCCAATCCTCAATTACGAGGCTTGTTCGTTCTGATTATCCAGGGTTGGCAAATAGATATATAATAGGTAGGTGAGTTCATGAGTGGATCGTATGAGCGTTAGGCAGGTGCCCTTGGATAATACGAACATGATGTTTTTGCTATCTAATGTAAGTCAATTATGTTCTAATTTTCCTGACGTCCTTGTTTTCTCTAGGTGCTTTATCCTTATGTTAGCTTGGTACTAGAAGATGCAGTGGAATCTCACAATATACCAGGAATAAAAGCCTGCCTTTTTTCAATGTGCACGTCCCTTGCGGTAATTAATTTTCTGTCAACATTATCATGTCCATGGAAACCTGCTGTTTTACATTACGACCTTTGCATATTCTCATCTATTTGGACAACAGCTACTGAATACAGTTTCTGTTGGTTTATAGGTAAGAGGCGAGCTTATGTTTTCACATTTCGACATATTTGAAATTGTAAAAACCTTGGAAGTAGTTCTATCATGGCCGTCTCAGGATGGGGATGAAGGTATGCTTACATATTATCTGGATTTTTCTTCTTCGTTACTCTACAGTATCCTGGTCTCTGATTTATTTACTTATCAGTTTCCAAATCACAACATGGGTGCATTGATTGCATGGCTTTGATGATATGTGCTGAATTACAAGCTCCGAACTCATACTGCACCTCCAATTTGGAGAAAATTGACCTTGATAAGAAGAAAGGTGACTGATTTTCCTATGTAAGGTATATTATATACTAGTTCTTGTGGATTTCTGACCTTACGAGCTGAACGTACAGGGCATGCCTCCGTAAAAGGTTCGATTCTGGGTTATGTGATCCATCAATTAATAGATGGTAGAAAAGAACTAGTTTCAACCTATGATTTGGACCAGAAGTACAACAACACAGCCGACAATTCTACTCCTGTATCCTTTCGCCTCTGCATGGCAAATGTGCTCATCAGTGCCTGCCAAAAGCTTTCAGATTCGAGGAAGAAACGATTTGCTAGAAAATTTCTTCCTCGTCTCATTTCTTTTGCCGAGGTTACTTTATTATCTGGTTTGATTGATTTTTTGTGTTTCCATGTTCATTTTTTTGGGATTCTCATGAGGGTGTCAAATGTTGTAGGTAACAAGTACACAGGTAGATATTAGAGCTGCATGTATTGGAGTCATCTTTTCAGCCGTATATCATCTGAAGTCAGCTATTCTACCTTATGCTAATGATATTTTCAGAGTCTCAGTAAACGCTCTGAAAAGTGGGCAAGAAAAGGTACACAATTAGACTTAAATGAGAGATGATGCATAGTAGTTTTAGTAAATGCTGTTTTTATTCTATTCATCATAATCATAGCACCAGACTTTTGGCTGTTTATTTTCCCCCTTTTTTTTTTATAAGAAACTTAATATTCCTTAAAGATGGTGAAGAACAACATAGATGTCTGGGGTAGATATAACCTAACCCCATCCAAAGCAAGGCTAAAGGAATACTATGGAGGGAGAGCCTTCTAATGATTAATAATCTTAATCATTAGAGGACTTTAGTTACAAATGATTCTCTCTATGAGATCCCACATCGGTTGGGGAGGAGAACAAAACATTTTTTATAAGGGTGTGGAACCTTTTCCTAGTGGATGCGTTTTAAAAACCGTGAGGCTGACGACGATACGTAACGGGCCAAAGTGGACAATATCTACTAGCAGTGGGCTTTAGCTGTTACAGTTGGTATCAGAGCCAGACACCGGATAATGTGCCAACGAGGATGCTGAATCTCGAAGGGGAGGTGGACACCAGGTGGTGTGCTAGCAAGGACGTTGAGCTACGAAGGGGGGTGGATTGTGAGATCCCACATCGGTTGGAGAGGGGTACGACATCGATTGGAGAGGAACGAGTGCCGGCGAGGATGCTGGGCCTTGATGAGGGGTGGATTGTGAGATCTCATGTCGGCTGGGGAGGAGAACGAAGCATTCCTTATAAGGGTGTGGAAACTTCTCCCTAGTAGACGCGTTTTAAAACCGTGAGGCTGACGGCGATATATAACAGGCCAAAGCAGACAATATATGCCCGTGATGGGTTTGAGCTATTACATTCTCGGCTGCTTATTATTTGTTCTGTTAAGGATAAAGAATGTATTTTAATATGTGGTTGCTTTTTTACTCTGTTCATCAGGAAAGGATGGCTGGTGCTAAGCTGATGGTATCCCTCATGTCAAGTGAAGATCCAATTTTGGACTGTATTTCTGGAGAACTACTAGAAGCAAGAGATGTGCTGTCGAGTGTATCTTCTTTAGATCCTTCAATTGAGGTCCAACAAATTTGCCAGAAAATGCTCCAATGTTTGCTTTCTCCATGAGTTCGTATGCGTTGTTCATCTTTCCCATATGGCGATAGGAATATATTTAAGATGGGATTACTGTAAATTCTTATGAAATTAGCATTGTATTTGATGTTCTTTACATATATATATATATGGTGCATCAAAACACTTTTGTTTTATAGGGAAATCTTGTGGACTATTCCAAAATTTCCGTTGGGTTGGTAACTTGACCAACCCAAATAGAGTTCACAATCTAGCCCAATCCAACACTCTATAATAGAGTTGGACAATCTAGCACCCTAATTTCGAGTTGAGTTGGGTTGAGTTGTCAAGTTATTTTCTTTAATTATTTAAGAAAATTCTATCTATGTATGTATTACATTAATAATTAAATCTCATAAAGTTTAAATATCAGACATTTACAATTTATAACATATCACAAACATCGGTTACAAAGATCTAATATTTTTAATCTTTGTAATATCCTTAAAAGCATGTAGGGCTGAGTTGAGTCGTAAGCTTGTTTTGGGTTGACCCGACCAAAAAAAAAGGTCAAAAATCAACTCCCAAACTGAAAAAAAAAAAATCTAACCCGATTGAATAGTCTGAGTTGAGTTGGTTAAGATAAGTTCTCGGGTCATATGAATACCATTAGTAATTAGACATTGGCATATGATTATTAAAATATTTTGCAAGAGAAAAAGAAAAAGTATTCTTGGAGAAAAAGCAAAATATTTCCTGTAATAAGAATTAAAATATTATAAATGATGAGCTTCACTCCACCAAACGCTACTTAATTACAAAACTTCTCCATTTGACCTCTTTTTAAACAAAACCAGAGCAGGAAATCCCTTCCAATGGGCTCTCATTTCTTCAATCTTCCCACTTATTTCAATTTCGATAAACAATAGTTCGTCCTTCATCTTCGATCTTCAATTGAAATCCTTCGCAAGAAACTCCGTCAATCTTTTGTAGTTTTTTCTTTTTTCTTCTTTTGATCTCTGATCCAAGGAAAGCTCCAATGCTTCAGCTGTTCTTCGCCGTCGCTTTCTCGGCAGCGCCATTGACGTTCTATGTGCCGCCGATTCGGAGCCTAAATCTGTTCATCGAAACTCTGGAAGATCTTTTCCGTCATACAGCCACTCATACGCACAGAGCTTATCCTCGCTTTCGCCTTGCCTTCTCACGCGTCTTCGGCTCTGTATTCCGCGTTTCGTATTCCAGGTAGATTCCGTTTGATTCTTCTTCAAGTCGAGCGGATTATTTGAGGCTCTTGTTTTGCTACTGCTGGTGCTTTTGTTTGATTTTGGAGATTCGATCGATTCGATCGATTCGTGTTGTTAAATTTGTTTTTTTGGATCTTGAATCTTGAATCTGGAATGTTGAATCTCTCTTCGCTGTTGTACATGGAATTGAAATTTTGTTTTGGAATCATTCGTGATGGTGGATTTTCGTTTCATTTCGTTCTTACTTCGATTCTGTTTCCGATCCGCTTTAAGAGCTTTGGATTGTTTAGACTCTCTGTTTTGTTTTCCCCTTCACTTTCTTGCAATTTGTTGAAATCGATTCAACTTTGTTCATCTCTGCTTAGTTAACTCACGCTTTTCAGCCTTACCAAACCGCATGAGGCAAGAACACGCACCTCTCCAACTCTTTTTTTCTTCCTTTTTCTTTTCACTCAAAATCGGTCATTATTTATATATATTTTTGGAGGATTATTTAAAATTAAAAATAATTTGATATAAAATAAGATAATAAGGTTTGGATTTTGAACTCTTTAACATTATTAGATTTTAGTTTTTGGATTTTTCAAATATCTTTTTCTTTTTCAATATTTCAAAAAATAAAAAATAAAAAATATCTATTTTAATGTCTAATTTCATAAATAAAAAAAAAGGAAGTTATTTTGGATAATGTTATAATAATGTTAAAGAGTTATGAAAAAATATTATTTTAAATCATTGGATTTTTTTTAAAAAAAATATAAATTAAAATGTAATGACATGCCTATAGTAACGGTTTTATATTTAGATTAAACAAAAGAAAAAGAAATAGAGTCGTTACATACACTCTCGACTGTCTGATTATTATTAAGCATCAGATCTTGAGTTGAGGTAGAAGCATTTTAAATATCCCAAACATAAAACTAAAATGCTAAAATATTATTATAAGATTTTTTTATTAAAAATTAAAAAGTTGTACACTTGACCTGTGAGATCCCACATCGATTAGAGAGGAAAATGAAACATTCTTTCCAAGGGTGTGAAAATCTCTCCCTAACATACGCGTTTTAAAAAATGCGAGGTTGACAACAATACGTAACAGGCCAAAAAAGACTATTTACTAGCAGTGGATTCGAGTTATTACAAATGGTATTAGAGTTGAACAACGAGTGGTGTGCCAATGAGAACACTAAGTCACTAAGGGGTGGGGGGTCTCACATAGGTTGGAGGGGGAACGAAACAATTCTTATAAGGGTAGGGTGTGAAAACCTCTACCTAACAGCTTAACGAATCTTCAAAACAATTTATTACAAAGATTTTCCTCTTGTTATTAAAGTTTTTATGAATTCAAAAGCAGTTTTTGAAAAAGTGCACTCTCAAAAGTTCTTATGGGTTCTTATCATCTTAACTACAAATTTATGGAGAGATTGAAACATTTTGCCTACTCCAACCCTGACATGGCTTGCATTTAAGAAGGTGGGACAAATAAATTGTTTAAATTCCTATGAATTAAATGCTGAAATTATTAATATTGATATTGACATAAATTATTCTCCCTACAAATTTCAAAGAAAAAGATAAGAACACTATTGTATAATTGTGGCTAATAATCTTCCAACACCTTCATTTTTAAGCAATTAATGGCCTACCAACCTTCCTCTTTAAAATGTAATGTCATAAGCTTTGAATTATTATTATTTTTTATAATGTTCCAATAATTCTAATTTTTTAAAGTTTATTGCATACATTAATTAAATTTGAATAGTAACAATTACATCATACGCCACGGATGCACCTGAAGTACTAAACATACATGTATTAGTTTGGTAATGGTGGGAGCAGCAAACTTGGATTCGACAAGAATTTTATTTTTTGGGGGTACAAAGAGGGAATTGGGCCAAAAAATGGATAGGGATCAAGACACAGTCGGACATTGTGAGATCCGACATTGGTTGGAGAGGGGAACGGAACATTGCTTAGAAGGATGTGAAAGCTTCTCTCTAGTAGACGCATTTTAAAACGTGAGGCTGATGGCGATATGTAAGGGGTTGAAGCAGACAATATCTACTAGCATGAACTTGGTCTATTACAAATCTAAAGGGGTGGATTGTGAGATTCCGAGTTAGTTGGAGAAGGGAATAAAACATAAGTGTAATGGAACCTCTCTAGCATTCCTTATAAGGGTGTGAAAATCTCTCCCTAGTAGACACTTTTTAAAACCGTAAGGCTGGCGACGATGTATAACGAGCCGAAGTGTATAATATCTACTAGCGGTGGCCTTAGCCTGTTACAGGCGTTGATGGTTGACTCAAGTGCCCCTGAACCGTGGCAAATAGTCTCCTACTACACGGCTCACTAACTCTGCCTCCATTTCGTGCACAAGAATGGATCTTAGCCAATGACTCGCTTAAGTAGCGAGATTTGAACTTCACCGTCGTGAAAGGCCTTTGTTATTCGCACCATAAAAGACAACATCTTGTGCATATAAAACTAAAATTTGAGTGGAAAGATTTATGGCCACACAAAATTCACTATATAATATGATTTGAGTGCAAAAATTTGTGTCCACACACGTTTTCCTTCATTATTTTTTTCCTTTTTCCTTTTATAAATGAAATTGGAATAAAACAATGATATAAATCCAAGAAACTCTATTATTGTTGGATGCTTCACTTTTAATTTATTGTAAATATTCAATTTTATCTTTTAATTATTAAAGTTCTCACTTTCAAGAACTATATAAAAAAATGATAAATCATTTACATATTTGGACATATTAATATATCGCTTCGATACTGTTTGATAGTTAAAATTTAACATACTAAAATCTGACCCGTTGATTAAAAAAATTGTATAAAATTAGACTCAAGCTTTTCGAGTATATTTACATCTTTTTAGGTTCCAAGCGTTAATATTGATTTAAGATTATGAGTTACGATTGAGTTGAGACATTTGTGAGTAAAATGAGAGTTTACCTTGTCGTTATGGATAAAATTAGGTAAGGGTTTTCTCGTTGGATAAATACTGCTATTGATTTTAAAAATCGTTAGCTGTGTATGCATGTGGTTGTTTATTGAATTGTATGTTTGTTGTGCATCCTTAATTTTTTTTTTTTTTGAAAGTGTTATCGAACCTACCTTTTTACATGAATTGAATGATACGTTATAAAATAAATTTGTGGTAATCACGCATTCTTTGGGTTGGTAATTAGCAATCAAGGTCGCCACAAGAGGTGGTCAAAGAACGTATGTGGTGAGTTTATGCATTTACTTTTTGGAAGATCCGAGCCCTGACTAGGATTAATTATCCAATTATTTCTTAAAAGCTCAAACTTCCGAGATTTTATCCAAGGTTTTCGCTGTTGAATTTTAAGATGATTTAAAATAAATAAAAAATATAACTTAGAATAAATATAAAAGAATATAATAAAAAATTAGAAAAATTTGTCAAACTCAATCCGAAAGGAAAAAAGGGTCATTTAGACTCCAACGAGAGGTCTATGAGAGCCCGAACCTGATTTCTAAGGATGAAAAAAAAGGAAAAAAGAAAATAAAAGGTGAGGGTTAAGGTTTTGAGGGAGACGGGTCATTTTGTAGTTAATTATGCACTCATACAAACTATTTTCTCATTATTTACTCCATTTGTTTTAATTATCAAGCATGAATGGTTCAACATGAAAAGAATATCAATTTGCACAAGCATGATGGTGTAGCAAATCTGGAAACAACACTGTTGACAAATCTGGAAACAAATTGCTGACCTGATGCTGAAGTAATTTGGAAAGCAAACTGTTCGGAGATGACATGAAAATTTTAATCCACGTCACAATTCACGTGGGTCATTAACTACCCAATTAAAAACATGGTAGGTGCAAGATTTTATCCATTCTCAGCCCTAAAAGGTAAGAAACAAACAATATAAGAGGAAAAGGATACCTAAAGAGAGAGAGCCACATTTGGGAAGCAAAACTCGGAATAGACCGTCTGTTACTGTGAAACCAGAGAAGAAGAAGAACCTTAATCCAGCAGTTGTGACAGCAGAAGGAAAAGAACACCTAGAATGATTGATTAGGGCAAAAAGGTGGACGTGAGAGCTCAAAGGAAGGAAACTTCCATTGAAGAACAACAACAAAGCTTGATAACTCTCTAATTCCTTACTCTCTTTTCTTATTCTATCGATTTTATATGATTGAGATGTGGGTTCCTCTATTTTAGTTTGTATGGAGAGCTAAACTTTATAGGGGAGGCGAGAGAGCTTTATATAGTTGAAGTATGTTGACGGTGTGATTTTAGTTTATTAAAGAGTTGTTGTTAATGATTTGTCTGTGTGTTTAATTAGCTACTTTACCTATATAGTTGTTCTCTTATTTGGAACGGGGGAGGGAGCAATGAAATTCTCTTTAATACTCTAGTTCCATTATAAAAATACTTGAAGGGAATAGAATGGTTAGAAATAATTTTTCTCGTACAACCTTGTTAATGGAAATTAAAAAAACGATTATGGAAATAATCACTATGCATGACCCTCGAAAGTGGGCTTGAGAATCAATTAAAAGGAACTAAAATCTACCACAAAACTCAACAACTTATCTATTTAATCTTTCCTACTCCAACCTTTCTCGTTATTGGTTTTCTCATTATTTTTTTTGTTAATTTTTTTAAATTAGTAAAATCACCCCGCCCAATTGAATGTTACCTAAAAACCCACTTAATTTCCAGCAACAAAAGTAATAAAAAAGATAGGTTCTCTACACTTATTATTTTTTACTTGTGATAGTGTATACTCGCACTTATTCCTATGAATTTTACATCATTTTATTATATACATCCATCCGCGATCAGAGAGTAGAGAGAAAAATAAAATTTTGCTCCAAACGGTGGTTTAGAATCGAAATTTTGTCGAAGATCCTTCACAAGAAATGTCAAAGTCAATTTTGGTTTGACGGATCAAACATCGACAAAGATCCTTCACAAGAAAAATAACACAAGAAATGTCAAAGTCGAAGATCCTTCACAAGAATCGAAATTATATACATCTATTTCTCTCTAAAAATAATTTTTTTTTGTAAGACGGATCAAAACTCTACAATTTTGGTGAAGAAACCAAGTTGATTTGAGTTACTTAGAAAAAGACATGTATCAAACATCGACAAAGACATGTGTTGGCTATCGAGGGAGGAAGCGTGGTTAGGCTAGTATGGGATGCGTGTTAGCATTTGGTTGGCGCACGCAGACCTGAGGGGCGACCCAATCTGGGATACGACCCATGGCCCGTGACCCATCCGAGCACGCCACGTGTTACGACAATAAAGTTGAAGAAAAATCATGCACCTCTAAATTCAAACGCATGTCTGGAAGCCCAAAAAGCCAAGCAATGATCGCCACACGTCAAAATGTAGGCGAGAGTACTCCTCCTGTTGCACGTGTACACTCGTGTGTAGGCTGCGCGCATGAGGGCGCGTGAGGTAGTCTCTTTCAATCCGTTTGACGATTTTCGCTTTAGTTTTGGTGTTAACCCTATTATCACTTGAACTAGGATCTACCCGAGAAATTTTAGAAATTTTGGGGCTCCTAACAAACAGAAAAGCTAGCTCGGGAAAGCACACATCATCTAAATAAGTAGTCACTCAAACTTTTCAAGTACGTACTAGCATGTGAGAATTTCTTGTCTTATGTTATTAGAATATGCATAATTATGACTCATAATAGACAATTTGGATGATAATATTATAAATGTTATGAAAAATTATCGAAATGCTCCTAGAATGGAAATTTAAGTTCCATGCTTATTTTAATGTTTTATGTTGTGTTGAAAAAGGAGGATGAGAGGTTGTGATTGATGGATGTTATCTCCATGTTGATTTTTCATGAATGTTTAAATTATGTTTTATATGCTTTAGGTGATCAATAAGAATATCTCTCTACCAAAGCCCGGTGATTTTGCGAGCATGTTCATATTATGTTTTCTATGCTTTAGGTGATCGACCAAAATATCTCCATATCAAAGTATCCATGATTGAACCAAGCTAAGATTAGGGTGCTAGAGCTAGAACAGTTTTCACGTTCACTTAGGTCAGTATGTTTCCAATGGATTGAGCACCTTAGGATCGTGAGTAGCAATCAGAGGTCTAGACCTAAGTACATCTAGAAAATCAGATTAGCCCCAACGAGCTAACCTTGAGCGACTAGGATTGCGAGATGAGATTTAAACTTTCTAGATGTCCCTAAAAACCTAATAAGCCTCTACGACATCCAAGAAATTTTAAGAGGACTTAAAAGACCGCAGGTAGCGTGAACGAAATCTATTTGAGGAGTTAATACTGTATGTAAAATAAACCAGTCTTGAGAGGGGACAAGGGACTACATAAGTAGATGACATAAGGAACTACTACTATGTGCATAAGCGGGTCAAAAACCCATAAACCAGCCTTGAGAGGGGACAAGAGACTAAATAACTAGTTAAATAGCGGAGTCACTGTTATGTAGAATAAATCAACCTTGAGAAGAGATGAGAGACTTACAAGTAGATGACATGAAGAACTACTACTACGTGTAGAATAAACCAACCTTGAGAGAACGAGATAACATGAAGACGAGAGACTACATAAATAGTTTAGCTCATGATAGGTGCCACTTGCGTGGTAATAGTCGGAGGATTCCTAAACTAGGCATGAACTTCTTAGAGCTCAAAATAAAACCCGTAGTAACTTACTGGATTAAGGATGCAATGAGAGCCTACAAATAGATTGCTTGCTAGGTGTTCACAGGCTACCAGTCGAGGTTAGGAGAGCTCAAGAGCTACGTTGTTACAGAGGAAATAGTTTCGAAACATTAGTACGTTTTTATATTTGAGTCTTCTGTATTTGTTTTCCAAACTCATTTTTCATTTTATAGTAAATTTGAATAACATCCGTTTGTAATTAGATTCCGTTTTTTGTATTTTAATTAATTTATTTTTGTCTTTATCTTTTTCGTTGCAGTTCAAATTTCGAAACGGAACGAGTAGATGATTTAGGTTTACGGGGACTATGCTATATGATATGGGTCCTACGTGGTTCAATCAATAAAAGAGTTGGTCCCTTAATCCATCATTAGAGTTAACATGTGGTGGTGGATAGAAATTAGGGAAATAAATCTAATGATGATTATCTATGATTTTGATAGTAAAGATTTATTTGGCCACATATAATTTTGTCTACACCATTTTTGACTAAAAAATTCATGTCCACAATTAATTTCATTATAATCACTCGACTCGACTCGACTGTTTTGTTCCTCTCAATTCTATCCTAACATAAATAAACGATACCATATTCAAATTAGATGAAGTTTAAACATATACAAAATTAAAATAATTGATATGAGTACTTATACTTATAAGATATATATATATATATATTTTGTGGTCATTATAGAAGCTCTGAAATTAAATATGTTTGACCTTGACCCGAGTAATTCCAAATTATAATTTGAATATGGGTCTAGGGTAAATAGAGATGTTCATTTTACTCGCCCCCAAATGGGGGGAGATTCTCTGTTTAGATGGGGAATGGGAGAGGGAATGGAAAATAATTATAAATGAGGCTTGGGGACGGAATTATATTCCATATCCCCATTCCCACCCAATTCTCTATCCCGCTCCCTCTTACCTCGTTTAATATAAATATATTTGAACACATTATGTAAAAAAATTAGCTAAATTAAAAAGAATAAATTAGTTAATTTTGAGATCCTAGTTGTAATGTTTAAACTAAAAACGATGTTGTAGATTCTTTTTATTGTTAAAAACGATGTTTTAATATTAAAATTGGAAATTCTAGAAATTATGTCGGTAGAATATTATATATATAATATATATGTTTTTTTATGAAATATATGGATTTTTTTTTAATCATTTTTTTAATAAAGATTATATAAAAAATAATAAAAACTTTAAAATAGCTCTACTTTTTTAAAAATATTAATAAACCGGAAAAATTACCCACATAAAACTTGATCTCTGCAAATTCCTCGTGGGGAATTCCCACCCTTAATCCCGCGAAAACAAATAAATTTTTTTGTGAGGACGAAAAATAAAATAAGGGATGAGAATTGGAATCAAGAAAGCTCCTTCATCCCTGCTCTGCACAATAGATATTACAGATGTACATGGTCCAGATTGGGTTGGGTTGAGGGATTTTTTTGACCCAACCCAAAAGTTCGGGTTGGTTGGATTGGTAACTCAACCCAACCCGAAACTTTTCACAACCCAACCCTCTATTTTCGGGTTGGGTTGTCAATTTTTTTTTTTAAGTTTTATTTATCCATAATTTATAATTATTCGGATATAATCTTAGATAAAATATATAAAAAGTTCACAAACAAACACAAATCAATGTATAATTATTCACACAAAAAAAAAAAATTGTAACATATTAACATAATTCAACATGGTCATAAAACTAAAGACAACTAAGTACAGACATTTCTTGAAAATTGGTTAAAGTAACAAAAATATAAAGATAGATCATAAAATTAAATAAACAATAAAAAGGATTAGTTTAAAGGTATGGTATATAACGAAAATAAAAAATATATAAATATATTTTAATTGAAATAAACTATTCTTAAAAATGATATAAAATGTGTGAAAATAATAAAATAATGTAAAATAAATTAAACAATTAAAAACAATAAAAAACACGTATTTACGGCGTCGAAACTCGGGCATGAGTGTCTTTAGAATTGCCGAAGTACCACTCAATCCATTAATATGGAAGAATTCTTAATATATTTTATACATTTATATTTGGCTCGGATCAACTCGAAGGTTGTATACCACGAACTCGAAACCGAACCGATTCAGTTCGGGTTCAGAAAAATGAATCCAACTCTACCCGAAATACTAAAACTCAACCCAACTCTTATAGTTCGGGTTGGGTTGGTCCGGGTTGTCGGGTTGAATGTACACCCCTAATACATATCTCTAATCTAAAAAGTAACTTTTTTTAATTAAATAATATATATGGGTTAGGACTTTGAAATTTTTTACTTTTTTAGGATGCAGTTATAATGTTTTAAGTAAATATAATCACTTAGTTAGCAATAATAGAAATGTTTATGGAGTACATCCTGTTTTAAGCATATATGGTAATAATGGCCTATAAGGTAATTTTCAATTTCATTTAAAATTTAAAATTTTACTGAGGAAAACAAATGTTTCATTTTTTACCTTTTAGTTTTGTTCCGAATGAAAATGACTAAACGAGACAGAGAAACTCAACGCCACTGTTCTTGAACAGCTAATACAATAATGAAAAAAAAAAAAAAAAAAAAATTGGATTCAATTGTCAACTTCTCCTTTCGAAAATAGAATTAACTACGGATTCGAACCATAGCCCACGATCTCAGATTTGACTATTAAAAAAACCTGAAGAAGATTTGACTCAATATGCTCTGTTCGATACAGGTGGGAAAAAAGTTCAACTCGGTATTATTAAAGAATAGAGAAATCAAAACTAAATCAATAAGACACAGATTCACCTTTCTTATGCCAAAGATCTTACCATTTTCGAAAGAACGAGAGTTACATCTCTTTTCTATCTCACTTCTCTCTAAAAAAAAATCTCCTTAATTTCATCCTTGATTATACAACTCATTAAGACAGAACTTTAAGAATATTAAAATCAGAATCGTTGATGAGAATAACTAAAGTAGGTGCTAAATTTGTGGCTTAAACTTTCAAAATTTCTTGCTTTATGCCAATTGGATTCTTATCTTATCTTAGTATAAACACAGTCAAAGCATGAACTGTTTTAGAAAGGTATAGAATAGGCTTATTTATGAGTATAAATTCCATTAAAATGCCCCATGCTAGAAACCTTGATGGGGATGTATACCTCTTACCGTCTCTCGCCCGTTTCAAACGAACACTCGACATTTAAATGAAACATATTCAAAGTTTAAGGATCACGGTAAGATCCCACCTCGATTGGGGAGAACGAAACATTCTTTATAAGGGTGTGGAAACCTCTCCCAAACAGACACGTTTTAAAAACCTTGAGGAGAAACTCGAATGGAAAAACCCAAAGAGAACAATGTCTGCTAGCAGTGGGTTGGGGCATTACAAATGGTATCAGAGCCAGACATCGAACAATGTGCCAGTGAGGAGGCTAAGCCCCAAAGGGGGTGGACACGAGACAGTGTACCAACAAGGACGTTAGGCCTTGAAGAGGGTAGATTTGGGGGGAATATTGATTGGAGAATAGAGCGAGTGCCAGCGATGACACTGGGCCCCGAAGGGGGTTGGAATGTGAGATCCCACCTCGGTTGGGGAGGAGAGCAAAACATTCTTTATAAGAGTGTAGAAACCTCTTCCTAGCAGACGCTTTTAAAAAACCAGGAAAAGTCCAAATAGGACAATATTTGCTAGCAGTGGGCTTGAGCCGTTACAATCCTAATGAGTTTCACACCTTATAACATTTATCGAACAGTTTGATATGGATCAGTCTCAAGTCAATTTTGGCAAAAAAGTCGAGTATCCCCAGAAGATGAAACAGACTGGAAAGATGATTGATTGCCAAGAATGACCATCTGAACTCATTATTATTTCCTGGATATGATAATTATTCTTGAGCTAAATACCATTTCCTGAGCTAATAGAGCCTCTCAAAAACGCCTATATTAAGCTCTACTAGTCATATGGGAAATGTGAAAACAGCATCAGCAACAGGTATCACATTCAAATGGTTATGCTGTGAATTTACTCCAAAAAAACAGCTCAAGATGATGATAAAAATTTCTCTCTACCAACTTAATCTTGAACCTTACCTGGAGCTCCAATGATCGATCAACTGATAACTCGAATCATTTGTATAATAGTGCATCACGGCCTGGACCGACACCAATGTAATGCACGGGTATGCCCACGAGTTCTTCGATCCTTGATACATATTCTTTTGCAGCCTTAGGAAGGACAGAATAATCTCTTATTGAAGAGATATCACTCATCCATCCAGGCATTGTTTCATATTCCACCTATACACAGGAAAACAAACGGGAAAAAGTAGAGACCGTTGTAAGATTCTGGATTCAGGAGTTGAAGAACTTGAAATTTAAGAAGATTTGGACACCTAATTTAGTTTATGACTTGGAAACAAAAGAGCAATATAAAATGATACAGTTGCAAACAAAGAAAATGCCAAGAACCATGGACAACATCAAAGAACTTTAGACAATATTAATAACACTTTTTTTCCTTTTTTATTTTTTTTGGTTCAATAGCATTTGGGGTGGAGATTGAAACTTCCGACCTTGATCAATGTTATAATGTCTTTAACTATGAACTATACTCCGGTTGACAAATTTTTTACTTACCTAATATTATGGTTTTCTAACGTACTTACCTAAAAGACCACACATTCAAAGATATGCAACATAATAAAAAAAAATAAAAGCAATCTTATTCTTTATCAAGACAATCAAAAACCCGAAAACGTCCAAAATCTTGGTAGAACATAATCCGAACCCATAACAATCCAAGCCCACCGCTAGCAGATATTTTTCTCTTTGGACTTTCTCTTTCGGGCTTCCCTCAAGGTTTTTAAAGTGCATCTGCTAGGGAGAGGTTTCCACACCCTTATAAAGAATGTTTCGTTCTCATCCCAACCGATGTGAGATCTCACAATCCACCCCCTTCGGAGCCCAGCGTCCTCACTGGAACACCGCCTGGTGTAGCCGTGAGCTTGGGCTGTTACACAACCATTCCCAACACTTTAATGAAGTAACAACGAAAGAACACATGAGAGCATATTCAAACACAACTAAATGCACATCAGATTTTTATCTTTTTTGAAACACAACTTTTTGCTGATTTTTGAAAGTTAACACAAGAATAAATGACGTCAACCTATAAAGTTTTTGACTTGTCTTCTAAAGCCATATGCACCAAGCATAAACAAGTGAGTAATACTGTTCTTTATAGAGACATCAACTACCAAAGAGCATTCAAAATCTTGCAGCACAATACTCCCCAAACTTTCAACTGAAGTAACAATGAAAGAGCACGTGTGAAAGGTCTTCTCCAGCCTTTTATTTATCTTTTATTCTCTTACTTTCGTTAATTTCTTCTTCTTAAGAACCCCTAAAAGTCACAATTCTTAAACCATTAACTAAACCCATAGCAATAAAAGCAAGGAAAAAGGATATAAGTAAGAAAAAGGATGCATAATGCTTGCCTTTATTTGTTCAAGAAGACTAAGATCTGCGGGAAATGATTCGACTGGCGTTCCATCAGGTGTTCGATAAGAAACCCCCAGTTGTATCTCAGACAGTTCTGAGAGAACGTCGAGTTTCGTAAGATTCAGAGAAGAGAAGCCATTAATTTTACAGCAATATTTTAGAGCAACTATATCGAGCCATCCACAGCGACGAGGGCGACCAGTTGTGGTACCAAATTCTTGACCAGCAAACCTAAGGAGGTCACCCCCCTTTCCCAAGATCTCAGTAGGAAAAGGGCCAGAACCAACTCTAGTAGTGTATGCCTTCACCTGCAAAGATCAACAGAGAACCTTATGGATATGCACAACATCCAATATATAAATCAGCTTTCCATCAAGAAGGAAATAAAGAAACAGTGAATCAAAAGAAACTCACCACTCCTATAAGATCACCCACAACTCTTGGAGCAATTCCAAGACCGGTGCAAATTCCACCTGCGGACGGGCTGGAAGAAGTAACGAAAGGATAAGTACCAAAGTCGATGTCAAGCATAGTTGCTTGACCACCTTCAACCAAAATCTTCTTATTAGCAGAGATGGCTTCATTAATGAAATGCACAGTGTCAGTGATAAATGGTTCCAATCTCTCAGCATATCGTTTGTACTTCTCGACTTCTTTCTTCAGGATTTCTGGGGTATAGACAAAATCCTTGAATCTCGACGCAGCATCTGAGAGTAGAAGGTCGAGCTTCTGAGGAAGTGTATCCAAGTGCCTCAAATCACCCACTCTAATACCATTTCTAATAACTTTGCTAGAGTAACAAGGTCCAATCCCTCTCCTGGTTGTTCCAATGAAAGATTTAGCTAACTCAGCTTCTCTTAGGCCATCCACCTCCTGATGAAAATCAAATAACAGATGGGCTCGGTCAGACACCAAGATCCTTCCCTTGCACGAGACTCCACTCGCTTCTAGACGGTCAATTTCTTCGAAGAAACCGGGCACGTGCACCACAACTCCGTTTCCAACAACACATAAAGTACCTTCATTTAGGATCCCTGAAGGGATCAGATGAAGAGCAAACTTCTTCCCTTCTGCATTATAGATTGTGTGCCCAGCATTAGCCCCACCCTGCAAATCAGTTTGAACTCTCAGATAGTTCCAGAAACCAAACGTAGCATGCACATCAGGATATCACATAAAAACGCAACATAGAATCAAAATGGCTCATCGACTCTTCTAAAAGCGGATGTGCAAATACAGAGATAAATCATAGCCGCCCTTTGGCCTTCACCATTACAAATATAACAACACAAGGTTACAAGAAGATTCTTATATGCTTCAAAAACGTCAAAGGGGCTCAGCAAAGAAAAAACAAAAAGAACAAAGAGATTCTGAAATTGCAAACAAAATAAAACGAGGTTCGCATGGAGGCAAGTAGAAATATAGCAAATCAATAAACAAATCCAAATCCAATAGAAAAAGCAGAAGAAACACAACAAAAACCTAAACACCAAAATTATTCCAAATGAAAAATCAAATCAAATCTTGAAGACTACCTGACAACGAGCGACGATTTCGAAGTGCTGGGCCAAGATATCAACGAGTTTACCTTTACCTTCATCACCCCACTGGCAGCCCAACACTCCCGATACTTGACTAAGTTCCCCAATTCGTTTCAGTTCATCCTTCCCCGCTGACTCCGGCACACTGACAGACGAACTAACCGCCGCCGCGGGTTTAGCAGAGGAGGAAACGACGAGTGTAGGATGACGTCCGGAAAAGGGTCTCCGGCAGGCCGGCGACGGCAATTTGACGGCGGAGAAAAGAGTGGGCTGGAAAGCAAGAGAAGAGATGCTCATGGTGAAGGTGTGCGGGGGAGAGAGAGAGAGAGAGAGAGAGGGTTTGGAGAGGGGGATTGAAGTATCTTGTATCAGAGAAGGCGCGTGGCCTGTAATTGCCCTTTGTGTCAGAGAAGGCGCGTGTCCTGTAATTGCCCTTTGTGTCAGAGAAGGCGCGTGGCCTGTAATTGCCCTTATTACGCCCAATCCTTCTGCTCCTGCATGTAACTGCCTGCATCATTATTAAACACTTAATTTACCAATTCTCCTCTTTATTTATTTTTTTATTTTTTTTCTTTTTTATTTATTTATGGAATTCAATTATAAAAAAAATCTATATTTTCATTTTAAAATTTTAATTTTATAGGAATTAATTTAATATTTATTGAAAATTATTTTTAAAAAAATTATATTTTTAACTTAAAAAAAAAAAAAAAAAAATCTCTACTCCCTTATTTTTATTTCAAAAATATGGTTTAGCTTTCTTTCCAAATATTGCACTTATTTATTTATTTTATTTTGAGATCAATTTCTATATTTTTGGTGTGGTTTGTTTTAAAGTTTTGAAAAAAAAAGAGAGAAAATAATATATGTTTTGGAAAATTACTTAAAAAATTTTCAAGGCAATATGCTTTTATTTTCTCTAGAGTAGTTTATGTGTTGATTTAGGTTAGGACGTTTCGAGTATCTCTAGCATTTTAGGATTATGAGCGGCGATCAAAATTCTAAACATGAGTACACCCAGAGATTGAATTAATTAGAGGAGCTAACCCGGAGCTTCTTGAAAATATGAGATGTAGTCTAAACCACCTAGACACCCTACGAACCTAGTAAACTTTCACAACATCTAAGTAAGACTAAGGAAGCTTAATAGGACCTTAACGCTACTTGAGTAACTATTGAGTGTAGACACAGGCGACCCTGTAAACCAGTCTTGGAAGAGACTTGGACTACACTAGTAGTTGTTAAGATGAGAACTCCTATTGAGTGTAGTAGAAATGGGTCAAAGACTAACGCCACAATTTTGTAAACTGTTCTTGGAAGAGACTTGAGGCTACACGGGTAGTTGGCACATGATGAATCATTTGGGACTTCGAGGCCTACATAGAAGCCCAAATTGTTGTAAGAATAGGCTTGAACATCCTAGAGCCTAGAGAAAAGTACGTGAAAACTTACTAGAAAATAGATGCGATGAGACCCTACAAGTAAGCTGCTTACTGAGTATTTTTATACTCACCCCTTTCTCCTTTTCTTTTTCAGGTACTGGTCAAGGTAGGGAGGTACTCGGGAACTGCGCTATCACAAAGGTGTGTCGACCTGAGGCGTCAATTAATATGTTTTTTTTAGGGTTGTCAATTGTATTCTTTTTGTATCCCGCTCATATTCCCCATTCATAAATTTCTTGATAACACCAATTTGCATTGTTTTCATTTTAGATTTTGGACTTTGAAAATGATGTATGTTTTTAATTCGCTCGAAATTTTATTGTGTTTTTCGTAGTTTTAATTGTTGGTTTTATTTTATTTGTTTTCAATTATGTCTTTTCGTCGCAGTCCAATTTTTCAAAGCCACAATAATCAGGCCGTGACAACGAGGGACTACATAAATAGATAACATGAGGAACTAGAGAGGGGACAAGAGACTACATAAGTAAATAACGTGAAGAACCACTACTATGTGTAGAAAAAACCCACATTGAGAGGGGATGAGAGACTACATAAGTAGATAACATAAGGAACCACCACTCTCCGTAAAATAAACTCAATTTGAAAGGGGACGAGAGACTACATAAGCATTTAACATGAGGAACTACTACCAAGTATAAAATAAACCCTCTATTTAGGATAAGGAATCACTACAAGGGGAGTAAGATTCAGATTACCTTGTTGATCGAATATCTCAAGGCAAGAACATTATTTGAGATTCGAATCACTCCACAAGCAAGATCGATCATGTCTAGCTTGAATGATTCTTGTTGATCAAATATCTCAAAGCAAGAACACTTGTTTGAGATTCGAATCACTCCACAAGTAAGATTGATCATGTCTAGCTTGAATGATTCTACATGCAACCTAAACTACATAGAATTGCAAAGAAATTTAGCCATTGGCTAAAGAAAGCACAAATGCTTCTTTTACTATATTTTTCCAGTCTCCTTACAATTACAATATACATGGCTTTATATAGCCTCAAAAACAAACTATTAGAGGCATTCCAAGAGTTGTAACATTCATACTTTATGACCATAATTAACAATTATGTAATTGTAACCTAAAGTAAATAAAAAGTCTTAAAATATATTAATGAAATACAATAACTCTAAATTACTCTGAATTGTAACCTACCCAAAATTTATAACAATGAAACTTCTTCTTCAATGTGGCATGAATTGGAATATCTTTTTGATAATTTCAACAACATTTTCTTCACATATTCATTGAAGTATATCGTATGATTGATGTCTCTTGGTTCATATCAATTTAGCTCATGATAGATGTCATTATTTAGCTCAGGAGAGGTGTCATTTTCATATGTGGTAACAGTTAGGAGAATTCTTAAACTAGGCCCGAACTTTTTGCAGCCTAGGTGTTCACAGGTTACTGGTCGAAGTGAGAGGTGCTCGACAGCTACGCTGTCATAAAGGGGGTGTCAATCTGAGGTGTCAGTTTAGTTTGTATTTTCATGGGTTGTCATTTGTACACTTTTGTATCCTATTCCCTATTTGTAAATAACTTGAACAACACATGTTTTGTAATATCCTCGTTGTTAGTTTTGACTTGGCATTCTGACTTCAAATCGCTAAAAAATTATTGTATTTTTCTTTTAATTTATTCACTATTGTCTTGTCTTTTTAGTCACGATCTGAAATTTAAAGCCTCAAAAATCGGCTTGTGACACCAATGTACGAGTTGAATGGTCAATATCTTTGCGTGCTAGTTAGAGTTGAGCTAGAGGGTCTTGATTAAGGATATGTCATGAAGGAGTGACCAATTTCTTAAAAGAAATTGGTCCCTTAATTTTACTTATTGTTGTATATGTATGTATGCATATCTCACTCAAATAAGGATAAGGGAGTGAATATTTTAATATTCAGAAATTAAATCAAAGTAAAGACAAGGTCGTTTGTTTTTTTAATAAATTTTCTTATAGATTGTCTCATTTAAATGCCTCGATTTCTAAAGTCTCGTAAAAGAGTACTCCGAGCATATTTTATTTATTTTAAAACCTTTTTTTGTTTTAAAATTACAAAAGCATAATCTTTTAAGTAACGACCATGATCGATTCATATGCTAAAAGTTGAATCGTCATCTTGCGCCCTATTTCACATGCATTAGCATCCATATGGCGTTGCCAATTTACTTCTTGCTTCCTCACTCATGTGCCACCATCTTTATCATCGTCGACTTCTCTTTTTGCCTTCTTTCTTACCGTTTCTCACACATTAGTTGCTGGCAACTTCATCATTCTGTCGATTTTTTTCTTTGTCGTTGCTTTCGTCTCATCTTTGTCTCAAACAATATTTAGTGTAGATAGGTTAATATCAAATCGAATCGATTCGGGTTTGATGAAACTATATAGGACTCCATTTCAACCAAAATCTAACCAAATTGTGATCATCTCTACTTAAATTGTTGATCTTCTTGTATCGATCTTTGAAATTTTGATCTTCTTCGACTCTAAATATGCCTACATGTTTGAGATATAATATTTGGAGAATATATTAGTTATGAAATATATCTTTGATATTATATCTTAATATTCTTCCCTTTAAGATTTGATTCGTACTATATTTTATTTTATTCTCAATATTTAATTAGTTTATATTTTACTTATTTGTAGATATTAGTGGCTAGCTTGTATCCAAGGTTATGAATATCTATGAGAATACATACCTTCGATCCCAATTCTATTTTTCTCATTCTTAACATGGTATCAGAGCATCGATCTTGGTATTCCTAATATCAGAGCATCGATCTTGGTATTCCTAATACCCCCTCGGTATCAGAGTCCAAGGAGGAGTATTAAACCTAAAACCAAACCCTAACTCAATTTGTGAAGCCTTTATAGCCGCCGATCATCCATCGTGATAAGTTTCATCGTGATAAGTCCAATCGAGTATCACAACAACCACAACTTTCTGCTTTCAATCGAGTATCTTAAGATTATCAGCAAATACTTGTTTAGAGTTAACTTGATGATATTTTCACTGCTGGGAAGACGAAAGTGTTATTGACCTACACTCTCTTCTCAAACACAAGTCGAGTGTTATTGACCTACACTCTCTATTTTCACTACTCAGAAGACAAAACTGTATTTGGACAATATATTAGTTATGAAATATATCTTAGATATTATATCTTAATATTCTTTCCTTTATGATTTGATTCGTACTATATTTTATTTTATTCTCAATATTTTATATTTTCCTTATCCGTCGGTAACTTGTATCGTATTTAAAGGTTATGAATATTAATGAGAATACATACCTTGGATCTCAATTCTATGTTTCTCATTCTTAACACTACAACTTGTTAATCTTCTTGAAAAGTCAGTCCAAGTCTCGTAGTTATCTTCCACTTTTCATCAAATTAATTTCATTCCTGAACGACGTCCAACACTTAAAGAGTCTTAGCTCTAAAGAGTTTTATGATATTTAAAGTTTTCCAAAACATAGATTAGGGCACCAGAGTTGAGCGTGTGGTTACTAGTGATCCCTATAAGTATTACTTGCCTAAAGTCCGTGTCTTAATTATCTGATTGTCATGTGCCTTCTCGAGAGCAATTACTAGCCAAAAAAATCACCTAAAATTCTAAAAATCCATGGAAGAACCTAATTCAGGTAAAAATAGGATTAACATTGATATCGGGATGGAAAGCTTAAAAACTGACATTGAATGGGCCGAAAATAAGACTCTCACACGCCTCCATGCACGAGCAGCTCAGTCAGAGTTTTAACCCGATTTATCTAGGGGTGACACGTGACAACCATCGATAGGCACTCCAAGTTGGATTGGACCATGGGTATTAAGTCGGGTCGCACGCAGATCTTGGACTAGATTCGGTTAAGGTCAGGCTAACCTATGACGTGTGTCGTCGCTTGTAACCAGACGCGCCTCTCTCGCGATGTCCAACACACATCGATCACCGAGTCGGTCGTGTTCTTCCCTTCTCTGGTCACCGTGTGTCCATTGCGGATTGCACTTGCGTTTCGTATTTTTCCAGATTTCGATCTGCAAAACAATTTCAACCTATTTTTTTGAAATTTTATAACTTTGGATCCGTAACTCGAAATAATTTGATTTCTTCACAAGAATTATAATCTCTTATCATAAACAGACCTTAATAATTGCATCTAAACTTTGGAATTTATTTCTTTCTTATCGAAACATAACTTGAGGTGTCCCAAATCATCAATTTTTGCCTCAATTCTTGGTCTGTTAGATAAATCCCTACCGGAATGTGATCCCATTTTTAGTTAACTACTCTAACTTTAAACCCACACAATTAAGATGAGCTGAGAGTACACGTCTAGTGGAAGCGCCTGAATTAAGTTTCCCACTCCTTTATGTATTTTGTTATTTAAATATCACAACTAATGAGGAATGAAAACCATCGGGTTTTCAGCAAATATTTCTCTCTCTTTTTCTTTTTCAGTTATTGTTTTTTTTTCTTCGAAGAAGTTTTCCTTCGGCCGGTTTTTACTCCGTCGACGTTTTCCTTCTAGTTTAATCCACCGGTGTTATATCATTGCAGAGGAGCCAACTTTATCAACAGCCAAGTTGAATAGCTCAAGTGGTTAGAGCATCGACCTAAAAACACATAGGTTAGCTTTTATAGGTATAATAACATTTATAATTTGGAGCTACTCTAGCTATTGCTCAAAAAGATAATAAGAGAAGTTTAGTCTATTCTACAATGTCTCAATTGGGTTATATGATGTTAGCTTTGGGTATAGGGTCTTATCGAGCTACTTTATTTCATGGACATTTGGTTTCTTGACTACGGATGTAGCAACTACCTGTGTGGAAAGAAAGAACGTTTCTATCATATTGATGAGAAGTCTCGACGAACTGTGAAGCTGGGTGACAACTCAACCATGGCTGTGATGGGTAAAGAAAATGTAAAGTTTAAAGTAAATGAGATTGTGCAAGTAATCACCGAGGTCTTTTATGTACCAGACTTGAAGAACAACTTGCTGATTATCAAACAGCTGCATGAAAAAGGCTTGCAATTCTTAAAAAAAAAAAAGGAGGATATAGGATTTATCCTGATAGAGGACTGATTGTAGAGACTTCAATGACATCAAATAGAATGTTTACTCTATTTGTTGAATTATGGCATTGTCGATATGGGCGTCTATGTTATGGAGGACTGAAGACACTTCAAGAGAAGAACATGGTGCAAGGATTGTCGGTATTTAAAACTCCCTCAAAAGTATGTGAAGGTTGTTTGATAGGAAAACAACAAAGAGATCCGTTTCTTAAAGAAAGCACATGGAGAGCATCTCAAATTCTTCAACGTGTACATGCTGACATATGCCGATCGATCACACCCATCTCCAATAGCAAAAAAAGGTATTTTATCAGTTTCATTGATGATTTCAATCGAAAAACCTGAATTTTCTTCTTAGCTGAAAAATCAGAAGCGTTCTCCATTTTTAAAAGATTCAAGAGAATCGTTGAAAAAGAAACTTGTATATACTTGAAGGGCTTGAGAACGGATCGAGGTTGTGAATTTACATCCAAAAACTTCACTAGTTTTTGTAATGAGAATGGTATTCAAAGGCAACTAACAGCGGCTTACACTCCGCAACAAAACGACATGATGGAAAGGAAAAACAAGACAATTATGAATATCGTTAGATGCATGCTGATAGAGAAAAAGGTACCAAAAGCTTTCTGGCCAGAAGCATCAAACTGGACGATTCATATTCTCAATAGAAGTCCCACTTTAGCCATGAAGCATGACTCCAGAAGAATCTTGGAGCGGACATAAATCATCAGTTTCACATTTAATAATTTTTGGATGTATTGTGTACATTCATGTCACAGACAACAAAAAAAATAAAGCTTGACGATAAAAATTTGAAGTGTGTATTACTTGGAGTTAGTGAAGAGTCAAAGACATACAAACTTTATGATCCAGTCTCACACAAAATAATTGTTAGGAGAGATGTGAAGTTCACAAAATAATTGTTAGGAGAGATGTGAAGTTTGAGGAAGAAAATGGCTGAGATTGACATAAAACCCATTCAGAAGAAGTTACAGTAGTTGATCTAGAATTGAGTAATGATACCTGCAATGAAGGTGAAATCTCAGAGGATGAAGTATACAATGATGATTCATGTGAGCCAGCACAAGAACACTCATCATGCTAATGCTGAAAGAAGAATTAGGAGGCCACCAAGATGGACGATTATGAGAGTGGTGAAGGTTTTTCTGAGGATGAAAATATTACTATCTAGCCTTGTTTGCAGGAGGTGATCCTATTCATTACACATAAGCTGCCAAAAGCTCTAAATGGAGGAAAGTTATGGATGCAAAAATAGAAGTCATTGAAAGAAACGAAACTTGAGAATTGACAGAACTTGTTGAAATAAAATTTGCTCTGATACCAACTTGTAGAAAATAAACGCTCGCTTTGATACTAACTCGTTTAGATAACTCTCACGAAGTTGTGAAAGAGATGTCGAAAGGGGAGAGACGGAGACAAAAATTTGCTCATGCTTGCTCTCTATTGTTACGAGAAACAAAACGTATTTATAAGTTTTCTAAAACTAAAAATGGCCATCAGAATCCCACTTTTTCTAACCCATAAAACCACTGCTTCCTAAAATAAATGTGTGGCCTTTTGACTTAATTTTAAAACGCACCTTAACTAAAAAATAGAAACTACAACCTTTCTTTTTTTTTCTCATTTAAGTTTATTCCCAAGAGAACTACCTACAAATCGGTGTAAGTGGATGTTTAAGACAAAGCCCAAAGACAATGGAGAGGTTGATAAATACAAAGCACTGGCAAAGGGATATTCACAACATGGAGTTGATTATGTTGAAGTCTTCCCACCTATAGCCAGCTTGATACAATCAGAGTGGTTATTTCTCTTGTAGCACAAAAAGAATGAATCATTTATCAACTAGATGTAAAGTTGGCCTTTCCACATGGAGAACTAAGTGAAGAGGTCTATGTTGAACAGCCACCGGGGTATAAAAAGAAAGGCAGTGAGCATAAGGTATACAAACTAAAAAAAGCTTTATACGGGTTGAAACAAGCTCCTAGAGATTGGTACAGGTACAGTCGAATAGAGTCTTATTTTGTAAAGTAAGGGTTCAAAAAATGTCCTTATGAGCACACTTTTTTCATCAAGACGGGAGATGGAGGTAAGATTTTGATTGTGTCTCTATGTTGACGATCTAATTTTCATTGGTATTGATGAACATACGTTTGCTAAGTTTAAGCAATCTATGATGGATGATTTTGATCCGACTAATCTTGGTATTGAAGTTATACCAAGCTCAAATAGAATTTTTATTGGTCAAAAGAAGTATGCACAAGAAGTGTTGAAAAAGTTCAGAATAAGTGAATGCAGTCTAGTTCACAATCCTATTGTTCTATGTACAAAGCTTGTGAAAGATTTGAATGGTTTGAAGATAGATAGCGATTTGAATGGTTTGAAAATAGATAGCACAATTTATAAACAGATGGTGGAAAGTTTGATGTACTTAACTGCTACACGACCAGATATAATGTTTGTGGTTAGTCTCATCCGCAGATACATGGAGAATCCAACAAAATCTCATCTAAAAACAGCAAAAAGAGTACTGAGATATTTGAAGGATACTAGCCATTTTGAATTGTTCTATAGGAAGGGAGAAAATGAAGAGTTGAATGCTTTTATAAATAGTGATGAAATAGAAGATAGAAAGAGCACTTCAGGCTATGTGTTTAAATTAAGTACAAGAGTTATTTCATGGTCTTTTCATGGTCTTAAAAAACATAACTTGTGGTGACTCAGGCTATGTGTTTAAATTAAGTACAAGAGTTATTTCATGGTCTTAAAAAAAACAACTTGTGGTGACTCTATCTACTACCGAAGGAGAATTTGTTGCTACCAATTCTTTTGCCTGTCGGGCAATATGGATAAGAAGGGTTTTGAAGCAAATAGGTCATGCTCCACTAGATCCTACCACAATTTTTTTGTGATAACAGTTTAACCATTTAACTTTAGGGTTTTGAAGCAAATAGGTCCTGCTCCACTAGATCCTACCACAATTTTTTTGTGATAACAGTTTAACCATTTAACTTTCTAAAAATCCTGTTAAGCATGGTCATAGCAAACATATAGATGTTTGATTTCATTTTTTTCGAGAGCTGTCAAACGAAGGAGTCGTGAGGATGGTTCATATTCGTACACAAAATCAAGTTGCAGACATCATGACCAAACCTTTAAAGCTGGATGTTTTTTCTGAAGATGTGTAATATGTTGGGAGGTTTGTTCAAGTCAAGTATAAACTAATGCTGCTAGCATTCAATTTAAGAGAGGATGTTAAAAGAATTAGCCTTCTAGTTGGTTAATAAATCCTATTGTTATATTTGTGATCCTATTGTTTAGGAAGTTGGATGTGATTTGACTAGTTCATTAGTCGTTACTATTTGTTAGCTAATTGTTTCAGTTCATCAAACAAGACAACATTCACACAACTTTGATTGTATATTGAATTTTGTTCGACTTTGATTGTATATTGAATTTTGTTTTCTCTCTTCATAACCGCCCAAAACATAACTTGCCGTTTCTTGACCAATGGCAACATTTCTCCTTCTAATTTGATTCAATTCTGACTTTCCTTACGAAAAATGTGTGAAATCCTTCCGAGAACATCATATTAAATTTTCAGAATCTAACCCCCAAACAAACTCACAAATCCTTGAAAAAATTGAGACTAAATACCCATAAAAGTTACCTTTTGTTATTCCTCAATTCTTGATGAATTAAGATTATTCGAACATCCAGTTTAGTTCTCCACGGTCCACCGAGCACCTCTTGTGAAGAGTATTCGACCAAAATTAAACTCGTGCTATTGGTTTGAGCTGATTTGAATTTTCTTTTTCTTCTTCAAAAGCCCTAACTCTCCCTCCCTTATTTTCTTTTGCTTTTTCTTCTCCCTAATTTCTGTTTAGACATCCACGAGTCTCTTCATTAGGAAAGAGGAGTCAAAATGACTATTTTTTCACTATTTTGTTTTATATTGTCGGTTAGTTACTTAAATTTTTCTAAGCATTTTTCTTTTCTGTACCGTCTTAAAATTTGGCCTTTAAATTCTCGTAAGGGCGCGTGTGTTACAATTGGTGATTAGTTCCCAAATAGTTTAAATAATTTTGATCACACCCTTTCAGTGCCCATGCTTGTTTACTACTCAACACAATATATAATTACCATAAAATTATTTTTTATTGGTCAGCTGGGTAGCACAGATTATGCAACAGATTGTGAAGGGTGTCATGCTCAAAATCTAGAACCTTATAAATCACTACAGGGTGTATAAACATGGTTCTTGTTATGAGACTGCTTCCAGTTCAAGTCTATGGTACAATAGACTTGGACATATGAGCGTCAAAACTGCGAAAGAAGCATTATAAGGTTTAAAATTTGTTGATATGGGTCTTTTTGTGAGATGCATTATGGACAAATAGAAATGAGTTTGCTTCACAAAGGCTGCCAAAGAACCGAAGAAAGTATGATTGAAAATGGTCCATACAGACGTTTGGGAACCATCTCTAGTTTCATCACTTGGTGGATCAAAGTTCTACATCACCTTCATCGATGATTTTAGCAGAAAGGTGTGAGTTTATTTCCTGAAACACAAGTCAGATGTGTTTGCCACCTTCAAGAAGTGGAAAGCTGAAGTTGAAAATAAGATGGCTTGAAGATCAAATGTCTAATGTCTAACAATGGAGGAGAATACGACAAGTCAGAGTTTAAAACATTTTGTACAGCTGAGGAAATTAGATTAATGAGGACAATTTCCGATAATTCTAGACAAAATGGTGTTGTAGAAAGGATGAACAAAATATTGAATGAGCGGGCAAAGAGCATGAGGATTCATTCTGGACTACCAAAAACATTATGGGCTGATACTGTGAATACAACAACCTATTTGATCAATAGAGAGTCATCAGTACCCTTGGAGTTCAAATTGTTAGAAGAAGTATGGTCAAGAAAATAACTCAAATACTCTCACTTGAGAACTTTTGGTTGTCGTCCGTATGTTCACGTTGATTTAGAGAAGAGAAATAAGTTTGATGCTAAGGCTATGAAGTGCTATGACTTTGACATATTCAGGTATAGGTTTTGGGATTACAAGATTAGGAAAATTCTAAGATATTATGACGTGACCTTTGATGAAATGTCTTGTATAAGGACAAAAAGAAGATAAATTCTGAGACTACAAAACAAGTGAGAGTTGAGCTTGAGTTGTAGGAAAACTCACCCAGTGATGTTACAGCAGAATCTCAAGAAAATCCCGAGACTGTAGCTGAAGAACCAGACATGGAGCAAGTGACACCTGAGTAGGTGTTGAGGAGATCATCCATAACTATCAAAGCACTAAATAGATATTCATCTTCATTATACTATTTGTTGCTGATTGACGAAGGAGAACCAGAGTTCTTTGGTGAGGCCCTACATGTGGAAGATTCAACTAAGTGGGAGGAAGCCATAGATGATGAGATGAGCTCACTTGAAAAGAATAATACGTGGTGTTGACTGAGTTACGTTTTTACATGGAGATTTAGATGAAAAGAATAATAGATGTAAAAATAGTGTTTTTACATGGAGATTTAGATGAGGTAATCTACATGCAACAACCAGAAGGGTTTGCAATTCTAGGCAAGAAACACATGGTGTGTAAGCTCAATAGGAGCTTGTATGCGCTGAAACAAGCATCTAGACAATGGTACAAGAACTTTGACTCTTTCATGTGCAAGAGTGGTTTCCACAAGGGTGAAAATGATCAATGTTGTTACTTCAAGAAATACATTGATTCTTATGTGTTTCTACTACTGTATGTGGATGATATACTAATTGCAGGATCCAAGGGAGATAAACAACCTAAAGGCAATTATGTCTTCAGTATCTCGAGATGGATCTACTGACACATTGAATCTATCTCAGGAGTAGTACATTGAGAAGGTGTTTTCCAAATTAAAGATGAATCATGCTAAACCCAGGACTACCCCTTTGGAAAATCATATTGAATTGTCGAAGGGGCAATCTCCCAAAATAATTGAGGAACTTGAGCACATGCCATAAGTTTCGTACGCTTCTACAGTTTGAAGTTTGATGTATGCTATGGTCTGCACTAGACCTGATATAACACATGCAGTGGGGGTTGTTAGCAAGTACATGACAAACCAAAGAGAAGAACATTGAAAAGCTGTGAAGTGGCTTCTGAGATACTTGAGAGGTATATCTAATACTTCACTTTGTTATAGATATGACAAAATAGTTCTGCAAGGTTTTGTAGATGTTGATCTGATTGGAGATGTAGACTCTAGTTGGATGTACAGGCTTCAGAAATGCGTTGCTCTTTCTTCTACTGAGACTGAGTATGTGGCAATAGTTAAAGCTTGAAACGAGATGATATGGATGACAGACTATCTGGAAGAATTAGGCAAGATACAAAACACAAGAATTAGGCAAGATACAAAACACAAGAATTAGGCCGAGTATGTGGCAACGTAAGAAGATTCTTTATACAATAGTCAGAGTGTCGTATAGTTGATGAGGAACCCAGTTTATCATTCAAGGACAAAACACATAAGAAGCCATTACCGTTTAACTTTCAAGTTTATCATTCAAGGTCATACAGCTGAAATGACGCGATGCATGATATGAATGATATACGAAAAAATGTGTCGACATGATACACAACCCCGAAATTGCATGGAAAGCTATGATAATGATATGATAAGAAAAACGGAAGGAGGTTGTTTTACATGATAATGAATGAATATATTGGAACCTCATGCATCATTGTGTGTTCATGCATTGGAGAACATTCCCTTATTATGATGGTACAGACGCTACGTTACGAGACAGGAAAACGATCATTATGTTTATCATAATGTTGTGATGGTTGCTATTCCGAATGGGTGTCCGGCATTAACAGCTTCGAAGAATGCTCGCCCGACCATGTAAAGGGCCCAAGAGATGTGCGAACCGATTAGTAGGTCCATACTCGCATGTGTGGACTGTGTGTAGAAAAGTAAATACACATCCAATTAACCCGTTTATGATAGCCGCCTAAGGAAATATAGGCTGATATGATAGGTACGACTCATGATTCTATGTGCTTGCATCTAACCCCAACAATGACTTACTGAGTATTGTAAGGTTTTATCACAAGAATGACTAAGCCAAAAACATAACAAATTCTTAACTATCCCAAAAGAAACTATTTTTATTTAACTATATTTGACTTAATCAAATTCTTCTAACAATCCCTCTCTTGAACTTATTTTCTTTGTCAACAATGAGTTCAAGTCAGAAAAACTCTGCATACCAAGTTCTTCGCCCAATTATTTTGGGCACCACAAAATAATAAATTAACGGTTTTTTTTTTTTGTAAGATCTCTAAAGATCTCTAAGAAAGTGAAATCTTGCTCTTATGTGTTTGGAATATCCATGTAGAATTGGATTTTTGGATAGCTTAATAGTTCAAGTATTATCACACATTAGCTTTGTTCCTTCTATTTGAGTGACCAATCTCTTTGAGTATCCTCCTCATCCAAACAGCTTGACATACATAGGCACTAGCAGCAACAAACTCGGCTTCTATGGTTGATAAGATGACTATAGGCTGCTTACGAGAAGACCAAGCTACTGCTCCTCCACTCATCATAAACACATACCACGAGGTAATCTTGCTATCTTCCATGTCTCTAGCATAGTCACTATTAGTAAATCCAATTAAATCACTAACTCCTCCCTTTCTATAAAATACACCATAATCTACCGTACCTTTCAAGTACCTTAAAACCCTTTTAGCTGTTGAAAAATGTTGTGTTGAAAATTCCATAAAACGATTGATCACACTTGCAACAAACATGAGATGAGGTAGCTGTGAGATAGATCAGATTACCACTATTTTTTTATACAAAGTTACATCTATTTTTACACTATTTTCATCTTTTCCAATTTCTTGTCTTCCCTACCTCTTGAAGAAAAGTGTCTGCTCACTAGAGCTGCTTTTGAATCGTTCCTTGATGAAGTAGGATTCTATTCGACTAAACAAGGTTCTAGGTGCTTCTTTTAATCCGCAGAGAGCCTTTTGGAGTTTGTACACCATCTCCTCACTTTCTTTTTTCTCATAGCGTTTTGGTTGTGGAACAAAAATTTCTTCTTTTAACTAACCATGTAGAAAAGCTGATTTGACATCCAACTGATAGAGTTTCCAACATTTTTGGGCTCCAAAAGCAATGATCATTCTCACATTATTCATTTTGGCCACAAGTGCGTACACTTCCGTATAATCAATTTCATGCTCTTGTGTGTAGTCTTTTACAACACATCTTGTTGTGTATTTATCAACTTCTACAGACTCATTTAGCTTGGTCTTATAAATCCATTTCACTTCTATTTTCTTTGCTCCAACTGATAGAACCACCAAGTTCCATGTTTGATTTTTTCAATGGATTTGATTTCTTCATCCATTACCAATCTCCATTTTGGGCTTTTGACAGCTTCCTCAAAATTCACAGGATCTGAAATCATCAAGAATGCCATATTTTCTAAATCCTCTTCAGATAAGCCTTCACCGGTATTGTAATTTGCTAACCATACAGGTGGATGTCGATTTCTCCCCTCCCTTATTGTCAAATCTGGTGCAACCGCTACTGGAAAATTATTTTCATCAACTGGTTCAATTCTTTCAGCAACCGGTTCAGTTGTTTCCTCCGTGATTTCTCCTACTGGAAAATTTGGTTGTGTTCTCATCAATTTCAACATTTTCCCCCGTCCAATTTTGTTTCACATTTAAAAAAAATTTCAATCACATTCACGTTCTTCCTTGAAAGCTACATTACGACTTACTATAATTTTATTTGTAGCTGGATCAAACATTCTATAACCTTTGGATTCGCTGCTTACTCCAAATAAAACACATGTTACACTTTTATCTGCAAGTTTGCTTCTCTTGGCATCTAGAATATGAGCATGTCCCACACATCAAAAAACTCTGAAATAATCTACGGATGGTTTCTCTCCACTACAAGCCTCTTTTGGTGTCATGTCTTTTACTTGAAGAGTAAGTGATCGATTCAAAATGTGCATTATCCACCTACTTTTGGCCAGAAATTTTTAGGCACTTTCTTCCCTATCAGCATAGCTCTTATCAAGTTCATCACGGTGCGATTTTTGCGTTTGGCCACTCCATTTTGCTCTAGGGTATAGGTTGTGGTCAGTTGTCTCTTCACTCCATCTTGTTTATAAAAATCGTTGAATTTTGCAGAGAGTTGAATTCTCCTCCTCTATATGTCCTTAAATATTTTATAGGCATTCCAATTTCATTTTCCACCATTCTTTTGAAACATTTGAAATGATAGAATGTTTCTAATTTTTCTACAAGAAAATAACTCCTTGTCTTCCTTGAAAAATCATCTATGAAGCACAACATATATACTTTTTCTAGCTACTTGAAGTTGGTGAAATTGGACCACATAGATTTGCATGAACAAGGCTCTTTCAGTTGCTCTCCATTTACAAATTTTTGGAAATAGAGTCCAATGTTGCTTGCCTTTCATACATGCCTCATAGTGGTGTTTGGAGCTACAATTTGCCACAGGCCTTTCACCATATTTTTGTGTTTTAAGGTGCACAAGTCTTTTTGTGTTTCAAGGTGCACAAGCCTTTGTAGCCGAGATTACCATAACGATGGTGTCAAAGTGTTGACTAATCCGTATTTAAAACTTTGAGGCATCTTCTTTCATTTTTTGTGGCAGATGGTTCAACAAGTAAAATGAACAGCCGATTTGCACTCATAATTGACTCTGCCATTTTTTTTTTTGTGGATGATAAAATGAACAGCCGATTTGCACCATGTTTGAACAGCACTGCTACTCCTTTTTCTTGTAGTTGTTCAATGCTCAAGAGATTATTTTTTAGTTCAAATATCCAATACACATTACTAATAGTGTAACGAACCCCATGAAAAGTTAATTTCACTGCACACTTTCTAGTAACTTTCACACCTTTATTATTTCAAAGCTGGACAGTGTGGAAAAATGTCTGTCTAAGCTTGAAAACATACCTTCATTTGCACACATATGGTTTGAGCAACCAGAATCAAAGAACCAAGCACACTTCTTTTTGCTTCATGTCTTTCCATATGAGCCATTAACAACATTTCATCCTCTTCTTCCAGCTCTGCATAATTCAATTTCTTATTCATCTTTGTACATCCATATTAAAAATGGCCTAAGTCATGACACCTATAACATTGAATATTTGCCTTGTTGAAAGTTGATATTCCTCTTTCACGTCCTCTTCCTCGGTTACTTATTTCCATTTGATCTTCGACTTTTAGAACTTGCTCCTCTCTATTAATGCTGGATCTTCGAAATTTTTGTTCATGCACCACTAATGAACTTTGTAATTCATCAATGAACATGTTATCAGGGTATGCCGAATTTTTCTACAATTTTCTTGTCTGGCATATCTTCTCCATTGCTTCTCATCTTGTTGGAGATTATCATCACTCTTGCAAAATAATATGTGGTACTTTCATCATTCTTCATCTCTAGGATCTCAAATTCTCTCATTAATGCATTAAGAAGAGATTTCTTCACTTTTTAGTTTCCACCAAACTTTCGTTTCATTGAGTCCCAGACAATCTTGGTCGTGCGATGATCCAAGATTTGTTCAAAGACAATACATCAATTGCCTATCAATTGCCTAGAAGAGGTAATGCTTTACTTGATTTTCTTTGAGTCTAGCATCATCAAGGTGGCCCTTTTATGCCTCGGTCAACATTGTTTCCTCCACTGGTTCTGAGAAACCAATCTCTACCACACTCCATAGACCCTTTACTCTAAACAAATTTTCCATCAGCTCACTCCAGTGATCATAGTGACCATCGAAGTGAGGGATCTTCATTAAAGTTTTGTCTTCACTCATACTCTTTGTATTTGATCACTCAAAAATTGCTACCCTACAAAGCCTAATGGTGGCTCTGATACCAATGGTAAGGTTTTTACACAAGAATAACTAAGCCAAAAACATAAACAATTGGAGTCTTAAGTGATGATATTATTGAATACTGAACTTGACCTTTATGGCCTCACAAATAATAAGAGAAATAGAAAGAGACCACAAATATTGCAAACTAATTAAACTAAATAGTTAAAAATACTCTAACTATCCCAAAAGAAACAACTTTATTTCATTGTATTTGACACAATTAAATTCTTCTAACATATTTCTTAAAAATAATCGGTAAGCAACTTATACACTCTCATCTATCAAATTTTTAGTAGGTTTCTATGGGCTTTCATGTCCATCACAAGACCACTTTGAATCTAGAGGTGGTTCACCCTTTTCTGGCACCACAAATTTAATTAACGACGTTTCTTAGTTCTGGGTGAACTATCTTTACTGTTCTTTTGACTTAGTTAATTGCATAGCAACAACAATGAATGACCAGTATCCTAGATTGAACTGCTACCTCATAAAGCAGTTAGGACAGTATGACATCTAGCTGATATGAACATCATCTATAGAAGATTAACGGGCAGACCCTTCCACAGTGCCATTGAGTCACTAAGTTTGAGGGAGAGACCTTATGTGCTTGCCAACTACTAGGTTCTTAGGGGCGTCTAGGCGGTTTAAAACTCATCTCATACTTTCAGGATGCTTAGCACTAACTCTTCGGAGATAATCCAATTTCTGGGAGCACTAAGGTTTGGACCTCATATTGCCACTCAAGATCCTCAGGCGCTCGGTCCACTAGAAACATACGCACCTTAATCAACATAAAACTACTCCCGCTCAAGCGTCCTGATCTTAACTTGGTTCTCTCACACGCATGCTTTATTATGGAGATAATCCTATCAATCACCTAAACCACGAAATTCATAATTTAAACACTCATGCAAGCTCAATAGAAAGATAACATTCATCAATCACCTAAAGGACAAATCACAATATCTCGTCCTCCTTTCTAACATAGCATAAAAGATTAAAGTCAACATGCATATTAAATTCTCATGTTACGAGCATTTCGATAATTTTCCATAACATACATAGAATTCTCATCCAAATTTATCTTTAGAGTCCTAATCATTCACATTCTAAATATCTAAGGCAAGATATGCTCACATGCTAGCATCCTAGCGATCCCTACAAGTATTACTCGAAGATCAAATGACTACTCACTTAGGTGACATATACCTTCTTGAGCTCACTTTTCCACTTGTTAGGAGCTCTAAATTTTATGAAATTTCTCCAGTAGATCCTAATTCAAGTTATACTAAGTAGTATCAAAATTAGGGCAAAAAACAGGTGAATGGGAGTGTTAAAAAGTCAGACCTCATGTGCTTTACATGTGCGCAGAAAAGGTCTTACATGAAGATTCATGTGCGCAGAAAAGGTCTTAAATGTTGTGTTGAAAATTCCATAAAACGATTGATCACACTTGCAACAAACATGAGATGAGGTAGCTGTGAGATAGATCAGATTACCACTATTTTTTTATACAAAGTTACATCTATTTTTACACTATTTTCATCTTTTCCAATTTCTTGTCTTCCCTACCTCTTGAAGAAAAGTGTCTGCTCACTAGAGCTGCTTTTGAATCGTTCCTTGATGAAGTAGGATTCTATTCGACTAAACAAGGTTCTAGGTGCTTCTTTTAATCCGCAGAGAGCCTTTTGGAGTTTGTACACCATCTCCTCACTTTCTTTTTTCTCATAGCGTTTTGGTTGTGGAACAAAAATTTCTTCTTTTAACTAACCATGTAGAAAAGCTGATTTGACATCCAACTGATAGAGTTTCCAACATTTTTTGGGCTCCAAAAGCAATGATCATTCTCACATTATTCATTTTGGCCACAAGTGCGTACACTTCCGTATAATCAATTTCATGCTCTTGTGTGTAGTCTTTTACAACACATCTTGTTGTGTATTTATCAACTTCTACAGACTCATTTAGCTTGGTCTTATAAATCCATTTCACTTCTATTTTCTTTGCTCCAACTGATAGAACCACCAAGTTCCATGTTTGATTTTTTTCAATGGATTTGATTTCTTCATCCATTACCAATCTCCATTTTGGGCTTTTGACAGCTTCCTCAAAATTCACAGGATCTGAAATCATCAAGAATGCCATATTTTCTAAATCCTCTTCAGATAAGCCTTCACCGGTATTGTAATTTGCTAACCATACAGGTGGATGTCGATTTCTCCCCTCCCTTATTGTCAAATCTGGTGCAACCGCTACTGGAAAATTATTTTCATCAACTGGTTCAATTCTTTCAGCAACCGGTTCAGTTGTTTCCTCCGTGATTTCTCCTACTGGAAAATTTGGTTGTGTTCTCATCAATTTCAACATTTTCCCCCGTCCAATTTTGTTTCACATTTAAAAAAAATTTCAATCACATTCACGTTCTTCCTTGAAAGCTACATTACGACTTACTATAATTTTATTTGTAGCTGGATCAAACATTCTATAACCTTTGGATTCGCTGCTTACTCCAAATAAAACACATGTTACACTTTTATCTGCAAGTTTGCTTCTCTTGGCATCTAGAATATGAGCATGTCCCACACATCAAAAAACTCTGAAATAATCTACGGATGGTTTCTCTCCACTACAAGCCTCTTTTGGTGTCATGTCTTTTACTTGAAGAGTAAGTGATCGATTCAAAATGTGCATTATCCACCTACTTTTGGCCAGAAATTTTTAGGCACTTTCTTCCCTATCAGCATAGCTCTTATCAAGTTCATCACGGTGCGATTTTTGCGTTTGGCCACTCCATTTTGCTCTAGGGTATAGGTTGTGGTCAGTTGTCTCTTCACTCCATCTTGTTTATAAAAATCGTTGAATTTTGCAGAGTTGAATTCTCCTCCTCTATATGTCCTTAAATATTTTATAGGCATTCCAATTTCATTTTCCACCATTCTTTTGAAACATTTGAAATGATAGAATGTTTCTAATTTTTCTACAAGAAAATAACTCCTTGTCTTCCTTGAAAAATCATCTATGAAGCACAACATATACTTTTTCTAGCTACTTGAAGTTGGTGAAATTGGACCACATAGATTTGCATGAACAAGGCTCTTTCAGTTGCTCTCCATTTACAAATTTTTGGAAATAGAGTCCAATGTTGCTTGCCTTTCATACATGCCTCATAGTGGTGTTTGGAGCTACAATTTGCCACAGGCCTTTCACCATATTTTTGTGTTTTAAGGTGCACAAGTCTTTTTGTGTTTCAAGGTGCACAAGCCTTTGTAGCCGAGATTACCATAACGATGGTGTCAAAGTGTTGACTAATCCGTATTTAAAACTTTGAGGCATCTTCTTTCATTTTTTGTGGCAGATGGTTCAACAAGTAAAATGAACAGCCGATTTGCACTCATAATTGACTCTGCCATTTTTTTTTTTGTGGATGATAAAATGAACAGCCGATTTGCACCATGTTTGAACAGCACTGCTACTCCTTTTTCTTGTAGTTGTTCAATGCTCAAGAGATTATTTTTTAGTTCAAATATCCAATACACATTACTAATAGTGTAACGAACCCCATGAAAAGTTAATTTCACTGCACACTTTTTCTAGTAACTTTCACACCTTTATTATTTCAAAGCTGGACAGTGTGGAAAAATGTCTGTCTAAGCTTGAAAACATACCTTCATTTGCACACATATGGTTTGAGCAACCAGAATCAAAGAACCAAGCACACTTCTTTTTGCTTCATGTCTTTCCATATGAGCCATTAACAACATTTCATCCTCTTCTTCCAGCTCTGCATAATTCAATTTCTTATTCATCTTTGTACATCCATATTAAAAATGGCCTAAGTCATGACACCTATAACATTGAATATTTGCCTTGTTGAAAGTTGATATTCCTCTTTCACGTCCTCTTCCTCGGTTACTTATTTCCATTTGATCTTCGACTTTTAGAACTTGCTCCTCTCTATTAATGCTGGATCTTCGAAATTTTTGTTCATGCACCACTAATGAACTTTGTAATTCATCAATGAACATGTTATCAGGGTATGCCGAATTTTTCTACAATTTTCTTGTCTGGCATATCTTCTCCATTGCTTCTCATCTTGTTGGAGATTATCATCACTCTTGCAAAATAATATGTGGTACTTTCATCATTCTTCATCTCTAGGATCTCAAATTCTCTCATTAATGCATTAAGAAGAGATTTCTTCACTTTTTAGTTTCCACCAAACTTTCGTTTCATTGAGTCCCAGACAATCTTGGTCGTGCGATGATCCAAGATTTGTTCAAAGACAATACATCAATTGCCTATCAATTGCCTAGAAGAGGTAATGCTTTACTTGATTTTCTTTGAGTCTAGCATCATCAAGGTGGCCCTTTTATGCCTCGGTCAACATTGTTTCCTCCACTGGTTCTGAGAAACCAATCTCTACCACACTCCATAGACCCTTTACTCTAAACAAATTTTCCATCAGCTCACTCCAGTGATCATAGTGACCATCGAAGTGAGGGATCTTCATTAAAGTTTTGTCTTCACTCATACTCTTTGTATTTGATCACTCAAAAATTGCTACCCTACAAAGCCTAATGGTGGCTCTGATACCAATGGTAAGGTTTTTACACAAGAATAACTAAGCCAAAAACATAAACAATTGGAGTCTTAAGTGATGATATTATTGAATACTGAACTTGACCTTTATGGCCTCACAAATAATAAGAGAAATAGAAAGAGACCACAAATATTGCAAACTAATTAAACTAAATAGTTAAAAATACTCTAACTATCCCAAAAGAAACAACTTTATTTCATTGTATTTGACACAATTAAATTCTTCTAACATATTTCTTAAAAATAATCGGTAAGCAACTTATACACTCTCATCTATCAAATTTTTAGTAGGTTTCTATGGGCTTTCATGTCCATCACAAGACCACTTTGAATCTAGAGGTGGTTCACCTTTTCTGGCACCACAAATTTAATTAACGACGTTTCTTAGTTCTGGGTGAACTATCTTTACTGTTCTTTTGACTTAGTTAATTGCATAGCAACAACAATGAATGACCAGTATCCTAGATTGAACTGCTACCTCATAAAGCAGTTAGGACAGTATGACATCTAGCTGATATGAACATCATCTATAGAAGATTAACGGGCAGACCCTTCCACAGTGCCATTGAGTCACTAAGTTTGAGGGAGAGACCTTATGTGCTTGCCAACTACTAGGTTCTTAGGGGCGTCTAGGCGGTTTAAAACTCATCTCATACTTTCAGGATGCTTAGCACTAACTCTTCGGAGATAATCCAATTTCTGGGAGCACTAAGGTTTGGACCTCATATTGCCACTCAAGATCCTCAGGCGCTCGGTCCACTAGAAACATACGCACCTTAATCAACATAAAACTACTCCCGCTCAAGCGTCCTGATCTTAACTTGGTTCTCTCACGCATGCTTTATTATGGAGATAATCCTATCAATCACCTAAACCACGAAATTCATAATTTAAACACTCATGCAAGCTCAATAGAAAGATAACATTCATCAATCACCTAAAGGACAAATCACAATATCTCGTCCTCCTTTCTAACATAGCATAAAAGATTAAAGTCAACATGCATATTAAATTCTCATGTTACGAGCATTTCGATAATTTTCCATAACATACATAGAATTCTCATCCAAATTTATCTTTAGAGTCCTAATCATTCACATTCTAAATATCTAAGGCAAGATATGCTCACATGCTAGCATCCTAGCGATCCCTACAAGTATTACTCGAAGATCAAATGACTACTCACTTAGGTGACATATACCTTCTTGAGCTCACTTTTCCACTTGTTAGGAGCTCTAAATTTTATGAAATTTCTCCAGTAGATCCTAATTCAAGTTATACTAAGTAGTATCAAAATTAGGGCAAAAAACAGGTGAATGGGAGTGTTAAAAAGTCAGACCTCATGTGCTTTACATGTGCGCAGAAAAGGTCTTACATGAAGATTCACGTGCGCTGCCAAGGTATACTCGTAGGTCGAGTCAACTAATTTGATTCAGGTCGTAAGTCATCGGAATGTATTATGGGTTTCAGATGGACGATTTAGGTTGGGTCGCTTCATGGATCCTCGCACGTTCGACAACGCTTCGACCCTTGCACGACTTGAAATCTTTATTTTTTTTACAACCAACTAGACAATGACACGTGTCCACTCGCTTAATGAAGCACTACCACTTTCGAGCATGATCTTATGCCTACTTTAAGAATTTTTTCAACATTTATTTCCAAATTTCAAAATTCCTCGAGATTTCGAGTACCTTCCTATTTTCTTCCATCTATTGTATCTTTTTCCACTCAACTCGATTCAATTTGCTTCCGTCACCAAAGTTGAAGAGATTTAATCCAACTTTCGATTAAAATTAATCTCATATAGAATGTTAACCATGTGACTTCCTATGCGTTTCACCTCAAGGTTCCTTCATGAAAGATGTGCAAAATCCTCGCTAGGATAACATAGTTAAATTTCAGGACTTCATTCCATAGAAATTTCATGGATCTAGAGAAAAACAAAGGCTTACCTCTCGTTCTTTTATCAATTTGTGACATTTTGGACGATCCAAGAGCCCAAAATGCTTTTTATATGGCCTATAAACAAACTCTTGGAAGGGCCCTTAACAATTATCTTTCCCTTCTCTCAAAACCCTCTTTTCTCTCTTCTTTCATTTTCTTTCCTTTTCCTTCTTTATTTTCTTTTTTCTTCCACACTAAATTTATATTAGAATAGTTTCAGACCCCTTCATTAATATCAAAGGCAAAATGACTATTTTGCCCCTCAAATTGACTTTGACCCCGTTCTTCTACTTTTTTTTTTTTTTTTTTTTTTTTTTTACTATTTTACTATTTTCTTCTATATTTTTCTTTTGTGGAAGTTTTTTTTTTAAAAAAAATCAGAATCAGAAAATCAATTATCGTTAGGGCTCGGGTGTTATAAACGAACTTTAGTTCAATTCATCCATCAAACACATATTATTGAAGATTTAAAATTCTTGTTTTCAATCCAAAGAAGAACATACCTAAGTCGAATCAATTCTCTTTCTAGAAATGTTCTAAGTCTTGATTCTGTTGTGTCGTAATGCCACAACCTTCAATGCTCTGATACCACTTGTTGTGTCTAATGCCATAACCTTCAATGCTTTGATGTCACTTGTGTGCTGTAATGCCACAACCAGAAAATGTTATAATACCCAATTGTTGTAGTGTAAGCGGAATCAAGATCGATCGCACTTACACACCCTCAAACATAAATTAAACAAAAAGACACAAAGATTTACGTGGGTTGGAGAGAAGAAATTCCTCTACATCCACGGTGGTAGCCAATCACTATAACCAAAGTGTTTACAAGTGTATTTCTCACACTCTTACACTATAAAGTCTCTCAACAAAGTTCCTCCCAATTGCTTCTAGGCAAATACAAAATGACAATGACTCTACACGACTTCACATGATTCCACACCTTAAAACAATGCTAGACAAGCCTTTATATAGACATATACATAAACCAAATAGATGAGAATATGAACCAAAATGGTTATGAACTAAATGAGAGTTAATAACCAAAATAAATGAGAATATGAACACCGTTATGAACTAAATAAGAGTTACGACATACATCTTCATCACAACTTACAACAACATCAACCACCTCCCAACTAAACAAACAAAAACAAAATCTCAACCTTTCTTTTAAAAGTTGTCATTATGGAGCTTGGGAAGAACTCAAACAAAAGGATGATTTTCAAATTTATTCAATATATATTTGACATAAAAGAAGAACAGCTGGAAATGACGAAAAAAGTATATGTATTCAATAAAGTTTTTTTAAAAAATTTGATCAACCCGATAACCCGACCCAACCCAATCTGACCCGTACGTTCCTATATTACTCTGATTTAGGGATTAGGGTCGAACAGGAAGTATGCTTAATTAAAAAAAATTATAAAAGAATTCTTTATATATTTTTTATTTCACAGTTAGCTTTTTAAACTATATTAATTTTTATTGGAGATAGAGAGGTGATGAGCTGGAGAATTTATTTAAAATGAGCTATTTTATTTTATTTTAATATTTTAATTCTACCTCAAATTTTAAATTTTTAAAAGTTTCAATAATATTTTTAATCTTAAAAAAAAAATCTTACTGTCAATATATGGACGAAACTGTCTATCGCCACCTAATAGATTATCTACAAATGTTTTAATGCTATTTTAGAAAGTTAAACATGAAATTCGTATTTTATAAAAAAAAATTTAAGATGTTTTTGAATTTTTTTAAAAAAAAACATTTAAAAGTATTAATGAACCTTTTGAAAACTCATGGTTATTTTTCTAAACACTGTTATAAAACTAACCGTAATTATATTTTTTTAACTTTTTTTTTTCGAAAAGTTTTGAAAATTTATGGATTTTTTTTAGACAAAATATAAAATTCATCCGTATTTTTATTAATTTAAATACCGTTTAAAATTTTCCTTCAACATACATAAATTTTGTGTGTTTGTTTTTGTTCTTATTATTATTATTTATTTTTAATATTTGTTATTCATCATTACTTTGCCCAAAAATAGCCCGTGGAAATAGAGATGGTCAATGATATACTGAAACTATCATCATTAGGATAAAAACTGCCAATAACTGTATTTTTTAACCTTATGTTCTTGTCCCATAGAAAAAAGTCATCGCATGCAAATCTATTTTATATAATTTAATGGTGGCTACGAATCTTACATATAAAATATTACAAAATCTTAAAAAAAAAATTATAATTATAGCCCAAATTAAATATGTACGACAAACATTCAAATCTCGGTAGCTATTAAACATCTTAAACCCTATCGAGCCATATTTAAAATGGTCATTGATATTTAGGTTTGTAACAATCCTAACCCACCATTAATCGATATTGTCTCGTTTGGGCTTTCCTTTCAAGGATTTCCCTCAAAGTTTTAAAATATGTTAACTCAGGATAGGTTTTCACACTCTTACAAGTTGTTTATCTCTCCAACCGACATGGAATCTCACAATCCATCTCCCTTGGAGGCCCAGCGTCTTCGCTGGCACACTGCTCGATGTCTGGCTCTAATACCATTTGTAACAACCCCAACCCACCGCTAGCATATATTGTTCTCTTTTGTCTTTTTCTTCATGGGTTTCCCCTCAAGGTAATAAAACACGTCAGCTTGAAAGTTCCTCTCTCCAACTGATGTGGAATCTCACAATCCACTCCCCCCCTTAGGGGCCAGCATCCTCGGTGACACACCGTCCGATGTCTATCTCTATTACCATTTGTAACAACTCTAACCCCACCGCTAGCAAATATTGCCCTCTTTAGGCTTTCACTTCAAGAGTTTCCCCTCAGGATTTTAAAACGCGTCTACTAGAGAAAGGTTTCCACACCCTTATGAGTCGTTCCCCTCTCCAACCGACGTGGGACATCATAATCCACCCCTCTTGGGGGCCCAGCTTCCTCACCAGCACAATGCCCGCTGTCTAGCTCTAATACCATTAGTAACAGCTCTAACCCAATGCTAAAAAATATGGTTCTTTTTGGGCTTTCCCTTTCAGGGTTTCTACTCAGGGTTATAAAACGAGTCCACTAGAGAGAGGTTTCTACACCATTACAAGTCATTCCTCTCTCCAACCAATGTGAAATCTCACAAAATTAGCTTATAGTTATAGTTAACCAATAGTACTTAGGTTAAATTCTTATTATTTATGATTTTTATTTTTAGTATTTATCAAATCTATAATTAAGGTTAATTTGGTATGATTATAGTTTATAATCAATTTCAAATTTATGTAATTTATCACATGAAAAACAAAATATATTATAAAAAACATTTTTTTTCTTTTTAAGTAAATTAAGATATTCATTCAAACTTCTTTTGAAGGAACCAAAATTATTATTTTATATTATTGTTTGGGATGATTCTTGAATTATAATAACCATTTATAAGGAATATAAATAATAAGATTAGACCATTTGCCTCTCAAAATAAATAATTTAAAAAAATATATATTTTTAAAAAAAAAAAAAACACAAAATCAAAAGTTAACCCAATTAGTACTCCCCTTTGGTTCATTCTCTCTCCTCCCAAATATCAACCATTTCTCTCTCTCTCTCTCTTCAATTTCATCTTCTTCATTTCCCAATTCCATGTCTAACCCATGTTCCAACTCATTAGCAAATGTTCCAAAATTCATCTCCTTCCACCACCATTCCTCCCCATCACAACCTTCAAATTCTTCCCCAAATATGTCTCACAATTGCTTCTCGTATCCCTACCCGAGCTCGAACCCGAACCTGAACCCACCTCCGCCGTCATCTCCGCCGCTCCGAGAAGCTCTTCCGCTACTCGGGCTAATGTCTCCTCCCGAGCAGAGACAAGAACAAGAAGAAGACGACGATGATGGAGGTAGCAAAGATGACAACGCGTCGGTCACCGTGGCGTTGCACATAGGGCTACCAAACCCTAGCCCAGCTGAAATAGCTTCCTTGATGTGTGGCTCTTCATCTGAGATTGATCAAGAACATGAGTTTGGACAGTCCACCAAAACCCTAATTAAGGGACAGTATTGGATTCCAACTCCTTCTCAAATCCTCATTGGTCCTACTCAATTCTCTTGCCCTGTTTGCTTCAAAACCTTCAATAGATACAACAACATGCAGGTAACTAAATTCATCCATTCATTTCCTAAAAACTCGATCCGTTTAGATCCAATCGAAATCTAGATTCGTTTTTCGTAGAGACTATTGACGAGATTTAACGAAAAGTAAACCAGATCAAACTAAGAGACGGGTCGATATATATGAACATAAAAATATTTGAAAGAATTGTGGTTCTATTCTTTCGAGGTGATATGAATCTTCACTTTAGATATCCTTTTGAATTTTTTAATCAAATTTGATAGCTATTTCTTTGCATGATCATGAGTTGAGGGATTTTGAATGCTTCTCTCTCTAGATTTCTCTCTCTTTTTTATGTCTTTTAATCAGTTCATTGGAGTATGTGTTTCAATGAATAATTGTATGCTTTTCTTGGTTGATTTCTGTTCATCCCATGAAATTATCTCATGATTTTACTACTAAATTCTATGATTCTTTTTGTTTAAAGATGAAAGATATTATCAAACCAATTATACGAACAATTGGATTTGCTTCGGGTAATCTCTAATTAGTTCTACACATGATCCTAAATTCTTCTACTCTACCTATATCTGAATACGAGCCTTATTCAGCTATGCTCACGAGAGCGGCATGTCGAAAAAATCAAGAAAATAAGGCGAGGAGAAGATACGAAGATCGACTCTTATCTACTCCATCCATTTGTTTTAGTAAAGCTTCCGAAACCTAAATTTATGTTTAAATATGAAAGATATGAACAATTGGATTAGCAAATTCTTCTACTTGACCTATATCTTGACCTATATCTGAATACGAGCCTTATTCAGCTGCACCCACGAGAGCGGCATGTCAAAAAAAAATCAAGATCGGAGGACTTTTAAGCAGATTTAGTGTTATCCGTCGTCTACTTCATCCATATGTCGAGAGGTTCGGCATCCATCTCCGCCGATCTTTTCCGATCTATAAAACATGATTTGTTACATGTTTCATGTTAACGACAATTTTATGCTGTCAGCTCTCATTATAACATGAGCTGAATTCTTATTGTTGTGTTTTTTTTATGTCACTCGATCATTTTACACGTGCGTTTTTGCAGATGCACATGTGGGGGCATGGATCACAGTACAGAAAAGGCCCTGAGTCCCTCCGGGGCACGCAGCCAACGGGCATGCTAAGGCTTCCTTGCTACTGCTGCGCCCCGGGGTGCCGCAACAACATCGACCATCCCCGGGCCAAGCCATTGAAAGACTTCAGAACTCTTCAAACACATTACAAGCGCAAGCACGGGCTAAAGCCCTTCATGTGCCGAAAGTGCGGCAAGGCGTTCGCCGTGCGCGGGGACTGGCGAACGCACGAGAAGAATTGTGGTAAGCTTTGGTATTGCATTTGTGGCTCGGATTTTAAGCACAAGCGCTCGCTCAAGGACCATGTCAAGGCCTTTGGTAACGACCACGCCGCCTACGGTGGAGGCGGGATCGATGTGTTCGGAGATGAAGATGATGAACCTGCTTCTGAAGTCGAGCAAGATAACGATGAATGAAGAACTTATTATAGCCAACATTTGAGAATATGATTATTGATTTACAGAATTATTGTTATATTGTGTAATGAAACTTACTTGATATATACAGTTATCATATTATATGTGTAATTAATTAGGGGAACTTTGTTTATTGGTTTGGCTCTGATCGATGAAATGAAAAAGAAAATGTATAAATTAAAATATTTTTATTTTCTGATTATCCGAACATAGTTAAGGACACTCATGTGATCTTTAGGATACTTTAAGGTTTATCTTTGTTAGTTTAATGTTTATAGTACCATGTTGATTATATTGTTTGGGATGAGATAATTAAAATGTGTCGGGCGGGTGGACTAATTTTCGAAGCCCCGTCAAAGTTAAAGACTCAGTTCTATGAGCTAAGACTCAACATTGTCTCGTTAATTAGCTAGCTTCAAATTTAGTTCACGTTGTACTCTTTACCGTTAATATATAGATGAAAATCATTCATTCTTAATACTTTAATACTATAACACTGCTCGTAATTATAGAAGATTATCATAATTCTTAAGATATTAATTAGAATTCGATTTGATAATTTAGAATTCAATTAGATCATAAATTAGTTTAAATAAGTTAAATTAAGATCATAAATTTTAAAATATATGATTCCCATTCAATACAAGTATGGTCCAAGTAAAAGTTAGGGTTTGAAAAAAAAATTATTAAATGTATTTATGTTTTTTTTATTGGGGTTATATTTTTTTCAATCTAAGTATAAAAATTAGGTTGAATTATATTTTTTTAATTTGTGTTCGATGAATTTTTGTAAAATAAATATAATGGTCGGTTTATGGGTTGACATTTTATTGTGTCGGGTCAATCCAACTAACCCAAAAAATAAGGTTACTACAGAACACAATTGTACTCTTAAAAAAATTAAGAATATTTAATGTTTGTAACGAGTGAGAAGTGTGACTTATAAATATTTGATATTTAAATTTTATTATTTATTAATGTAACTCTCGGGGACAAATATGATTTTTTTAAATAATTAAAAATAATAATAATCCAAACAGAAAATAAAGGGTTGAGTTGGGTCAAATTGTATACTTTATTTAGGTTGTTCGAGTCACTAACCTAATCAACACAAAATTTCATAATGGTCCAAAAAAAATTTCGAACCCATATACACAGCTAAAGGCTTGTGTCCTCTGATGTATCGCACACTAACGAAATAGTAAAAAAAAAAAAATCCAACATAAACCGAAAACAGAGGGTTGGGTCGAGTCGGATTGAATACTTTACTTAGGTTACTCGGGTCACTAACCTAATTAACCCAAAATTTCAGGATGGTCAAAAGATTTTTTCAACAAATATACACACTTCAGCGTTGGTGTCATCCGTTGTATTGCACGATGAAAAAATAGTAAAAAAAACAATCCAATTATCCAACCCAAATCGAAAGTAGAGGTCTGGGTTAGGTCGGATTGTATATTTTATTTAGATTGCTCGAGTCACTAACCTAATCAACCCAAAATTTCAAAATAGTCCAAAAAAATTTATTCCAACCCACATACACACTCAAGTGCTTGTGTCATCTAAAAACAATCCAACAACCCAACGCAAACCGAAAATAGAGGGTTGGATTATATACTTTATTTAGGTTACTCGAGTTACTAACCTAATCAACCCGAAATTTTAGAATGGTCCAAAAGATTATTTCAATCCATATACACACCTACGCGTTGGCATCGAACAATCCAACAACCCAACCTAAACCGAAGATAGAGGGTTGAATTGGGTCAAATCGTATACTTTATTTAAGTTTCTCGAAAACCCAATCAAACCCGAAAGTACTCGCACCATCGCACACGGACAAAATAGTACATAACACAAACAAATACGTTACATTCAATAGATTTTAGTTTTAATGGATCGAAAAAGGGGAAAATTTCTGAATCAAAGGCTTTATTTTTTGAACAGAGAGAGGTGTCATTACTTAGGGCTTTTTTTGGGGGGGGAGTTACAAACTGTAGACGAATTGGTGCTTTAATGATGCTCTGAAAATCATATACTTTTGAAGGTGAAGAGACAATGATGATGACAACTTCATGCATATAATAAAACAATTCTTCATTCAAATCAAACTGTGTCTTTGTACAATCTACGAGGTGTATAAAAGGAGAGATTTTGCAGTGAAAAAGTGATCTTTAAAGTGTTTTTCTTTTATGTTATAAATTTTTATAAATGGAAGGGAAAATTACGTCAGTTTTCAGTCTTTCAAGAACTATACTTAGTGTTTGTGGCACCCCACACCCACATTGCTCCCCTCAACTTGCTTGTCTTTGTTGCCTTAAATTGTGACATTTTAATTAGGTCTATACTCCTCAATCTTCTGATACATCCTTTCAATTCTTCTCTTTCTTACTAGGGTCTACTATCTCTCCTCTCGAGAAATTATTCGAGTCGTGAAATGATTTGTGGTTTGGTGATTCTTCACTGTTGGATGTATCGGAAATTTAAGGGTTAGGTTGAATTGGACCGGGATTGAATAGTTATTAGGGTTAGCTCTAGTGTTTTGTTTTAATTAAGTATATACTCGTTAGTTCTTGAAACTTAACTTTGTTATGTAACCATCCATGTCCGAGATTCGTATTAGGATTCGGAATATGGATTCGATATCTGGTGGTCCTGAGATTCTCCTTTGACATAGTCATGTTATCTACTTTTCGCTTTTAAGAGTGAAGACCAATCCCACAACCCAATAGAGTCTTTTTCAGCATGTTTTGTCCTAACTCACATGTTTTTTAGGAAAATTTACAGAAGGTCATTTAACAAAGAATTGTTTTAATCAAAACATGCTTAAGTTTTGAGTTAGTATAATTGAGGCATCGAAGAAAAAAAAGGTACATTTTATTAGGATAGAGAGTAACTTTCAATTATTTTAAGTTTTTCTTAGTCATCATTTCCTCAGGATTGCTCTCATTCAGATGTAGTCTCGGTTCATTCATGTATCTCCTTTACTCGGGTGTCACACGCTAGTTCTTGCTACTCCACCTCTCTCTCTTTCTTTCTCTCTCTTTGTATTTTGGTGCGAGAGTCTATCATTTATGGAGTGAAATAGTATAGGATTGAAAATTTTATAATATTAGATATATTAGAGAATTTAAATGTACACTTCATATTTTGAATATGCAATGACGGTTGTTCCGAACAGGCCTTCTCAAGAAATTGTAAAATCTCACATCAGTTGGAGAGAGGAACTAAACATTTCTTGTAAAGATGTGAAAATCTCTCCTTAGGAGACTTGTTTTAAAACCGTGAGGCTGAGAACGATATGTAACGGGCCAAAGCGGACAATATCCGCTAGCAGTGGGCTTTGGACTGTTACAAATAGTATCAGAGCTAGACACCGGGCAATGTGCTACCGAGGACGCTGGACTCCCAAGACGGGGTGGATTGTGAGAATTCCACATTAGTTGGAGAGAGGAATGAAACACTCCTTATAAGGTATGAAAACCTCTCCCTAGCAGACGCGTTTTAAAACCATGAAGGTGATGCGCGATACATAATGGGCCAAAGCAGACAATATCCGTTAGTGGTGAGCTTCGGCCGTTACAGAAATTCTTTGAAAGAATAAGAAGAAACGACTTGCAATTTCACACCGTTTGATAATAAAAAGTAATTTAAAAAGAAGTACTTCAAGGTTATACACAATTAGAAAATAGCTCGGACACTTGATTACGTTCACGTGACAGTTTCATTAAATAATTTTTTCTTCGATTTAGTTAAATTAATAATAATAATAATAATAATTGTTAGATGTGGGTCTCTCTCATTGAATGTGCGGGTGTGTGCATGTGGGGTTGTGTGTATGTGTGTGGGGGTCTTTTCTCCACTCTCTCTTCCTCTTATGCGTTCGAGCATCTCTATCTCTTTATCTCTACGCTTTCATTTATGATTCTTATATTATATGGAAAAAGAGAAAAAAAAAATGTCTCTTTGCAGCTTTTTCTCCTATTGATATGATACTATTTGTTTATAACGAGCGGGTGCAAAAATAAAGTTGCTACTACATGTACAAGCGTCTTGTCGCTTGGTATTCATAACATTGATCTTGAGGGGTAGTTTCGTCCTTTTCCTTTTGGTTCATGCTCCGAACACGTTCTAATTTTTTTGAGATCTTGCACGATTACCATTAAGGTCATAAATGAGTCTCATATAATATTTCATGGCATTTGAAGTTTTTTTATAACATTCAAAGATCACCGCTAGCAAATATTGTCCGTTTTTTAGCTCGTTATGTATTGTTGTCAGCCTCACAGTTTTAAAATGCATCTGCTATGGAGAGGTTTTCACACACTTATAAGGAATGTTTCGTTCCCCTCTCCAACTGATGTGAGATCTCACAATCCACCTCCTTGGCGCCCTAGCGTCTATGCTGACACACCGTCCAGTGTCCGGCTCTAATACCATTTGTAACAGCCCAAACCCACCATTAACAAATATTGTCTGTTTTGGCCCATTACGTATCGCTGTCGCCTCATGGTTTTAAAACGAGTCTCCTAGAGACAAGTTTCCACAACTTTAAAGGAGAGGTTTCCACACCTTTATAAAGTATGAAATAAGGTTTTTTATAAAATTTCGTGTCATTTACTCTTGATTAATTTTTTCTTGAACTTTAGAAATTAAGGATAAATTCAAACCATCCAATTTTGTTAATTGTTTGCATTTACTCTTAATTAATTTTTTCTTTAACTTTTAGTTTAGTATAACTTTTGAGGTCGTATCTAAAAAGTTACTGGACTCTATAAATATTTAAGAGATCTTAAAACGTTCAATTTTGTGTTTAATCGACCTTTTAACTTTAAAAATATCTAATAGGTTCTTAAATTATTAAATTTGTTTGTAAGTTTGAGTTGGGTTGAATTTTTGGTCGGGTTTGACATTTTTTTTGGTAAGATAATCTGACCAATTTGAAAATAAAGTTACAATCTAACCTAACCTACTTTTAAAATTTTATGAAAGTTCAAAATATTTGACGTTTGTAACCGATGTTAGTAATGCATTGTGTATTGTAAATGTTTGATAGTTGAGTTTTAAGATGATTTATTTATTAATATAACACGACCGTAGATAAAGTAGAATTTTTTAAATAATTAAAAAAAAACCTGACAATCTTAGATTGGGTTGTGAACTCTATTTGGATTGTTCGCGTCCCAACCCAACCAACTTGAAATTTCGAGTTGGTCCAAAAGATTTCTCAAATTCAACACGTATACGTCCCTAAGAGATGAGTATTTAAAACACTCCATAAGTAGCTCTATTAACCGGTCAAATATGCACATACATCATATCATACAATATGTTGGGACCTAAAACTTATTAACTTAGTCATGGTTTGACTAAGGTGGACAAGTACCAAAAGATGATAAGCTAGTACCTAGTCATTAAAGCCAAGCCTCACTCGTTAAAACTTCTTATAAACTTAGTTGCCCAATCTCATGGTGGTGATACCCAATCAATAGATCCAAGCAATTTATCTCATGGTGGTGATACCCAATCAATAGATCCAAGCAATTTATCTCATGGTGGTGATACCCAATCAATAGATCCAAGCAATTTATCTCATGGTGGTGATACCCAATCAATAGATCCAAGCAGTTTACCTTAGTAACAATATTCTAAGTAGTATTATTCTTTGAACTATAAACTCCAAAACTATTAAGATTGGTCGTTATTGGCTAATAAATTTAGTTAAGAAGAAAGATGGTGGCCATTGGAAATAAGAAATTTTTTAGAGATTTTTAAAATAAAATAAAATATGGTCCTTATTTATATGGTAAACGGATTGATCTAGGTTAAGGACTACAATATTAAATGTAAATGCGATTATCCTGACTTCGTTTTCATAGACTTCATAGTTATTGCGTCTTACATACATGAGTGTCTTACCTTTATGTGAAAAAGAAGTAACACATGGCTTGAGTATTTAAAAATACTCAGTAAGTAACCTTATTGTTGTGGTCAAGAAGTGTAATCACATGCAATCATGGTGGACCTATCTTTTCATAAAACATCATAGCCTTGGTCTCTATTTTTCATTCTGAGCAAGGTTGGATGTGTAGTACTTCTCTAGACACGGTCCAACACGCGCACATGGATCCACCAGACAGGCTCGTATACACTCCTAAGCCTAACTGCGGGTTAGCGTACGTTCACAATATCGATAACCACGGAGGAAAAGGAACGCACATAATATCATGACATGACATACAAAATGCATAATCATGAAGTATGACATACAAAATGCATAATCATGAAGTATGACATACAAAATGCATAATCATGAAGTATCTCAATGCACGTGACATACAAAATGCATGAGGTCCTATAGTTTCAAATCATGAGATATACTTATGATACAAGTCATATTTTCATTCTTTTCGTGACATAGTATTCCTATAAGACATGCATACATATACTGTACATATTTTTCATGATTAACATACATGACTTATCAATGTCTCATCTGCACAGTGTGAACATGCTAACATAATATGTGTTATTGTAACATGTAGAGGTTCATGCATCATATAGCATTCATATCATAATCTAGTTTCATAACATAATATAATTCATATCATAGCATAAATCATCACATAACATAACGTGCATCATACAATCATAAAATATGACACATAACAGACTTATAAGACACATGTCATTCATACTGTATGCATCGAATCGACAAAGTAGATGAAAGCATCGAATCGACAAAGTAGATGAAATGTCGACAAAGTAGATGAAATGAAACAGTTGTTGTAACTCAGTAAGACAAGGGACCTCTCTTTTGTATTAGAATTTCTCTAGAGCCCTCGTACAAAGTACACCATTTGTTCGCACTTGAGTCACTTTTGACTACACTTTCGAGGCTCACAACTTCTTTGTTCGACACTTGAGAATTCTATTGACATGGCTAAGTTAAGGGCATGACTTTGATACCATGTTAGGAATCACGGACCCTCCACAATGGTATGTTATTGTCCACTTTGAGCATAAACTCTCATCGCTTCTCTTTTGGTTTCCCCACAAGGTCTCAATGGAGATGTATTTCTTACTTATAAACTCATGATATTCCTCTTAATTAGCCAATGTGGGACTCCCTTCCCCACAATCCTCAATACTAAATGTCAAAGTTTGTAGATATTTTGGTGTAACGATCTGCTTTTTGAAAGACTCGAGCTACAAACTATTTTATTAACTTATATGAAATATTTGAAAATACACACTAAATTAAAAATGTGCGTGCATTTAATTTAAATCAATTCAATACAATACCTCAAGTCATTCAAAATACAATAGAACATGATTTACAAAATAATTGACTAAAAATGACAATGAAATAACTGAGTTCATGAAATCATAACATCTGAAAAGTCAAGACACTGATCTATCTCAACCCCTATAGTCTCGTAGCTCGTGCAAGTCCTCGCCTTGACCTCTTTGTCTAACTTTCATAAGAAAAGATTAAATTAGCATGGATGAGTATAAAATACCCGATAAGTAGCTTGCTTATATTTTTCTTAGTTCATTCTTAAGTCTTGTATGCATTGTTTGTTCTTTCGTTCATTCAGTGTCTTATTTATACTTGCGAGATTGTTTCCAAGTTTTTGGCATCTATAAGCTATCCCCTAGATTTACTAGGTCACCTGAGCTCAACTTAGTGGTGCAGAAGTCATTAAGCTCTTTTTTTTAGGCCTATCTAGATCGTTAGTTCTCATAATTTGTTCTTGGAGTTTTAAGGAATCTTGATTAGATAGTCTACTAGTTCCTTTTTATCATCGTCATTGTAATCAACTTATATCTCATAAATACTTGATACGTAGCCCTAGTGTTGGTCCCAACTTTTAGTTTTCATGGATATTGGTTTTTAGATCTCTTGTAGGGTTTAGTTGGCATCTCTCTGGTAGACTCCATAACATAAATATCATAAAGGTGGGAGCAACCCACAATCTAGCCAATGCTCATTTACCTATGTGGTCCCTTTCTCAAACAAGATCACGATTAGGGAGTGGTTGTAGACACTGTAACTGCACCCATAAAAGGCTCATAAAGTTCTTATAAGGTTCATGCATCTAGTTCTACCAACTCATAAAGGTACTATTGTAGACACATGTGAATTGGGACAAGTTAACTAATAGGAAATTAATTAGCAAACCCCTGATAGTCCCCGTAAAGTATAAACCAATCATAGCCAGGTTCAAAATTGTTATATGGACCCTCGATAATCGAGCCAAGTTCATTTCATTTAATTTCGAGTTTGTTTCTATAACAACCCATACCTAAGATTCGAAATCCAGATTCAGCACCCGATGGTCTCGACATTCCCCTGCATCCCCTACGATATGGACACGCTACTAATTCCTCGCTTCTAAGAGTGAAGAATAACCCCACAAACTAACACGAATCCTTTCCGCATACTTTGTCTTCACTCACATGCATTCAAGGAAAATTCCTGAGAGGTTTCCCAATATAGAATTGTTCCGGGCAAAGCATGCTTAACCATGGAGTTCCTATGATTGTGTTATCTAAAAGGTGCACCTCGTTGGTATAAGTAATATCTTTCAATTATTTTAAACCTTTCTTAGCTATTCTATCCTCAGGTTCTCTCTCATTTAGATGTGGTCTCGGTTCATTCATGTACCCCTCCAGTGTCACATATTGTTTTCTTAAAAATGGAGCGTACAATGTTTCAACATGCTTATTATCAATCAAATTAGCTCATTTCAATTCTAAAGTATTATAACATACTTCCATATATACTACAAGCTCGTCTTAATCCAAAGTTTCGAGGTGTTATTTATTTTGTCCGATCGCTAATTTGATGCTTTATTTGAGTCCTTAACTTTCTCTATTGTTCAAAATATCTTAAGTCAGCCCTATGTTAACGAAAAACATTATTACCATCAAAATCAAATTAAAAATCAGTGAAAACGCTCCAAACTGCATAAAAATAGGCAAATCGATTTGATTGAATCGAACTTGCTAGTCCAGCTGGACCTGACTTCTTCAACCTCTAGTCGCCCTTCACGCATTTTTTGTTCATTTAACTTTCTCGTTTCCCAACTCGCTTTCTAGACTTCGATAGCTCTCGATTCCTTCTACAAACCTATAAATCTCTTCGAGCTAAGTTTAACGGTTCAATAACTATTAACTTTTACCAATGTAAGTCCTCGTTTTCACAAAACCAAGATGAATTAGGGTGGTTTTGATGCGACAATATACAATTAATAAATTAAATATCTAAAAATTAAAACTTTTCACTACAATTATTTATAAGAAAAGAAAACAAAGATATAATTTGTTGTCATGTCTACTTTAGGATTTGAATGCAAAGGAGAGGGAGGCCTTTGTTTTGTAGGGCCCTACCCCAAAAAGAAAAGGGAATAAAATTGACCAGAGTCACTTTTATGAAAGGAAAAATAAAATTATTGAAGGAACAAAAGGAAACAAAATCCTTCTTTTTGGATTTATACCAAAAGAGTGGAGGGCTGTGCCCTTTGCAATAATTGTGAATAAACACATTGATCCACTATGCTAAACCTATATTTCTTTATTAATGCTCTCCCTAGGCTAACTTGCCATCGAGATTCTCCGACTTGTTCGATGGTATTAAACGAACCCAATGATCTAAAAATGTTGATAAACTTAATGATCCAAGTCTACTGCTAATAGATATTGTCATCGAGTTCTCCCCTCAAGGCTGTGTAAAATGCGTCTACCAGTAAGGTTTCCACACACTTATAAAACGGTGTTTCGTTATGCTCCCAACCAATGTGAGATATCACATATAAATTTAGGCTGAGTTATGAACTTATTTGGATTGAGTTGAATTCAAATAATGAAAACTTATTTAGATTAATGGGTTCCTCTAAAATTAGGTTAGGTCGAACCGAATGAATTTATTGTTAATTTTAAAATATACATTTTTTTCTTTTGCTTTAATACAATTATGTATACATATGTTATTTTTATTATTATTTATTCTTCAATAACTCTTTGAATTTTCTTTTAACTATTTGGTTGAAATTAGATTGTAAATTTTAATTAAAGATCTGGAAATGAATAAAAAAAAAAAAATTTACGAATTAACATTTTACTTTTATTAAAAATAAAAAATTTAAATGAATGACGTGAATAATCGGAATTTCTCTACACAACCCATAAACACCCTAATAAATAAGTGATACTATTAACTTTGGGTTCGCAATAGAGTTTTAAAATGGTCGGAAATAGTCGCAGGAACTTAATAAAAATATTAGATATTCATTTAAAATTTTGATAGTATTCTCATCTAACACGAAACATATTTATCCTTAATTTTTAGGTATTTTATTTTTGGGCATCTTATTTTTGTACATCTAATAATGAAATTGTTCAACTTGAGTATAGTTCAATTGATTATCAGATCGATAAAGAAATTTTATTATTATTTTGACGAACTAAATGAAATTGATTAAACAAAGATAATAGTCACTAAAAAGGACTTAGTCTTTGAATAAATGGCACAAAAAGCTTTTTTTGCTTCCTTCTTCCTTTTCTCTTAGGTCAAACCCAAAACCCATCAAGAACTAGATTCTCATATTCCTTACATTATTCCCACTACATTCTTCTCAATCAAAATGCTTTTATTTTTAGAAAAAACTAGCATTGCGATGTATCTTCTCACTCAAAATTCTAAAATTTCGATATCGACATACATCGTTTCAATGTTAGTTTACCTTTTTGCCCCTCGTAGGAGAGTTTTTTGGCGGGAAGTTTGTTGTTGTACAGATTAGGTTGGAGAAATCTTTTAGACAAATAGTTTACCTTTTTGCCCCTGGGCCGGAAGTTTGTTGTTGTACAGATTAGGTTGGAGAAATCTTTTAGACAAATAATTGGTGAACGGGACAACTTGAATAAAGTTCACAACCCAACTCAATTATCTATTTTCGAGTTCGTTTGGGTTGAATTTTTGAATTGTCTTTTTTTTTTTTTTTTTCTAATGATGTTAAAAAAAACTATTTATCTACACTACATGTTACATTAATAACTAAAATTTCATAAAGTTCAAATATCAAACGTTTACAAGTCACAACACATCACTAACATCGGTTACAAATATATGTTTAAAAGTAGGGTTGGGTTGTAACAATATTTTTGGGTTAGTCGTATTGACAAAATAAAAAAATGTCAACCCGCAAAGGACCCAAATTTTCGTTTTTTCAAAAATTCAACAAAAAAAAAAAAAAAACTCGTAACCTAATGGCTCCAGCACCCTCTGTGACATTGTCCAGTTACTTACTTCTCGCTTCTAAAAGTGATTTATGAGTGAAGACTATCTCAACATAAGTCCTTCCAACATGTTTTGTTCTCACTCACATCCATCTTAGGAAAATTGTCGGGAGGTCACCCAATATAGAATTGCTCTACGCAAAACACGCTTAACCATAGATTTTCTATGATTGAGCTTCCGAAAAGGAAAGTGCAACTTATTGGTATAGGTAGTGACTTTCAATTATTGTAAGTTTTTCTTAGTCATCCTATTCTTTGGATCACTCTCATTCAAATGTGATCTCGGTTCATTCATGTACCACTTCTTTACTCATATATCACATATGAACTCCCCACTTAAAATGCACAAACTTTAACCTAATTTAACCCGTCAAAGCATCATCGATCTACAACATGTGGAGGTGTGAGATTTGAACATTTGACCTCTTGATTAAGAGCACATCCTAAACAGAACCGAGATATCTGGTTATAAATTTCACTTTTTTTTATTCGAGATCAAGTAGATAATTAAGATAATGCAATATGTACCCATTAATTATTTTAATGTGCTAAGAATTTGACATTTTCTAAGGTGTAAGTTATGGAAATAGTTAGCTGCCCAAGCTCATCTCTATCCGTTGTCGTTTGATTAAGAAAACATCGTACTCCTAAAATTGATCTAACCTTAATTGCATCAATAATCAAATAAAATATTGATTATGTAACAAAAAAGAATAATATATAGTTTCACTTTTCTCTTATTCCAAAGTATTGCTGTCCCCATCTCCCCAAAATGAGTCATGATATCCTTAAAATTCATATGATAAAATTTTAAAATTTTAAAAGGAAGAAAAAGAGAAAGGAAATCTAAGTCTTACCTATGATTTCATAATGTGAAGGACAAGTAAACTAAAGAAAAAGGTCATCATTGTGTCAAACTAAGCATGGACAAGATGTCTCAACTCCATCGGATAATAATTTAGGGTTTGTTCGAAAAATTCGAAGCTATCATATAAAGATAAATTTGTTCTTGCCTTTTGTTGTTTCATGATGTTTGTACCTATTCGATATTAGTTCTCTTTGTTTGTTAATATTTCAATTCAAATAAAGGCGAAGATTAGGATTTATAATGTGATATTCGAGTACATGAATGAACTGATATTATATTCGAATAAGAGCGATCTTGAGGATAGCATAGCTAAGAAAAACTTAAAATAATTGAAAGTTACTACATATACTAATAAGGTGTATCATCCTTTTCGGTAGATCAATCATAAGAACTCAAAAGTTAAGCGTGTTTTGTTTAGAGCAATTCTATGTTCGGTGACTTTCTGAAAAAATTTCGAGAAAACATGTAAGTGAAGACAAAGTATTTTAAAAGGACTCGTGTTGGTCTGTGGGGTTAATTTTCACTTAAAAAAATGAGAAGTAAGTAACGTGACCATGTCGGGGCCATTATGTGCCACAAAATATGATGAATGATCTTGTGTTGGTATGTGGAGATAGTTCACTCTAAAAAACAAGATGTAAGTAATTGATCATGTCACGGCCATCAGGTGTCTGTCCAAATTTCGGATCTATGTGAGTGGGGATAAAATATGCTAAAAGAACTCGTGTTAATTTGTGGAAATAGTCTTCACTCTAAGAAACCAGAAGTAACATGACTATGTCGGGTATAAAGTGCCGTATCTAAATTTCGAATTCTAATCTGATCCATCGAGCTTGCAAATAAACTTTCATACAATAATTTGCAAATTTTTACAAATTTCCAAAACTCTTAAACTAAATTATGATTTTGAATATTCAAGATAAAAAAAAAAGGTTTATAATTTAATGTAAAATAAATTTAAAAGTTGGAATTTAAACCTAATATAATTTAGATAGTAATTAGTAATGGCCATGGAAATAAAATAAAGGAAGAAATCTATGAGTGTCACGACATTCAAGAAACCCTAGATTTGGAAGAAAGAGCCGACAAAAATACGCTCCCCAATACCCCAAAAAGTCAACTTTTTTGCTGTCATTTTCATGAGCCCTCCAATTGGATTCAATCATGAATGTACTTAAAAACACACAACGTAAAGTGGAGTTATTTGTATAAAGCTATAATTTTTATTATATAATAACAAATAATTAAAAATTTGATTAAATTTTCTATTTAATCCAATAGACTTTTGGCCCGGGATAAATTTTTTGGACCAATCCAAAGTTTAGAGTATGTAACGGCACTTCTATTAGGGAGTGGTTTTGTTTCGTTCCTCTCTCTAACTGATGTGAGATCTCACAATCCACTCCGGATGTCTGTAACCGCTCAAGCCCACTATTAGTAGATATTGTCTGCTTTGACCCGTTATGTATCGCTGTTAGTCTCACGGTTTTAGAACGCGTATGCTATAAGGAATGTTTTGTTCCCCTCTCTAACCGATGTGAGATCTCACAGTTAAGTTTGTGGCTCGAACAACTCGTTCCCAACTCAACTCAACTCTCTATTCTCAGATTTGGTCATTGAATTGTTTCTTTTTTAAATTATTTTTTAAAAAAACTTACTAAATATTATTAATTTTTAAAATAATTTTAAAAATAAGGTAGGTTTTTGAGTTGGTCGTGTTGGTCGAGTTGATCTAACAAAAAAAAAAAATCTAACTTGCAAAGAGAATTAATTTTTTTGTTATACAAAGATTCGACCGAACTCAAATCGAAAAATATCTAACCCAAAGCAATTTTAAATTAATAAAGTTCATATTTGGATGTTCAAAAGCATAATATAATAATATTCAAAGTGAGATAGGGTATATAGACAATTTAAAATTTTAAAAACTTATTAAATTACTAAGCTTAGTTCGCTCATGGATGTTTATGGCTTGAGTTCAGTTCGGTTCGGATATTTTTTAAATTCAATTCAATTATTTTAATTGTAATTTTTTTCAATTCAAATAAATCTTTTTAGATAATGAACTCAAACATATCAATCATAATTTTTAAACATTTATTTATTTTCAAATATTTAATTAAAATTTACCATTCAATTTGAATATATATTTTAAAATTTTATCTTCTAAATAATTAAATTTTATTTTTTTTAGAAACATTGGAGAATAAAAATAAAAAATAAAATAAATTGAAGTTAGTTCAATTTAACCTAATCTAATTTTAGGGAAACACTGAACCAATCCAAACTAAACTGTGCGGGTTGAGTTGGGTTGGTTATGCATCCCGACATACCCCATACGACATGGTTGAGTTGGGTTGGTTATGCATCCCGACATACCCCTACGACATGGTCGCATTATTTACTTCTTGCTTCTAATAGTGAAAAAATTTCCCACAAGCTAATCTCTATGTACCTCGACATTCATTCTATCTTCACAAGCCAACACGAGTTCTTTCAGCATATTTTGTTCTCACTCATGTACTTCCTATGAAAATTCTCAAAAGTCACTCAACTTAAAATTACTCCAAGCAAATCACATTTAAGTTTGGAGTTCCTATGATTGAGCCACCGAACAAGAATAGACACCTTATTGATATAGGTACTAACTTTCAATTCTTTTAAGTTTCTTTAGCATCTTATTATTAGAATTGCTCTCATTCGGGCGTGATCTCGGTTCACTCATGTACCCTTCCTTTACTCAGGTGTCACAAGTATGTATGGTATATAATGATAAAATATTACAAACTAGTCGTACAATATCGTAAATGTAACTGCCTAAGCTCACCGCTAGTAGATATTATCCATTTTGGCATGCTACGTATCATCGTCAACCACACACCCTTATAAGAAATGCTTCGTTACCCTCTCCAACTAATGTGAGATCTCATAATCCACCTTCCTTAGAGGTCTAGCATCCTCGCTGGCACACTGCCTAGTGTCTTGCTCTGCTACCATTTGTAACAGTCCAACCCCACTACTAGTAGATATTGTCTGCTTTAGCTCGTTATGTATCGTCGTCAGCCTCACGATTTCAAGATGTATCTGTTAAGAAGAGGCTTTTAGATTTTTATAAAAAAATGTTTCGTTCTCACCTCCAACCGATGTGAGTGAGATATCACGGTAAAGGTAAAAATTAAATATAAGATATATATTTTCGAGTGAGAGATCAGGCATTCACTAACCCAACTCATATATTATTGAATCTAAAAATTAAATATAAAAAAATTTTAAGTGTCTAAATAAAACTCATACTTAGAAACACCGTTAAGTAAATTAGACACTTTTTATCATTTCAAAAGTAGATATCTGGTCTCTCTCGATCTTTTGAATTACATAAAGTATTATGCTTTGGTAGCCCTTCCTTTCATCTCAAAACATGTTCTTTTCTTCATCGTGATGTCTTCTCAACGTGAACGGTTGAAATTCAATCATATATTATTTGAGTATCGATAGACCGTGTTAAAAAAATATACATTTATTTTTATTTTATCTTTGACGAATAAAATTTAGAAAAAGAGGTGTTAATTCGAATTTTTAGATAATTTGTTTACGTTGAACGAATCTAATTCTATTTATGTTATCCTATCAATCATATAAAGGTACACTACGAACAATAAAGCTATATGGGGGCCGAGGTAGTACGTGTCCCCTTCCTCAACCCTAAGATTTTTAGAAAGAATTATTAGTGAACGTTTTTTAAAAAAAAAAATTAAAAATTTATATATAAATGAATATATATATATATATATATATAATTTTTTTTTTGTAATGGTCGATGTCCACCGCTAGCATATATTTTTTTTTGGGCTTTTTTCTATGACTTTCCAGTCCAAACCGATCGCTAATAGATATTGCCCTCTTGGGTCTTTCCTAGGGCTTTCTCTGATAGTGTCCTCTTTGGATTTTCACAGGACTTCCCCGCCAAAGCCCACTGCTAGCAGATATTGTCTTTTTGGGCTTTCTCACGTTTTTTTTTGGTGTGGAACAGCCCAAGCTCACCGCTAGCACATATTTTCCTCTTCCGGCTTTTCCAGGGCTTCCCCACTCAAGCTCACTGCCAGTAGATGTTGTCGTCTTTGGGTTTTCCCAGTGCTTCCCTATCAAGGCCCACCACTAGCTGATATTGTCCTTTTTGGGTTTTCCCAGGGCTTCCCTACCCAAGCCCATCGCTAGCAGATATTGTCTTCTTTGGCCTTTCCCAGGACTTCCCTCACGGTTTTAAAATGTGTCTACTAGGGAGAGCTTCGTTCTCTTCTCCATCCGACGTGGGATCTCACAATCCACCCCCTTGGGGGACCAGCGTCCTCGATGACACACCTTCCAGTGTCTGACTCTGATACCATTTATAACCGCCCAAACCCACCGCTAGCCGATATTGTCCTCTTTAGACTTTCCCTTATGAGTTTTCCCTCAATGTTTTTAAAACGCGTCTACTAGGAAGAGGTTTCCACACCCTTATAAGGAATGTTTTGATCCCCTCTCCAATCGATATGAGATATCACATTGTATCTGTCCATATCACAATGGTCGGTCCATCCTACTCGAAGCATTCCACCACAAATAAGAATATTCGAGTTTCTTCCCAGAATAAATACCTAACAGAACCTACTCCAATAAATCTTTTGTTCTTTCTTTTTCTTAAGTGATAAGGGAGGATGCATATGGAATTCCAAGATTATAAAAGGATAATACCCAACTTAAAGTTGAATCTGACTTAAATTTAAAGGTAAAGATTGACCCACCATTTTAATAGACAAACATGAGTTTATAAACCTTAGGGTTAAGCAACTCAACTTTGTACGATGTAATATTTGAATTGCACATAGGATTGTTAGGAATCACAAATCTCTACAATGGTATGATATTGTCCACTTCGAGTATAGTGGACAATCCCCCCTCGAACAAAGTACACTATAGAGCCTCCCTTGAGGTCTATGGAGCCCTCGAACAGCCTCCCCCTAATCGAGGCTCAACTCCTTCTCTGGAGTCCTCAGACAAAGTACACCATTTGTTCGACATTTGAGTCACTTTTGACTACACCTTCGAGGTGGAACATTTGAAGATTCTATTGACATGGCTAAGTTAAGGACATGACTCTGATACCACGTTAGGAATCACGACTCTCAACAATGGTATGATATTGTCCACTTTGAGCATAAGCTCTCATGGCTTTGCTTTGGACTTCCTGAAAAGATCTCATACCAATGGAGATGTATTCCTTACTTATAAACCCATGATCATTCCCTAAATTATAGCCAATGTGAGACTACCTCTCAACCATCCTCAACAAGGATTACGTCCAACAAATTTGGTCTCATGCAACCTTTAGTTTGTTTATATATTAAGCTGACTTACGAGAAAAAACTAAACCTAGGGTTTAGAGTTTAGGGTTTAGCTTGTAAATTAATAAATTTAAAGTTCGAGATAAGGAACGAACCCACGTACTAAATATAGTCTAGACTTTAATCTCACGCTATACAAAGTTTTGTTTGTGAGTTAAACATCTTTTCTGTTGTAAAAATTGGAGACTTTGAGACGGTTTTAAAATACTCGATTCTAAATGCAAAAGACCGTAAAATGAAGAACAGAATTAGATTGAACTAGCTAATTAAGAGGAAAATTATGGGTTTATAAGTAAGGAACACTATCTCCATTGGTACGAGACCTTTTGAGGAAACTAAAAACAAAGTCACAAGAGCTTATACTCAAAGTCGACAATATCATAATATTGGTAAGGAATCGTGATTATGTTCGGTTCATAATTCGAAGTGAAGGTTGAGAAAAGAAGGGCTTTTTTGGCAACTTTGTGGCATCATAAATTTAGCTTTTCCACATTCTTTGTCCTACACTTTTGTAACTTTGGGATACCCAATCAAAGCTGAGTCTTTACCTTTGATGAAGGGAACGTGACTCACCAAAATCTTACTTTATTGCCTCCATAAATATCATCTTTTACAATCTCTTGGTTGGACCCTCTGAATTCTTCAGTTCATCTGACAAAGATGCATTCCCCAATCAAGTAAACGTACCGTCTAGGGTTTTGATTGGAATTTCAAACGGAGACTTTAAGAATTTTTTATCTTTGTCCCGTCTTGACGTTTCTATCGTAAGAATCTTACTATATGAACCACGTTACTCTCGGAATAACGTAATATGTTAGTTTATAAATTAGTGTGACGTCCTAAGTGAAGAAGAAGTATATAAATGAACTGAGACTACATCTGAATGAGAGTGATTCTAAAGATATGTTGTTAAGAAAAGGTTAAAGGTACACATTTCGTCTGGGTAACTTAATCATAGGAACTCCGATGTTAAGTGTGTTTGGTTTGGAGTAATTATTTTTTGGATTGCCTTCTATAAATTTTTGTAGGAAACATGTGCGTGAGGACAAGGTATGTTGAAATGACCCGTGTTGGTATGTGAAGATAGTCTTCACTCAGTACTTCAAGACTAGTAGGTAATGTAACAATGTTACTACAGGAGAATACCGAAAATATCAGATTTGAAACCATATTATAATTGTCTAATTTGAATCTTGGACGTATGACATTGTCGAGTAGAAGTAAGGTTCCATGGGCCTAAGGCTTTATGGGTCAGATGAAAGTAACTTAGACTCGAATTTTCCTAGCATGGGATAAAGTTTTATAACCTAGTTCGAGATCCCCTTTTGAGGGGAGAATTGATAAAATACCTCACGAATATTGAATTTATGGAAAGACGAGAAGAAATTAAATATTGTAAGGAAAGACAACGGTTAGTGATGGTTTACTTCTCAAGCCTACCATCAACAAAAATGATGCTCGGGGTTGGGGAGGGGAGAATAAGTCAGCAAAATATTTGACATTATAACTACTAGAAACAAAGATGGTCATTCAAGTGGTATTGATCAAACCTCTTGTGAAGTGTTTCGAATCACGATTTTAGAAGTGAATTTTTTTACTATTGATCTTGATTTCAAGGTAATCTGTTCCAAAATTTTCTAATTCTTATCGTTTTTGGAATTTTTGGATAATTTAGATCTAAAGGTCTTTCTTCAACAAAGAATTTTAGATCAAATACCAAGAGTATCATAACATTTGGTATCAAAGCGTTAGGCTATTTGGTCGAAAATAAGTTTCCTTGCATTTATCTCTTTTAATTCTCTTATATATTTTTTTTTCAATTTGTGTATCAGGTTCATATTTTATCTAAAAAATATATTATTTTTGTTCTTTAATTCATGTTGACAAATTTTATAAAGTTTTTTAATTCATGATAGACAAATTTTATAAAAGGTTAGATCTGGGTTTTATAACACTTTATTTTCTTTAAGATCTTCTAAATCAATTTTCTTGATGTAATCGGCTTAAATTTTGACGATCAACGTATTCTATAAAGTGTTAGATATGGGTTTTATCAACATTTTGTTCTTCTATTTGTGTGTGCTCAAATGTGAGTGTGAGTTTGTATGGGAGTAATACATTGATTCGGGTGTTGAGTGCTAAACATGAGTGAACACAAGAGATAAGCGCTTGTGAGGACCTTTTTTTCTAACATTACTAATGCCCGAATGAAAGAAGCACAACAACAAACTATGGAAAGACTAATTCAAGGAATAGAGGAGTTGACAAATCGAATAGGAAGATTGGAGATTCGAAATCCAGCTAGAGAGAATTCCACCACCTCCACAACATGCAGATCAATACGAGGGTGACAGTTCTGATCAACACGCACTTAGTCGTGCCTTGATGTGAGGGATAGGTCGTGGAAGAAGGCCTCATAATTTTCAACAATGAGTTCCTTATGAGTATAGAATTGATCGTAACGTGGGGAGCATCAAATTACAACTTTCGAAGTTTTATGGCAAAACCAGTCTAGAGGAATACCTTGAATGGGAGAAAATGGTGCAGTCAACGTTCAATTGTCATAACTTTAGTGATAAAAAGAATGTAATGTTATGCATTGCTCAATTCAAACAATGTGCAAATTTGGTGGGATAAATTGATGTCAAATAGGGGAAGAAATCTTGAAGCACCAATTGATTCATGGTACAAGTTCAAAGAGTTCATGAGGAAGCATTTTGTTCCACAATATTTCCAACGAAACTTGACGCAAAAGCTTCAAGCACTGAAACAAGGAAGCATGTCCATGGAGGATTATTACAAGGAGATGGATACATTGATAGATCGACCTGATCTCGATGAGGACATGGAGGCTCTCATGGACATGGAGTTCATGAGGAAGCATTTTGTTCCACAATATTTCCAACGGAACTTGACGCAAAAGCTTCAAGCACTGAAACAAGGAAGCATGTCCATGGAGGATTATTACAAGGAGATGGATACATTGATAGATCGACCTGATCTCGATGAGGACATGGAGGCTCTCATGGGATGATTTCTTAATGGATTAAATATGGAGATTTTAGACAAGACTGATTTACAACCTTATTCTGATATCAAGGAGTTGTTGCACATTGCAATTAAGAACGAGAGGCAAATCCAACGAAAGTCTCAACCATATTCTTTCTAAAACCTTTCTATTCAATCGTTTCTAAAACCTTTCTATTCAATAGAAGTAATAGAAGTACAAGAAAAGGTTGCTAGGAGCAAGGTGAAGTGGTTTGGTAGACACCTAATTGACGTATATGCCTTTTTTTTCTTTTCTTTGTAATGTCTCATTCAATCCAATAAGCAATAGCAAAAGTGCAAAATCAAAATTTGAAAAAGAAAAAAAAGATCAGTGCTTTCAAGTGTGTGTGTTTTCCCTATTCGTTGAAAGCTATCAAATCTTAGAAAACACAACGTAGTCTCTTCTAATTGGAAAATTTCAGTGTAGCAATAAAGAAAGAAAATTCGACTGCTAAAATCAGAATTGTTTCAATACCAAAATAGTGAACTTCGTTATAGAAGTACATTAATGAGTGAAAGATGGTTTAAACAATATGTGAGAATGACTAGAAATATTAGAGAAAATGGTAACTTACAAGATAGTTTAAAAGGTCAAAATGGTTGACAGCATGAGGGAGAGAAAAATTAGAGAGTCTAGAAGGAATGGATAAACCATTGAGCACCACATTTATATCAAATTTTACTTCTATTTTCTTTTCTACATTCATGATAGGATGTCTAGTTTTAGAGAAACTCAAGATAGGAGGAATTGTTAATCCATAGATAAGAAATTAAGCAGTGCAAATAGTTCATGAAGTTTTCACAGCAGCATGCGTTCCATGAATGCAGAAGATACAAAAGCATAGATAGTTCTTGAAAGGAAGCTCACAAAAATAACAAGATGTTCCTCCTTCAAACGCCAACGCTTTGATCATGTATTTGTGGCTCTAGTGTATATTAGCTGGCTAGCATGAGCAGATACGAGCCTAATAGAGCCTCTCGCCATTAAATCCTTTATCGCCCGACGAGCCAATGATCCATTGATCTGATGAACAGTAATGAACAACGAACAGAGAAATATTTTTAGCAATTTACCATCTCGACAACGATCCATCCAAGTAGAACCAGCCACAGTTCGGTTTGATTATATGAATGACATGCTAACCAAATGAATTCTTCTAAAAAAAAGGGGTCATATGGAGGATATTTGAAACTTTATATTGACTAGAGCTATCAGATACTTCACATCAAGGGATTATCCTACTCTTATGGTGTAATGTGCAATAAATGGTTTAGGAATAATTGCTTATACACATGGATTTATAATGTACACAATACACCATCTTCCAGACATGAAAACAAATCAACAGAGTGAGTAGTGCAGCATCTCAAATAAATGACACATTTGGAATATGGTAGGAAAAAACAGAAGACAGAAATTATGAAAGTGTAATACAATGCAACTGTAATTCAATCATCGCTGGAATGAGTCCAATTATGTTTTAGAAACGGATAGAAACACGATTACATGCTTAATTAAATGAAGATTTAACAAATAAAGGTTGATCTATAACATTATAGTACAAGAAGTCTTTGACTTGGATGTGATAATCATACATTGGAGTTCATAAAAGCAGACAGAAAAAAGCTCAACCTATAATCATCCACCCCCAACTTCTTTTCCATTCCGTTTTTAGAGGACAGTGGAGATTGGTCTTGTAACAGCCCAAGCCCAAGCCCACCGCTAGCAGATATTTTCCTCTTTGGGTTTTCCCTTTCGTTCTCCTTAAGGTTTTTAAAAGGTGTCTAGGGAGAGGTTTCCACATCCTTATAAATAATGTTTCGTTCTCCTTCCCAACCAATGTGGGATCTCACAATCCACCCCCTTCAGGGCCCAACATCCTCGCTGGCACTCGTTCCCTTCTTTAATAGATGTGGGACCCCACAATCCACCCCCTTCGGAGCCCAGTGTCCTTGTTGGCACACCACCTCGTGTCCACCCCCTTCGGAGAACAACCTTTTCACTAGCACACCGCCCAATGTCTAGCTCTGATACCATTTGTAACAACCCAAGCCCACTGCTAGCAGATATTGTCCTGTTTGGGCTTTCCCTCAGATTTTAAAACATGTTTGCTAGGGAGAGATTTCCACACCCTTATAAAGAATGCTTTGTTCTCCTCCCCAAGCAATGTGGGATCTCACAAGTCTTATTAAAAAAAACTGATTGAAGAGAAAAGAAAAGTATTGTAGGGGACACAAATTTCAAACAAACATTAAGAAGCATGGTCCATATTCCACAATCAAAAGACATGCATTTACAACATGTGTAGATACAAGCTAAATGGGATTGAGCAAGCCATACCCTTAATCTATCTGAAAGGATAGAAGGAGTAATAAGCTTGTATTTTGGAACTTCTGAAAGAAGCTTGTCATAGCTTCCCTGATCAAACAATACCATGTTGTTCACCTTCTCCTTTTGCTTTCCCTTGCTCCATTTCTGTGCAATAAACAACATAAGAATCTTCAGACTAACCAGTAACAGGCCTGAATACACACTAACCCTAATGACTACGGTCTCATTTGATAACGATTTTGTTATTTGTTTCTTTTTTGATCGTGTTTGTTTCCTTACCATTTCTTTACTATGATTTTACACTTTTTGAGGAAACACTCAATGCCAAATTCCAAAAAAGAAAATAAGTTTTTAAAAACGATGGTCTTGTTTGATAACCATTTGATTTTTTATTTTTAGTTTTTGAAAATTGGGCTTATTTCCTCATAATTTATTTACAAAGGGTTTTCATCATCTTTCATGGGGAAAGATTTTGAATTCATAACTAAATTCCGAAAACAAAAACAAGTTCATAAAAACTAATTTTCTAGCTTTCAAAACTTGGATTAGATTTTGAAAACATCTCTAAAATGTTTATAAGATCGTTATCAAATAGGCCCTACGTTTTTTAGTTTACAAATTTTGGCTTAGATTATGAAAACACATTTAAAAACAGATAACAAAACAAATTTATGGGTGGAAGTAGAGTTTATAAGCTTAATTTTCAAAAACCAGAAAACAAATGGTTATCAAACCTAAACTTTAAAAACAAAGCAGTCCTCACAAAACAAATTACCTTCTTCTTCTGCTTTCCTCCGCCAGATTTAGCGGGCTTGGAGGACGGAGGAGGAGCCTTATCCTTCTTCGGTGCCTGCCAGATGGATACCAAGTAGGAGAAAGTTTACATCACTTGTGTTCATAAATCAGATAAACACTTGGAACTTCCCAACTTTTCCACTCTCAGTAAAAACATTACTTGTAATTTTACACTTGGACCTCATGTATAGAAAATTGAAATATATAAACCGTCCTAAATCATTATACAAACACACAACAATCATATCGCAAACCTAAGGTATCTATTCTGCTTTGTTTTCCAGTAAAGAACAATACTATAGAACGACGAACTCAGACAATAACGACTTACGTCGCAAATTTTCAGAAAACCTAACAAATACCCGGTGATCTAGCATAGCTTAAACTACAGAATGAGAATGTAGAAAAATTGCAGCACATCGCAAGATGATTCTACACCAGCCTTACTCGATTCCGTAAGAAAAATGAAGTAATACCAGGAAAAAGAAGATAATTTGTAGGATTTTGAAGAATTAACATACCATGTTGAGGGGTAAACCGCTGAGAATCTGGTTGGAAGACCACGCAGAAGGTTGCTTACAGAGGCGAAGAACTCTGGCTGGAGAGCTCAAACCAGAGGAAAATACAGGTACTTTAAAAAGTCTAGGGTTTCCAAAGGGTTAATTATTTTTTAAATAATAATAATAATAATAATAATATTATTATTATTATTATTATTATTAAACAATTTTAGAAAAGAGTTTTTGCAATTTTATCCTTCCTAATTTACTCTCAAATTTTAACTCAAAAAAAAATTAATGTAATAAAAAAAACTCAAAAAAATATTTATTTAACAGTAAATTAAGTTTTGCACAAATTTAATTCTCATCGTTAAATAATTCTGCTAAATTTTTGTTTTAGGTTCAAATTTTATTTTAGTCTCAAATTTTTGAATTTTTTAGTTTTGATATAAACTTTTAAAGTATTTATTTTCGTCCCTAAATTTTGAAAACATGTATTATAGTCTCTAAATTTCAAAAATGTTAATTATTTTTTATTTTAATAACTTAACGACATAGTTTTAACTGATATACTAATCTCATAGGTGAAAGACAAGCTTTGGACGGACAAATATTGGACACAGAGTGGGACAAGGACGGGGAAGGCTTCCTTGTCCCGATATGTGTCACTTGTTTCATTTTCCATCCTCATGAAATTCTCTATTTATTATTGCCGGGGACTGGAGGAAGATATTTCATTGGAATTGGTGTTGATTCACTAGTGTTATTAGAAATTAGAGTTGAACACCTTGTTGTAAATTATTATTTGTCGATAAAATCATTTAACTTATAATAGTAAACAAAATATAAAATTAATTTATATCTAAATTATTAGAACAAAGTTTTTCAATATAAACTATTAATTAGGGTTAATTCACTCGTGATATTAGAAATTAGAGTTGAACCACCTTGTTTGTAATTATTATGTGTATAGTATAACATGTTATAGGTTATATATTACTATGATGATGCAAGATGAAAGCCATGATGAGTACCATGCAACATGACTCATGCGTGTACTATGACATTAACGACAGGAAGAACGAAATGATTCTTATTATATGTTAAGATTTTAAAACCATGGAGATTTTATGCACTTATGCATGTCATGTGCATCAGGATACTTCCCTGTTATGTCATGTTAGTACGGACGCGTATCTTCGATATTTATGTTTGTCATGATATCATTCGAGTCTTTCCCTTCCGTGGTGTCCGGCGACGCATCAACATGTTTAGCCCGATGAAGCCAGGCCTAGAGGGTACGTATACAAGCTGCTCTGGTGGGTCCATGTGCGCGTGTGTGAACCATGTGTGGGGAAGTACCACACATCTAACCCCTACCCAGTCTGTGAAAGAGTTCAAGATCATGCAATGTTGTTTAAAAAGATAGGTCTCATCATACGTGTGTGTTGCATTACCTGACCCCAACAGTAGGGTCACTTACTCAGTATTTCTTAAAATACTCAAGTCATGTACATGTACAGCTCTTACATTTTAGGTAAAAACAAGACTCATGTACGGATGAAGGAGGCAACAAGTGAAGACCATGAAACCAATGTTAAGGTAGTTGTGTTTCATCTTATTTATTAGTCTTAAGTTAGACTAGGGCAATGTGTTGTTTTCTAATTTTTGGACATATTGTTTATTTTTGTTTCTTATATGTTTTTGGATTGATTTAAGAATTTATTTTTAACGTGTAAGTTCATGGTATGCATGCCGTTATTGATAGACAGAAGAATCATGGTATGCACTTCCGTGTACTAGCTAAAGCGTTACGTCTGTCTGGTGGAGACCATATTCACGCTAGTACCGTAGTAGGTAAACTTGAAGGGGAAAGAGACATCACTTTAGACTTTGTTGATTTACTACGTGATGATTTTGTTGAAAAAGATCGAAGCCGCGGTATTTATTTCACTCAAGATTGGGTTTCTTTACCAGGTGTTCTGCCAGTGGCTTCCGGTGGTATTCACGTTTGGCATATGCCTGCTCTAACCGAGATTTTTGGAGATGATTCTGTACTACAATTTGGCGGAGGAACTTTGGGGCAACAAATGAAAGAAAGATTTGCTCAGTCACCTTCTTTCAAGATTTGCTCAGTCACCTTCTTTCATTCACTGTAACCTTTTGGCTCTGTACTATTACTTCTGTCCCTGATTGAACTCTTTAACTCTGTCTTCGTCTTCGCTCCTTTCTTTACATGAGAGTAAATGAATGAAATCTGGAACCTCGGCTTCGCTCAATCACCTGTCGGTAAAGCAGTCATGCATATGGTAGCGGCTCTATTTCAGTAGAAAAATAAGGTCGTTACAGCTTAACTCATTTTACATATAACTTTAATCAAGTAATTAAAAGCTCAAATCTCTCACCATACACGTTGAACTAAAAACGTTTAAACAAAAAATTATTAACTAACTTCAATATAGTTCAACAAGCTAAAATATATATTTTTTTACCAAAAACCAAGAGGTCAGAAGTTTGAATCGAATTAAAACAAAAACTTATTACATACACAAAAGTAAAAGTAGTAAGTGCGTGAATAGTAGACGTTCAAAAGGCAGCCCCCAAGTATAGGTCATAAATAGGCTTTATTTCTTATCATTTTTGTAAAAGGCTTTATCAATAAGTTCTATTTGGGTTCTAAGGTTTTCAAATAAATACATCACTTGGTGTATGATACAATATTAAATTATGTATACCTGTAGAAATCAATGTATGAATAGGCAGATAAATTCTCAAGTGCCAATATAAGGACCTTGCGTGGCGATGAGAGGGCCATATGAATATCTCCATTCCCCACAAGCTAAGCATCTATCTGTATCAGTACTGTTGCTGAGAGTACAGAACTTGCAAGCCCAAGTCTTTGTGTTCATTTTGTTCTTACGGTTCCCGCAAGCTTCACAAATCAGAGCCAATGGCTGCAATTCAAGTTTACAAAGACAAAACGAGACATAATCAACGCAAGTCGTGTTAGTTAATCCATTACTTTTAAGAAATTTCTAATAGATCTCTGAACTTGCTTATACTAATACCGGTTTTTATCAACAGTATCCAAAAGGATTAAGTCTTCTATCTGAGAACTTAGCCACTCTTGCATCAAAACGTTAGACATGTTACACGAGATTCCCTTGACCATCTATTTATCTCCCCTACCTGCTAACCCTATGTTTGAGAGCATCAGAATCACAAATGCCCATCTTCAGTAATTGTGTGAGATCCCACATCCGTTGGAGAGGGAAACGAAGCATTTCTTACAAGGGTGTGGAAACCTCTCCCTAATAGTCGCGTTTTAAAACCGTGAGGCTAACAGAGATACGTAACGGGTCAAAGCGGACAATATCTGTTAGTGGTGGACTTAGACGGTTACAAATTTGATAATTTTACACTTCTTTCCCTTACTCCCATGGGGTATCCTCTTGAAAGGAAAAGAGAACTCTATGGCTAAATCATGTTCGGACTTATTTTTGGTTCTTGTTGGAACGCAATGCATGCATACTCTCTGACAAACAACAGGACCAATCGCTTTATTTAATCAACGTCTCTTTTGACTAGTTCTTGGAGTAAATTGTCTTCTCCGTTTTGTGATTATAGCTCATCTACCCTTGTTTTTCATTGGTGGTGTTTTTTGTAATTATTCCCAGATAAGAGCTTCTTCTCTTTCCTAAACAAAAAGGTTGTTGATTTAAACAAGATTCTGAAGGACCTCTCGATTTCTTAATAATTTTGAATCTAACAAGTCTATTTCATTAACTCTCATGTATATCAATGCATGTCATCAAATGCATAAACCTTTATTGTAACAACCCTAAAATAAAGTGTAACAACCCTAGCCGATATTGTCCTCTTTGGGCTTTCCCTTTCAGACTTCCTCTCAAGGTTTTTAAAATGCGTCTACTAGGGAGAAGTTTCCACCCCCTTAGAAAGAAGGCTTCGTTCTCCTCCCCAACCGATGTGAGGCCGATATTGTCCTCTTTGGGCTTTCCCTTTCGGACTTCCTCTCAAGGTTTTTAAAACGCGTCTACTAGGGAGAGGCTTCCACCCCCTTAGAAAGAAGGCTTCGTTCTCCTCCCCAACCGATGTGAGGCCGATATTGTCCTCTTTGGGCTTTCCCTTTCGGACTTCCTCTCAAGGTTTTTAAAATGCGTCTACTAGGGAGAGGTTTCCACCCCCTTAGAAAGAAGGCTTCGTTCTCCTCCCCAACCGATGTGAGGCCGATATTGTCCTCTTTGGGCTTTCCCTTTCGGACTTCCTCTAAGGTTTTTAAAACGCGTCTACTAGGGAGAGGTTTCCACCCCCTTAGAAAGAAGGCTTCGTTCTCCTCCCCAACCGATGTGAGGCCGATATTGTCCTCTTTGGGCTTTCCCTTTCGGACTTCCTCTCAAGGTTTTTAAAACGCGTCTACTAGAGAGAGGTTTCCATCCCCTTAGAAAGAAGGCTTCGTTCTCCTCCCCAACCGATGTGAGGCCGATATTGTCCTCTTTGGGCTTTCCCTTTCGGACTTCCTCTCAAGGTTTTTAAAACGCGTCTACTAGGGAGAAGTTTCCACCCCCTTAGAAAGAAGGCTTCGTTCTCCTCCCCAACCGATGTGAGGCCGATATTGTCCTCTTTGGGCTTTCCCTTTCGGACTTCCTCTCAAGGTTTTTAAAACGCGTCTCCCCTTAGAAAGAAGGCTTCGTTCTCCTCCCCAACCGATGTGAGGCCGATATTGTCCTCTTTGGGCTTTCCCTTTCAGACTTCCTCTCAAAGTTTTTAAAACGCGTCTACTAGAGAGAGGTTTCCATCCCCTTAGAAAAAAGGCTTCGTTCTCCTCCCCCAACCGATGTGGGATCTCACATAAACCCACCACGTAATCCATACAGTTCACATGTCATGTGAGCATTAAATTATCAAAGTTTATTAGATACAAAATTAAAAGTTAAAAGAGATCAATAAAAAACTTCATACTAACCAAATAGACATAATTTTAGAAGCTCAAGGACTTATTAGAAATAATTTAATAGATAAGTAATAACGAGGCTTATTTTCAAATACTCATGGATCGAACTTATCATTTAACCAATAAAGTACAGGGAAAAGGAAGCTAGAGAAACTTACCTGGTTTAGAAGGGTACATGCACTGCACTGCCAATTTTCCAGATCAGACATGGCTTCCTGAGGAGTAGGAAAGGAAGCAGCTGATGGAATTTGGGATGTAACAGGAGTGAAAACATTTGAAGTTCTGGAGGGTCCAGTGGAGGAACTCATATTTTTGGCTCTATCTGAGTTGTTCTCCAAGGACTTGGAACCACACCACAAATCATCTTTTAATCTTCTTTCTGCTGCCATGGCAGCTGCTTGTACAGGACTAAGCACTGCCTTCATTTTGCTGTCACCACCTAGGCGCTTAGGTCCTGATGGAGCACCTCGATCTCGATTTTCAGCAGCAGTTAAGGTAGTTTGCCGGAGGGATGATAGAGGTAATTGGTGAGAGATCCCACCTAAACGTCTCCCACGAACATCGAATCCCTGCCCAGTGCCTGTGATGCCTTTACACATAAGTTCTTCACATTCCTGAAGAAACAAAAAGAATGGAAGGTGTTAGCATATATCAGAGTGGCAAAAGGCAGAGAAAATTGAATAAGCAATCCAAATGACCAAATAATGGCCCATACTTAATTCAATTCTTAAAGCTTGTCAAAGTTTAGCATTGATAAAGTAACAGAGCCTTGTAATATGCATTTATGGCCATGGTTCAAGTTGCAAAGTGAACAAGTTTACTGACACACACTCCAACTCAAACGGTAACAGTGCTAGTAAATATTCTCCACTTTAGCTCGTTACGTATCGCCGTCAGCCTCACTGTTCTAAAACGGGTCTACTAGGGAGAGGTTTCCACACCCTTATAAGGAATGTTTTGTTCCACTCTCCAACCATCATGGGATCTCACAATCCACCCTTCTTGGGGGGCCAGCATTCTCGCTGGCACACTGCCCGGAACCTAGCTCTGATACCATTTGTAACAGTCCAAGCCCACCACTAGTAGATATTGTTCGCTTTGACCCGTTATGTATCGCCGTCAGCCTCACGGTTTTAAAACGCTTCAACTAGGGAGAGGTTTCCACACCCTTATAAAAAATGTTTCGTTTGCCTCTCCAACCGATGTGGGATCACTGATAGAATGAATAGGATTTGTGGTTCCACTGCAAAAATGTTAATTTCCTTGTGTTTTTCTTGAATAATTTATGCATGCCGTTTCTTTTCTCTTTCAGACATTTCTTACGAGTTAAGACATATATGTACGTCAAATTTAACAGTAGCCAACCACGAGAAAAATCAAACTACCAATTGTAAAATGAATTTGGAATGACTCGAAAAAAGACTTTTGAGTGAAAACGCTTCTTCCATAAGCACAAAAAAAACACTAATTATCTACTTGTTCCAAAAACACTTAATTATTTAAAGCCTCACCCTCCCAAGAGCCATTTCAAACTCACCCTTAATCCGTTCATATGAGAGAAGTCCTTTCCTGCCATTTTGAACTGGAATGCTAAATGTGGTATAGCTATTCCAATTGAAGAAAGTATTTGAAATAATTCACACCAGTTGGGCAACATACACACCAAGCAAGCAAAAACTTAATAGCTTTAGACAAACTCGAGAGAGAAAAAATCACCTTTCTGAGTTCATCTAAAAGGTTGTAGAAATCAGCGTTATGAGGACCATGTACAATGTGGCAAAGCTCATGAAGCATTGTGTCAAGAATGTGCTCAAAAGGGAAGAAATCCCACTCACTATTAGGCCTCCGAATTCTAAGTTTTATTTCCTGACCTCCACCTATGTTCACTCCCATGAGACCCGGATTGTCAGGACTGCAATTCAAATTCAAGATTATAAAACACGAAGAACTAAAAACTCAATTAATTGCATATTATAAGAGAATCAAGTGAGTACTAGAACTCAGAAAGAGTTTCCACTTTCCATCTGCGTTTGCGCATGATAGGTTGCACCTGTTTAGCTATTTTTTCAAGCACTTTCCGAGCATCATCTTCCCCAATCTTCTTCAAAGGTTTGATTTCCCAAACCTTGTTGAGATCGTTAAGATCCATAGGCGATAAGAGCTGCAAAGCAATGAAACAGCAAGTTCAAGCAGCTAGGTACACTGTTATTCTGCAATTTTAGGGGAACCAGAGGATAAATCGCACTATCTAAACACAAAAAACCATCTCTAATTCGATTACGAATTGGCAAGTTTAAAATAATCACAGCTCTAATCGGACCCTGAAGAATTAAACTCGAAATCAAGAAAGTTCCAGAGATGATGAGAAGCAATTCAATTTGAACTGATCATCAAAATAAACTTGTATTGTTCTGCAATTAGATGACTAAGTGACTAATCTCGAATCTAAAATTTCGAGTGTCCAATAGTTTTTGAGAGAGAGAGAGAGAGGCACCTTGTAGTCGAAGAAAGATGATTGAAATCCACTGCAATTGGCGTTGAAAATGGCATAGAACAGAAAGATAATTTAACATTGACGAAGACGAACAATCGCGTTTAAACTAAAAATAGGAAAAGTATTAATTTTTTTTAGGGATTAAAAAAACGGTTCTAATATTAAAATTTGAATTTTTGGAAATTTTAATTTTAATTTATAAAATATTATTGTAATATCGTGATATTTTACATTTTTTTAATAGAAATTATATTAAAAAAATTGAAATTATCTATTACAAAGTTTGTTAGAAAGGAATCTAACGGAAAATTCACAGCGTAAGTTTGCGGTTAGCAATATTTTCTACGTTTGTTTTAGCTTGTTAAGCATCGTTGTCAATCTCATAGTTTTAAAACGCGCCTAATAGAGATAGGTTTCCACACCCCTGTAATAAATGTTTTGTTCCCCTCTCCAACCAATGTAGGATCTCACAATCCACCTCCCTTAGGGCGTTGCTCGGTGTCTGCTTTGATACCATTTAAGCTCAAGCTAACCATTAGCAAATATTGTCCGCTTTAGCCCGTTACACATCACCGTCAACCTCACAATTTTAAAACGCGTCAATTAAGACGAGGTTTTAGTTGCTACTATTGTTGAAGTTTTTTATTTGAGCATATTGACGTGATAGAAAATTTGAACCAAGTATTGTCTTGCATGCTAGAAGTCTTTTAACTTGCCTATCTCAGATTTTTCAAGAGGTTCGGTTTTCATATTCTTTAGATATTTAAAGTTTTCAAGGCTTTTTACCTCATAAATCTCAATCTTAGGCTTTTGAATTCTCTAAATTCTCTTCTTCTTTAATCTTAAGAATCGGTCTCCTTTATTTATAAGATTGAACCTATTCGATTGTGGGTCTACTATCACGTTACTCGAAACTAGAGTACTAGAAAGGACTTTTCGAGAGAGGGAGGAATAGAGAGAATGAAAATTAGGGATTTTAAAGGAATTTTTCCGACGTTAACACAAAACGGTTGGGAAAAGCCACTTTTCCTAATGCCTTTAAGTTAACGATGGGAAAAATCGTCGTTCCTAATAGAATGCATAGTGTTGGGAATGAGAACTTCTTTCGATGATAAAAACAAACTGTCAAGAAAAAGTGACTTCCCGAATGCTTTTAAGTTAGTTAGATAGCACAAGTTATGCAACAGAGTTTAGGAAGAGTTCGTTGAAGATTGTGAAGGGTGCTATGGTGGTAGCATGTGACAAAATCTGAAATTTTATACACTACGACAAGATGTATAAATATGGTTGTTGTCGCTGAGAGTGCTTCAAATTCAAGTCTATGACACGGTAGACTTGGAAATATAAGCGTCAAAGAAATGAAGATGTTGGTTGCGAAAAAAGTTTTAGAAGGCATGAAATCAGTTGATATGGGTCCTCGTGAGAGCTACCTTATGAGCAAACATAAACGAGTTAGCTTTACAAAGACTGCCACAGAACTAAAGAGAAGTGTGGTTGGAAATGGTCCATACAGACGTTTGGGAACCATCTCCAGTTCCATCCCTTGGTGGATCAAAATTCTACGCCACCTAAATCTCGAGTGAGTTTAGTAAGAAGCTAGAACGAAAAAAAAAATGTGAGCAAAGTTGCAAGTTAACCTAGAGAGAGCCGAAATAGAGATACTAGTCGAGAAACAACAACACAGCTTGTACAGTTGAGTGTCCAATCGACATTTCGCAAAAAAAAAAAGGCGCTCAATCAGAGTGTAATAGTTCAACTTCTAATATCATAATAAGTGAGAATAATGAAAATCAATTAACTTTATATCATTAAATCTTAAATTTATAGGTGGTTAAATTAATAAAAATATCCTTAAATTTTACATTTTATCTAAAAATACTATTAAACATTCAAAAGTTTCAATAATACGTTTAAAATTTAAAAAAAAATTAAAAAAAAAATACTTTTATGGTTAATTTTGGAGGAGAATTATTAATACTTTGTTTCAAATATATTTTTAAATTTTCAAAATTTTTATTAATAACTTAAAACTTTTTTTTTAAAACTCAAATAATATTTTAACTTTTTAAAAAATTTCAAAAATATATTTTATCGTTAATAGCAAATTTTAAAGATACTTAACATTAAAAAGTGTATTAAGGGTTAATAGACGGTTTTCGTCGTAGTAAAAAAAAATTTGAACATTTTTTATAAAGATAAAATGTGTTAAAATTTTATGGATATTTTTTAAATATAATTCTAAAGTATTTTTTTAATTTGTTCGGAGCGAAGCGTATTAATGAAATTTTTTAAAATTTAAATATATTTTTTTAACACAGTTACCAAAATTCGATTCTGTTATACTTTTTAAATATTTTAAAAGTTTTATGAATATTTTTTTTTATAGATAAAATATAAAACGCACCGTTTTACAGAAGACCCCATCCTCACCATTCTCCCGCTAATCCATTGGAGCAACAAAACTGACCAAAATCTCTCTCCCACTCTTAAACCCTCGTTCGCCCTCTTCTCTCTTTCTCTCTTTCGTGGCTAAGGTCTTAGAGAGGCGCCGATGGGGAGCTCAATTCACTAGCACTGCAGTTCTGAACAAATCTCAAGTCATGTTTACGGCTTCAACTTTTTCTCAGCTTCTTTTCATTCCCAGGTTCTCTGTTTACTCCATGCTGAATTTCGTTCATCTTTAAACATTTCTAAATTCCCCGAAAACTAAATGTGAAATGTTTTAGCGTTTCTCAGATTCTTGTTTGGTTGTTTATTAATTGATATGAACAGAAAATGAGGGGAAATTTAGAATTGCATTCTCAGCTGGGTTTGATTTGTTTGCGTAATGTTGTGGATTTGAAAATGTAAGAATGTTGAGGGAATGTTGAATTTGTTCTTAGAACTTAAACAGCTTAACTTGCTTTGAATTATCGTAGTTTGTTTAGTTAAGGTGGGTGACGATGAAGAAGATTTAATATTAAGCCAATTCAATGTCTTTGTTTTTTGCTTCAAAATTTCCCCCATGTTTTAGTTACTAAGTTGAAAAAACACTTACAAAAAGGGTTATGTCGTGTTTGGAATGACTTTTTAAGTGTTTTGAAGTACGAAAAAAATGTTTTAAGCACTTTGAATGTCGACCGAATATTGTAGTACATGAGTTCAACATTCTTAAAGTGCTTTTGAAAGGCTGTTTGTTCAAGCGCTTTTGAAAGTCGTGTTTGGAATGACTTTTTAGGTTCTTGTAAATGTTTTGAGGTATGAAAAAAATGTTTTTAAGCACTTTGAATATCGACCCGAACACTGTAGTTCATGAGTTCAACATTCTTAAATAAAGTGCTTTTGAAAGGCGGATCGTTCAAGCACTTTTGAAAGTTGTGTTTGGAATGACTTTTTAAGTTCTTTTAAGTGTTTTGGAGTACGAAAAAAATGTTTTTAAGCGCTTTGAATGTCGACCTAAACACTGTAGTACACGAGTTCAACATTCTTAAAGTGCTTTTGAAAGGCTGTTCGTTCGAGCACTTTTGAAAGTCGTGTTTGGAATGACTTTTTAAGTTCTTTTAAATATTTTGAAGTATGAAAAAAAATGTTTTTAAGCACTTTGAATGTCGACCTGAACACTGAAGTACATGAGTTCAACATTCTTAAAAGCGCTTTTGAAAGGCTGTTCGTTCAAGCAATTTAGACATAAACACTCTACATGTACTTTTTTATGTTACTCTCCAACAGCCCTGTAAATCCAATCATAGCTTTGATATCGTATATATTCTTCAATGATGCAGATGCGAGTCAAGTTGGTCATTTCACTGCTACCCATACCTACGCTTAAACCAACATCAGGATCTTAAACTACACAATAAATGGGCTGTTAAAGCTATTTCTAAGAGGAAAGTTTCAGAAAGCTTAGCTCAAGATGGACTCAATGACCAGGAGATTGCAAAAAAGAAGAGTCCTAGAACGCCTAGAAGCACCACCAAAAGAACTAGAAAGAAAGCTTCAGAAGATGCTCCGAACCTAAAGGATGAATTACTATCTTCAGTGAACGAGACCGAAGTCGAGGAAAACATTGTTAATGCGTCTGTTGAAGATTCTAAGACAACCTCGAGAATGTCTCGAAGCAAAGGTACTATTTTATCCAAGTTTTATTTTCGATGTGTGCCATTGAGATCATTCGTTCCTTTTTATATCTTGTAAGTGCTGAACCGGTAATTGAATTCATAGCTGCATCTACTTCAACTAACGTGGAGGATAATAAACCTGTGACGAAGTCAAGGCGAGGGAGGAAGCCAAAGAAGAAGGATAACAGTGCGGAGCTTCAGTTAAGTGAATCTGAAGTTAGTGATGACGAAAATTCCTCTCTCATTGTTAACGATGTTTATGAGAGTGACGAGGAATTAGATTTCGGTACTGATGAGGGAGATGATGTTAGTATCACGTACGGTTGGCCTCCTCTTGTTTGTTGCTTTGGAGCTGCGCAACATGCTTTCGTGCCTTCAGGAAGGCCAGCAAACAGACTTCTCGATTATGAAATTCACGACAGAATGAAAGATGCATTATGGACCCCGGAAAAGTTTGTTCGGGCACCTGGGGGGTCTGCAGGTAGTGTAGCAATAGCCCTTTCAAGCTTAGGTGGAAAAGTTGCTTTTATGGGAAAACTTGGGGATGATGACTATGGTCGGGCAATGTTGTATTATATGAATGTGAACAATGTCCAGACTCGATCAGTTCGAGTTGATAGTAAGCGGGCAACAGCTACGTCACAGATGAAAATTGGCAAGCGGGGTCGCTTGAAAATGACTTGCATTAAACCTAGTGCAGAGGATTCGTTGTCGAAGTCGGAGATTAACATAGATGTGTTAAAGGAGGTAAAAGATGCAAAATATACCGTATTAAAAAGATTACACTAAACTGAATTCCATTCCTTTTTTCCATGAAAAACCTGTGGGCTCTGTGCATATTATATATTGAACCTTTTAATTTAGTAGCTGTTGAGCATAGTCTGCAATATTCTATCTCAGCATTCTGGTCAATATTCTGATATTGTTCATGTAGAATGACATGTATCCTCTTATATGTTCGAACCTATCGTCTGGAGAAAGTTAAAATTTAGTCCCTATGATTTTAAAAGTTAGAATTTCATCCTTATAGTTTGATAAAAAACTCGGGAACTATTTATGAGTAATAAAGCATATGGACTAAATTTGAACTTTCTCCATACCATATGTTCTACCTTACCTTTCACATCCTGTTTTGCAGGCTAAAATGTTTTACTTCGGTACACATTCCCTCCTGGATCAGAGTATGAGATCAACCACAATGAAAGCTATTAAAATCTCCAGAAAGTTGGGAGGAGTTATTTTTTATGACTTGAACCTTCCGTTACCGCTCTGGAATTGTCGTGATGAAACAAAAAAGTTCATTGAACAAGTCTGGAATCTTGCAGATATTATTGAGGTCACGAAGCAAGAGCTCGAGTTCCTTTGTGGGATCGAGCCTTCAGAGGAATTCGACACCAGAAACAACGATAGTTCAAAATTTATCCACTATGAACCAGAAGTTATTAAGCCACTTTGGCATGAGAATCTCAAGGTCTTGTTTGTTACTAATGGTACTTCTAAAGTGCATTACTATACAGAGGAGCATGATGGTGCTATTCTTGGAATGGAGGATGCCCCAGTTACCCCTTTCACTTCTGATATGTCAGCATCAGGAGATGGTATTGTTGCAGGTAAACATTCTTATATATTTCTTTATTTTTTTGTTTAAAAGCGAATCGGAGTAACGGTAATGATCCTAATTTCCAAAGGAAATTAGAGTCAGTACCATATGTATGATGTAATTTTTTTATGCGGAAACATTCATTTTATACTCTTATGTCACAAATGGTATCAGAGCCATACACCGGGTGGTGTGCCAGCGAGGACTATAACAGCCCAACCCACCGCTAGGAGGTATTGTCCTCTTTGGAATTTCCTTTCTGGCCTTCCCTTCAAGGTTTTAAAATGTGTTTACTAGAGAGAGGTTTCCACACCTTATAAGAAATGCTTCGTTCCCATCTCTAACCGATGTTGGATCTCACTATCCCACCCCCCTTGGAGGACCAACGTCCTCACTGGCACACTGCCCGATGTCTGCCTCTGATACCATTTGTAACAGCCCATGCACAGTAGCATATGTTGTCCTCTTTGGGCTTTCCTTTATGGGCTTTCCCTCAAGGTTTTAAAACACGTTTACTAGAGAGGTTTCCACACCCTTATAAGAAATGTTTTGTTCCCCTCTCCAACCGATGTGAAATCTCACAAGGATGCTGGCCCCATAGGGGATGAATTGTGAGATCCTACATCGGTTGGAGAGGGGAACAAAACATTCCTTATAAGGGTGTGGAAACCTCTCCCTAGCATACGCGTTTCAAAACCTTGAGGGGAAGCCCTCCTTGTGAGATCCCACATCGGTTGGAGAGGGGAATGAAACATTCCTTATAAAGGTGTGGAAACCTCTCCCTAGCATACGCGTTTTAAAACCTTGAGGGGAAGCCCGAAAGGGAAAGCCCAAAGAAGACAATATCTGCTAGGTATGGACTTAAGCTGTTACAGTAACGACGAGCTGAATCTCGGATAATCTTACATTTATCGGTTTTTAACCCCTTGCTCGTGCATCATTGCAGCTCTGATGAGAATGTTATCAGTTCAGCCTCATCTGGTTACTGATAAGGGATACTTGGAGCACTCAATAAAGTATGCAATCAATTGTGGCGTAATCGACCAATGGTTACTTGGCCGAACACGTGGCTATCCTCCTGAAGACGATACAGAAGAAGTGACCGCCGATGAAAATGGCATACGATCTATTACTGAAGTCGAATACCGCACGGTTGCCACTGTAAGTTAGCTTTATTGTTGCCAATGATGGATGTAGATTATTTGTTGTATGCCATAGAACAGGAGTATCTGCTTCCTTATTATCAACTGCTATGAGAAAATGTGTCTTTTCCCACTTGACTTAACCTATAATTTAGCTTTATTGCAATGGAAATCTTGTACTCTAGGCTGGGATGTTCTGTTCCCAGTGAAGAGTGTTTATAGACCAATTCTTTCAACAAAAGAGAAATTTTGTTAAACAAACCCGGGTTGGTTTCTCGTTGTGAATTATTTTTCTTCTCGAGTCGCCAATCATGCTTTCAATATGATTGGTTCGTGTCTTAATGCTATCGCCATAAATATTAATACTATGAGATGGATTAATCTAACAACTTCAATACCGAGTTGTTTGAGGTGTTAACATGACTTATAACTTGTGTGTTTGAGTTATCTCGAAAAATGTTTAAATTTAGTTTCAATAAATCTTAACATTAATTTCTACCGTCTTAATTTGATCAAATTTGATAAAATAGTTGACAATAATTTTTAGATGGTAAAATCTAGAAAAAAAATTATTTTTAATTAAATTATAACTTTAATCTTTGGATTATTTGGTTTTTGAAAATCTAAAAATATTTAATGTATTTTTAAATATTTAATTTGGTATCCAAATAAGTATTTTTCTTTTAAGTGTTTTTAATATCTTACCATATTTTAAGAAGTGTTTTAAATAACAATTTTTTTTGTTGCATATATTTTTATTACAAATTTTGAAGATTTTATTCAAAAATAGATTTTAAATTTTTCTAGATTTGATTTTTATTATGATTTATTAATATAAAATTGAAAGCTTATAATTTCATAATATAAATTTCGATGTTTTATAAGTAAATTATTTATATTTTTTTAAAAAAATTAGTATAGTCAGAGATTATTAGACACAAAATTAAAAATTTAGAGATTTATTAGACTTTTTTCTTAAGTTCACTTCCCATATTAAATATAAAATTATAAATATATATATATATATATATATTTATTTATTTATTTATTTATTTTTGACCTATTATACATATTTGGACCTATTCAAACATATAAAAAATAATAATAAATTTTTTATGGTATTTAATACAATTAAATCTTCACGTCCAATTTCATATATATATATATAACAAAAGAAGATTTTTAATAAGAATTATTAGAAAATATAGACCCAAATCATTAATTAGTTAAACGGTCCCTATAATTTGGAGAAAATTAGATTAAAAATCATAATAAAAATCTATTTTTGCGACGATGAGTACGAGTGTTTACTATCCAATAAAAATCTATTTAGTCCATATTTTATTAAATCTCATAAATGGTCTTCTAAAATGATGAGTACGAGTGTTTACTATCCAATCTAAATCATAAAGGTTAAATTTTTTAAAAATAAAAAATTTCGAGTAAGTTCATGGGTTGACATTTTTTTAGTTGAGTCAATTCGGCCAATCTAAGTGACTCGAAAATAAGGTTACAATCCAACCAATCCTACCATACTTTTAAAACTATGATGAAAATTAAGAACATTTGACACTTATAACAATGTCATTGATATACGGTGACTGTGAATGTTTGATATTTTAATTTTATAAAATTTTAATTATTAATATAACATGTATATGTTTTTAGCCAATTAAAATAGAAAATAAAAGTCAACGGTCAATCCTCGGAGGAAGCAGAGCCAATCATTTTGAAACACTAAGAAACTCCCCACCATTATTAGCGAAAGCCGTTTTACACCCAAAAATAGTCAAAATTTCTCCCTATAAATATCTTCTCACCCTCCTCATCTTCTTCACCCCTGCAATCCATTACTACTTACCAATAAATAAAAAATAAATAAAAATAAATAAAAAGAAGGGAACTTTCCCTCTTGTTCTTGAGCAACAGGTCTTTCTCTAAACTCCCTTTTACCCCCTTTTATTTCATCATGGAAATGAAGAACTTCGCCTGCGCTGCCATCGTCGCTGTCGCCGCCTCCATGAGCATGGCTTTGGCCTCCACTGAAGTGGCAGCCCCTGCACCCGGCCCCTCCAGCACTGCTGCTGCTGCTGCTGCTGCTGCTACCGTGCCTGTCGTCGGGACGTTGCTAGGTGCCTCTGCTGCCTATCTTATTGCCTTCTGCCTTCAGTAACTGAGCTTGGCAGCTTGAGGAAGGGGGAGAATAAATCAATGTGGGGTGATTCTTGTGATTCTTGTTCTTGTTTTTTGTTCTCTTTTTGTAAGTTTTGATTCGTTTCTGCACATAAATGGTGTAATAAATTGTACAAACAAACCCACTTTGAATGAAATGAATTACTTCAAACAGATATGAATCTCTCATAACTTCAAATTGTTAATTAATCAATCAATCAAACGAAAGCATATTGAAACATTGTTAGGATACTAAGGTTCGTTGTTCGATTTCTGCGACGATATCAGACTCTTTGTTAACCAGATCGCTGTCTCTCTCGACGACACGGCTTCTTCTCCGAATGGACTCAGCACACCAGCAAGTTCTTCGAGCTTGTCTTGCTTGAGTAACCGTGCACATAGCTCGAGTAGGGACTCGAGCGCATCGGCTCTTCTCTGGCTTGGATATTCGGATTCCGACGACATACAATCTGCGTGTGTTCCTTCTGTTTGTGCACTACGAGCAACTTCTCGATGCCCTTTGAAGCTCTCCTGGTTTAAGCAGCTTCTCGGTTCGACATTCAGTTCATTGACAGAATTCACTAAGCGTTTATCATCAGAAGATCCAGACTTTTCAGCGCTGCCTATGGAGGATATCGATGATTCCATCGAGTTCCCTTCATTAGTTTCCTCGGCCTTCATTCCAGTTCCATTAGAAGCCTGTTTGTTGCAACTTGTTTTCGGTACTTCCCGGTTTACCGTCTCCAATCGAGGTTCTTTCTGGAAAGAATTTGTACACCGGATGCTGATTCCACCATTGCAAGTCGTTTGCACATCACTATCAACAGCATCTGATGTGGATATTTCATCAGGAAAGGATGTAGGATCGACCATCTTCGTCTCGAGTATGTCTTCCGAAATAGCTGTTAACGACATATTTTCATCAGTTGACGAGTTGCTATTATGTATGTCAGCACTTCCAACCACCAGATCAATATTTTCCAGCAGGTTGAAAACTACCCTCGGTTTGGCTCGGCTCTCATGCCCACTATTCATTTTGTTAGATGGCGATTTTCGCGGTGTTTTATTCTTCGATTCGGGACATATTGGTAGTATATTAGCCGAAGCGTTGCGGCACTGAAGGACATACGGTTGTATATGTGGATGCCTCAATAATTCAGCAGCCTAATTATAAATTAAGCCATAGATTAGAAGCAAATTGACTATTCAAAGAGTCGAAATTGCATATTGCATCACTCACCGTCGATCTGTGTCCGGGATTCTTCCGTAGCATGCTCTTGATGATCTGTTTCCTGCAAGCGGAAACAAACAGTCTCAGAGTCTTAAAATAGCTGAAAATACACTGTTTTTAGCTGAAAAACCAATAGAAATAGCTTACAACGCAGAGGAATAAACAATTGGGAGAGGAGATATGGAGGATCTGTTAATTTTATTGATAAGACCAGCCATGTCCTGTTGAGTTAAGCATAAATCAATCAGGAGTCCAGAAAAATGGATGAAATTCATGAGACCGAAGCTTAAGCTTACCGGAGCTCGAAACGCAGGTTGATGAGCAGAAATTTCAAACATACAGCAACCTGGAAAAAACACGGTTTATTACTATCCAAGAACATGGATATCAACCAAGAATCGTGTCTCCACGAACGCTTACCAAGTGACCATATATCAGACTTGTAGCCATAAGGTATATCGGCAAGGAGCTCGGGGCACATATAATTTGGAGTACCAACAACCTACAGTACATATATTAGCGTCGGGTACAATCAAATTATTATTGAGGAACTATTACATAATAACTTTATCTCTATGATCTTTATAAGGGTGTGGAAACCTCCACAATGGTATGATATTGTCCACTTTGAGCATAAGCTTTCATGGCCTTACTTATAAACCCGTGATCATCCTCTTAATTAGTCAATGTGGGACTCCCTCCCAACAATCCTCAATATTTAAATCCTACGGATCACAGTTCGTCTTGCAGACGTTAAACATTCTAAGTCCTTTGTCAGACCAGATTTTAACAGCATAAAAGATAAGTTTGTTGACAAAATAACTACAGACAATGATTGCATCCTTACAGATGAAGCAAGATCTTCCGTATTCATTAGTTTTGCAAGTCCAAAGTCCCCTGTACATGCCACCCATTCAAGATATTAGCACTCTTCGAGAAGAAATAGCTAGCAAAAAAACATGCCACCCTATATAAACTGGAAGCCATCATACCAAGCCTGATATCATTGCCCTTTGTAAGGAAAATGTTGGAACACTGTAATTGAAGAAAATTTGAAAAAAGAACAAAAGATCAGAATCATTAATGAGATTTTTGTAGGTTAATAATACGGAATAAATACCTTAAGATCTCTATGTAGCACTCGATTCGAGTGCAGGTAGTCCACAGCTAGTAACAACTGCGCCAACCACTTGCAAAGTTTCTGAGGAAAAAAGAATTGGTCATCGGACATAGATTCGGTAGAGAAAGAATAATCGACAACGTAATCGACTTACTTCCTCGGGAAAGTATGTTCCTTTGGCCTTTTTGATCAGTTCAGACCTGCTCCACAAAAGAAAATGGGGCATACATACCATTAGTCTAGAGTTTTCTTCTCATTCCTTTATCCATTCATCTAATTCTACAATTCAATGTTAAGTAATAAGATTAATGTTGATTTTTTGTCATCAAAGAATTTTGAATTTTGTTTTTGTTATTTATGCTAACTGAAAGGGTTCTTGATCAGTGATCACCCCTCACCAATCTATTTGAGATCCCACATCGATTGGAAAGAGGAATGAGTACCAATGAGAGCGCCGGGCCTCGAAAGGAGTGGATTGTGAGATCCCACATCGGTTGGAGAGGGGAATGAAACATTCTTTATAAGGGTGGAAACCTCTCCCTAGCATGCACGTTTTAAAAACCTTGAGGGGAAGCTCGAAAGGGAAAGCCCAAAGAGGACAATATCTGCTAGCGGTGGGCTTGGGCTGTTACGCCGCTAACAGATATTGTCCGCTTCGGCCCGTTACATATCGCCGTTAGCGTCACAGTTTTAAAATGCGTCTACTAGGGAGAGGTCTCCACACTCTTATAAGGAATGCTTCGTTCTCCTCTCCAACTGATGTGGATCTCACAATCCACCTCCCTTAGGGGCCAGCGTCCTCGCTGGCACACTGTCCGGTGTCTTGACACTAATACCATTTGTAACAGCTCAAGCCCACCACTAGCAGATATTGTCCGCTTTAAAACGCGTCTACTAGGGAGAGGTCTCCACACTCTTATAAGGAATACTTCATTCTCCTCTCGAACCGATGTGGGATCTCACAATCCACCCCCGTTGGGGGCCAGCATCCTCACTGGCACGCCGCCCGGTGTCTGACTTTGATACCATTTGTAACAGTCCAAGCCCACGGCTAGCAGATATTGTCCGCTTTGGCCCGTTACGTATCGCCATCAGCCTCGTGGTTTTAAAATGCGTCTACTAGGGAGAGGTCTCCACATTCTTATAAGGAATGCTTCGTTCTCCTCTCCAACCAATGTGGGATCTCACAACAGGAACGGAGAGAGTAAAATGAGAGAGGGTGAGAGGGAGAATTTCGTAGCCGTTTTCTTTTTAATTTATACCAATGGGAAGGATCTTTTAATCAAATTTTTATCCTGTTCATATGCAACAAAAAAGCAAGAAAAGTAGATGATAGTGGAAGACATTTGACCACATAACTTTTGGTCTCTAATTAATTCAAGAACTTTTGTTCTTCAATTAGTTCTGTTTCTTTGGAGGTGGGAAATTGATAAACATTGATAAAAATTAAATAGCTCACTTACATGTCTCCTCCTTCGCAGTAGCCAGTTACAATGCATATACAATCACCCTACAATATGAAATTTAGAGCGATTGAAAGCAAGAAGGCAGAGAAATCACCGAGCTATAAGTATATTCTATAAACCATAGATTAATTGTAATAGCCCAAGCCCACTAGTAGATATTGTCCTCTTTACGCTTTCCCTTTCGGACTTCCCCTCAAGGTTTTTAAAACGCACCTACTAGGGAGAGATTTCCACACCCTTATAAGAAATGTCCGACCGATGTGGGATCTCACAATCCACCTCCCTTGGGGGCCCAATGTCCTCGTTGGCACACTGCCCTGTGTCTGGCTCTAATACCATTTGTAACAACCAAAGTCCACTGCTAGCAGATATTGTCCTCTTTGAGCTTTTCCTTTTGGGCTTCCCCTCAAGGCTTCTAAAACGCGTCTACTAGAAATGTCCAACCGATGTGGGATCTCACAATCTACCCCCCTTGGGGGCCCAACGTCCTCGCTGGCACACCGCCTGGTATCTGGTTCTGATACCATTTGTAACCGCCAAAGTCCACTGTTAGCAGATACTATCCTCTTTGGGCTTTCCCTTTCGGGCTTCTCCTCAAGGTTTTTAAAACGTGTCTATTAGGAAGAGGTTTCCACACCTTTATAAGGAATGTCCAACCGATATGGGATCTCACAATCCACCCCTCGAGGCCCAACGGAAAAGGTAAAAGAAAGAAAATCTACATATTATAGGCAAAAGGTAGGCTAAAAGGAAATCTACATAAGAACTAAGAAAACGAAAGAAAGAGTTCTTAATGTAAAAGAAACAGATTCAATCCAGATTTGAATAGTAGGCAAAAGAAAGAAAAGGTACCTTATCCACCCATGAATCTTTGTAGTCCACAATATATGGGTTATTTAGTGTTGCAATCAAATTCATCTGAAATTGAGAAGGTCACATCAGTGAATAAATATATATATAGTTACACATCAACTAATTATGTTAACTCCGACAAGAAAATACGTCAAGTTCGTGCAGAGGATGAAAACAAGGCATCCATTTCTTTCGGTTTCGAGCCAGCTAAGCACACTCGACTTGTCATTCACGACAACCCCCCAAGCCAACAAGACATAATATCAAGAAGCTCCTAAGATGTTCAACATCCTCTACGTAACCACTATAGTTTGAAAAATGACCTTAGTATCTAGTTGTTCAACTTGCCCCTTTAACCATTGTACCAACCCAAGATATCTTATTAGTTACAACTCGAGATAAGTGAGAGAGTTTGCCATGTGGGGGGAAGTTTAGGAGAGACGGGGAAAACCAATCCTATAGCTCCCGCGCTTCCCGTTCTTTCTATTATCCCATTTTCTTTCAGGATTGGCGGCTAATACTAATCTAATAAGTCCATTTGTTGTCGTCTGACCAATTGGCTTGAACACCAGACCACTCGTGCCCGCCTCCACAACCACACGGGCTTGCCCTAAATGGAATGACTCTCTTAGTTATGCTGCACCCTGATCTGAGTCTCCATATCCTAATCTTCGAGTGCATTCTATTTAAAAGCACATTTCTTTTGAAATCCCAATAATCAAGCTCACAATGACTCAATTCATAACGACCATCATATCATGGCATCACTTCTCAACTTTCTATGTGATCTGTTTTGGATCGTTAAGCATTGTTGTTGAACGTGATGCAGGCTGTAACAGTCCAAGCCCACCGCTAGCAGATATTGTTCTCTTTGGGCTTTCCCTTCTGGGCTTCCCCTCAAGGTTTTTAAAACGAGTCTAGAGAGGTTTCCACACTCTTATAAGGAATGTTTCGTTCTCCTCCCCAACCAATGTGGAATCTCACACAAACAGTAAACATTCCCTAAGTTCATCATATATTGAAAAGATTTGAAAACAATGACCCATAATTCAAATATTTTTCATATAAGTTTTCAATAAACTAACCTCCTGGTGGGCAGTGCGCTTGAACTTCTCTGTTTGTTTAGCCAAGCGAATTTTCTTGAGTACATACCTATTTCAAAAAGAAGGTAAGTATTAAGAGAAGCACTACATACACCGAACATTTCGTGGTGCCACAACACCGAACCATTTGCTTCATTTCTACGCTCAGAAAACAAGGTATCGATCTTGAATTACCCTTTTCTCGAGTCTTTCTTCATTTACAGTGAAAGAACAGAAAAAGAAAAGATTTGAGACCGAGTTTAGTTCTGAAGATAAGGGTGGTTCCATTTGCTAGGAATCACAAACCTCCACCGTGGTATGATATTGTCTACTTTGAGCATAACCTCTCGTGACTTTGCTTTTAGTTTCCCCAAAAGACCTTACTCTTAATTAACCGATGTGGGACTCCTCTCCCGACAATCCTCAACACCGTTAACAACAGAGAACAATAGAAAACTAACCATGATCTCTAAATTTAATACACAACTAAGCATCAATATTTTTCACAATTATTACTTGGAGTATGAACATCAGGGTATATTACTTACTTTTTCTTCTCAATCTTATGGTAAACAAGAAAAGCTGATCCAAAAGCTCCCCTCCCAATCTGCTCAATAACTTCATAATCTTCCATCATGTTCTTCATATCATCATTATCACACTCCATGTTGTCCTTCAAACGCCAAAAAACACAGTGTAAGGCCAAAAACCCCAAACAAAAACCATTTCGAAATTGAAACCATTTTGCAAAACTCTCACATGGAGAAAACTTCTAACAAAAATGAAAATCAAACACCAAATTGGGAAAGTTTGAACCAAAATTTTCCCTCAAAAGCTGCAAGTCTTTCAATTATAAGTGGAATTTCCAGAATCTACAGAGACACAATATATGAGTAAAGCAACCGTGAAATTATGATGATATTCTAAAGAAAAAAGCAAACCCAAAAGAGAAAGGGAAAGTGGGAAGTTAGGAAGATGAAAGGGAAAGGCAAACCCAAAAGCGTTGCTTCCATTAGCAGATTCATAAGAGCTTCAAATTGAGGGCAGGCAGATGAGATGTCAACAAACCCATTTGAAAGAAGAACAACATAATCTCACCCTTTTAGAAGAAATTGATGATGGCCCCAAATTCCCACTTCCAGAATGATTTTTCAACTGTTTTGCTCCACTTTTTGCCTCTTTTTTGATGCAGCTTTGTAAGAGATGCGTAGGAAGCAAGGTTTTGAGAACAAGAGCCGGTTTTCTCTCTCCTCTTTCTTACAAATAAATTTGATTCGGTCTCTATCTACTCTATACCCACATCGAAATTGATAAATTTATTTGATTGAACGAAATGGACTTCCTCTAGTTTGGCATTGGTAAACAAATGTGTAGTGCTTTGATTTTCAAGAAATTTTTTTTGGCACGATTTAATCATATGATATGGGTTTATGCACAATTTTGGTCTGGTGGGTTCGTTGTCCTTGAGTAGAGCACACTTATAAAATATAGAATCTCATATCCGTGTGGTGTTATTTTTAACATGCTTCAATGATTAATTTAATATCTAGTTAAAGTGGTGTCAAGCTGAGCACGGTAGGATTTTGTACTTTTAAAGGTGAGAGTGTTCTTCTATTTATATTGGATTTATTTGGCATTCCCTTAGGGCACATGTGGAGGTTGTGGGATGTTATGGGGAGGGATAAGGTAGGTCTTTTTGTGTAACACGGGGGACGTCTTTGGCTTAGTCGTTGTAGCCTTTGAGGTTTTCCTTTCCGTTTCCAGACATGTGGGCTTCAAGGACCTGATGTCTCGGGGAAGATTGTCGAAACAGAGTTGTGTGGCCATGCACAAGTTACTGACATCATTGTAAATGTTCTCTCTGATAGTTGTGCCTCTCGAGAGGTGTTATTTCACCTTGGCGTTTATGTCTATGTACTGGCCCAGCACGACAAGTGACCTTACTATTGAAACGCATACGAGCTAGGTTGGATGAATTGATTGATGTATGAATATCACAAAGCCTGTGATCTTTTTACGTGATATTATTTTATGTTATGATATTCTAATAAATTTTTGTGATGCATGTACTTCATTTTATTGATCATGTTTGCTACATTGAAACGATTATATTTACGTCTAGGGAGTATATATACGAGTGGTAGCCATAATCAAGCCTAGGGAATATATATATGAGTATACCAATTGAATTCATGCACATGTGTGTGAACCATGTATAGAGAAGTACTATGCATTCAACCACACTTACGAAAGAAAATAGAGCTCAATGAACAGTCATGAAAAGTAGGTCCCACCAATCATGAAACAGGCCATGGTGCCAACTCATCCTATTTCAATCATTTTTGTCGGGTGAGGGTGAAAACTCCATATACCGATCATGGTGCCAACTAAGCAGGCCATATAATAAAGTCATGCTAGATATTTTTTTTCCTTATTTAAGTCGTAGTTCCATTGTTAGGATATACTAATAGATTTAGGATGTTTTCTTTCTCATTTCAATTATGTTTTTTTTTATGTTCGTAAGATTTATGAACGTTTAAATTCATAAAAAAAAAATTAAGATGAAAAAATTTAAATAGTTTTTTTGCATATAGTAATCATGATATGCACGTTATAATGGTCTCACTAGACGTTCGGACAACTCTTCAACCCAAAACCTTTCAATTATATTTTAGTTATTACGTTGTCGTTACCAAAACATTAATGTGTCATGTTTTTTATTTATCTAACTTTTTGTAAACGTCATGTTAACTCAGCTAAAAATTCTTCATTAGATGGCTAAAATCGATACAATCTATGAGATCAAGAAATTTACGAAGTAAGATAAAATAACGTTTGAATTTCGAGTAATTCTTTGACAAATCCAAGTTTTTGATCCAAAAAAACAAAAAAAAAACAAAGCAAAGTTGTTTGTGTTAGATAATGACACAAGTTGGTATGATTTTTGCATTAGTTCAAAGGAAGGGCCAACTTATTGTTGCTTTAAGTGAGAAAAGAAATAAAGAGGTTCCTAAAAAAGGATTAAATTAAGAACACATCTTTTCATTCGTGCAAGCCATTAGTATAAAATTGTCGGCATAATTTTCAATGAAGAGAAATGGTAGGGCCTATAAAAGAAATATAACAAAGTTTTCGCCAAACGATCTAATAATTGAGTTTATTTCGATATATCTGTCGATTATTATTTCGATATATCAGTCAATTATAGGGGCGTTCATATGATCCGAGAATCCGACCAACTTAGATTATCCTATTTTTGGATTGGTCGGGTTGACTTGACAAGAACATGTCACATGCAAACCAACGATTTTAGTGATGCGTTCTCCTGTTCCTGAATTGGTTATGCCCACGACTTGTATCAGAGAGTGCTCCAATGGCATTGGAGGTACAATTGAGATGTCATTTCGAGGGTTATCATAGAGGAACTGTTCAACATAAGGCAAGTGATGAGACAGAGGAATTCTCCACGATAAGAAGGACGGCCTCGGTCCAATGCCGCTCAGAAGCGGAAGCTGTGGGCTTCCGAAAGCCCCAGCACAGAGGATCACCTCTCCCTTTTCACGCACCATTGCATGCTCTTTGGTGCGAAAAACAACCCCAATTGTCGATTGCCTTGATCTGCGAAGAAGAGGCTAAATGACTCGTAAATATTTTGACATTTGAATTTTATGAAGTTTTAATTATTAATATAAGAGGTATGATGAATAAATAAGATTTTTTTATATAATAAAAAAAATAACTCGATAACTCAACCCAACATAACCGAAAAATAGAGCGTTCGGTTGAGTTGGGTTGGGTTAGGTTGTGAACTCTATTCAAATTTCGAACACCGTATATTATTCCTATAAACCAGTTCATAAACCTTTTTATATAATTTTCTTATCTTTACTTTACTTCTTAACTTTGAACTAATTTTGATTCGAAATAATATATATATAAACTGTAATATACCTATAATTTGTCTCTAAAACGTGATCCGAAGCTCGAGTATATGTCGATATTGTCCGTAAAGTCCAAATTTTACACGACTGACTCATTTGTTGGACGAAAACAACTATCGCATAATCGATGTCTATGATAACAAACACATTAAGTAAATATATTGTCATTAGGTTGTCTCGACAAGGATCTATTTTATAGTACTTTTTCTTTTAAAATATGTTACTCCACGTATGTAACGATTATTATGTGTAGAAAATCATTTAAAAATAATTTATTAAAAACATTATCATGGACTTACCGACGCATAAATTCTTTACATATATAATCACGGTAAAATAATAATAGCATGGTTGAAAACAAAAGCATAACATCTCATATCAAAGTTTTGAGATAAAACGCTCATGTTCTACTCGAACATAGAATCTACAACTTAAATGCAGAAAAACTAACTATCTAGTATGAGTTTCATGGCTTCCTCAGATGTCAGATGTCAGATGTCGTCATTCATATATGGGACCGTTGCCTTTATCGGTAAAAAAGTTAAAGGTGGGTTGAGTATTTAAAAAATACTTAGTAAGTGACCACATTATTGGGGATGAGAAATGCAATCACATGTAACATGGTTCATGGTGGGACCTACTTTCTTTTACGGATACGGTTGGATGTATAGTACTTCTCTGCATACCATTCACTTACATGTGCATGAACCCACTAGGTGAGCTCGTATACATATCCTCTAGATATGACTATGGGTAGCACATGCTCATGCTACCACAAACTTACGGAAAGAAAGGAGCGTGTATCATACCATGGTGTACGTGTCCATACAAAAACATACTGGAGAAATATCTCATGCTCGTAATATACAACATGCATGAGGTTCCGCATTTGAAATCATTATACATGGTTATGTGTACATAGAATATCATTCATACTTAACGTATATGGTTCATCATTGTCTCATGGGGCAAATATGAACATGGTATCATAACAAACATGGATCGATATTCTGGAAGTACATACATCACAAAAAATTCATAAGTAAATCATAATACAAGAAGTAACATGTAGATAAACTGCATACTATGTGTTAGTCATACATCATACAATTCATCCAACCTAGTTAGAAGGCGTTCGAGTAGTAAGCTCACTTACATTGAATTTTCTGAGTTGATGTTCGTTTGGTCCTGCTTATCGAGGTATGGTTCCCTAGTTTTTTTTTTAATGCTAAGTTATGTACGGAAGAATAAATTAATAACTGTTATTAAGAAAATTCTTGCCCTCTGAGATTGATGGAGTGATTTTGATAATTAATTCGTATGTGGATAACAAACTAAAAAGTAATTAAATTTGAACTATTTAATGGACGTATGGATTAATCTTGATCATGGGCTTAAGACTTTTAATACCGTGGTGTGGTTTACTGAGCATAAAGTAGCCCGATGATCTTGATGCATTAAGGAAAACCGTAAGTGTAATGGTCAAATCCCACCGCTAGCAGATATTGTCCTCTTTGGGTTTTTCCTTCTAGGCTTCCCTTCAAAGTTTTTAAAACCCGTATATTAGGGAGAGTTTTCTACACCCTTACAAGTTCCTCTTTTCGATCGACATGAGGTCTCACAATCAACCCGTTGCCCCTTCATTCTAGAGATTTAGGCCTCGTTTTCTATCAATTCTGGGCCTATACAAAAGCCCATCTTGAATCTTACTCTATGAAGCCGAGCTTATGTTTGAATTCAAAATTTGAAGAAAAGCAACACTGAAAGAAAAATCAAATAAAAGAAAAAACGAAGCAAGTTTTAAATACACGAAAGAAAGGGACACCCTAAAGCCTCTTCACCCTCTTTCTCTTTCTACTTTTCTCTCTCAATTACGTCTCCGGTCTCAAATTCTCCGATAATCAGAGAGTTTATCTCCTTGCAATAGGGTGTGTTCGACCTTACCCATATCATAATTTCTTGTTTTTGTTTTGATTTTGATTAGTTTATGGCTATTTTCATATGTTTGATCTTGTGGGTTTTTGATTTTTGTTGTGATGAAGCAGGTTTTAAGCTTTGTTTTTCCTCTCCAGGATCATCTGAGCTAACAGGTTAGTTGTCTGCCTCTGTTTCTTACTCTTTATTGACTGTTCTTCGATTTTGTTTTCATCTTTTTCAGATGGGGATTGGGTTATTATTTGCTTAGTTGATTTGTCTGTCTAGCACGTTTCTTTTCTTATGTTGTTGGGTTTTCTCTGGATTTCTGGTGTTTGTAGTTACGATGAATTAGTGTTCTTGCCATAAGAATTTGGTGCTAGGAACCACGAACTTTCACAATGGTATGATATTGTTCATTTTGAGCGTAAGCTCTCATGGCTTTGCTTTTGGTTTTCCCAAGAGGGCTCGTCCCAGTGGAGATGTATTCCTTACTTATAAACCCATGAAATTAGCAGATGTGAGACTCCTTTCCCAACAATCCTCCTCTCGAACAAAGTACACCATAGAGCCTCCCCGGAGGCCTATGGAGCCTTCGAACAGCTCCCCTTAATCGAGGCTCGACTCCTTCTTTGGAGCCCTTGAACAAAGTACATCCTTTGTTCGACACTTGAGTCACTTTTGACTACATCTTCGAGGCTCACAACTTCTTAGTTCGACATTTGAGGATTCTATTGACATGGCTAAGTTAAGGGCATGACTCTGATACCATGTTAGGAATCACGAACCTTCACATTGGTATGATATTATTCACTTTGAGCGTAAGCTCTCATGACTTTGCTTTTGGTTTCCCCGTCTCGTACCAATGGAGATGTATTCCTTACTTATAAACCCACGATCAACCCCTTAATTAGCGGATATGAGACTCCTTTCCCAACAATCCTCAACAATTCTCCCCTCGAACAAAGTACACCATAGAGCCTCCCCTAAGGCCTATGGAGCCTTCGAACAGTCTTTTCTTAATCGAGGCTCGACTCCTTCTATGAAGCCCTTGAACAAAGTACACCCTTTGTTCGACACTTGAGTCATTTTTTACTACACTTTCGTGGCTCACAACTTATTTGTTCGACATTTGAGGATTCGACGTGGCTAAGTTAAGGGCATGACTCTGATAACATGTTAGGAATCATGAACCTCCACAATGGTATAATATTGTTCACTTTGAGCATAAGCTCTCGTGGTTTTGCTTTTGGTTTCCCCAAAAGGTCTCGTACCAATGAGGATGTATTCCTTACTTATAAACCTATGATCAACCCCTCAATTAGTAGATGTGAGACTCTTTTTCCAACATTCCTCAACATTTGGTTATGGTTGAAGCTCGTTGTTAATCTTTTTTAGATGTTAGAGCATATTGCATTTTGTTTCGTTTATCTATCCACAGTTCATATTGTCTGTTTTAGTATTGGTTGGAGCTAAGTTGTTTGATTGGAACATAAATTCTAAGTTGACTAATTAGACTTTGTAGATAAATAAGATGACCTTCAAGTGTGGATTTGTTTCGTTATAATTTAAATTTGTGGAAGCGACGGATGTCGATTTGCTGTCGAAAGTTTAAACAGAACGACGTTGTATGTATTGCTGCTATCATCTCTTGCAGGAGGTTTGAGAAGATGGAGTCTCATGACCAGACAGGATGCCGAACTCCGGAATGCCCCATGCCTTGCGTTAACAACTGTGGCTTCTTCGGACGGGGATCGACGATGAACATGTGTTCTAAATGCTACAAGGATGCACTGCTCAAACAAGAACAAGAAAAACTTGCAGCCTCATCTATTGAGAACATTATGAATGGAAGTTCCAATGGCAACGGGAAGGAGCCTGTCGTTACAGAATCGATCGATGTACAGGCCGGAGTAACGGAGACTAAGATATTTTCAATAGAATCATCCAGCATTTCCTCCTCGAACAAGAGCTGTGAAGAAGTCAGCATGAAAGAGCGCCCGAATCGATGTGCCACTTGTAGAAAACGCGTTGGTTTGACTGGGTTCGATTGCAAATGTGGAAATCTCTTCTGTGCTGTTCATCGTTATTCCGACAAACATAACTGTGATTTTGATTATCGTGCTGCTGCTCAGGACGCCATTGCTAAAGAAAATCCTGTTGTTAAGGCTGAGAAGCTCGATAAGATTTGAAGTCGATGCCCAACGCTTTAAGACCTACGCATCTCGGTCCAAGCTGGCCGTTTCCTTACCAGGCGTCGATGGTATTATATCACTGAAGTCGTGATGGGTGGATCTTTGGAGTCCTTCTGGACTTGGCAAAGGTTCCTTTGTTGGCTTCATTGTGTGATTTCTTACTGGATTTAATGAATTCATGAGTTTCCTCTGCAATGACATTCTACTTTGTATGCATTTCTTTACCCCATTATGTTAAATGGTATCTGCTGCATCTTTCAGTTTGTCCCTTTTACTTGTTCGCCTTGTTAACGATTGCTTTTATCAGATGCCTTCTTATAGCTCAGACATTTTTGGATCTTGATGTTCGGTCAAGGACATTGTGAGATCCCATATTGGTTAGAGAGGGGAACGAAACATTCTTTATAAGGGTGTGGAAACCCCTCCCTAGCAGATGCGTTTTAAAACCGTGAAGCTAATGACGATACGTAATGGGCCAAAGTAGACAATATCTGTTAGCGGTGGGCTTAGACTGTTACAAATGGTATTAGAGCCAGACATCGGGAGGTGTGCCAGCAAAGATGTTGAGCTCCAAGGGAGGTGGATTGTGAGATCAATATCTGCTAGTAATGGATATCAGAGCCCGACATTATCACAGTAAACAAAGACACACAAAGATTTACGTAATTCAAGAGAAGAAATTCCCATACATCTACAGGTGATAATCAATCACTGTGATTTACGTAATTCAAGAGAAGAAATTCCCATACATCTACAGGTGATAATCAATCACTGTATCTTTCACTCTATCACAGTACAAAATCTCCCTTCCCAAGTCGAGTAATAGTAGATATTGTTCTCTTTGGGCTTTCCCTTTCGGACTTCTCCTCAAGGTTTTTAAAACGCGTCTGGGAGAGGTTTCCACACCCTTATAAAGAATGTTTTCATTCTCCCCTCCAACCGATGTAGGATCTCACAATCCACCCTCCTCAGGACCCAACGTTCTCTCTAGCACGCGTTTTCCTCTCTAATTAGTGTCATTCCTCTCTCCAATCGATGTGGGATCTCACACAAACACAAAATGACAATGACTACACATCTCATCGCAATGCTAGACAAACCTATTAAAAGAATTCATGAACCAAATTTTCATGACAATTCTCAACTATCTTCACTCTTAGAAGCAAAAAGAAAGTAACGTGATCATATTGCACAGGATGTAAGAAAATGTTGGGACCATCAAATATCGAATCCTAACTCGAATCTTAAATATATATAAATTTTATATCCGAAGAAAGCTTGTTAGTTACAAAAGTAATAAAATGATTTCAAATCATATTTCAATATTTCAATATGAATTATTTAAAATCTAATATAATGAGCAAACAAAAGTAATTGAAAAAAGAATATATATTTTATTAAACGTTATTATGTTTAATAATCATTCACTTACAAAAAGAAAAAGAGAATGATCTTTTTATTATTTTGTCTTGACTAAGAAATAAGCATACATTATATATTGCTACAAATGTCAAATCAAAGTAATATTAAAATTTAAAAGTATTTTAAAAATAAAATAATATGTTTTTTAATTTTTTAATTTTTTTAAATTTAAAGATATTATTAATATTTTTTAAATTTATTGGATTTAGTTTTATTTTTATTAATAGGGTGAAATAAATGTAATGAGGGGGAGAAGGCTTCTTCCATAGGCCGGAAAATAAGGGAAAGAATCTTGACGCAGACAGGGTAACAATGTTGCCAAGATCTTGCCGGGGCAACTGCAGCTTTTAACTTTTACCCTTACTGTCAGCAGTAAAACCACCGTCACAATCACAACTCAACCACAAACTAAAGAAGTCAGCGTTCCCCAAACCTCAACTGCCGCCCCCTTTCTTTTTTACCGTTTCTCTTTTCCTCTTTTTACCGACGGGTTGTCTGCGTTGAGTGATCGACCTAAAAAGAGGTAATTATGAGATTCCACATCGATGGAAGAAAAATCTCTCCCTAGCATACGTAACGGGTCAAAGCAGACAAGCTATGATGCGTTTGAGTCGACATTGTCCGCTTCGGCCCGCTACAGTACTTCACACATGTGGCTATGTCGAACTAGCTATGATGTGTTTGAGGGTCGTTACATGTGGCTATGTCAAACCAGATATGATGCTTAAGTCGTCAAGGTGACAACCTATGAGAGGATTATACGTTGGTAGCACCCTTGTTTTCGTTCATCGTCTAGTTGAGGTTATACCTAATTGATAGATTGCTACAACATGTATGTCATGGACTTACATGTGGCTATGTCAAACCAGATATGATGCTTAAGTCGTCAAGGTGACAACCTATGAGAGGATTATACGTTGGTAGCACCCTTGTTTTCGTTCATCGTCTAGTTGAGGTTATACCTAATTGATAGATTGCTACAACATGTATGTCATGGACTTAAATGTTCGTAGAGATAATGATCTAAGTATGGAAAACTAAACCAATGTGGCTTGGTTCTATGGCCTCCTCAACTACCGTCATCATCTGTATATATGACCCTTGCCTTTATCTAAAATCAATGTCAGGGTTTGTATATGTATATCAGTAGTTGATATTATTTGGTTCATGTGTAGAGACTGTTAGAGGGTTGCTAACTAATTTCTTGTCGTTAACTGTCTAGATAGATAGAGTATGCATATGTATCTCAGTAGTCGGTTAAGATATGAGATCGCTAAACTGTAATAGTGATTGATCTAGATTGACCAGGCCAAATGTATCTTAGGGTTTAGCTACGAGGTTGTGTGTCATATATTCATTACGATTCTCATGCAATAAAAGAGGGTTAACCAATTACACACCTCGACTGCAACTAGAGCCCACGATAATTTTATAAGTAATTATGGTTTTCCTGGGCTACCGAAATCTCTTTCCAAAAATAATTTTTACCTATTTCATGCCAATTTTGACGGTTATGCACTTATTTATACTTATTTCTTGTTGTATAACGCTAAGAAAGGTTGAAAACTAGTATTCTATATGGATGGTCGAGAGAATGTCTTAAATCAGATTGCATGGAAGGAATAAATGCCTTATTATTTCCATTCTCGACCCTTCCACTCGCCACCGACCAAAATTCTAATGTAGAGAGCTAACTTATTAGTTGGCTTACGTGCTTGTTAGAAGACTAGTTGAGCCTATAGAGATGAGAACTGTTTTTATATATTTGACGGAATCCCTAAACCTATTAAAGATTATATTGTATTAAACCGTTTAACGAGTGACTATGTACGAAAAGACGGGGTCGAAGAACGTTATTAGAGAAAGTAAAAATGTGGTTTAGGGTTAAAAGGGTAGGTGGAAGGTCATATCTCCAATTCTTTTCTTTTCTTTTCATTAATAATATCACTTTGGATTCTTTTTCATAACATAATTTGAAATTAATCAAAACAAATTTCAAACCTCACTTGATTATTCACACCTAATCTTTGGACCTTTTAAAATTTAAAATTATTTTTAAAAAATTTGAAGATTTTATTTGACATGGAATGAACAAAAATAAATAAATAAATAAATTTTTTTATATTATCGGTTCAAATAAGAACGCTTCGTTTCACAAGTCGACTTCGAACAATCACTCTTCAAAATAAAAACTCGTAATAACAAGCACTCTTCGATCTAAATTTACAAAGATCTCTCGTTCAAGGTCGGCACTGATTATCAAAAAAACAAATATTATTTAAACTATATATTTTTTTATATAAAAAATCAAATAGTTATTTTAAAATACAATTTTACAAATATGTGATAGAAAAAAATTATTTAGATAAGGAATTTTATATATATATTTAAATTATTTTAATTTAATTATACATTTGTTAAAAAAATTATTTTATTATTTTAAATATTAAAAATGTATATTTTAATCCTTATTTTGAAGAAGAAAAAAATTTAATGAGTAGCTAATATATTATTCATATTTACAAATATAGCAACAAATTTGGGTGGGTTGTAAAAATATTTGAATGTATATATATAAATTATATATTATATATGTGTATATATACATATAAATAAATTCGTGCACGAGCCTATGCAAATAGAGTTAAAGTGGTAGATAGCCGGGTTCTTATAGACCGTGGGTAAAATCGGGGATCGACAAGCTGGAAAAACTGTTATAGCTATCAGTACAATATTAACTAAAAGCAAATGAACTCAAGGGCTACCTTTGAGAATGAAACATTGTATTGTGTATATATAGCAATTGGACACAAACGCTCACTTGTGATACAGTTAGTTCAAATTTTTTCTTCACGGAAGGGTTTGGAATATTCCTTTGTTGTAGCAGCCATCACTTCGAATCATGCTCATCTTCAATGTCTGGCCCATATTCTAGGTGTGCTATAGAAAAATATTTTTGTACTAATGAAATGCACGCATTAAAATCTATGATGATCTTAGTAAACAGACAATGACATTTGTTGATATGTCGTTACCTGTTTACTAAGATCATCATATATTTATTTATTTTCGACACTCTGTGGCGCCTTATACTCTCCAACCTTACTTATGTCTTAGCTTGACATTAATGCACTCTTCCTCGAACGCATCATGACACTTATCTATTTCGACCCTCATATTGTCGGATGAGTGCCAAAAAGAGGATATATGTCTTCTTAGTGAGGTTGTGACACCTAGCATCCACTCCACTTAAACAATTAGTATAGTGGGAAGCTACCCACTTGAAAGAGCTAAAAACACTGCTCCTTTGGTAAAGCGATTTTGCTCCTTGCTCTTAAAGTGAGACTGTGATGTCCCACAGCGGTTGGGGAGGAGAACGAAACACCCTTTTAAGGGCGTGGAAACCTCTCCCTAGCAGACCCGTTTTAAAGCCTTGAGGGAAAACTCGAAACAAAAAATCTAAAGAAGACAATATCTGCTACCAATGAGTTTGGACTGTTTGAGAGACCGAAAATGTTGAGATTTGAAATAAATAATACAAAGAAATATTATTATAATTTCTTTTCCACGCTTCTTTCCCTTTGAAACAAACGCCACGCACGAAGAAAGAACTCCAAAATTTTCAACTTTTTGTCATTTATTCGCCAAAGAAAACAATACCCGTGATTCAAATCAACCATTATATTATTATATGATTCCCAAGTCAATTTCCTTCCCCCATATCACTTTTCTCAACAAAATTGCCCCAAAGTAAAAGGGTCGAGACTTTTTCAACCTATATATATATATATATATAATGGAGTACTGAAGTACAGAGCTCACTCTGAGTCCCTCCCATGGCTTCCCTCTTGAAACCGCCATTGTTGCTCTCATTAGCCTTTTCTTTCTTCATTTTGTGTTCTTCATCCTCTGAGGAATCGACCCTTTTGACCTTCAAAGCTTCCATTAACGATTCAACGAACTCTCTCTCGAATTGGGTTTCTTCTTCTCCAACCCATTTCTGTAATTGGACTGGAATTTCTTGTACGAGTTCTTCTCCTTCTTCGCTTTCGATTTCCGCCATTGTTCTTCAGGGTTTGAACCTTTCCGGTGAAATTTCATCTTCCATTTGCGATCTCCCTCGTTTAACCCATCTTAATCTCGCTGATAATCGCTTCAATCAGCCGATTCCTCTTCATCTCTCGCAGTGCAGCGCATTGGAGAGTCTGAATCTGAGTAATAATCTCATTTGGGGAACAATCCCAGATCAGATTTCTCTGTTTGATTCTCTACGAGTTCTTGATTTTGCGATGAATCACATCGAAGGGAAGATCCCTGAAGGCATTGGGGCTTTGAAGAATCTTCAAATTCTTAATCTGAGGAACAACTTGATTTCTGGTAGAGTACCCTCTGTTATATTTCATAATCTTACTGAACTTGTTGTTCTTGATTTGTCTGAAAATGCTTATCTGATGAGTGATATTCCTAATGAGATTGGGAAGCTTGAGAAGCTTGAGGAGCTATGGCTTCAAAGCTCTGGTTTCTATGGCGAAATCCCTTATTCTTTGTTGGGTTTGAAAAGTTTGAATGTTTTGGATCTTTCTCAGAACAATCTCACTGGAAAACTCCCTGAAATGATGGGTTCTTCTTTGAAGAATTTGGTGTATTTTGATGTTTCTGAGAATAAACTCATGGGGGCTTTCCCAAATGGGTTTTGTAGTGGAAAATCCCTTGTGAGTTTTAGTGTTCATACCAATTTTTTCACTGGGAGTTTGCCTAATTCCTTGAATGAATGCTTGAATCTTGAGAGGTTTCAAGTTCAGAACAATGGGTTTTCAGGGGATTTCCCTGAATCCTTATGGTCATTGCCTAAGATTAAGCTAATTAGAGCTGAAAACAATGGTTTCTCTGGTGAAGTTCCTGAGTTTATATCAATGGCTACTCATCTTGAGCAAGTTCAGCTTGATAACAACAGTTTTTCAAGTAAGATACCTCGAGGTCTCGGATCGATTCGAAGCTTATATCGATTCTCTGCCTCGCTCAATCGTTTTCATGGTGATCTGCCACCAAACTTCTGTGATTCTCCATTGATGAGTATTATTAATCTGTCTCATAATTCTCTTTCGGGTCGAATTCCCGAGCTGAAGAACTGCAAGAAACTTGTCTCATTGTCATTAGCAGGCAATAGTTTTAGTGGAGAAATTCCTAGTTCCCTTGCAGATCTACCTGTGTTGACTTATCTTGATCTTTCTGATAACAATCTCACTGGCTCGATCCCTCAACGACTCGAGAACTTAAAGTTTGCGCTGTTTAATGTTTCGTTTAATCAACTATCGGGCGCTGTTCCGTTTTCTTTGATTTCTGGATTGCCAGCTTCCTTTCTGCAAGGAAATCCTGATCTTTGTGGCCCTGGTTTGCAAACTCCATGTTCTCAAGGCCATCAAATAAATGATATGTCTGGACTTAACAAAATGACATGTGCCCTTGTCTCTATAGCTTGTGTTCTAGGAGTTATGAGCTTAGCTGCTGGGTTTGTTCTGTATTACCCGTCGTTCAAATCGAAATCCCATGTCGATAACTGGCACTCGGTTTACTTCTACCCTCTTAGAATCAGTGAGCACGCGTTGATCATGGGGATGAATGAGAAAACTGCACAAGGATGTGAGGGAGCTTTTGGCCAAGTGTTTGTTTTAAGCTTACCGAGCCGTGAACTGATCGCCGTGAAGAAACTCGTTAAGTTCGGGAGTCGTTCGTGGAAGTCGTTGAAAGCCGAGGTCAAGACGTTGGCCAAGATCAGGCATAAGAACATCATCAAAATTCTGGGGTTTTGTCATTCTGATGATGCTATTTTTGTGATTTATGAATTCTTACATAAAGGAAGCTTGGCTGACTTGTTATGCAGAAATGATTCTTGTTTGAATTGGAATGTGAGACTAAGAATTGCTATTGAGGTTGCTCAAGGACTTGCTTACATTCACAAGGACTACGTCCCACGTTTACTTCATCGAAATGTCAAATCGTCGAACATTCTACTTGACGTTGACTTGGTCCCGAAGCTCACAGATTTTTCTCTCGACCGTATCGTTGGAGAATCGGCGTTTCACTCGACAGTTGCTTCGGAATCCGCTCATTCCTGCTATATTGCACCAGGTACACAAAAGTTTACAATCAAAGTTGAATTGAGACTACTAGTGTTTTAGGAATCACGGATCTCCACAATGCTATGATATTGTCCACTTTGAGCATAAGCTCTTGTGGTTTTATTTTTTGTTTCCCCAAAAAGCCTCGTACCAATGGAGATGTACTCCTTACTTATAAACCCATGATCATTTCCTATATTAGCCAACGTGGGACTCCCTTCCAACAATCCTCAACATAGTGAACCCGGGTGTTTGAAAAACTCGATAACCCGAAAAATCTATTAGTCCAGTCCTATTTATAATGATCGAGTCGAGTTAATATAGGTTTCTTTCGTTTAATAAGTTCCCGAGTTTATCGATTAGAACCATAAGATATTGTTCAAAATGTGTTGGTAGTAAAGCGATCTAAAGAGTCTTATTACATCTATCATTTGGAATGCAGAATGTAAATACAACAAAAAGGCAACAGAGCAAATGGATGTGTACAGCTTTGGTGTAGTGTTGCTAGAACTGGTGACTGGAAGACTAGCCGAGCGTTCAGAATCGACGGATGCTCTCGACGTGATCCAGTGGGTGAGGAGGAAGGTGAACATAGCGAATGGTGCTTCCCAAGTCCTTGATATGAGCATCTCGGAGCATTCTCAACAACGGTCGATGCTGGAAACTCTAGACGTTGCCCTCCAATGCACTTCTATGATGCCTGAAAAACGACCGTCGATGCTGGCAGTCGCCAAGGCGCTTCAACTGATCGGCTCGACAACGAACGTTCAGGATGCTGCTGCCTTCTCGGCTGCAGAGGATGATAGTTCGGTGTCGAGCTGAAGACATGTCTTAGCTCCATGACTTGTTTTCTGTATATCCAAATTCTCATATATCATTATTGTAGGAGACTTTTTGATTGGGACATTGTATTTCTGAGTGTGCTCAACAATCAGTGGTAAATACATGATGTTGTTCCAAGTTTTTATTTTATTTATCATTTTGATTTTAAAATGAAGATGTGCGTAGCTTTGGATTTTAAGAGAATCGTACACAGGTTGAGTTGGTTAAATCTGTTGGACTAACATGAAATTTTCGGTTTATTTAGTTGGTGACTTGAATTTTCGTATACAGATTAAATTTTCGGTGAAATTTAAATATCAAACATTCTCAAGTCGCAACGCATCACGAACACCCGTCAAATATTTTTAATGTTCATAATAATTTTAAAAGTAGAGTACGCTAGAATTGAGTTGTAACTCTATTTTTGGATTGGTGGGGTCAAATGTCAACCTACAAATTGACCTGAATTTTCGGTTTTTTCCATAAATTCAACGCAATTGATATGAACCACAGCCAATAAATTTTCATACCTCAAGGTCCAATTACAAGGACGAGAGCCAAGAAGTTACAACAAACTTAGTCATTTATATTTAAGCTATGATGAGCTCGTCAAAGGAAATTTTAAAAAACGTGGGAGAACTTTCGTGCAAAGTTGAACTTCAAAATAGAAATGCATTGAATTGAATGCACTTTAATTTGCATTTAATGAACTTATAGTTGAATTTATGGAACTAGTCCAAAGATGGTTACTACCGCATTCTTTTATGGTATTATTTTAATTATAATTTTAATATTTTATTTAACTTATTTAAATTATCAAAGGCTATATAAAGTCTTCTTTTCTTTCGTTGAGATATCACACTTTGAAAAAAATAAAGTTTTTATTTTAGCTTTGTTAAGACCTAAGTTTTTACTCTACCAATCTTTTTGTTTGAAACTTGCATGTTAGAGTCATTCAAATAGTATTGATCAGACTCTTATGGAGTGATTCAAATCACGAGTTTTCTTTACTTTTAATCTTGATCATCAAGGTAATCCGTTCCAAAACTTTTCCTTGGGTTGATTCCATAACATTTGGTATAAGAACTTTCCCCGGGCTGATTTCTTATCATTTGGTATCATAGCTTTTCCTTTGACCTGATTTCTTATTACCAAATCAAATAGAAAAAAAAAATGTAACCATACAAAATCTAAAGTAGGGTTGTGAGATCTCACATGGGTTAGAAAAGGGGAACAAAGCATAGGGTGTGGAAACCTCTCCCTAGACACGTTTTAAAACAAGGAGGCTGATAGTGATATGTAACAGGCCAAAACGGATAATATTTGCTAGTGGTGGGCTTGAGCAATTACAAATGGTATCATAGCCAAACACTAGGCGGTGTGCCAACGAGGACACAGGGCTCCTAGGTGGATTGTGAGATCTCACATTGGTTGGAGTGAGGAACGAAACATTTCTTGTAAGGGTGTGGAAACCGCTCCTTAGTAGACACGTTTTAAATCTGCGAGGCTGACGGCGATATGTAACTTGAACAATATCTGCTAGTAGTGAGTTTGGCCTATTACATGGATAGTCTGTGTGAGTCGAAGTCGGGTCATATGAATAGTACTCGTATTTATTTTTTTTTAAAGAGATTTATATTAGTAGAAGGTTGGAGAAATAGAAATATGTAATTTTTTTTTATACATATTTTATATAAACTAGATGGAGAAATCCTTATTTAATTTTATATAAGATAATTAAAAAAAAATGAAATGCTTCTTCAAAATAATATTACAAAACAATAATACTTAAAAAAAAAAAAGAATAAATCGGAGTTGAAACGGTTTGTGAGAAGCTTTAAAAAACGCCACGTTCTATTGACCCATTCTGATCCGCCATGAAAATCTGAATTTCAAGCTTTTTTCACTTTCTCCTTTTCCCCTCCTATTCTCTCTCCATTTGACAGATTCACAATCCCAATCAATCTACGACGCGCCTTCCACAAGAAGAAGAAGAAGAGGAAGGAGGAGAAGAAGTTTTTTGTTGTTTCCTTTGTCTCAGGAAAAAATGGAGGTGGTATACTGCTGGAAACGCATCTTTAATTTTCAATTTCTTCCTCGAATTTCACGGCTTAAGGATGAAGAATTATCTTTGTGTTGCAGGAATCACCGAATGTGGATCTTCCGACGACGGAGAAAGAAATCGTACCGGAGAAGATTGAGGATGAAGAGATCAAAGATCCTTTGTGTCATTGCGATCTTTGCGATGCGGAACTTGTGCATAAACTCGCTCAACTTCTTCTTCCTGGATTGTCCACCGCATGCGTCGATAATACGACTGGAGGTATCTTTCGAACCCCTGGCTCCGTGGCTGCCGATATGAGGAAAGAAATGGTAGATTATCTAACCTTGAGGAGCGAAACTTTTGTTGCGGAATCTGTAATCTTAGAGAATGCGCCGGATGCGGAGTTATCCGATCATCCTTACGATATCATCTCTGATTTTGTTGAAGATTTTTCTCTGTCGAAGAGAAATTTTTTTAGTAGAGTTTCAGCCTGGGTTCTAAGTGAGAAAAGAGAGGACAAGATAGACGATTTTGTTCAGGAAATGGACGTCAATGGCTTCTGGCCGCTTGACAGGAGACAAGCAATTGCTCAGGCTTTGCTTAAGAACGTAGATTTCAAGAGTGAGTATCATTGTGACAAGAAATTCCACTCTGCAGAAGAATTAGCTGAGCATGTTGAAATCTGTGGGTTTAGATCCTTAAGTTGCACAAATGAAGGCTGCACTGCACTATTTTGTGCAAACCACACAGAACAGCATGATTCCATTTGCCCTTTCAAGATAATTCAATGTGAACAGAAGTGTTCTGCCTTTATTATGAGACGTGAAATGGACCGCCATTGCATAACTGTTTGTCCAATGAAGCTTGTGAATTGCCCCTTCCATAATATGGGTTGCCAATTCCCTGTTCCTTACTCTTTGATAGCGCAGCATTGTACAGAGAGTTTTGATTCTCATTTGCTGCACATTCTTCACTCTATTCACAAGGAAGCCAATGAAGAGACTCTTAAACATCGACGGCAACAGCTTGAAGAGGTGAGGTTTTGCAAAGTTATTTGAATTCATATATAATTTCAAATGGGAATTTACTTTGTTGAATCAATGATATAGTTAACAGCCATTAGAATCCTTTAGCTGTCTGACCAAACTGAGAAAAACATGCATATATGAAAGTATGATCTGATATAAAATGTGTTCGTTGTCTGTTATGTAAAAGTTTTCTGCCATATTGAATGTATTAGTTGGTATTCTTTAGCTACTCATATCAAGTGTGTAAGCTCCACACTATGAACCCAAATTGGATTCGTTAACCGCACACAATCACATGATTTTGATATGATTTTGATATCACCTTTGGCTCGTCACACTATGAACCCGAATTGGGTTTGTTAACTGCACACAAGTCTTGATTTTGATATCGCCTTTTAACTGATCTTTCTATGGGAACAAACTCAACAGATTGTTCTTTCAAATGTCACTGTTCAAACTTCTTTTGGGAAATCTTATGGTAATATGATCATTGTGATTGGTGTAACCTTGAGTCCAAAACTATTTGTTATATCAATGTGATTGATTATTCTGGTGTGTTTTTCTATATATTTTTGTTACATACTGTTATTAATTTGCTTGGGATGTAAGATGAATCACATGCTTATCACGTCCTGAAATTATGAATTCAAAAGGTCTGGTTGAAAAGGAGGGAGGTATAAAGGGAAAAGATATAGCTGATTAGCTTCCTCCCCTTGTCTTTATTTTGTGGAAAAGTGTACTAGTTGAGATGTGGGATTCAACCTTCGATAGATACTTCGAGTCGATTGAACGTTGCCAATCGAGTTATTGCCAGTGGGCTAAGCTGTTAGGTTGGGAATAGATTAAGTGATTAATCCTATCCTAACTTAACAATTTAAACTCCTAGGTGCACTGGTGATACCGATACAGTATAATCTGCGGCTGATTTTTCATTGAGTAGATGTGTTTTTGTGTCGATTCTAATTACAATTCTAATTGTTCTTCCAGGCATCATCCCTTGACCACCTTAGAGGGCTTCAAAACTTGAGATTGTTAACCAAGAAAATCAAAGAAATGGAATCTGAGCTAGGACCATTAGTAGTCATCTCCAAGATTGAGGAAACAGAAGAAGCGAAGGACGCCTCTAACGAAACTGAAGAAGGGAAGGAGACTTCTAATGCAACTGAAGAAGGGAAGGAGACGTCTAATGCAACTGAAGAAGGGAAGGAGACGTCTAATGCAACTGAAGAAGGGAAGGAGACGTCTAATGCAACTGAAGAAGGGAAGGAGACGTCTAATGCAACTGAAGAAGGGAAGGAGACGTCTAATGCAACTGAAGAAGCAAAGGATGCCTCTAATGCAACCGAAGAAAAGAAAGGCACGTCGAATGGAACCGAAGAAACAAAGGATGCATCTATTGCAGCTGAAGAAATGAAGGATGCGCCTACTGCAATTCAAGAAAGGGAAGTCGTGTCTACCGCAATCGAAGAAACAAAGGGCACTTCAGATGAAGGAGAAGAAGCCAATGATGCTGAAAAAGAAGAAACAAAGGATGCCATTATTGCTACTGAAGAAGGGAATGATGTGCCTACTGCAATTCATGAAAGGGATGTCGTGTCGAGCGCAATTGAAGAAACGAAGGACGTTTTGCCTAAGGCAACCGAAGAACCGAATGACGCTTCTGATGAAAAAGAAGAAGGCAATGACGCTTCAAACGAAAAAGAAGAAACGGAAGATGCATCGAGTGTAATTGAAGAAACAAAGGATGGTTCTGATTCGATCGAAACGAAGAATGCTTCTGATGCAGCAGAGGAAGAGACAAAGGCGGAGGAGGAAGAGACAACGGATGCATCGAACGCAAAGGAGGAGGAGGAAGAAGTGAAGAAGGAAACTGAAGAAAGCAAGGAGGGTGCCAATGAAAGTGAAGAAAGGAAAGGTCCATCTAAAGGAATAGAAGAAAGAAAGGATGATCCAGATGAAGCTGAGAGATAAAAAAGAAGAATTTGACACACCATTTGAGAAGTCAAACAAGAGGATGGATGCCTCATTTTTCCACTCTTCATATTCTTTCTTATACACTATGATTCATTGATTCATTGATTCATTGATTCATTGATTATTCATAAACTACTTTCATTCTATACTACACTCTTCAAACCATATTCATGTTCCTCCCAACCTACCTACCTACCTGCCTTCAATTTTCACTCTTTTAGGATTGGATGCAAAATCCGCTCATATGAATATAGTTCAAGTTATACGTACCCTAAAGTCGTCTCTTGTTTTGTTTTGTAAAGTAAGCATATAAACACTATTTTTTCTTTATGTCTTGTTTTGTTTTTTACTTTCTATCAATTTTTCAGAAACTGCTCCCGCACTAGCAAGATACAGATGAGGCGATGGGCGCTACTGCTGGCGACTCCACCGGATAATATCAGCCTCAAATCTATGGTTGCTGGCGACTCCACCGGATAATATCAGCCTTAAATCTATGGTTTTTGGCTTCTCACTTGACTTGAAAAAGGTAACTTGCTTCTCTTCTCTTAGGCTACCAACACATGTGATTTGGACGTTGCCCTTTTTTCGTTTATGTCCTATAGATCTCTCCGAACGGCTAGTACCAACCATTCTAATACAAGGAACTTATGACAAATATAAACGACCATATATTTGCAAGTAAGGGCTATTATTAATAGTATTACTACAAGGAGTAGTAAAAAAAGTTGCAAATAAGCCCTCAGAAAAATGGGTAATTAACTGAAAAGGAAGTCAGGTTGAGTCCTCCTCCAATGGCAGTGGCCTCTTACAGAGAGGGCAAGAATTATGGAGGTTGAGCCACTCGAAGAAGCATGATTCATGATACACATGTCCGCAGGGAGTCCTTATCACCTCCCTCTTCTTATTCAGCTCATCCAAACAGATACAGCAATCTCCCAATTCCTTCTCTTCCTCCACTTCAACACGCGCCACCACTCCTCTCCTCCGCCTCCTCCTCGGCGGAGACTCATCCAGAACAAAAGTCTCCTCCACCAGTGCGCCGCCGTTGCCCTGTCCCTGGTACACTCCAGCCACCGGACCCATCCAGATGTTTTGGATGAAATCCACCTCAACGACGATGTGGAAACTCGTCTCTCTGTTTCCGGCGGACATCTGGGCAATGCGAGACGCGATCTTCCAACCAATGACTTCGCAGGCGGCGGCGTGGATGTCGAGTGTGGAGAGTAACCGGGGGATGTAAAACAGAGGATCATGAAGTTGGCGCAGAGAGAGATGGAACAGAGCATCGTTCAGCGGAGTGGGTCTCGTTTCAAACAGAATTTGCGGCGGAACTCCGGTGAAGGAAGAAGCAGAGATCAGACGGTTGAAAGAGCGCATTCGGACTTCCAAAGCTTTATGGGTCCCGGATTGGGCGGCGGCGGTGTAAAGACGATACTGAATCGGCGTAGAAGCAGCGAAAGACATGATTGATTGATTGAATGTAGTCGTCGTTTTTTGATTCAGCGGCGGCGGAGGGAAGGTTCTATTTATAAAAGGAGGAATTTAGTTTCAAATTTGGAAAATCTTCAGAATGAGACCGTTAGATCATAGTGACCGATTAGGAAAATCTTATGATTTTCCTAATTTGATCCGCTTCCACTCACTCTTCAAATTAAATTCGTGTTTATGGGAAGTATCTGAATTTCGTTTTGGAACTAATAACGGCTATACCCTTTTTTCTTATTACTACTGGTTCACCAACTGTTGTGTTCTTTTTGCTATTGAGTTTTTTTTTTGTTAACTGTTTGTATCATGAAATCATTTTCTACGTGGATGAGGTACATAAATGAGCCATATCAGAACGAGAGTGATCCGGAGGATAAGATGTTTAAAAAAAGTTTAAAAGAATTGAAAGTTATTACCTATACCAACAAGGTACACCTTCCTTTTCGATAGCTTGAACTCCATGGTTAAGCATGTGTTGGAGCAATTCAATGTTGGGCGACCTCCTTAGGAATTTTCCTACGATGCATGTAAGTGAGGAAAAAATATGCTGGAAGAACTCTTGTTGATCTGTGTGATAGTCTTCACTCTTGAAAGCGATGAGTAAGTAGTAACCATGTCGCAAGGGAATGTCGGGGCCATCAGGTGCCGAATCCAGATTCTAAATCCTAGGTTTGAGGTGTTATAAATGGTATCAAACTGTCACATCTCCCAATAAGATGTGATTCAGGGACAAACTAAGACGGAAGTGGGTGGGCATGTGACACCTAAGTAAAGGAGGGGTATATGAATAAAGTGAGATCATATCCAAATGAAAGTGATCCGGATGATATAGGATGACTAAGAAAAAATTAAAAGAATTGAAAGTCAATACCTATACCAACAAGGTGCATCTTTCTTTTTAGTAGCTCAATCATAGGAACTTTATGGTTAAACGTACTTTTTTTTTCTCGAGAAATTCTATGTTGGGTGACCTAAAAAATTTTCCTAAAATGCATATGAATGAGAACAAAACATGGTAGAAGGACTGTGTTAGTATGTGGAGATAGTCTTTACTCATGTGTTGATTTTTACCATTTTTGGTTCTTAAACAAAAATCAACTTTCAAACGTTTTATCTCCCTCGTAACTCATCAATTACCTATTTAGGTTAAACACGAAAAATGCACTAAAATGTACATCGAGCTTTGACCATTGACTTTTTTTTTCTCACTATTTTATTTTATATTTTTGTTGAGTCCTAAAAATCCATCAACTTTAAAAAATTAAAAAAAAAAAAAAAAGGAAGTCTCGTACCTTATTAACCCAAATGTTACAACTTGGGACTTTGCTGATATTTGAGCCCAATTATTTGGATTTGGATTTTGATCAACTTTGGGCCTACTCCTTTGGACTTTGAGCCGAACTATTCAAACTTTACGAACCTAGATAATAATATCCCGATAAAAAGCTCATGAAGGGGATGAGCCAAACAGGAAGTCTTCTGAACGGGGTTCAACTAGCGGAGACTCTTGGAACAGCTGGAGTAATCAGCCCCTAAGTGAACGTATTATGGGGCACAATTTGGAAGTTGTCATTTAAAAAAAAAAAAATCTTTGAACTTAATTGAAGTACATGTAAATTTATAAGTGGGCTCAAATGTAATTTTATCATTAATTTATAAATAATGGAATTAGACAATTTGTGATTTTCAAATTTCTTATTCAACAAATTTGGTTTTTTTTGTTTCGAGTTGCATCAAAATGACATATTTACCCTTAGAATAAATATATATTGATTTAACCAAGAAAATATAGACTTAAAAAGAGGTGAATCGACATTGACGTGAGGTAAATCGACATTTTCATTATACCATTAAAAAAATCGGTAAAAACTTTATAAATCTTTTTTATATAATTGATTATTTTTTCAAAAAATATCTATGGATATCGACATTTTCATAGAATTTGAGAGACAACGACTCTTAAGAAAATAAAATATCAATATTTTTCTCTAAATTAGGTAAATTGTCATATGGATGTTACAATTAATTTATTTTATTATTATTATTATTTATTTATTTTAGAAAAAAAAAAAAAAAAAAAAAAAAAGGGAAAATAATGGTGGGGAAAGCAAAATGATTGAAGAGATAAGGAATAAAAAGTGGATTTAAGCCACCAAGCAAATAGCGTTGGAAAGCAGAAGCTGCAAAATTCGAAACGACATGTCGTTTTCAATCATAGATTTTTCAACATTTTACCCTTACCACTCGACATGAATCATGCATTTCTAGTTATTCCATGTATCTTTGCTTTTATTTGTATTTTTTTTTTTTAATTTCCCTTTGAACTTAACAAATGCAAAATATATATATATATATATATATATATATATATATATATATATATATATATAGATATAGATATACTCCTTTAGCTAACGTGGGGCTCCAACATTTTATTGTTGTTATATTGACGATTTTTTTTCTTAGCAGGGGACATTTCAGATGAGATCCATGGAGCAATTCTTAGATAGTAGGCACTAGCTCTCACTGTGAGTTCCTAAAAAGAAAGAAAAGACGAGATCGAAGAGAATGAAACGCACGTAGTGATGGTTATAGCGGTGCTTTTGATCCTAGAAAACGTCTAAAAAAACCTGCTGCGAAACTACTGGGCAGGAGTAAAAATACGATAAGTAGATACATAATTTCGAGTGTAATCAGACAATGACAGAGGGGCATGTGATAGATGTAAACGACACAAAAAGAATTTCAGTCACACTATTTTTCTTTCGTGAGTGGAGAGACAAAACACTCTCCTTTTTCTCTACTGAAATAATAAAACCTAATAAAAACGCCACTATTTCCTATAACAACTCTCGGCCTTTCCTTTTCCATTGACTCCCACTAACTTCTGAATTTAAAACCCACTAAAGAAAACACAACATTTAATGTTTATTCAACAGTAAATTGATCGACGTCCGAAGAACGTTTGACTGAATGAATGAGTCATAAGATGAATTGTCAGCCCCAACGTTAGAGGAACGAGCACTTTCTAGGGCTAATCCGCTTCCCATTACTTAACAAATGCTATTATATTAGGGTTTTGTTTGAATAATTGTATTAGTTGTATTAGTTAAGATAAAAGAAAATATGTTTTTTTTTTTCAATCGGGTGAAACATGTTAACTTACTATGTCACGGTTATGTCATGATTATGTGCCTCATGTTTAAGATCATGTATGTACTATAACACGTTATGACGTACTATGTTGAGGATCTCAAGGATTGTGAGCCCGCTACCACTTGTAGTAAGGAGTTGTTTATGGCTTGTCCACATATGTATCTTAATTGGTCCAGGTACGGGTCGCTCCTCTCATGTTTATGATGTACTTTGATGGGGCTCTAGAGGGTCAATAAGTATTTGTAGCAGCGATGAGTCATTTTTGTCGCTATTTTTAATTATTTGTTTAATAAAATTGAAATATTAAAGTAAATATTTTAAAAGTTTAAGAAAGAATACTAATATTTTCTTAAAAGCGGAATTAAGTTGTTTAAAAAAATAGAATAATTTAATCCTTTTTAAATATAATAAATAAATCCGACAAAGTTTCGAGTCGAACACAAACACGAAACCTGCAGAGGTTCATCAAAACTTGACTATAGATAATGTTGCTGATCCCAACAAGTTTGAGGAGACACATCAAGATTCTAACGCCAATGCAATTGCTGACAGAGAGAATGAGAATGGTGCTGTAGATTATAAATGTACGACGTTGGAGAAAGATCTCAATAACAGGAAAGAAGAAATTTCAGATTCAGAGACCACGGCAGATTCGGTTTCGTCAAAAGGTGATTTGCTGACTATGAAGGAAGAGAAAGTTGAAGGAGTATCATTTCCTGAAAATGTTTTAGAAGATAACAGTTCAGATTGCTCTCTTCACAATTCAAGTGAACAATTTGGACAGCAAATTCAGACAGCAAATTCAGACAGAGACCCTCCTAGAATAAAAAACAAAAAGTCTTCCAAAAGCAATTCTAGGAGTGCAAAAATTGTGCCTAAACCTTCATCAGAATCTTCTGAAGGAACCGATTACCAGATTGTTGCTGAGGTAAAGGATATTGAAGTTTTTGATGAGGCATTAAATGGTGTTCTCAGCATTAGAAATGGTCCCGATACAATTGGTGACAATGATGATCAAGTTGATTGTGAACAAAAAATTGAAGAAATGGAAAAAAGAATTGATAAACTTGAAGAGGAGTTGAGAGTTGTTGCGGCTCTTGAAATGTCTATCTATTCAGTGGTACCAGAGCATGGGAGTTCCGCACATAAAGTGCATACACCTGCTCGGCGTCTGTCTAGAATTTACATTTACGCCTGCAAACATTGGTCTCAAGACAAACGAGCCACAGTTGCAAGGCACATTGTATCAGGGCTAGTTTTAATTGCGAAATCATGTGGGAGTGATGTTCCTAGGTATATTTGCTATCATAAGATCACAGCTAATTGCTGTTTAAATGTTGTTGAGTGGTGGAAACGACTAATTTTTCCTTGGCTCTTCCAGGTTAACCTTCTGGCTATCAAATACTATTGTGATGAGGGAAATAACATCTCAAACATTTAACAGCGTCCGTAGCTCAAATGGTGGGAAGCCAACAGCTGTTCAATGGAGGAATAGATATGGAAGTAAACAAGTAAATAAGTACAACCAGTGTGAAGAGGATTGGCAAGAGATAGGAACTTTTATGGCCGCATTAGAAAGAGTTGAATCCTGGATCTTTTCTCGGATAGTTGAATCTGTTTGGTGGCAGGTATTGTCGACTCCGTCTTAGATTATTTAGTATAATCTTTGTCGTATTAGACTTGCTAGTTAACATCTTAATTTCTTTTTCCCTGTCACAGTGTGATTGAATGTCCATTTTACCAATATCTTTATGCTTATCTCTTTGTTCCACATATTATATTTTCAGTCTTTAACACCAAATATGCAACCTCAAGACGCATCCAAAAACAAAAACAGGGAACGATTAACGGGACCTCCCCTGGGTGATCAACAGCAAGGGAACTTTTCGATTAACCTGTGGAGAAGTACTTTTCAGGATGCTTTTCAACGACTCTGTCCTGTCCGAGCAAGCGGTCATGAGTGTGGTTGTCTTCCTGTTCTTGCAAGAATGGTAAGGTTTATTCAATAAGGAAAAGTAGAACAATATTTCTTAGCAGCTTTCCTTTCATGAGGGATTTCAGAATATGATTCCACTTTAATTCATATCCAATCTTGGATCAGGTTATGGAACAGTGTGTTTCCAGGCTAGACGTGGCAATGTTTAACGCTATTCTCCGTGAGTCTGCCCATGAGATTCCAACTGATCCCGTCTCAGATCCTATTGTTGATGCCAAGGTTCTTCCTATACCTGCTGGAGATTTGAGCTTCGGATCGGGCGCGCAGCTAAAAAATTCTGTATGCACCATTCTCACCCCATCTTATAATTTAGATATTTAGGATTGTATTATGTAGCAATGGATCTGCAAACAACCATGTTCTATCTTCAAGAATTGAATCGAAATGCTTAATGCTTGCAACTTGCAACCATTAGGTATTCGAAATCTTTCTGCGGTATCGGCAGAAGCAATGGCTTTTAAACATGTATACCATTTTTAAGATGGAGATGAACAGTTTGAAATTATGCTCAAGAAGCCAAAGGGATTACTTTTTTTTAGAATGGCGATGTTCGATTTGGAAGAAAATATTGCGAAGTTCATGAAATTTTGGTGACTAGCAGATGATAAATTGAGGTGGGCTGCTCTTGATGCAGGTTGGAAATTGGTCTAGATGGTTAACCAACGTGATTGGTATCGATGCCGATGACTCTTCAGTAGATCAACATGGCAGTGACGATGACATTAGACCAGATGCAGATGGAAGATCCAAATCATTTCCTTTACTTAATTCATTGAGTGATCTCCTGATGCTCCCAAAAGATATGCTTACTGATCGCTCAGTTAGAGAAGAGGTCTTTTTCAATCCCAAGCGCTTACCATTTCTTAACTGAATGCACTCTACTAGTTTGTATGACATTATTAGTGTACTTATTCAACCATATATTTTGTGTTCTCTAGATCTGCCCGTCGATTAGTCTTCCGTTGATTACGAGAATACTTTGTAATTTCACTCCAGATGAGTTCTGCCCCGATCCCGTTCCGGGAACTGTCTTGGAGTCGCTTAATGCTGCGGTAAGATGAACTTTTCTTGTTCCAAGCCTTTTTGTTAGGATGTCTCAACTAGAGAACTCCTAGATAGCTTTGAGCTGTTGGGTTTTGATGCGTCGTTCTTTTGCCCAAACAGAGTATAGTCGAACGGAGAGTGTCGGGTTACTCGGGGAGGAACTTCCCCTACATAGCTCCTCCAGTTGTCTATGTTTCTCCTTCAACATCTGATGTGGCAGAAAAAGTTGCAGAGGCTGGAGGAAAATCCCACTTGGAAAGGAACATCTCCTCTATTCAGAGGAAGGGATATACAAGCGATGAAGAACTTGAGGAACTGGATTCTCCTCTCTCATCGATTGTCGATAAATCGACGACTTTGTCTCCGACATACAATGCTGATGGTAATGGCTGCCATGAAGACGATACGACGTTCAACATGAGGTACAAACTCCTACGAGAAGTATGGTCGGTATGAATAATGCTCAAACAAGTCTTGTATGTATTTTATTTATAACATATATGATTGTTTCTTTATGAAAGACTGTTGAATTTGGATGTGGAAAGTAGAAATAACATAGGGGAAAGTGAGTCAATTTAGATGATCATAGAGATTATGTATAAGGTTATCTCAGCCAAAATCTTCTTGTATATTGCATTTGAGTTTTAGTTATTATATATAAACCATGAACACATTTTCATTCCATAAGGCCCAAAATTTTGGATGGATTAAATGAATGATCCGAGCAATTCGAATAGAGTTTACAACTTGACTTTTTATTTTTGAGTTAAATTGTCGAGTTATGTTTTTAAGATTATTTTCATAAAATTCTATTTATCTAGGATACGTATGTTATTTTTGATACATATATTATTACTAATTAAATGTTATAGAGTTCAAATATTTAATATTCCACGGTCAATAAGAGTTACAAATATTAAATATTCTTAATATTTTTAGTTATTTATTTTGTACCCTATTTCTATTAAAAATATTTTGTTTTCGCCGAGCTAAAAAATGATGTCGACGCCTCTAATAAACTAGAGACACTGTTTAAGCTCACACTAACCTGTCAATTTTGGATCCAATTCGAAATTTTCCTTGGGAGGCATCAAGAAGGAATTATAATGTAATAATATCGATTTATATAGATACAGAAGAAAAAGTTCTCTATTGATTCAAACATTGTACCGTGAGATAGAGATAGAGACTACAGGACTCAAATTATCAATAAGCTCTCTAAGCACATTGAAAATTCGTCAGAGTCCACCGCCCACTCAGAGACAGAAGAAAAGGTTCTCTATTGATTCAAACACCGAACCCGTGAGATAGGGATAGAGACTACAGGACCCAAATTATCAATAGGCTCTCTAAACACATTGAAAATTCGTCCAAGAGTCGCTCCGCCCACTTAAAAGAGCTCTTTGACCGTCACTAGGAATGGTTTGTGGATTATGAAGTAGCCTACTAAACCTCTTTGCATGAAATTGTAACCCACAATCCCACTATAAATCTTGTTATGCATAATATAAGATGTCATTTATTATTCTTCATAGGGTATACATGGATCCTTTGTTTTTACCTGAAAACGTCAAACGTTAGATAAATATTTTAAAATACTCGATAAATAATTCCACTGTTGGAGTAAAAAAAAATGCAGTCCCATACAACGTATATCATGATTGGTAGGACGTAATTTTCATGACGGTTTCTTAGACTTTACTTTCATTTTCGAACAGAGTTGAATGCATAACACTTCTCTACACAGTTCACTCACACACACACACGGATGAACCCACTATGGAGGATTATTAATGTACCCTTGGGCCTGGCTAGGAGTTGAGTGCTCTCACACTATCAACACGAAAAAAAAGGAATGCAAATAATAATGTGGTTTACACGTTCATACTTAACATACAAAAGAAGTAATCTATGTCTGTGTGACATACAACATGCATGAGGTCTCACATTAAAAATCATGGTTCAATAAAATGATGCACATAATACTTTCATGCTTATTATGACATAAGTTCCTTATGAGATATGTACATATTCATAATATTTCGTTCATTCTTATCATACATGGTACATCATGGTGTTTCACAAGACATAAACGTGATCGTATTAACATATCAAATTCGAACAACAAACATGAAGTACATATATCACAATATTCACTGGAATATCATAACACAAATAATAACACGTAGATAGGGCCACATGTTATGTGTTATTTAGGAAGCTCACTTACCTATTCTGTAGACGTTCTAATAGGAAGCTCACTTACCGTTTTCAGTCTCAACTTTATGCTCCTAAATTCATCCTAACTGATTGTTCTTAGTTTCAGCTCAACCAGAATCATCGAACCTATCGCGTAGGCGTTCTAATAGTAAGCTCACTTACCGTTTTCAGTCTCAGCTTTATGCTCCTAAATTCATCCTAACTGATTGTTCTTAGTTTCAGCTCAACCAGAATCATCGAACCTATCGCGTAGGCGTTCTAATAGTAAGCTCACTTACCGTTTTCAGTCTCAACTTTATGCTCCTAAATTCATCCTAACTGATTGTTCTTAGTTTCAGCTCAACCAGAATCATCGAACCTATCGCGTAGGCGTTCTAATAGTAAGCTCACTTACCGTTTTCAGTCTCAACTTTATGCTCCTAAATTCATCCTAACTGATTGTTCTTAGTTTCAGCTCAACCAGAATCATCGAACCTATCGCGTAGGCGTTCTAATAGTAAGCTCACTTACCGTTTTCAGTCTCAACTTTATGCTCCTAAATTCATCCTAACTGATTGTTCTTAGTTTCAGCTCAACCAGAATCATCGAACCTATCGCGTAGGCGTTCTAATAGTAAGCTCACTTACCGTTTTCAGTCTCAACTTTATGCTCCTAAATTCATCCTAACTGATTGTTCTTAGTTTCAGCTCAACCAGAATCATCGAACCTATCGCGTAGGCGTTCTAATAGTAAGCTCACTTACCGTTTTCAGTCTCAACTTTATGCTCCTAAATTCATCCTAACTGATTGTTCTTAGTTTCAGCTCAACCAGAATCATCGAACCTATCGCGTAGGCGTTCTAATAGTAAGCTCACTTACCGTTTTCAGTCTCAACTTTATGCTCCTAAATTCATCCTAACTGATTGTTCTTAGTTTCAGCTCAACCAGAATCATCGAACCTATCGCGTAGGCGTTCTAATAGTAAGCTCACTTACCGTTTTCAGTCTCAACTTTATGCTCCTAAATTCATCCTAACTGATTGTTCTTAGTTTCAGCTCAACCAGAATCATCGAACCTATCGCGTAGGCGTTCTAATAGTAAGCTCACTTACCCTTTTTCAGTCTCAACTTGATGCTCCTAAATTCATCCTACCTGATCGTTCTTAGTTTCAGCTCAACTAGAATTCATCGAACCTATCGCGTAGGCATTCTAATAGTAAGCCCACTTACCGTTTTTCAGTCTCAACTTGATGCTCCTAAATTTATCATAGCTGATCGTTCTTAGTTTCAGCTCAACCAGAATTCAGGTTCACCTATGATATTTCCTTCATTCAAAATCGAGCTTAGAGTCTATATAGAGCCAACGTAACTTAACTATCCTAAAAATCAGTCATAAAGCAATGTTAAATATTATTAAGCAATACCTATACTAACATTTTTCGGTCTTAATTATGTCAGAAACGATCCAAAACGGCCAAAGTGAGCCAATAAAGCCAACCGAACCTAAACTAGCACTAAGCTCTAACACTAACATTAGTTCAAAATTTAGTTGTCTAAACTATTGGATTAAAAAGTTTGGGAACATGATTAGAATTTGTTTAATATTGAGCGGCTAGTATGCGACTAAATTTGTGAATTCAACTATTCTTATAAATGAGAGCAAATTGTGATTGAAATTTTGATTCAACGTAGAAATTTGGTTGAGAGTTGGAGCAACATGGAACCACTGAAACTTCAATGCAGCATCTAAAGTTCATATTCCCAAGAACATTCAAGAATCTTCAATTCTTGAATTTCCTGAAGCTGAGCGGTTGCAGAAATGGCGTGGAATCTGATCTTTTGGTTCATCTCTTTCTGTATCAACGTCGCCCTCCTGGTCCTCAACTTTTACCAGGTGCGTCTTTTTTAATCTCATGAACCCTAGTTTCGGAATCAACTATCTTTATAATAGGTTAAGTTGCTGATTGGTTTCCGAGAAAGTCTAAATGCGTCTGCTGAAACGTAGCCCGAATGTTCTTGTTGTTGTTGGTGTGTAATCCTGTGGTAGCTTATTCAGTAAGGAGTGGAGGTTTGATGCGTATCTGAGATTCGTTTTGCTGCGACAGTGCATTTGGACCTCAATTTGATTTGCGTCTAGACGTGGCCTAGATTCTGATTGATGGAACCTTTACACTTTCGCTCGACATGAAATGGATTTATAACTTCGTACCATTTCATCGTTTTCTCTTGCTTTCTTAACCAATCAGTAGAATAGTCTATTTTACGGTGATGAATCTTGGTCATTTCCTTTTGCAACCGAGCTTACAATGTAATTTTACCTTGTTAATTGTTCTTGTAGTCTTTAGAGACGTGGCTGTATGTATATCTTGTGGGCATGAACGATAATAAGTGTATTTCAACTAGAAAACTGACTTCTATTATTATAGTTGATACCTTGTTTCTTGCTCTTCAATTACTGGTTCTTGATGTGGATAGAAATAATTTTGGTCCCAATGTTCGTGCGGGTTATTTCTGGGTCATCAATTGATTGTTGGCTACGCTCCCATTTCATTTAATACGTTCATGTACAATGGCAGGAGGAGAGAAGTGACTGCTCATATTTTCTAATGAACTACGATAATTTCTTCTCGTTATTGCTTTATATGTTTTTATGGACTTGATGACTATTTAGAGTTTCCATTTATAGATCAATATCACTAGCCATTGCAAAGAGTAGTATTAATTGTCTAGGGATATTTGTATGTCCTGTTGGAAGCGTCTAATGGTTGTGGTTGGTCTTTTTGTAGCTTTTGGTATTAACAGATTTGGAGGCAGATTATTTGAACATCTATGATTCATCATCTCGCATTAATAAACTTGTCATTCCAGAATTCTTAGTACAAGGAGTATTTTGCTCTCTTTTCCTCTTCACTGGCCATTGGTTCATGTTTCTTATAACCGTCCCTGTTAGCTGCTATCACATAAATTTGTAAGTATTTCTTGATATTAATACAAGGCATGATTTATTTTTCCTTTTGCTTTGTGTAATGTATGAGGTATTATGGTGGTGTTTCTTTGTTATGGATGAGGCCCCTTTATTTTCTAAAGTGTTATGGATGCCAATATGAATTCTCTTGATTAAGAGGTTAGAGGTTTGAATCCCCCACCCTCACGTTTTTGTACTCTCTAAGGTGTTATAGATGAGGCTTATGATGTTCTTTACTTGTAAAGTGGATCTAGCTCGCACCCATATTTATATACTTTTTTCTTTTGTTATGGAATAAAGATTATATATACTTTCTTACTGTGTTAATATGTTTTGTTTTATTATTAAGCACAGTATTCTTAGAGATGCAAACATGTGAAAACTAGTTGAAAGGGTTAAGAACATCGAATATTTTCTCTCTGAAGTTGAGATGGTCATTTCTAGAATGAGTGAACTGTAGATACCTATAATTGTCAAATTAACTTTTGGTAATAGTTCTCCCTCTGTATGAGGGATTAGATATGTTTTCCGTCATTGGGTGCATTTCAGCATGTTCTGATGCTTTTGGGGAGTATTAGAGCCAAGAGGAGCTTATAATTTTAGATAATCAATGATTAGTGTTTCTGGTGGCACAATGAGCTCATAAGCTGAGATTTACAGTTTATAATTTCAATTTTATCTGGTCTATGACTCCTGCTGGCATGGTTTTTAAATTGATTTTCATCGTCTCCCTTTATTGGGCTGCTTCCATGTTTTTCAATATGAAAAATGAGGAAAAGTAGTTGGTTAGATCCCCCAAGCAAATGTTAATGACTTTTGTGGAATACTCTCTATTGTAGTGTTCTCTCTGTACTTATCTACATTTTTTTTTGAAGTTATTCATTTAGTTTTAATCTCGTCTTTTGTTTTGAACTAACTTATAAAGTTGAGTATCTTGCGACTTGGGTGGTATAGCCACCTCTTTGGCAGTAAGCGTGAAGAAAAGATTTATGAGAGAAATGCCTGACTCAAGCAACTAAAATCTAGAATCGATTAGGCTAAACGATATCCAGCTTGGTTGAAATGGATAACCATTTGTCCACATCTTTGTCATGGATACCTTTTGAAATTGAGCATTCACTCACCTAAATCATAATTAGTTGACGATTGTGAACGGGTCTTCTTGACTAAAGCACTGAAAGTAAGACTAAGTACCAATGTATAACTAAACTAGGCTTGGATAGAATAGTGGTTTGCAACTATGATGTTTGAAGAAGAATAAAAGAGAGATGAGTAGATCTATAGAAAATAGAAGATCAACTAAGTATCGCACTCTTGGAGGTTGTGAACAATACAATGGAAAATTTTGTTGCACCACACTGATGTACGAAGAAATATAAATAAATACAGATGGTTTTACAGTTAAATGATAACTTATGTAATTTCATTCTGATTAAGAGAGTATCGCATGTTTGTTTTTGGATACTTTTGTTGTAATTACTATCAACTACCAAAAGGACTCTATATTCGAGATTCTTGATAAACCAATAATCCTGGTGCCTATTGTTGCTTTGTTCTTTTTTTTTTCTTCTAAACATTCTTGTTCCATGTAGCTATTCCAGTAATATACTGAAATTTAATTCCATTAGATATGTTCTCCGTCGACTGAAGTATGCCAACTTAGTGTTTGAATCTTAGATCCTTTAAATAAGTATAGTTGATTTTCAGTGATGGCTTGAAACTAATGCTGATCCTTTTAAAGAATAAAACTAGAATTTTCAAGTGTATGATAACCTATCGTTTAAACCTTAGATCCTACAAATATGTTTTTAATAGATTCTCCGTGATGGATAGACGCCTACTGCTGGTATTTTTTAGAAATAGAAGTAAAATTTTCTAGATGTAAGTTTCTATTCCACTTGTTGGACTGAGAATTTTCAAGCATTTCCCCGTTTTTGTGTGCATATGATGTATATTATCCGGTTACAATGTCCCAGGTTCTTGAAGAAGGAGCATCTTATTGATGTTACTGAGGTGTTTAGAACTCTTAAACGTGAGAAGTATTTTCGTTTGGCCAAGCTTATCTTCTACTTGCTTTTGTTCCTCGTAGTAATCTTCAGGTAAGTCTGCAATTTCATTGTTTCTCTCCTCTTAACTATTTAGAAAGTGGTATCCTTTCTGATTGAAGTTTCCTTGTTTTCTGTATAGAATAATAATGGTTGCCGGAATGAAATCTGTTTTTGACTCTGCACCTGATGATATACCTGATGATATAGACATTCGCTCCACTGTCCTCGAATTCTAGAGTATTTATTTCACCATTTAGCTTGAAGTTGAATCCATCATCTGTTTCAAAATTCGTATATGATTACATGAGAAATTATCTACTTTTTTATTCATTGCAAAGTTCTTAAAAGATAATACTGTTGCACTGATTTTGATACTGTTATGTTGGTTCTGGAAGGCTGTATACCATGAATATCTGTTGCCTTGGCGCCAGTATGTTGTTAATAACGCATGGCTCAGGATCTTGAACTTTGTTCTGTTAGCAAATCTTGCTTCTTTCTAGCTTTTACTGGTCCTGTATGTGCTATAAATTAAGTTAGAATGTTCAATAGCTCTTCATACATTAAAGATTTTGTTTTCTGTAGTTTTATGGATGACTCCCATGCTTTTGACATCCTGGTACATGCGCACTCGCATACACACAATTCTCCGTTATGTATCGTGGATTCATTTCGTCTTAACGATAAAGATAAAGCACGAACATGGACATTATTCATTCCGAATTTCACCTGTCATACTAGCATTCTTACATGTATTAAATTACCATGAACTGCAGGCTTACTTTGTCTGGTTTCAACTCTTTATCTGATGAAGACGACATCCTACATTTATTTTGATCGCCACTCTTATCCGAAGTTTGTATTACGGGTTCTAAAGCGTGTCTAGTCGATATTTGTATGGGAGTTACACGAAGGAAACAAATTTGGACTTGGCAACTTCAAACACATTCAAACAGGTTTTTCCTCCCATTCCCATTCTTCGGCTTGGTAGGCTCCATTAGCAATGTCATTGGGTCAATATCTGTATGCAGAGGATAGAAGTTCATATGTTTTCCAATTAAAAATGATGTTATTGTAGAATGAATTTTAGCCTTGTAGGCAGTTATGATCGTCAATTTTAGCATTTTTCTTTCTTTTTGCGGTTACATAGATTATACCGATTTGGACGTATCTAGTAAGCTTCAGGGATCTTCAGGATTAGGGTAGGGTCTCATATTTGCACAGTTTTGGAATGTCAACTAGTTTCAATTTGTAGTATTCTTGTAAGGATCGAAAGAAATTTTATCATTCGATGTCAACAACAAATATATTAAGTGTTGATGCCTACAAATGATAAGTTTCAAATCTATATGGTCAGGATATACTCTCGATCAAGAGATCAAATGTTTAAATCTTTCTATTTTCATTTTTATATGTTTTCCTTAAACTTCTATGAAAATAGTTTTATTTAGTTCCTATAGTAAAACATTTTTATCAAAATTATGTCTATTTATATTGCTTAATGACTTTAGTTTTTATATTTTATAAATAAATTTGGTTCTTGATATAAAAAAAATTCATTACATCTTAATAATATTTTTTACGATAAAGTCTACAAAGAGTAAAATCTCAGATCTCAGAGACTAAATTATTATTTATTAACTTATTATAAAAATAGGAGAAAAAAAAAAGAAAAAAAGGAGGATAACGGTAGGAGAGAAGGAACAGGTTGAAGAAGAAAACCATACCTAACTGATCGCTCATGAATGTAGACAGTAAAATGGTGTGAAATTCACAAGAGTAAGTACAAGTATACACTATCACAAATAGAAAGTAATAAATAAATTATCGATTCGAGAGACTATGTCTATGCCCTTGAGCTAATCTAATGTATCTAATGCTGAAACGCAAATCCACCATTTTAACAACTGTCTGTGTCTGTGCCATTGTTCTTGAATTATCTTGAAGGCACTTTCGGATGAGAATCTCCAAGACTATTCACTCACTTATCTCCCTATTTCTTATGGGTCATACTACCAAAAAGGATACAAAAATCCACTATGTGAGATGTCACATAGGTTGGAAAGGAGAACGAAACATTTCTTCTAAGGGTGTGAAAACCTCTTCCTAGCAACCATGAGGCTAACGGCAGTACGTAACGAGCTAAAGTAAACAATATCTGTTAACAGTGGACTTGGGCTATTACACACTAGCTTAATCGTATTTGGGGAACTTATGGTTGACCGTAACAGCTGCATTACCTCAGATAAGACTCAGCAACATCAATAGTTACATTTAATTCACGTCCCTTATTAGCTATCTCAGACAGCAAAGTATCCACCCTCGTTTACCGTAGTAGGTACAGTTGGGATTTAGTTGTTACCCTTTCATGAACACAATTTCAGATGAAGATTAATCCTTTTTTTGAGGTGTTTGCCTTTCCAAGTGGAAGAGCTTCCTCTGGTTGTGTTTTGTAAAGTTATTTGCAGAGAAAACTCTGCTTGGATGAAGGGGGAAGACTCTTTGGACATCAAGATTGCAACTAAAACTGTAATAGCCTAGGACCACCGCTAGCAGATATTGTCCTTTTTGGGCTTTTCCTTCCAAACTTCCCCTCTAGGTTTTAAAACACGTCTATTAGGGAGAAGTTTCCACACTATTATAAAGAATGTTAATGTTTGGTTCCTCTCTCCAACTGACGTGGGATCTTACAAAAACCTAGGATCCAACCTTCAACTGCATTTAAACAATATTTAAAACCAGACTGCAAGCACAAAAAGCCTAGGAAAAGAACACAGAAAACATCCACACCTACCACCCATAAGTTCTCTCAAAATCTAACCAAGTCCATGAAACTTACCCAGCAGGAGCTCAGTCAGCAAATAAACATAACAATTGGGCTATGGAAAACCCGGGCTACATGGTAAAATAAGAAGCGCGGTCTTGCACCAAATATCATCTTTCTCTCGCTGGCATTTAAGAAACCCTTTAACATCTTGAACTTCTGAGTTATTCTAGAAAGACTGGATTGAAACCTAGAATTAAGCAGATATCAGAGCTCAAAACTCCCGATCCATTTGTTTGGTAAACAAGGATTGAGAATTCAAAAAGAAAGAAGGGCACACCTACAAAAGTAGATGACTATTAGTAGTATGATTAGGACTATAAAATCAACGGAAGGGTGTCTCAAGAAGCTTTTCTCCTTATCTACCCCAAAATATGGTTTCCATATCTATACCACTCTCCAAAGGAAATCCATAACAAATGTGAAATCCTGACATACACATTCCAAGGACCAGAATATATGAATATCAATCTTATGACCAAGTGTGAATCCACATCAGCAATTATTTGATCTGCAATCCACATAAGCTTCGAGTGATCGAATTGAAACGACACACCCCTCCCCCCAGGAAATATCCAGAGTGACCGTTACTAACTACAAAAACAGTATTCTTACCCGTCTACTCAACTATACCCAATTAGAGAGGAGCAACATTCAATTCAGACCAAATTATTACATACGGACATACATTGGAATAGGGGAAAAGGGGAAGCAGCTCACTTCACACCGACCCAATCTCTACAGGTGAAAAAAAAGGTATTGAAGATAGAAGAAGAAGAAGAATATGAAAGAAAAAGAGGAAGGTAATAGAGTCGAAGGTTCGGGAGAAGTTAAGTTGGATGAATCTTCCGCTCCCTCCAAATTCTTCTTTTCTGACTCTCATTTGTTTTTTCTCAGTTCAATCAAGTAATATCGTATAAGGGGAGGATTGATTCTTATGAACCAAGTTCAAGCTACTAGAAAGAGCTATTCTATTGATGGGATTCGGTATCATAGGCAACATGCAAACAGTAGATTATAAAAGGGGAAAAAAATAATATGGAACAATAACTCATGTAGACTTTATCCATTGTATAAAGGAAATAGCGACAAACATCAGATAAACTACTAAATGAAAAGGAAGATAACATAAGCAACGCAGTTAACAATAAGCATAACTTAAAACCTAAAAATATCAGCTCTATTGTTTAAATAAGAACCAACTTTACTGACTAATGTAACATACACAATAAGGCTTGAAGTTGGAAAACGATCTTCAGTTGACAATAGTCATGAACATAGATGACTAAAAACTGTTTGGATAAAGAAGATCAAGAGCAAGAAACCAAAATAGTGTGATCCCACAGATCATATCCCTCCTATTCCTTTAAGTCCAAACTTCACAAAGAACACTCAATTCAATAGAAGCAATGAGTTCATTATTTGTCCAACCTCGAAAAACATTATCGATTACCTTTAACATGATACCGAGGAAACGAAATACTTCGTAGCTTCACAGTAGATCATATCAATGTGAATTTGAACAACAGATGATACTTAACAGAGCAATCGGACTACATGCTTACTCATCAAAATCAAGATGGATTAAGTAACACATTGTCATGAGACATCCAGCAGAACTAAATTATAAGAGAATCCGTATGCATAACTCATATTGGCAACTGAATTGAAACATAGCAGAAAGTTAAATTTATCAAGTACTTGACATATACAACGTCAAATGTGTGCAAAACTAAGGATTAAAAATGAAGCTGTTATTGAGGCTCCAAAAGAGCCAATAAAAACATGTATGAAAACTTATTGAACTACAGAATATCGACACCATCTTATAAATCCCATCATATATCCGAAACCCCATTTCAAGGATGAGTTGAAATCAGACAACCCAGTTCCGAAACGTGCACTATGACCACGAAATTCAATCAGATTCAGATGATACAGAGCCAGAGATACCCAGGTTCTCCATCTCGAGGCGCTCGAGGGCCTTCTGGTGAGCCCAAGTCTCAATTGTGAGATCAGGCTTGGCGTTGAGGCCAACGCCAAGAATCACGATAGTAAGAAAACTAGTAACATAACAAGGAAGCTCCCAATCCTCCCATTTACGGGACTGACCTGGTGGAGGCGGCGTCCGATTGAAAAGATAGCCCTTCGGCCGGTCCTCGTGGCCAGCACTGGTCCACCGGCTCTGGCCGGCGGCGGCTCCACCGCGGGTCCGGAGAGAAGAGAGAAGGCGGTGCCGGAGCATATTTGAGGGCTTTTTGAGTTGATCTTTCGATTTCAGCGACTCCGCGACTGATCCAGCGGGAGCGAAAGAGAGAGAGAGAGGAGACTGAGACCTTGTGGTCTACGGACAAGCTATACGTCGTCGTTTTGGGAAGCTCAAACACATTCATTTACTTTAGTCGCTTTTTAACTTTAATACATAGGATTTTCTTTTTAGTTATGAAGTATTTTATTAACTATTTCTATAATATATTATTTTAAAATTTTTTAGTCAAATTTAAAAAACAAAAATCAAATTCCCTAAGAACATAATTTTAAAACCGTAGTTTTTGTAAAAATTAAGCGTTGGAATATAGTTTTCGAGGAGGCTACCGAGTAATTAGTAACTTTGGCTAAGGCAAAGGTCATGATAGGATAGTAGATCGCATTGAATTTCGTTAGTAGTTAGTGTTTTGCATTTTATATAAGATCCAAAAACTATGTTATCTATATTTTTCTTATTTTTAGTTGAATATGTAAGTCCATGAGTTTATTTTAAGAGTATTTATTATGAGTTTCCGTGTATATGATTTAAAGCATGCATGGAGTGACGTCACTAATTAGGGTAAAAAGATTAGAGGCATTACAATAGCTCTCTAGGCTATTAGCATTTTAACGGTGCCAGAAAATCTCTACTACAATTTTCACTTCGGTTTCCAGTATTGTCGAGCTAGGTCTAGGCTATTTAGAATAGTTTATCAAGGTGACTAGTCACCCAACCTTGTGGAAGTGCCAAGGTTGTAAACTCGTCTTGAGAGGGGGCATGAAACTGCGCAGGTTGACTCAATAGCTAACTTGCACATGCGTGGGGGACGCAATCCAAAACTAGGGTGACTTTATGGTCCTGTAGAAAGGTTCACAAGCTAGCCTTCCCTGGATGACATATAGACTAGTAATCACCATACTGTCCCATTAGAATTTTATGAGGTACCGCCTCAAAGAATAGAAAGGTTTGAAAATCAATACAGACCCTAGGAGTAAGATTGAGAACACAACCACTTAGAACTTTGATGCCTTCTTAGAAGCTCACATAGTTGTAGAACTAGGCCCAAACTTCCTAAAGTTTAGAGTAAAACCAGTGGTAACTACTAGAATAAGGATGGGATGATAACCTACCAGTAGGTTGCTTATTGAGTATATTTTTATACTCAACAATTTTTCCTTCTTTTTTTAGGTGTTCACAGGCTGCTGGTGAAAATGGGGGAGCATTCGAGAGATGCGCGATCATAGAGGGGGTTGTTCTGGAGTTTCAGTTCATTTATGTATTTTGAGTCTTTATATTTCGTTTCGTAATTGTATCCCAACCCGTTTTCCCATTTGTAACAAAACTTGAACAACACTATCTTGTAATTTTACTTCGTTTTGTATTTAATTGTGTTCTTTAGTCTCTATGTCATGGTTGTACTTTTGCTCATTTTTTTTTATTGTTCTATGATATATGAAGAGGTTGTGTCTTAATCTAGGATGCTCGTCATTCATTGCCTAGACAAAACTCTACCATGTAAAGTTTTTAATGCTCACGTGAAATCTAATACATGGACTATGATAAAATGTAGAGAATTGAACTTGAAATTGATGTCATGAGTTCACATTAGGTTGACTTCGATACAAAGGACAAAATCAAACTTTCATCAAGTATAAATTAGTGACATCAGCCTCAACTAATCAAGTAAGTGGTCTTACTAAAGGATAGGCTAGAAATCGTACGATTTACCATTTATGATGTATGAGATTATGATGATCTATGAGCTGTATCGTATGATGCCGTATACTAGTATATGATGATGTATGAGTTATGATACATGATGGTCTATTGTAAAAGTCTACCACATGGATTACTGTAAGACCATGGTTGTGTTTTTATTTTCTCTAAATTTTAATATTTCGTATTTAAACACGTAAGACCATGGTTGTGTTTTCCAAAGAAGAGGATGTTTTAAATGTTTTCGACATTTATGCTATAGATGATGTTTTCTTTTACGAGTTATATTTCCGCATAAGAGATGAACATGAGATGTTAATAGCAACTCTGAGTATGTAGAAATTTAGGTTCGTTACACATAACCTTATCGTATTGTTTTATCAATCTATCATAACCATATACATATCATATCGTATCATAGTCATATCGATTCATAAACAATTCATACATATCAAATATATGACACGTGCAGAACCGCGGGGCACGTGTTAACACAAATCATTAAATTATAACCATGCCGATAGTAAGACCACTTACTTGGTTGACCTTAACCGGCGTTCTATCCTATTTCTGAGATTGGCTTGACTTGTGACTCGAAGTTTGTAACAACCTACATGGAGGTATTCTATCATATTAAGTACTTACGAAGGGAAGAACTAACAAAACTTTATAGTGGAGTGGGGCGAATCATTGAATAACCCACTCTCAAATCAAGTTCAGAGAGGGGAAAGAGAAAGAGAAGTTGGTTGTGAGGGTTTTGAAGGTAAGACACGAGAGAAATTATGGAGGTAGTGGGTAATTTTCATTTTCTTTTTTTTGAATCCTTACACGTTTGGGAGGGAGAGGTTTCCACACCCTTATAAAGAATGCTTCGTTCCCCTCTCCAACCAAAGTGGGATCTCACAATCCACTCCCCTTTAGAGCCCAGCATCCTCATTGACACTCGTTCCTCTCTCCAATCGATGTGTGATCTCACAATCCACCTTCCTTTGGGACCCAGCGTCCTTGTTGGCACACCGCTCGATGTCTGACTCTAATACCATTTGTAACAGCACAAACCCACCGCTAGCAGATATTGTCCTCTTTGGATTTTTCCTTTCGAGTTTCTTCTCAAAGCTTTTAAAACACGATTGCTAGAGAGAGGTTTCCACACCCTTACAAAGAATGTTTCGTTCCCTTCTCCAACCATGTAGATCTCACAATTCATCCTCTTCCGGGCCAGCGTTCTCGCTGACACTCATTTCTAAATCTCCAATCGACGTGTGATCTCACAATTTCTTTTGTATTTTTTTCAACTTTACATAGGACAATAAGAATACATATGACTAGAAAGTAGTATTCCAATATGACTAAAGGCTACTACTAGTTGATATCACTAAAGATGTTTGTATATTTCCGTACCTAATTCAAAATTTTAAATTGATAATTTATAATATATATTTAATTTATTTCGACGTATTCCTAAATTCTTTCCTATCACACGTGAAAAATATTAATTTGACTTAAGAAATTCTAACATGTGAACTACTAACAATCATATTCTATGGAACAAAGCTTTATAATCTTTTACGAATAACTTTTCGTTTTATGCTAAACAATTTGACCGTAACAGGAACGATGGGCTAAATTAATAAAAATATCCATAAACTTTGTACTTTATCTTTAAAAAATACCGTAAACGTCTAAATGTTTCAGTAATATTTTTAAAACTTTAAAAAAAAATCTAAAAAATACAGTTATCGTTAGTTTTGAATGTAAACCGATAGACGAACTTTTAATAGTATTTAAAAAATACTTTTGAATTGTAAAAACTTTTATTAATACCTTCGACTTTTTAAAAAAATTAAAAAGTTCCCCATCCGTTAATTGAGGGAATGAATGATCATGAGTTTATAATCTAGGAACAATATCTCTATTGGTCTGAGGTCTTTTGGTAAACCCAAAACAAAGTCACGAGAGATTATTCTTAAAATGGACAATATCATAACACTGTGGAGAGTCGTGTTCATCTAACATGGTATCAGACTCATACCCTAAACTTAGCCATGTTTTTTAGAGTAACCTATTCCCAAAAAAAGATAGGAAAAGATAGGAAGATTCCAGTCTCATGTTCTACCATTGAACTTTCTTAGTATCAAATTCCTTGACATCCCTTTCGAGGGTTCAACACGACTCTATAAATATCGAACGACCATATGGGATCGAGCAAGCAAAAGTTACGATGAGTTTTCCAGCAGTCCCCGCTAAAGAACTATGGGAGCCGATTTTGGATGCTGGAAGCGATCCATACTTTCAAGCGATGGGAAAGTTTGCATTCGACCATGCACCACCACGTCTTGGGATAGAAAGAAGGTTTAATAGTGTGGTAATCGTGCAGTATAAAGTGGTGGATGGAGTAGGAAAGAAATACCTACTTTGTTTGAAGTTGGTGGAGAACGAAGTGGCGCCACATTCTAAAAAATATGAAATGCTATATGCGACTATTGTGCTACAGAAGGAGGATCAGTCTAGAGAACTCGTATCGTTTGACTATGTCGATCTCTTGCCCGACGCCTAGTTTGATGACAGAAGCTAGCTTTACTTACTTTAGATGATGCACATGTCGCATTATCGTTATCTATGAAATATAATATGGGAATAAAATAAAGATTACCTATGTGTCTTCTTGTATTGTTCTTCATTTCTCTCTTTTTTTTTTCTAATTTCAAGAAAAATAAATATAAAAAGAAATAGTGAAATGTTATTATAACCTAGGCTCTTATGGAGAATTCAATATTTAAAACTTCATTATAAAACACTAACGTGGATTTACATGTTAAAAAACATCTTTAAAACAACATAAGGAAATACCAAATAAAACATTTAAAGTAAAAACACCCTTTACTAACTTAAGTCTAAGAAAATGAAATACCCCTATCCTATGCACGTGTCATGATCTCTAATTGCGATGTTATTGTCAGTCATACAACAATAATAGAAGCAGCGCACGACTTGAGTATTTTTAAAAATACTCCTAAAGTGACCCCACTATTGAGGTCAGAGAATGCAAACACATGCAACTCATGATTAGGGACCTATCGTTAAAACCATCGTAAGGGTATTCTCCAGTCCAGACAAAATTGGATATGTAGTACTTCCGTACACACGGCTCGCAAATGCGAGAGTGAATCCTCAGGGGGTGTTCGCACCCCCTTGGACCCATCATAGTCGAGCTAACTGTTCGTTGCTACGTCCTGAGGTCAGCAAACCACCGAGTGTCATGCAAGGCATGATGATGAATTGTACATGTCTGTACTTATCATCATATATGGGGAAGTAACCTGATGTATATGAACACGCAAGATGCTTGAGATCTCTATAGTTTTCATCTTTAAATAACTTTATAACATAACCCTATACACCGTTCACATATTACTCTAAGTAACATGCATGCATTGACCTTCATACGTTCGACATCATTAACATTAATTAGGGTTGTGTCTTAGAAAAATTGTCGTCATAATGCATCATGACATTTAATACATGCATATCAACTTAATATGGAATGCCTTCATATTAAGTCATCTCATCATACATCTTACATCGTCATGTTATAATACATCATCATCGTCATGTCATCATCATCGTATAACGTCATCTTATAACATCGTTGTATGACATCATATAGCATCACCATATAACATAGTCACATCATCATATATCATAGTCTCATCATCATACAATATATCACATAATCTTATAATATAAAGCATAAATGGCACATGCAAGGGCTACGGGATACGTGTCGTCGTATACAAGGCAAATCTTCTGACCGAGCCGATAGTAAGGTCACTTACTTGGTTGGCCTAGGCCGAAACTAGAAGAAAATGGTCCGAGCATATCAGACCCAAGTGGATCAGCCAAAATGTTGGCCTTGGAAGTGTATTCTCCAACTGGCTTCGAACGGTTCAAGTGGGATCATAAAATGAAGTGAGGGACCTCCCTTCTATAGTGGAGGCCAACCCCCTATTTTTCACCTTAAGGAATGTGGGACAATTACTCCTCCCCTCTTTTTTCTTATTTCTAATTTTTGGGTTATTACATCATACACATCTAAAATGAAATTTTGTCCTCGAGAGTATCTTAATCCTGGAATAACTCAGGTATTTCTTCCTCATCTCTTCCCTCTGTTTTCACATAGTTTCTTCGGTTCGATGGTTTTGTAAAGACCATTTTTCTAGTACAGAAGATCTCCACTTTCCGGGCTAAAATTCAGATTGGTCTTTTCTCGTAACTTTGGCAATCGTCTACTTGTAAGGATTTGTATTCTACGACGTGAGTCAAGTCATCAAACTTAAGGACGAGACAAACAATCTCATGTTTCTTTCGTAAATATGAGGTAAGAAGCTTACTTTTTTTAGTTTCCTTAGTACTCTTTATACTATGGCTGAGGCCACCAATTTTCTTAACTTCCAAAAGCTCTTCTCACAGATTCATTGTAAGTGCGAGTTGTGCTCGCATGAATTGACTGAGTCCAACTCGAAATATTTGAACAAACCTTCTACATTGTTAGAGTGAGGGAACTTACAACTTTATTTCTCTGAACAAGTCTTGACCAACTACAAATTATTCCTTGTTTAAAATGGTTTACTAAACCACATTCTATAACATTCAGTGTCCAAGGGGATATTTTTGTTCAACGAAGACTCGTAATCTGAGAGCTTGTTTTCACGCTCACTTTATAGGGACTTTAAGTTGGCTTAAAGGTTCATCTTGTTGTCCTTTTTGTCTATGATTAGCCTCCTATCATTGATATGGGCTCTATTATAAAACAAATTATAAACTTCCTTGAATATCTAATTCCCATTTAGAGCTGAAAAGGAATAAATTGTTCATCCAAGATGTTCCTATTTGGTTAGTCAATGACCCATTTGGATTGCTGATGTGGATTAAAATTTCCATGTCATCCCCAAAAATTTTCTTTCCGACTTGCTTCAACATTAGGGTCAACTATTTTTTCCAGATTTGTCACAGTTTTGTTCCGAGATTTGCTACACCATCATGGTTCAACATACAAGTTCTGAAATTTTGTAAAATAATTCAATGAAATGTACAATTAGGCTCGATTTATGCAACTTGATATTCTTTTCACGTTGAACCACAATGAACTATTTCATGCTTACTAATTAGAAAAAATGGAGCAAATAATGAGAAAATGGTTTATATGAGTTCATAATTAACTACAAAAAGACTTATATAAATCTACTTTTGGAGTGTTATTAACAACCACCTTAAACTTAGAGAAAACCTTTTAACCTTGCCCTTTTTGGTCCGTATACTTGAGGGAACCCTTGTTTCTACATGTGTGTATGTTTTTCCTCTTTAATCACTATCTGGATAAGTTCTTAATGTTCAATATATTATCGTATGACCAATTCTCTCCTCTTAATGATCAGAGCTACTACGCTCTCTAAAACAAATGCTAAAGAGTATGAAGTAGAAATTTAAGGTCGTTACGGTTAATTAAATTAGTATTTTATCCCAACATTGTTAATAATTATGCATTTATTTTATTCCAACATGAATAAAGGCTACCTTAGGTAGGTAGGTATTATATGGCAACCAAAATATTTTTATTTTTATTTTTGTGGATGAATACTTTATAATCTTTTATGAATAACTTTTCGTCTTATGCTAAACACGTTTATGCATAAACATTTTGAATGTAATGGGAACAATTGGAGCTCGACCTTGAATAAAATTTTATAAAGATTAAATAAAAGAAATTTAAGCATAAATTAAATTTTAGATATATTTAGATTATATATTAAAGATTACCGGTGTGTCTTCTTGTATCGTTCGTCAAGGCAGGTCTTTTCTGAAGTTCTTTAACAAAGTACACCCTTATAAATTCATGGCATGACTCTTAATGATAATATATTAGAAATCACGAATCTCCATAATGGTATGATATTATCTACTTTGAACATAAGCTCTCATGATTTTGCTTTTGATTTCGTAAAGGGTCTCACATCAATGGAGATAGTATTCCTTACTTATAAACTCATGATCATCCCCTTAATTAGCCAATGTGGGACTCCCTCCCAACAATTCTTAATAACCAAAACTTCATCAACTCGATAATTTATAATTATGTATCGAAGTAAAAATGACAGTATACAGTATACATAATAAAATAAATTACAAAGGGTATGGAAGGAGCAATAAATGAATACAATATATTGGCCTATAATAAAAGGGCAAATATGACATTGATGGTAAAGTGTAATGCAAGGCAAATATCTTAATAAATGGTCATATATGTTACCTATGTAAACCCTAATGAAAGGTTAAATATCCTCAACACCCCAGCAAGCTAAGTGTCGGATTTGAACGAATGTGAAGCTTGGATCTGAAAAATTCAAAGAAAGGTGGAGAAACACTTTTTGATAAGATGTCAGCAACTTGGAGATAGGTGTTAGATGAACACGACTCTCCACAATGGTATGATATTATCCACTTTGAGCATAAGCTCTCATGGCGTTGCTCTGGGCTTCCCCAAAAGGCCTCATGCCGATGGAGAGAGTATTCCTTGATTATAGCTATGAGAGCTTATGCTCAAAGTGGACAATATCATAACATTGTGGAGAGTCGTGTTCATCTAACATGGTATCAGGGTCATGCCCTAAACTTAGTCGTGTCAATAGATTGGTAAATTCTCAAATGTCGAACAAAGGACTCCAAAAGAAAAAGGAGTCGAGCCTCCTCGAAGGCATAGTAAAAAATGACTAAGACTCCAAAAAGAAAAAGAAGCCTCAATTAAGGGGCAGACATACTTTGTTCGAGGGGAGGTGTTGGAGGATGAAAGTCCCACATCGGCTAATTTAGGGAATGATCATGAGTTTATAATCAAGGAATACTCTCTCCATTGGCATGGGGTCTTTTGGGGAAGCTCAAAGCAAAGCTCATGAGAGCTTATACTCAAAGTGGACAATACCATACCATTGTGGAGAGTTGTGTTCTTCTAACAATGGGAAGGTAAATATCAGTCCACATAATTCTTTTAACTCTAATGAATTTTTCTCTTCTCTTCTTCATTTGTATCGTGATAATACTAATATTGAACCACTCAAATTCACTTCATCAATTGTGTCCATGCTCATGGAACGAGATGTGTATCTTGATTTATATTGACGATGACCTTGAGCATTATCATAAAACTTGTAGTAATCACACAAACGAGTTAGATAATTCTTTATATCATCCACCATCAGTTTAACCATAGCATCATAAATATTCGAAAAGCAAAATGATATGTAATCTAATTTGTAATGAGGATCGAGTACCATTGAATATCAACTTATTAATGTTGAAAAATATTTAAATTTAACCATTAATTATTTCAAAGCCTCCATACTTGTCATACTTAATTTTTATATTTGAACTCATATTACTTACTAAATAACTATCTTTGTAGTGACATCATAAAAAACCTTTAAAAACTTTACAAACACTCCTATGCTTTCCAATCATCAATGGTTGGTGACCCTTTTCTTTTGTTTCCATCGTCCCCTTCTTTAAACTACTCAACTTAATCTAATTCTTAGTTTTTTCAAATTTCAAGGTATGGTCAAGCATCAAATAAGTAGAATTTCATCGAGTTGTCACATCCAAACAAACAAGTTCTTTACATTTAATTTTTCTTCTTCAACACAATCTTTAAATTTTGTCAATCTCTTGGGAGATGTTCTAACATATCTCACTACATTGCGAATACTAGAAATAAAGTCATGCATTTATTTAAGCCCTTCATTCACAATCAAATTAATTATATGGTTACAACACCTCAAGTGTAATATTTCTCCATTGAAGATGAGTGAATTTCAACGTGTAAGTCTTCTCATAATATACGAAATAGTTTTATCATTGGAACTTGTGTTATCATTTGTGATAGATAAAATCCTATCAATCCCCATTCGAATAACAACTCTCAATAATTTTGCCAATAGTCTCTTACTTATGATTAGTAACTTGGTAAAAGTTGAGAATTCTTTTATGCAAATTCCATTCTTAATCAATAAAGTGTGCGGTGATTACCATGTAGTTAATGTTTTGCAACGAAATCCATATATCGGTGGTAAGACAAACCCTCTTGGAATTACTGACTAAAAAATCTTTTAACTTCTTTGTTTTCTTCCATATACAGTTGAAATATATCTCTAGCAATGGTTACTCTTGACGAAATGTCAAACTTAGGATATGCAGTACTACAAAACAATCTGAAACTTTCATTCTCTACGAATTTAAAAGACAACTCGTCTATAATTATTATCTTGGCACATGCTATTCGACTAAATGATGAAGTAACAATATTACTACCACTCTTTCCATCTATTGAAGGTTGAAAACTTAGAGTGGTTTGAATTTTGTCTTCCACCTTATATGACTACTTTCTACACTGATGTTTTAAGTGCTTCCATAACGTGCTAGTTCCACAAGAATTAGTATCACAAGCATACTCCTTACAATAATAGTTGCACTTGCACCTCTTATTTTTGTTCTCTAATCTTGTAAAATGTTCCCACACTATTGATTTACTATGTTTCTTCTTCCTAAATTCAGATTGGGTTTGCTTCGGTGAAGGCGTTGATTTCCCGGGGGTCTTCTATGGTGATTATCTCCACCCACAGTGCACTAAAGTTCATGAGGTCAATCCCCAACTCTTCCTTACAACATCTTCTACTTTGTAGAAGAAATCGAGGCCAGAAGACCAACGTATGGGGCTTGAGAAACCTATTTACAAAGGTACGAGGCCATGATTTTTGTCATCTTCCCACTGTTTAGATGTTGAAGATGACGATGTGGCTGGTTCAGTTGAACCAGCCATGTCACCCTAAATCGAGCCACTTAGAATTTTCTTTCTTGAATTTCATCATTTTTCATATCGTTTCTCACCTGTTTCATTTTAATTCCTTAAAATAGACTCCCTACAAGTCCTACAAAATAAAATTGAGATTATTTTGGGCACTCGAAGTATATGAATTGAGATCCCAAACGTTACCGATTAAGTAACTAATCATTTAGACTTTCATCAAATTTTACGTGTAGAAATTACTTGAAGATGTACCTTAGAATAGAAAAATGGAAGAATTAGGACTTAGGCCAATAACTAGAGTTGAGCACTTAAATCGATGTTTTGCTTGGAGTCCTTCCACTTTAAAATAACAAAAATATGCCCATAATTCCAAAAATATGCTCATGAATAGAATTATGCTCATGAACTCACAACCTCATGACAGAACAATGCTTATGAACCCCGAACTTCAAGACCAATGATATGAACCAAAAATACATCAATCATGCAATATAAACTTATACGAAGATGTGAAGAAAACGTTGTCAAAATTATCAAAAAAAAAATGTTTCAATTCATGTCACATTGAACCAGAATCAAGTTTCATTATTATAAATTTTGGGTGGATCATAATTTTGAGCTATGGTGTTTATTTAATATATTTTAAAACTTATTTACATAGTAGTTAATTATAGCCATAAAATATACCTAGGAGCTAATTATAGTCTTTGGAGTGATTCTTTATCATTAGAGCTAAATTGATTGTAGGTTTAGAATCATTCAAACTAGACATGATCTCACTTGTGAAGTGATTTGAATCTCAAACAAATATTCTTGTCTTGAGATATTTGATCAATAAGGTATCTGAATTTTACTTCCCTTGTAGTGATTCCTTATCATTTGGTGTCAGACCTTTTTCTTAGGTTGATTCCATATCATTTGGTACCAGAGCTTTCCCTTTAGCTGATTTCGTATCATTTGGTATCAAAACTTTTCCTTGAACTGATTTCATATCATTTGGTATCAAACCTTTCCCTTCGACTAATTTCATATCAACTAAGGTCCTCGAAACATAACCATGTTATGTACTCAAAGCACACAATTAGAATCGAAGGACTAGATCTTTATAATAAGAACCAAGATATGCCTTATGGTTAGGTTAAGAATATGGTTCTGGTTAACTGATAACCAAGATGAGGATGGGAGCCAATCTGGAACAAGTGCCCTAGAAAGTTAAACTCATGGTTGAATCTCTACTATTTTGGGTAAGTTTTTGTTAGTCATTTTATAGAACATTCCTTTTTGTATTTGAACTAAAACTTTGTTTTAGATGTAGTAAATATAATGCATTTATGTTTTTTTTTTTTTTTTTTTTTTTGAATATCTTATTTTGAAATCGAAAAATTTTACCATATTTTCACATCGTTGAGTCAGTCCCAACCGTAATTCGTATTTCAGGAAAACTAAAAAACGAATCCTGACAAGAATCTAGATATGTTATCCAATAGATTTGGTGTGCTAGCACTGGTGAACAACTTTCAGACCTCGATTGGGTTTGACGTGAAAAAGATAACTTTCGATTGTGTTTGTCACGAGCTAGTTAACCGCTCGAAATTTCAAAGTCTCCCAAAAGATTAAATAACGGTAGAACTAGACCCAAACTTCCTAGAGATATGAAAGTCTAGAGTGACTTACTAGGTCAAGGATGACATTAGAGCCTATAAGTAGGTTGCTTACTAAATGTGTTTATACTCACCAAATTACCTTTTTTAGGTGCTGTTGACCGTCGGTGGAGGTGGAAGAATGTTTAATTTTAGGTGACCAAATAGTTCACAATTCATCTAAAAATAAAGAAAAGCAAAGATGAATATACAAATATTATCGGTAAGCATCATATTTGTAGCCTCTTATCGAGCTCACTTTCTATTCCATATTTATCCTACCTTGTGATAACCTCATACACTATGGAAGACAACCACCTAGGGTGTGCTATCTCTTTCGAGCTCAATCTAGATTTTAAGGTACATCGAGTCGATCAATTGTTATTCTTAAAGCTAGGTTGGATATACATAATTTCTTATGATTGATGTTTCATATTTTATTATATGATGAATCTGATGGTTGAACATACATATACGTATTATACTTAAATATTTTATTATGTGGTCTCATGCATCTACGTGATAACATATCAATATGTAAATCATGAAAGTGTAAAATTAACCATATAATTCATGAGACGCTATGATGGGTGAGACTCGACTCCACTTGCAGAGTATCAATTCCCATTAGTTGAGATAATATCAGTTAGGTTTCTTGTTTATGCACCACCAAATAATTGGCCGATCAACTCTAGGGTTAGTTTCGGATTTATATGTGCATGTATGTCTAACCCTATTCGAGGAGTTACTTATTAAGCTTAAGAATTTAAACGTTAGACTCTAGGAGAAAAAAGAACATGTCAAATACTGTTAAGTTATGCTCGCTTTTATAGTGTTGTAAACACACAAACTAAAGCGACCATCTTTTAACATATAGGAATATAATACTCGATCGAGTGATTGGACCGAGAATTGGAATCTAAAACGACACTATTACTTTTATGCCCTTGTATAAAGGAAGTAACTCCTTATCCATCGTGTTTTGGTGGTGGTAACTTTCAAAGATTTAGGGATATGGGTTGAAAATTTTAATTGGAATCTGCTTTATAATCATCTGTTTGGTGGTTGAGATTCTGAGATTTTTTTTTTTTTTTTTTTTATAAAATGCCCAATTTTTAAGAAGATATATAAAAGGAAAAAAAATAAAGATTTTATTTAGCGATAGATTCTCCTAAAATTAGATTGAACAAATTTATTGTTAATTTTAAAATGTATAATTTATTATTAATTTTAAAATATACATTTTTTTTATCTAATATAATTATATATATTTATATTTATTTTATTTTTATTTAATTTTATAATTTATTCTCGAATCCCTTTTAAAAATAAATTTTTAACTGTTTCAAAAGTAATTTTTCAAAATATATATAAAATTTAGTAACAAATTTTAATTATATATTTGCAAAATAAATACAAAAACTCAGTAAGTAACGTACTTGTAGGCTCTTAATCGTATCTTAAGATATGTTAGGTGGTTCCTTGTCATGTTTTTATCCTTGTCCTTCATTCTTATTCTTTAGTCTTGTCTTTGGTTCATGTTTGTTGAGTGGTACGTAGCAAATTTCTTGTCTTGGCATGTTTAGACTTGGAAAACGCTATTTTAGGATATGGTAATATCTTTTAAGTCTCGTACTTACGCACTACCAAATAATCGACACATCAACTCTAGAGTTCAATCCAGACTCAGGTCATATATAGAACACGTTATAAGTGATTGATTATGTCGGTTAAAGTTTTTTAATACTCAACCTTTTCCAAAATATTATTTTTCAAGGAACAACAAGAATGTCGGAGACATTAGCTAATCAAACTAGTAGCCATGGTAATTCAATTTTTAAGGTATTTATGTCCAAACTCGCTTTCCAAACTTGCTCAAAGCACGGATCACAAATGTGGTTGACTTGATGGTGTAAAAAAGACGGTCAAATTTTTTACAAATTAAAACAAAGATAATTTAAAAGATAATATATATATATAATAAAATTGTTGGCAGGCTAGAAAAGGAACCAGCCTAGCATCTGAAATCAAGCTTTGCGTGGTATGTCCTGCCTATTCACTCGGACAATGCTCTGAATACGAAAGTGTGCAGTTCCGCCCCTTCTGCTAAATAGGATGTATTGAACTCATAATTCATTAGATAGTTCCGCCCCTTCTGCTAAATAGGATGTATTGAACTCATAATTCATTAGATACTTTTTATGAATGTCAACTAAGTATATATATATATTATATCAAAATAAAGTTTATACATAAGTAGTGTTATATATAAAATAATGAACGAACACAAAACATTTAAAACAAAATAGAGTTGCAGACAATGGGTGAGATTTGTCTATGGCACATACTTCAGAGTCTGCTCCCAACCTCGACTAACTCCTTAATTACTTCAAAAATAGGGAGTGAGTACAAAGACTCAGTAGGTAGCCTACATGTGGGCTTTTAATCGTGTCCTTAAGATATGCTAGGGTGTCACACTTATTTTTTGTCTCGTCATTGTCCTTGTTATGAGTTCTTCTTCTTGAGTCTTATCCTTGGTTTTTATTTCTTGAGTGGTGCTACTTTGGAGCGTGAGTGTGTGATAAGGTTACTTAATACATGTTGTTGAGGTAGCCTCCAAATTACTTAAAACTCAAGAGCTTACTTAGAGCTCACCTTGATTTAGGGTAGTATTCTGATTGCTTAAGAACCAAGAACTAGCTTAAAGCTTATCTATCATCTTGATTACTTAAAAATCATACGCTAATTTTGAGCTTTTTTGAGTAAGAGTGGCCTTTGGTTACTTAAAAATCATGTTATCCTAAAGCTTATCATGAGATAATAGTCTAATTACTTAAAATCAAGTTTTAACTTTGAGCTCGTCTTAATTTAGGGTAACAATCTAATTACTTAAAAATCAAGGTTTAACCCTACGCATAACATAAACTCATAACACACCCGATGATACTTAATGACACTCAAACCCTCAAAGGGGAGTCATTAGATGCATAAATCTTAAAAGTTAATTTTTAGGGGCATTTTAGTCATTTCTTTTAAACCTTAACTTAAAATCCCTAGGTTTAGATTCTAAACTTACCCCAAACTTCTTAAAATGTTCATAAAGCTTCTTATCCTTACTCGTAGTCCTTATTTAAAATCTTGAGTCACTTGGAGAGTGTTTAAACCTTGATATGTCTTAAAAGAATCTTAAGGGCATTATGGTTATTTGCCACCTTAAACTTGGTTCAAGATTCAAACATGATCCATTGGTTCTAAAATTTTACACGATCTTTAAACATCATAACGTTTCATTACATTTGGTGGTCAGTTGAGTCATAAACCGAAAGTAGCTTGTCATAGGGGCATTATAGTCATTTCACATCGTTACTTGCTTTAGCTACTTAACTATCTTCGATGACCACCAAATTTCATATAAATTTAATGTGTCATATTATGCCTAGAATTAAATTTTTAGGAGCAGAGTTTATTGAATTATTTTAATGTTACTTAATTCTCAAGAAAAATGCTTGATTTAGATCCTTAACTCACGTCCCTTGTTTCTTCAATTTTCTTTATGTCATACTAAACTCAAGGTTCTTATTGAATTCCGAGTGATTCTGTGATGTCCCACGTTGGTTGGGGAGGAGAACAAAACACCATTTATAAGGGTGTGGAAACCTTCCCCTAGCAGACGCGTTTTAAAATCTTAAGGGGAAGCCCGTAAGGAAAAGCCCAAAGAGGACAATATTTGCTAGCGGTGGATCTGTGGGTCGTTACAAATGGTATCAGAGCCAGACACCGGACGATGTGTCAGCCTTCTCGTTGTTCTCCGAAGGGGGGTAGACACGAGGCGGTGTGCCAGTAAGAACGTTGTCCCCAAAGGGGGTGGATTGTGATGTCTCACATTGGTTGGGGAGGAGAACAAAACACCGTGGAAACCTTCCCCTAGCAGACGCGTTTTAAAGCCTTGAGGAGAAGCCCGTAAGGGAAAGCTAGCGGTGGATCTGGGTCGTTACATATTCTTACTAGTATTTCTAAATAAAAGTCCAAGAAGACTACTTCCTTCTTAGTTGATGTTTGGGGCCCTTGGATCTCAAGCTTTTGATATCTAATACTCCAATTTTTATTTGGTAGCTTTCTTAGGGAGTCTAGTTTTTAGAGCCATTGAGATTTTTATGAGAATGGATCTATAATGGGTTAATTTTAAGAAAAATTTAGAGGGGTCGTTATTTGGGCTGACAAGTCAGTTTAGTTGGACAAGCTACGTCATCGACTTCTTCCTTAGAAAGGAAGAAGACACGCTTATTCCTTTGCTCCGCATTTGAAACATAGCTCATCCAGTACACTTCTAAGCGTTTCTCCCCTCGGTTTATTCATGAAATTTAAAGATTGTGCATCAATGAAGGCTACATATTGATGTCTTATTTTTTGGTGTACTGTGGTGTGAGTTATATAGCTCGTCAAAGTTCGTCCAAAACTGTTTTATTCACCTACACAAACCCATACTAGGACACTTTCAAGCCACAATTTCTTATAAAAAATTTTGTTATGAAACTCTTACGATTTGATCCAAGAACCTTGTTGAGGAACAAGACTTTTAGTTAAATTATTCAAGAACTCCAAAAACGATAAGGAATCAATCTAAGGGAAAGTTTTGGAACGAATTACCTTGATAATCAAAATCAAGAGTAAATAGTACTCGTCTCTAAACTCGTGATTCGAATCACTCCATGAGATAGGAACAAGACTTTTAGTTAAATTATTCAAGAACCCCAAAAACGATAAGGAATCAACCTAAGGGAAAGTTTTGGAACGAATTACCTTGATAATCAAAATCAAGAGTAAATAGTACTCGTCTCTAAACTCATGATTCGAATCACGCCATGAGATAGCTTAATCAATACTACTTAAATGACTCGAGCATGCCAACCAAAAGAAATGAAAAGGAACAAGCTCATGGCTTAAAAGGCATAATATGTAAACTTCATTTCAATATCCAAAACCTTCCTACCCAGGAACAACATAAATGACTATTTATAGCCTTAAAAATAAACCTTATAATAATCTAGAGTTGAAATGTTGCAACTTTCATGACAATCAATACCATAATCCCACCAACTAATTGTAACTTATAATATTAAAGATAATTATCTTAAAAGTTAAAAAATACACTAAAATCTCCTTAAATTCAAACAACACATCGATCTTATCATCCATCATGAAATCTTTGTGGCATAATTAAGACACTTTATTTTGTATCACTTCTTCCTTATACGTCCTTCAAGCTCAAAAATATTTTTTGGAGGGACGATTTTTGTGGGAGTGATGAATTTTGGAGTCAACTCCCTCGTGTTATAAGTCAACCAAAATGCAGATTTTGGTTTTCTTGTATAGCTTGATCCATGACGAACTAGGTCTCGATTCCTTCAAAAAAAAAAAAAACGTCCAGCTTAATCCCCTAGAGCTTAAGGAATGCTTAATTTTGGACAAGAGGGACCGTAGGTAGAAAATTCGAACTTACCCCCAAATCTTACTTGAAAATGATTTTCTTCAATTGAGCACGCTACTAACTTGTTGGTCGTTGAGGTTTTCTTTGAAAACAATCCTTGATGGTGCAGAAATAAAACGGATAGGCCTCACTCGACAAATTTGTGTGTTGCCACATTAATGGCAGATGTATTTGGCATATAGGTTAGGGGTACTTTCAACGCTCAATTTCTTCACCAAAGTTGTGAGTAATCTTAATTATAACGATAAGAAACAAGTTTGGAAGGAAATTGTAGACTACAACTCTCAAATTGAGAAGAATTTTGAGAAAGGATAACCTAAAAATGAAACTCTTATAACTCTTGAATGGAAGCTCGACGTTGCTCGATTCTTGTTCTAAACGATCCCCATACTTCATAATTTATAGAGGGAGCTCAAATTGACCTTGAAATATCTAGAACCGCAATGAATTCGAAATCAAACTTTTTAGAATTTTTGTGTATGCTCTTCATTATAGCATATTAGATTTTCTTATCAATGGCAATTTCATAAATATCTTGAACTTCAGTGGTATTTTGGTAATCTGTTAATTTTTTTTTTTATTACTATATGAAAGTTTCCTTGTTTGTTTTCGTTATTTATGATAACTCCTTTCATTACTCGATGCATGCATATAATAACGACTTTTAGAAAAGTTGTATAAAGATTTCAACCTCATATCAAATACTGTTAAGAATATGATGCATATTTTTTATCAAGTGATTTGACCAGAGATTCGAATTTAAAATGACACTATTAAATTCTCAAACATATTTGAAATAACCCTTTTAAGGGCGTTCAAAAAAAAAGTTAACGACCCAAAAAAATTTAATAGTTCAAATAAACGAAAACTTTATCAATTTAATTGTTTCATAGATTCTCTTGAATTAAATCCAACGGTTACTAAATACAATTTTTAATTATTTGGAAGGTAATTTTTTTATTATTAAAATTTAATTCTAAATTTAAGTTATATGTTTTACAAATTAATATTTTACTTTTATTAAAAACAAAAAAAATTAAATAAATGATTCGAACCACTCGACCTAATCTAAAAAAAATTTATGGTTGGAATGAGTTATTGTTTAATAGAAGTTTTATACGGAATACCCATTGTTTAATGAACCAAGATCAAGAGCTTTTAATAGGATCTATTTTTTTTAGTAGGAATGACGATACAACCGTCAAAGACACAGCTACGAAATATTGTCTACTTTGGCTCATTACGTGTGTCTACGTCAGCCTCATAGTTTTAAAATGCATCTCGGAGAGGTTTCCACACCCTTATAAAAAATGTTTCGTTCTCCTCTCCAGCCAATGTGAGATCTCACAACTCACCCCTTTTCGAGGCTCAGTGTCACAATCGTGATTCCTAAGCAGCGAATTTGGCGATTGTGCAGCACTACTCACTCTCAGCACTGAGTGAGTCAAGCCAACTTCGGATCACATTGCCTATGGTTGGACAAAGTGTATACAAACCTCGGGTCCCAATTTCAAGAGAAGATTTTAGAAAGCGGGAGGGAGAGGTTTTGGAAAAAGAGTTTTGAAAGCAAGAGAGAGAGAGTGGTGTTATATAGCATGCAATAAAAAAGACACAACAACGGCTTAAACAGTATATAACTTTTCGGGTAGAGAGAATTTGACAACTAATCGCATCCCGTACATTTTGAGACATTACATGTCTACCAAGCGTAGCCATAACTTCACCGAAACGTCATACTCTTAAAGAAAACAAGAAAGAAATAATACAACATGAAAGCCGTAAAAGAAAGCAATAAAGTAGTACAAGGCAAGGGTTTTGGCGTGTCACGGGCATGCGGCCATGGGCGACATGCCTTAGACAAGCATGACCGTGACACCCAGCGTCTTCAATAACACTCGCTCCCCTCTCTAATCGATGTGGGGTCTCACCGATAATGTCAAAGCAATTGAAAGATCATATTATGATGCCTACTCAGCTAACTTAGATGCCATGAAGAATATTTGTAGATTAAGATGGCAGAAAGTTTTATTGGCCCTATCTTTTGATGAAATTTTCATATCAAGATTGCACCATTTATAAGCTTTACTATTGAGCTTTTAGTCCAAGAATCAAATTCCCTTGGACGATTTTTGATTTCTAGGGTTCAATCACAACTCTATAAATGTTAAATTATCGGTTAAGACCAAGAGCAAACCGCCGTTCTTCAAATTATATCAATCAAAAGTTACGATGAGTCCTGTTGTAGTTTCTCATGGACAAGACGATGTCAGGCTCGACGCTTGCAAACCTCATGATTGGAAATCAATAGAGGATATCAAAGACCCGTACGTGCAAGAGATTGGAAGGTTTGCAATGACGAAGTTTATACACAATCAAACGGGGAAAGCGTGGACGTTCATTCGTGTAGTGAACGGCGAGACTCTAGTCGTGGAGGAAGGAACGTTATACCGTGTGGTTATAGAGGTGAAAACCGAGATAGTTGTTCAATCTTATCTAAGTTCTATTGAATTGTATGTGGCTAAGGTGCTAGATCATAAACAACCTCGCAAATCTTGGGAACTCTTAGCTTTTGAAAGCTCTGCCCTTCTAGCTTTGCCTTCTGGCTTAGCCATCTAGTTTGAGGAGGAGAGCTCACTTATCTATCTTTATCCATCAATATCAATATGTCTAATGTTATGTTGCATGAGTGTTTTTTCTCCTCATTTCTTTCCTCTTTATTACAAACTTGACTAAACTCGATTTTCTCGGTCGTTCAGTTACGAACCAAACTTAACTAAAATTAATATGGTATAATTTATTGCTATGTGTCACAATCACGCTCTTATAGGAAGTTTGTAAGCACTCTCACCATTTACGTTAGCCAACTTGAAATTGTGTCACCTTCGGCTGAACTATACCCAAGCCTCTACCCCTGTTTTAAGAAGAAAGTATTAGAAAATTGGGGTTGAGAGAGATTTTAAAAACAGAGTTTGAGAACGAGATAGAGAAATGAAGAAGAAATGTTATAAGCTATAAACGAAAAAGGTAACACGACGGCTTAGATAGTATATAACTCCGGGTAGGAAGAATTGACGACTAATCGCATCCCCTATAGTACATTTTGAGTCATTTCAGATCTACCATCGTAGAGATGATTCTGCTGAAATGTCATACACTTCGAAAATATAACGAGGAAACTATATATCATGAAAGCGATAAAGGGAAGTAATAAAGTGATACAACACAAGAAGTTTGGTATGCAACGAGCGACCATGAATAACACGCCTTGAACAAGTATGACCGTGACATTCCCAATATTATTCATGAAACTGATTGAGAATTTGCTGCCAACTCCGAGATTATTAGAAGAAAAAAAGTGATTTTGCATATAAAATGGAGGATAATGAGATTATAATGATTATTTAAATTGCCAAAATGAATTTCCCTCCTTTCATATGAAATTTGTTTATTATTGGGAGAAGAAAATTAATAAAGGAAATAGAGGACGGTAAGACCCTAATATATTCTTTCTTTCACGGAGCTAGCAAACACATTGACACTCGCTTTCACTTCATCTGTGAGTGTGTCGAGAAGAGACAGATCATTGTAGAGTTCATATGCAACAAAGAGAAACGTGCGGATATTCTCACCAAGGCCCTAGCAAAAATTAAGCTATTAGAGGTACGGCGGGAGTTATAGGAGTGAAAAATCTCGAACAAAGTCAAGCTTACCCGACCGATTATGAGCGAATAAGCTTGACTTAGGAAAGGATGTTACTAACTTATGGAATAAATTTATTAGAATGATCAATCGTTGTCAAATTGTAGAGCAAATTTAGTGATTTGTTCAACAGATTTGTCAGTAATTTTAACTTAGTAGAAATTTTAGGAAATTTGGTAGTGCTTTCTCTTATTATAAATACTCATCAATGAGCCTACGAAGGTTATATTGTTGGGCTGGGCTGAAAATTTATGTTACTGTCCAAGTACACGGTCATCTTTGTGTTTTTCCTTTGGGTTTCCCCTCAAGTTTTTTAAAACACGTCGATTAGAGAGAGGTTTCAACACTGTCATAAAGAATAATTCGTTCTCCTCTCCAATCAATATGGAATCTTTCCTTATAAATTTTATATTAACTTAATTTAACTAATTAAATATATTTAAGATATTGCTAGCTAATTAAGTAATAATTTCACTAAATAAGGATAATCTTTTTATTTGTAGAAATGAAATAAGTAAAAAGTTTAGTAAATTATTATTACTTTATTAAATTAATTGGGTTAAATTAAAAGAATTAGTTAATTAATTAGTAATGTTCAAAATAAAAGTGTTCTTAAAATTAAAAGCAAAGTGTAGCCGTTAATTCCATAAACATGATTTTAATTCGAAGAGGGAGTGGAAGCGGATCAAATTAGGAAAATCATAAGATTTTCCTAATCGGTCACTATGATCTAACGGTCTCATTCTGAAGATTTTCCAAATTTGAAACTAAATTCCTCCTTTTATAAATAGAACCTTCCCTCCGCCGCGGCTGAATCAAAAAACGACGACTACATTCAATCAATCAATCATGTCTTTCGCTGCTTCTACGCCGATTCAGTATCGTCTTTACACCGCCGCCGCCCAATCCGGGACCCATAAAGCTTTGGAAGTCCGAATGCGCTCTTTCAACCGTCTGATCTCTGCTTCTTCCTTCACCGGAGTTCCGCCGCAAATTCTGTTTGAAACGAGACCCACTCCGCTGAACGATGCTCTGTTCCATCTCTCTCTGCGCCAACTTCATGATCCTCTGTTTTACATCCCCCGGTTACTCTCCACACTCGACATCCACGCCGCCGCCTGCGAAGTCATTGGTTGGAAGATCGCGTCTCGCATAGCCCAGATGTCCGCCGGAAACAGAGAGACGAGTTTCCACATCGTCGTTGAGGTGGATTTCATCCAAAACATCTGGATGGGTCCGGTGGCTGGAGTGTACCAGGGACAGGGCAACGGCGGCGCACTGGTGGAGGAGACTTTTGTTCTGGATGAGTCTCCGCCGAGGAGGAGGCGGAGGAGAGGAGTGGTGGCGCGTGTTGAAGTGGAGGAAGAGAAGGAATTGGGAGATTGCTGTATCTGTTTGGATGAGCTGAATAAGAAGAGGGAGGTGATAAGGACTCCCTGCGGACATGTGTATCATGAATCATGCTTCTTCGAGTGGCTCAACCTCCATAATTCTTGCCCTCTCTGTAAGAGGCCACTGCCATTGGAGGAGGACTCAACCTGACTTCCTTTTCAGTTAATTACCCATTTTTCTGAGGGCTTATTTGCAACTTTTTTTACTACTCCTGGTAGTAATACTATTAATAATAGTCCTTACTTGCAAATAATTCTCATTTAACGCTTTAACGACCACTGTCCACCATCACTATCTTCTTATTAAATCTTAAAAAAGACAAACCTGTAAGGGCTCTAAGGGCTCTGTGATCGTACGACTATTGGTTTTGACCCATGATCGAAGCACACTGAAACAAATAAATGAAACAAAAAGAACAACTTGATCGATGTTGTTGCCATGAACATGGCCTTACTACAAGAAGATAGTGACACAGTTCGTTCTTATGAGATTGCAAAGTGATCAAAATTTTGCTGAGATAAAATGTCATTTTTGCAGTGCTTTTTCTGTCGTTAATGTCTCTAGCTAAATCACTATCGTTAAAATTAACTAGTTCATCAAGACCTCACCTTCTTTAATACTTTAGTATGTAGCGTGTGGTTCCCTTCACAAGCAAAGAATGTGCTTACTCTCCATTCCAACGACATATTAATGTCCGAACGAGTATGAGTCAAGTACCTCAGGTTTTCAATGATGCGCCTATACTCGGGGGAAGTCACCAAGCTTTCTTCAGCATCTTTTTCGAGTTGTAACATTGATTCATGGGATATTTGATCGAGTTGTACTCTGCCATCTTAAATTATTGTAACACCTTTTCTTTCGATCCATCTCAATATCGAATAGTACGTGAGTAACCCGATATCAGTCATCTTAAATTATTTCATCATTTGTTGCTTGAACTCTTTCATATCTTCCACACTTGTCTAAGTGACGATCAAGTTGTCACTGTACACACCAACTATGAGTGTTTCAGCTCTATAACTTATTGTATACACTGCTTACTCTTGTGAGTACTTCATGAAGCTAAGACTCTTCAAGCTCTTGTCTAGGCGTATGTTCCACACCCTCGGTGCTTGTCATAAATCGTAGAGGGCCTTTGACAACTTGTACACTATGTGCTCTCCAGTTTTGATGACCAAGTCGTTAGGTTGCGCAACGTACACTTCTTCTTGGTGGTCATCAGTTAGGAATGTTGATTTGACATCTAAGGGATGGACCTCCATATGTGTTGAGCCGCAGGGGCAAGAATTAATCTTATATCGTCGAATCTAGCCACCAACATGAAGAACTTCTCAAAGTCAACTCCTTGCCGCTGCACGTCTCCCTTCACCTCAAGTCTTGCTTTGTATTTGATGACATCCACTTCAAACCGATGGGCTTGTGACTAGTCAGTAAGTCGATAAGTGCCCACGTCTTATTTTTCTCCATGGCTTCAAGTTCTTTTTGTATGGCATCTTGCCACGCCATCTCAGTTGTTGCCTCATGATAAGTTGTCGGCTCCTCAACAGCAAGCAATACTAGCTCGTCGCGATCTAACTCTTCTTCAAGTGCATTTGCATAAATTTCAACAAGAGAGCGAAATTTCTTTAGTCCACCATCTGCTGTGGGTTCTTCTCCGATCGTGCCTGAACTCCCTCGTTCTAAAGTCAGTGTTTGTCTCCCTCATCTTCTAGAACTGTGAACTTCACAATAGTCTATTTGTTCTCGTTGAAGCTACACAAATCTAATTTCTTTGTTTCTTCAAATACTACATCTCTGCTTACATGAAATTTCTCAAGTTGAAGATCATACCGCTGTCTTGGTCCCATCCTCTTCTTTTGGCTTTTGTCATTAAGTTTCTTGATATATGGTTTGCAACCTTAATATGTGTTACACAACCAAAGACGGTTAGATATTCAAAGTGAAGTTTCTTACCGAACCATACTTCGTAGAGGGTACGAATGCCCAACACCTTTGTTGATTGACGGTTTAGAAGGTAAACTACATGTCTTATTGCCCCGCCCCAAAAAATCACTCGAACTTACGTGCTTTTGAGTAAGCTTCTTTCAATATTCATTAAGGTATGATTTCTCATTTTGTTGTAAATTTGTGTTTATGAAAAGCTTCTCATATTTCTGTCATTCATTCAATTTAAACTCATAAGATCAAGAAGTAAGCATGGGCCTTAGTGTATGGGCCATATATTATTGTGCTTGGACCAACAGAATTGACCCAAAATATATTATAGGGTTTATAAAATAATGACCAAAATAATCATGCATTTTAAAAATAAATAAAAAACTAAATTAATAAAAAGACGGTTGAAGTTATACTTTATCTCGAAAATACCCTTAAACTTTTCAAATTTTCGATAATGTTTTTCAACTTTCAAAAAGTCTCAACAATACCCTTATTCTTAATTTTGGATGAAAATCGTTAGTATTTTATTTCAAAAATTCCCATAAAATTTTAAAAATAGCATTAAAATTCTTTATATTAAAAAAAAATATCATCAATGAGTGAAAAGCGTCTATCAATACTTTATAGATTACATTTTTAAAAATTCATGAGTATTTTTAAATGTTGTTCCAGCGGTAAATATATTTTTTTAATATTTTTTTAAAGTTAAATGTATTTTTTAAGTTTTTAAAGTTCAACAAATTATTAATGATTTTCATAAAAAAAATTAATGGTTATGGTATTTTAATTTTTTTTTTTTTAAGTTTTAAAATTATTTAATGTTTAAGGGTTTTATTAAAACTTTTTTGAAAAAAATATTTCTTTTATTAATTTCACCTTTAAAAAAATGGTAAAACATATTTATTATTCAAAAAATATATAAAAATATAACATTTCAAAATTGAATTGAGTTTAAAATACTCCAAATCATAAATGCACTAATTTAAATTTAATATTTAAAAAACAACCATTTCAAATCCCTTAAATCGAGGATATTGAACATTAATATTTGAAAATATCCAAGTATTGATAAAAATTACAACAAAATTAATAGAACAATTTGGGCGAACTTAACTCGTGGATTCTTTACTCGATTCAGGGCGAATTTCTGCGGTTCTAATTGTGAGATCCCACATCGGTTGAGCAAGATAATGAAACATCCTTTATAAGGGTGTGGAAACATCTCCTTAGTAGACGCGTTTTTAAAAAAAACTTTGAGGGCAAGCCCGAAAGGGAAAGTCAAAGAGGACAATATTTGTTAGCTGTGAGCTTGGGTCGTTACAAATGATATTAGAGTTAGAAGTCATCGTTGGTGAGCCCCGAAGAGAGGTGGACATGAGGCGGTGGGCCAGCATGGACATTGGGCCTCAAAGGGGGTGGATTGGGGGGTCCTATATCGATTGGAGAAGGGAACGAGTGTCAGGGATGACGATAAGCTCCGAAGGGAGGTGGAATGTGAGATCCCACATCGGTTGGGGAGGAGAACGAGGAAACCTCTTCGAAAACCCGAAAGAAAAAGCCCAAAGATGATAACTAATCATCCCGCAGGTTAAATGAACATCTCCGTTAGCTCGGTTATCTTATTAAAATGAATAGTTTTAAATATTGACGAAACTACCCTCCATAGTGAAACCTGAAAAGCATAGGGAAAAGCAGGTGTTGTTTCTGACAAAAGAACAAAACAAAATAGTCCTTAAAATAACAACTTTATCCTGTTTCCCTTTTGGCACACCAACTTCAAATTATTATTTTTTCACTTTTCACGAAGACCCTCAAAAGAATACAAATTTTGAATTTTAACCCTAAAGTCTCTTATTATTTCCCCCTTTTCTTTTTTACGATATATATTAAGCTATGCTTATTAACTTAGTTTAATATGATATATTAGGGTAGTTTAGGTACTTCTTTGGTCTCCTTTCAATGGAAGAGGTTAGAAATATACGGAACAAACTTAGGCTCAAATGTAATATATCCCTTTGAGATCCAAACGTGTAACAACCCAAATTCACCGCTACTAGATAGTATTGATGTCAACATCACGATTTTAAAACGCGTATATCATAGAAAGAGTCTAACCTTACTCCGACCAGTGTCTTACACTGTCTGGTGACTCACTCTAATATCATTTGTAACAGCCCAAGCCCACCACTAGCAAATATTGTTCACTTTAGTCTGTTACGTGTCGTCATCAACCTTAAAAAAATATGAGAAATCTTCGATTGAAAAATTATAATGAAACCGTCTTTAAAAAAAATTGCAAAATGCTTCGTGGGTAATAGGTTTTTTTTTTTCTTGAACTTGACCATTTGATATTAAACAAAAATGGTTTAAGATGGTTATGATAAGTTTTTGTTCTCGGATTTCTTGTATACAATGTTTGCTCTAGCGAGAATTTTACGAAACTGAGACTCTTCAAATTCTTGTCGAGACGTATGTTCTATGACTTTGATGCTTATTGTAAATTGTAAAGGGCTTTTGACAATTTGTACACTTGTTGCCTTTTGATCTTGATGATAAAACCTTCGAGTTGAGAGGTCAATATATAGAAATGTCGATTTGACGTCCAAGTAATGACCCAGTAGGTATTTCAAAATCTTGTACCATCAAGCTTGACCAAGCTCAGATAGGACAACACGTGGTGGCTACTTGAGAAGTTACTATAATATGTAGAAATGGGTCGAGAGCCAAGGCTGCGATTTCATAAACCTATCTTGAGAGGGGATGAGGGACTACATATATAATTTAGCTAATGATGAGTGTCATTATCATGTGTGGAGATGGTTAGGAGCCCTCTAAACAGGATCATTGCATTGTAAATCCATCCTGAGAGGGGTCGAGAGACCTTACAGGTAAACATAAACCATGATTGCATGTGATTGCATTTCTCAACCTCAATAGTGAGGTCACTTATTGGGTATTTTTAAATACTTTTACGTTAAAAAAAGTTTCACGTAAAGGCAAGAGCTCCATTTCCAGATATATCAAGTCAGATTTTTGAATTTAAATTGTAGTCTCCGAATGGATTCCATTATTAAAAAAAATACTTTAATTGCAAACTTCAAGTTTAATATTAGGATTTTCTTACGGTCGAGTGCTGCACACCTGCCTATGTTGCCACCGCATCACACGCTTGTACCCACATTGCATTGCCACCTTGTAGCCACCATATTGCATGCCCACGCACATCGTACAAATCGTGTAATTTCAGGTTACTCAAGTTGCCAACCTAACTCACTCGAATTAATCCAAATTATTTTTCAGGCTAATTATTGAATTAAGAAAATAGAATTATTAGCACAGACTTCAATAGGTTAAAATAAAAGGAAAAATTTAAGTCGGTTCCCGAGTTCATTTTTTTAGTTGGGTTAATCTAACTAACCTGATAAATATTGTTACAACTCAATCTAACCTTATTTTACGTTTAAGATTATTAAGAATATTTTGGTCGGGTTATGAAATGTCATTTTCAAAATTAAATGTGAATTATAATGATTATTACTCAAAATATTGAAGCACTAAAATGAATTGACAATACGACCTCCTATTTCCTATAATTATTAAACCAAGCTTATTTGAAGAAATCACGTGACAACATATTTGAAATAATTAGGGTACACATTAAACCAAATGCATTTTTTTATAAAATAAAAAAAAATTATGATTACAATGCTTAGATTTGAAGCAACAAAAAGAAAATATATATAATAATAAGAAGGAGAAGAAATCACTAATCTCGTTTACAAACATCAAATATTTTGGATTATAACCCTATATTCGGGTTGAGGAAATCCTATTTAACAGAAGGATTATGACCTTATTCTTCTAAGAACGGACTAAGACCTGTGTTAGTTTGGGGTACGATCAGTTCACTGGGAGGGCTCATGAGCTTATTATCCTAGGTCGGAACAAGTTGATAGGATCTCCTTTTTTATGTTCCCATGTCCCTCCCGTGTGGCGACATGGGGGCGAAAAAAGGAAAGAGAGGGATGGGGTTTCTCTCGCTTTTGACATAGCGGGCTCCAGCGGGAGGCCCACACGACGGGCTATTAGCTCAGTGGTAGAGCGCGTGACCTAATTCTTCTTCTGATGATCGATTCACCTTTGCCCCTACCGTACTCCAATTTGGTGGTTGACTCGATAAAAAAAAATGTCAACTTGCAAACTGACCCAAATTTTCGGTTTTCTAAAAAATTCAACTCAACCGAAACTCACAAAATAATCTAACTCAATCCAATCTAACTAAGTTTGTTAATGCTACGGGAGTTGAATTTAGGTAGGATTAGGTATTTGATGGTGACGTTAAATTGACAAACTTTATGACAACTTTTTAAAATATAGATTCTAGATAAATTCAAATATGAAAGCTCGTAGGTATATTATAAAATCATAGATCTTCCGAGTTGGATTGGTTTGAGTTGTTTAAGTAATTTATTCGAATTCTTATTTTTAATAAAAGTAAATAATTACGAAAATAAATAAAAAATAATTATAAAAAAAATAAATATATGTTATATAAAGAAAAAATGAATCAACTCGACTCCATCAATAAAATTTTCATTTATTTCAATCGAGTTAAAGCCTTCCACTGATAGATATTATCTGCTTTGAACTCATATTGCTGTCCGTTCACAATTAGGGGCCAACGAAGGGGCTGGATGTTCTTACTCACACATTGCCCGATGATTAGTTATGTACCATTTGTAACGGTCTAAACTCACCACTAGTAGATATTGTCTGGTTTAGCCTGTTATGTATCGTCGTGAGCCTCACGGTTTTAAAACGTGTCTATTAGAAAGAAGTTTTCACACCCTTATAATAAATGCTTCGTTCTCTTCCCCGACCAATATGAGATCTCACAAAACTGAACTAAAATAAGTTCATAATCCAACCCAAACAATTCGAGTTGAATTAGATCAATCCAATTTTTTCGAGCCATCGATTTTTTATATATATTTTTTTATTTGGAAGGTTTAAGAAAAATACACACATTTCCCCAAATATGGAAATGAAATTAAAATGAAGGAGACATTTTGAATTTCATAATAGAGAGAGAGAAATGAATAGCAATAAATAACCCTTTTGTTTTCGCTTTATTGGGATTAGTGGGTTCTCCTTCTTCACTTCACTGCATCACTCAATTCAAATTCTCCCAAGCTCCTCAACAATGGCGGAATCCCAACCCCGAATCTAACCCTTTTAATCAATCCCCAAAATGCCCCCATTCCCCTCCTCCTTCCTACTCACCTTCTTCTTCTCCTTGTCCCTTTCTCTTACTTCCTCTCTCAACTCCGACGGCCTCTCCCTCCTCGCCCTCAAAGCCGCCATTGAAACCGACCCATCTCATGTCCTCGAGTCCTGGTCCGAGTTCGACTCCACCCCATGCCACTGGCCGGGAATCGTCTGTACTCGCGACCGTGTCACTCAGCTCTCCCTCCCCAACAAAGGCCTCACCGGCTACATCCCATCTGAGATCGGCCTCCTCGATTCCCTCCGCCGCCTCAACCTCGCATTCAACAATTTCTCTAAGCCGATCCCTTCTCATCTCTTCAACGCCACGAATCTTGTCGTTCTAGACCTTTCCCACAACTCCCTCGCCGGTTCGCTTTCCGATCAAATCGGTGACCTGAGGAAGCTTCGCCATCTCGATTTGTCCTCTAATTTCCTCAATGGCTCTCTCCCCAACCGCCTCACCGAGTTAACCGAACTCGTTGGAACTCTCAATTTGTCCTACAATCGATTCTCCGGCGAGGTTCCGTCATCGTTTGGTAACCTCCCTTTGATTGTGAACCTCGATGTCCGTCACAATAATCTCACCGGAAAAATCCCTCAGGTGGGTTCGCTTTTAAATCAAGGTCCGACGGCGTTTTCCGACAACCCGAGTCTATGTGGGTTTCCGTTACAGACGCCATGTCCAGAAGCTCAGAACCCGAATGTTTTCTCGGAGAATCCACAGAATCCCAAGTCTGTAAACGGGAACTTCCCGGGGTACGGTGGCGGGAGAGAGAGTGCCGGAGGTGGCGTCGCTGGGTCGGGTATGGTGGCGGTGGTTTTGTCGATATTCGCGGTAGTGGGGGTGATGTCGCTGACGGTGTGGTGGTTCCGGAGGAAAGGTGTAGAGGGTAGGGCAGAGGAGGGCAAATCGGGAAAGGGGAGTCCGGAGAGGGAGAGTTTGGGGGAGTCGGAAGGGCAAGATGGTAAATTCGTAGTGATGGATGAAGGGATGAATTTGGAATTAGAGGATTTGTTGAGGGCATCGGCTTACGTGGTGGGGAAGAGTAGGAGTGGGATAGTGTATAAGGTAGTGGCGGGGCGGGGATCTAGTGCGGGCGCGAGTATTGTAGCTGTAAGGAGACTTAACGATGGGGATGCCACGTTGACGTTAAAGGATTTCGAATATGAAATCGAGTCCATTGGTAGGGTCCAGCATCCCAACATCGTACGGTTGAGAGCCTATTACTATGCAGCTGATGAGAAACTGCTGGTCACTGATTTCATCAAGAATGGGAGCTTGCACACCGCGCTACATGGTAAAATTACTCTAAATTTTTACTTTCTTTTTACTGTTTTGAAAATTCCAAGTTTACCCTTGATGGCTAAACTTTTAATTTTGCGTCTAATAATCATATAAATTTTAAAAAATATCGAAGAGATTAAAGATTTGTTCCACATATTTTTTAAAATTAAGAGATTATAGTTTTGATTCTTTGTTGTTTATTTGTTTAGTTTAGTATACTTTAACGAGTATTTAATTCGTGTCTAGCATTAGACCTATATTTATTTTGTATAATTAGAGTCTAACATATATATATATATTGTGCTACTAAGTGTTCGATACGTGTTTAATAAGTACTAGAGTATCTAAGAGTCTAACACATAACTTATTATCTAGTTTGAATAATAATGGTAGTAATTAAAGGGAGACTTTGTCAATGATGTTGTGAACTAGAGATGTCCATTTTATCGTTCGGGGATTCCCCATTTAGACGGAGAATGGGGGAGGGAATAGGGAATAGGGAATATTTTTTCCAAATGGGACTGAGGACGAGATTATATTCTTCGTCCCCACCCCACTCCGCTTAATATAAATATATTTTCAACACATATAAATTAGTTAATTTTGAGACCTTAATTATAATATTTTAACTAAAAATTAGGTTGCACATTCTTTTTTATGATTAAATTTTGAATTTTTATAGGATTTTTTTTACCATTTTTTAATAAAGATTATATTGAAAAATAAAAACTTTAAAAAGATTAATAAACGGGTTAAAATTGGGAATCTGATCCCCAAAAATAAATGGAGAATTTTACGAGAATGGAAAATGATATAGGGGATGGGTGAGGCTCCCGTCTCGCCCATCTCGTCCTGTCCCGTAGACATCTCTACGAACTCCAGGTTAGAAAATGAAAGTTTTGTCTCATTAATTGAAAAAGTAATGGGCCATAGATTGAATCTTGGAAAATGAATAATATTGTGGAATCATTTTAACATGTAAGGTTGACTAGATACTTACAAAACAAAAGCTTAGCCTAGGTAAGTGGACTTATTTTTCTCCCCCACATTTGTTGGCTTAATTATTGGCCTTTGTCTTCTTTGTGTTAATTTTTGTATAGCTTTATAATACAAAAGCTATAGATCGCATAATTTGTCTCATTTACCATAATACTTGTCACAGTATTGTCTAATAAGTTCTTAAACTTTATGTTCATGAACATATTCGATACTTGTTTAAATTTAGCAAATCTATTAGACATAAAATTAAAGTTTATGTCTCGATGTAGTTTGGTTGGTTGTGAATTAAGTTGGAGTTTTTAATGTTGGGGCATCTTTGATCCTTCACAAGATGGCACTGCTGGTCATTCTTTGTCTTTTATTGGAACTTTATGTCCCTAATATTTTGAAGCATGAAGTGCAGGTGCCATGAATTTTGTGTGGTCCTCTTTGTTCCTTTCTCTCTGTCAAACCCCATTAATAATAGGTCTTAATCAATAGGATAGCCCATATGTTAGGTATCTGACATTTATTGTGGGATCCTACGTCGGTTGGTTGGAGAGGAGAATGAAACATTCTTTATAAGGGTGTGAAAATCTCTCCCTAATAGACGCGTTTTAAAAACGGTAAGGTTGGATGTGATACGTAACGAGCCAAAGTGGACAATATTTGCTAGTGGTGGACTTGGGCTGTTACAAATGGTACCAAAGCTAGATATTGGGGTGTGTGCCAACGAGAATGCTGGGTCCCACATCTGGTGAGAGGAATAAAGCATTCCTTAATAGGGTGTGAAAACCTCTTCCTAATAGACGCGTTTTAAAAATCGTGAAGTTGACGATGATATGTAATGGGTAAAAATAGACAATATTTGTTAGTGGTGGGCTTGGACTGTTACAAACACTGAGCGGTGTGCCAGCGAGGACGCTGGCCCCAAGGAGGTGGATTGTGAGATCCCACATCGGTTGGAGAGGGGAACGAATCATTCCTTATAAGGGTGTGGAAAACTCTCCTTAATAGACGTGTTTTAAAAACCATGAGGCTGACGGTGATACGTAACAAGCCAAAGTGGACAATATCTGCTAGCAGTGGGCTTGGGCGGTTACAAATGGTATCAGAGCCAGACACCGAGTGATATGCCAACAAGGACGTTGAGCCTCCAAATGGAGTGGATTGTGGAATCCCACATCAGTTGGAGAGGAGAACGAAGCACTCCTTATAAGGGTGTGAAAACCTCTCTCTAACATATGCGTTTTAAAAACCGTGAGGCTAACCGTGATACATAATGGGTCAAAACGGACAATATCAGGTAGCGGTGGACTTGGATTATTACATTTTCCCTCTCTACCCTCTATTTATTTTGCTGTTGGAGAAAGTTTGGAGTAACTTTGAAGTAGATAGTGATTAAATGATTTATCTTAGAAAGCACTGTTTGTGGTTTGTCATATTATATGCTCTCTGTTCTCATATCTTGTGACGATGTTTTGGATTTTTACTTCCCATATTTTATTCTTATGCACAATGTGAAAGGATCTTGAGATCTATACTTTTGTTTATGACGCGTTCTAATGTAAATGTCGTTGTAACTTATCGACTTGTATTTCCTTTCGGAAACAGTGACGATCTCGTGATGTTTATTGCAGGAAGTCCGTCCAGTTCTTTGTCACCTCTGCCATGGTCTGCAAGGTTAAAAATTGCTCAAGGAGCTGCAAGGGGTTTGGCATACATTCATGAATTCGGTGCTCGAAAATACGTACATGGAAACATAAAATCGACAAAAATCCTTCTCGACGACGATTACGAGCCTTACATTTCAGGTTTTGGACTCAGTCGTCTCGGCCAAGGTGCACCTAAGTTCACTCCAACCTCCTCCAAGAAGTTGAGCTCAAACCAGACCATGACAAGCTCAATCATGGGGTCAAGCATTTCGAGTCCCTCAGCGATGTACTTAGCGCCAGAGGTTCGGGAGTTTGGAGGGAAGTACACACAGAAATGCGACGTGTACTCGTTCGGGATTGTGATTCTTGAGCTTTTGAGCGGTAGATTGGCCGATGTTGTATCGGAAAATGATGGGAAGGGGTTGGAATGTTTTGTGAGAAAGGCGTTTCAAGAAGAGCGGCCATTGACTGATGTTATCGACCCTGCACTTGTGCCTGAGATTTATGCTAAGAAACAAGTGGTTTCGACGTTTCATATTGCACTGAATTGCACCGAGCTTGATCCCGAGCTGCGTCCGAGAATGAGAATGGTGTCGGAGTGTCTCGATCGAATTAAATCTCAGTGAAGAGTCGAGAAGATAAGAGATTAGTATGTTGTAACATTGTTTTCAGATTGTGTAGGTAGGTGTGAGATATGTGATGAATTAGGCTAACAACAACAGTCCTAAGAGTTATGTCATTAAGAAATGAAAGTTCTTCCTTTTTTTTTTGTGTTTGGATGAAACCAAAGTTATTCAAAACAACCATTGGATAAGAAAGAAGAAAACTAAACATTGTGGTGGTTGGTATCACGATCATGATGTCTGTGGTTTCGCATGTCGGTTGTCTCGATTATGCTTATTTAGGACGTGTTGTCCGTGGTCGTACGCCTGTTCCAAATCCTTTTTGCTTTCTTTCATGTTAGATAGGTCTTTACTATTATTGTTGTGTCAATACGGGAGTGTATAATCGGTCACCAAAATCATGTTTACTTCTGTGCCCCAAAATGTACCATACGAATGTGACTAGTTGTCAATTCTTTCTACTCAGGTTATACACTATCAAAGTTATTGTTGCCTATTCACTTTTAGCTTATAACATTGTTTTAACGTATTTCTTCGCTCACGTTTTTCAAAAGATTTCTTTCAAACGTGACCTAAGGCTCAAGCATACACCGATATTGTTTGTGAAGTCCGAATTTCACGCGACTGACTTGTTCGTTGGGTTAGAACAAGTATCGCACAATCACTGTTCTGCTGCTGCAAGAGTGTGATTGTGCGGTGGGCACTCCTATATTATAATGTAGTCTATGGAACTTTGATGAGTTAAAGATACTAAAAAGTGACATAAAAGAAAAGGTCATAGGATTCCTTTTCGACGAGCGAAAAACGATGAATTTTCCTTCAAAAAACGTCTCGAAATTCTTCAAGTCTATAACATCGGATGCTAGAAAACTAATCGATTAGTTCCTCACTTTTAAGAAACATATACGAAAAGATTGATTCTTTTTTATTAGGTTGAAAGTTTTTATAATTTACCATTTCCTTTTCTTTTCGTACTCTTTTGCATTCTCACTTTCTCTTTTTTTCTTCTCTCGTGCATCCGTTGTTTCTTCCCCACTCCGACGTAATGAGAAAGGAAGTTTTTTTGGAACTGACTCGTTTAAAATAGTTGATGAGAAGGGAAATTATACCGACCATTGGAACAACTTAAGCTAAATTAAAAATTACTCTAAAATTTTGTACCGTTCAATTTTCAAAAGTTTGAATAATACTTTTAAACTAAAAAAATTAAAAAATACCCATAAACTTTAAAAAAGTTTTAAAATATCTTTACCATTAATTTTGGATGAAAACAGTTAACACTTTATTTAAAAAAATACCCAATACCCTTTTAAGTTTTCAAAAATTTCATTAATACCTTTAAACTTTTTTTTAAAACTTCAAAAATACTTTTAAATTTTTTTATAAAAAAATAAAAAAATACATTTACAGTTAGTACAACGTTTAAAAAATACTCATGAATTTTAAAAAATAATATTAAAAAGTTTGAAAATAAGATGTGAAGTGCGGATAGACGATTTTCGTTCATATATTGACGGTAGGATTTTTCTTAAATTTTTTTATAAAAATAAAAATGAATTATAAAGTATTTTTTAAACATTGTATAACTCTAAAAGTATTTTTGAAATTTTTAAAAAAGTTCAATAGATATTAACGAAATATTTTCTAAAATTTGAGGATATTCGAGAATATTTTTGAAATAAAATATGAATTAATTCAAAATTAACTATTGATATATTTTTTAGATTTTTTTTAAATTTTAATTTAGAGATTCTGACAAGCAAGCAAAGGGCCTTTGTGTGGAGACATATTTTAAAAGGCTAATTATTATTAATTATTATGCAAGGTCATAATTGTAATTCTAACGTTTTAAAAATTATGAGTTGAGTTGGATGGTAAACTCTATTCAGATTATTCTGGTCATCAATTCAACTAATCTAAAATTTTAGATTGGTTCAAAAGATTTTTTTTTATCGAAACTAACCGTATACAATCGACATTAAGAAAAATTCTAATATTTCTACCATATTTTAAAATTTTGACTAAACTCGAGGTAAATCGAACATTAAAAAATAAGAAATTTATTTTTTTAAAAATGTATATGGACGTTGATATTTTCATAAAATTGAGGATTTGATATTTCGGTTGAAATTGACAATTAAAATTCCAGCATCGATAAGGGCTCACTGATCTTCATTTTAAATTCTAACCATTGGATTTAATGAGTTGTGCGTGTTCTAGAGCATATAAAATTTGGTGAAGAACCAACCATTAGATGGAGAGGGTGCAGTCCACCTTAGCGGGTCTAATTTTATGAATCAATGTCAGGGGTATTTTGGTCCTTTGCTATTTTTTAAAAAATATTTTTTTATTATCTTTTGAAAAAAATTTTAAAATTTTAAAAAAAATCTTTTTTTGAGTTTGATGAGCCGGGTGTCACAACCTAACTATGAAGAGAGTAGGTTGTGACCCTCACGTTGCGACAGGAGAAGCGGCGACCCTCAAGTGGCGTCATCCGACCACGCGAGGGCCTAGACGAGTGCCATGATGCGATCGAGGAGGACGATGCATCATCTAACACACCACACATAGTGGGCATTGAAGACTAGTTGAGACATAAGCAAAACAGAGACATCGAGTAGACAAGAGGGGCAAAAATAGGCTTGTTGAAGGGCCGGGTAGGGCCCCGGGCCTTAACCTCGAAAGTCGGGATTCCGGAAGGAATTTGGTCATGCGGTTCGGGAATTAAGACCGTCCATATGAAATATGAATGCTCGCCAAGTTTGGTGTCAATCGGACACCGGACGGACAATGCACGACACCGTATGACCGTTCACCAAAATCATGTCTACGCCTGGTAGATTGAAAATGGCTCAAAATGTACTATAAGGGTATCATGGTGTTAGCTCTCCACCACCCATGGGCCCTACGTGTGAGCTACCTTGTGGCACATACGTGTGAGCGTGTCGAGACAAGTGTCTCGGGCGACTTCCTTTGAAATGAGTTTTTCAAGGACAGTATCGGACGGCACGGGTGTGCCGGTATTGCGCCCCAGCCCGCGTGTTGGAGGTTGCTACATACACCCGCTATCCAGCACGGTATCTGTAAATGACATGGCATGGACACGGGAGGGTCAATGCCTCGATAGAACCTTGATGGATGGATGTGCGGGAAGTCCTGATTAGATGAGCGACACGCGGGCCCGTTCTCGATGGCATGACCAAGTGAGTTGTGATGGTCGACGACACCCTGAGACTCGGGATGATGTCAAGATATATGGGTCATGTCGATGGAGATCGAGACGGCAAGATGAGACGCGATGGTGCATTGAGAGACCTTGACCTCGAGTAGAGACAAGGTCGAGCCGAATGACTTGGTCTAGTGTAGAGGCAAGTCGGTTGTGTCGCAGACGATTGAACATGCATGCGCAGGCGGCGTGTGTGGTTGGATTCACTTGGATTCCGCACAAGCGATGTTTGATTGGCGAAGACAAACCTCGCCTAAGGTCCGACGAAGCCACAAAGTCGGGGCGAAAAATATATATGGAGCTTAATTCCCCTTAAGGCTGGTCATGAGCGTGTCAGGATCACGACGCCGCACGATAAAAAATGTAGGACTCGTGACACGGGGCAGACTCAAAATGACACCCAATTTCGTAAATGCATATCCATTTTGAACCCTAATTTTACACGTTGAAGGCCACAAAACCGTTGGTGATACCCCACAATGGCCGTTGTTCTAATTCCACTTCTCGCTCTCTTTTCAATCTCTCTTCTTCCTCCCCTTCATCTTCTTCAATTCCCGCTTTCCAAAATCCACTCACTATTCTCTGAAATTCCCTTCAAACCCCACCTCTGATTTCAATTCCCCTCCCAACTATTTTGCCCTAATTTCTCTTCTGGGTCGAATTCCAGGGAGATGATTGATTATTCAGCTTCCGTTCCCTTACTTGTAACGATCGGGAAATGGACAATTTGGTTGGGGTTATAATGTTGTTATGCGTATAATCTGCGCGTTTTCGAGGTGGGGTTTGTGGGAATTTGGAGAGGAAGAGAATGTCGAATCTATATGGGGATTTTAACCAGAAGATTGATTATGTTTTCAAAGTTGTGTTGATCGGAGATTCGGCCGTCGGCAAAACCCAACTCCTTGCTCGATTTTCACGGGATGAATTTAGCGTTGATTCGAAAGCTACTATTGGAGTCGAGTTTCAGACTAAAACTCTCGTTATTGATCAGAAAACAGTGAAAGCCCAGATATGGGATACTGCTGGACAAGAACGGTAAGTGCCCCTTGATTTTTTTGGGTTTCTTTCTTGTGGAAACTACTTCATTGTGTTCAATGTTTGGATCTGTGATGGCTTTTCAAAATGGAAAAATGGGTATATGTTCTTGAGCTTTGTGGTAATTGTTAGGTTGAATTAAATGAATGATTGTATGATAGAAGATAGAGTTATAACTTGTATGGTTGTTGTTTTCTCTGTAATCCAAAGAGAATGTAGATATCTATTTGTCTACCAAGTCTTAGGAGGATTGGTGAGCTGTTTATATTGTATTTAGCTGTAGCTGTAGCTGTGCTGCAATTTTGTGCTGTTTCAGATTGAATGAAACTTTTCTGATAGGATTGGTGAGCCATATGTTCATTTTACGTATGCTCTGAAAAGACATGAGAGGAGTTGCTAGAAGAAAGCTAAGGTGAAGGTGAAGGGTGTGTTATTGGGACTCGGGTAGTTCGAAGTAGGGTGGCCATCATATGGGAATGCATATAAAAGGGGAGAGAGATTAGCATATGTGTGAGATTTCACATTAGTTGGAGAGGGGAGCGAAACATTCTTTGTAAGGGTGTGTAAACCTCTCCCTAGTAGACGCATTTTAAACACCTTGAGGACAATATCTATTAGCGGTGGGCTTGAACTGTTACAAATGGTATCAGAGGCAGACACCGGATGGTGTGCCAGTGAGGATGCTAAGCCCCAAAGGGGGTGGACATCGGGCAGTGTGTTAGCAAGGACGCTGGGCCCCGAAGGGGGGTAGATTGTGAGATCCCACATTGATTTGAGAGAGGAACGGGTGTCAGCAGGGACACTGGGGCCGGAAGATTGTGAGATCCCACATCGGTTGGAGAGGGGAATGAAGCATTCCTTATAAGGGTGTGGAAACCTCTCCCTAACAGACGTGTTTTAAAAACCTTGAGGTGAAGCCTGAAATGGAAAGCTCAAAGAGAACAATATCTGATAGCGGTGGGCTTGAGATGTTACAAATGGTATTAGAGCCCGACACCGAGCGGTGTGCTAGCGAGGACGCTGAGCTCCAAAGGGGGTGGACATCGGGCGGTGTGCCAGTGAGGACGTTGAGCCCCGAAGGAGGGCAAATTGTGAGATCCCGGTGGAGACCTCTGTTGCAATGTTTTGTACTTTGGTCCAGAAGATTAATACAAAAGTGTCTTTCCCGTTTGGAAAGTTCTATCAAATTGCTATTAGAGCATTTTCTCTGGGATTCGTAGAGTGGAAAAATTGCAAGTTAGATCGGTTCTTGTGAAGCCCAAAAGACTAGGGTGATAGAAAATGAATACCGTTCTTTGGTCGACAGGATGAACAAATTGCTGCAGTTAAAGGGAGGTGAAATGATCGGTGATGAACAAAGACATTCTTGATATGGGGCAGGTGATTGTTGAACTGTTGAATAAAGGAGAGGTTACGAAGATGGTGAGGAGGAAGACAAGCGTCAATGAACTGACGTACAAGGATTAGCTGGCTCAATTCGATGGAGCTGTTACGGTTGGATGAATGGAAGAACGGATGCAAGTTCTTGTGCTCAGTATGGCGAGAGAGGCTCTTGCTTCGTGTCGTTTAATGGAGAGTCATCAATCATTCCTGGCCGAACATACTCGATACCGTGGTTGAGTATACAAAGGACACCTACGAAATTCTGACTGATGCTGAGTTGCACGAGCACAGAAGAAGGGTGTATGTTTACAGTGCGAAGCTTTAGATGATAGTTGATAGGTCACCACTGTAGGAACAAGGAGTTGAAAACCTTGTTAGTCCAGGACAATATGTGTGAGATCCCACATTAGTTGGAGAGAGGAACGAAACATATTTTATAAGGGTGTGGAAACCTTTCCGTAGCAGACGTGTTTTAAAAACCTTGAGGAGAAGCCCGAAATGGAAAGCCCAAAGAGGATCTCACAATCCTCTCCTTTCGGGGCCCACCGCTAGCAGATATTGTCCTCTTTGGGTTTTCCCTTTCGGGCTTCCTCTCAATGTTTTAAAAACGCGTCTGCTAGGGAGAGGTTTCCACACTCTTATAAAGAATGTTTTGTTCCACTCTCCGACCGTTGTGGGATCTCACAACTCTACTTATCTGCTATCAAATTCGATGTTTTCATGTTTTTCATTGCAATATTTTCCATTTGGCTGCTGATATCAAAACTGACCTATGAAATAACATGCATAAACTCGATGTCGTTATGTCGTTAAGTCGTTAAGTCGTGAATGTTGCTGTTAAATTGGTTATAGTTCCTGAAGACATCTCGTATTTTCGCATTGCCAGGTACAGAGCAGTGACAAGTGCATACTACAGAGGTGCAGTGGGAGCGATGCTGGTTTACGATATGACGAAGCGCCAGTCGTTCGATCACATGTCCCGGTGGCTGGAAGAACTAAGAGGACATGCTGACAAGAACATCGTTATAATGCTCATCGGAAACAAATGCGACTTAGGAAGCCTCAGAGCAGTGCCAACAGAAGATGCACAAGAATTTGCAGAAAGAGAGAACCTGTTCTTCATGGAGACATCGGCGCTCGAGTCGACAAACGTCGAGACTGCGTTCTTCACAATTCTAAAAGAGATTTATAGGATAATCAGCAAGAAGAGCCTTGCAGCTGGGGAAGCAATAGATATTAGTGGGAATACGGCGCTGTTTAAAGGAACTAGTATTATTGTTCCTGGACAAGACCAGGATTCTGTGAAAAAAGGGTGTTGTTTTGCTTCATGAACTTCACATAATTCCATAATCATTGGAGTTGGGACATTGTTTTTCTATTCCACTTTGATTTATACTAAGAAAAATGAATTCAATGTATTACTAATTTGTATAGAGACTGGCTTGATACCCCATGGATGAAGGATCACTTAAGCTATGATCTCTCTCTCTCTAATTGATTTAGGAATGTTCCGGATGAGTCCGAATCACCCTTCCCGGCATCGGGAAGGAACAGTCTGGTAAAGTAATAAGGAACCCGAATTTTGTAGCGTAATGATAATTTTTGAACTAACTCGATTTTTTGATTGGTTGTTTTGTTAATCCAACCAACTTGATTAAAGAAAGCAATCCAACCGAACTCAACCGAGTTGGGATAGATTGAGAGGCACGATGAATAATAATACAATGAATGACTGGCGTGGAACGATGGCAAAACGAACATCTGAGAGAGGACGAGATCAATGGAAGACTGATAGGCAGCCAAACATGTGCTACATTATCTCATCGGTATCTTGATCAACTACTGATAAGGAATCACTTTCTAAGCAATCATGTCAAGCTTGAATGAATCTAAACATGCAATCTAAACTACCTAGAATTGCAAAGAAACTTAGTCTTCGGCTAAAAGAAAACACAAATGCTCTTTTTACTACAATTTCTAGTCTACATTATAAAGATAACATACATGATTTTATATAGCCTCAAAATAATAACCCTGGACCTTCCCGAGACATTTCAAGAGTTGTAACCTTTACATTTTATGACCAAAAATACATTAATAGAATATCATAAATATAAATTATCATCTATCCAAAATTTGTAACCATCTAACAATGAATGAAGTTTGATTTTTGTTTTATGCAGCATGAATTGCAACATCTTGTGATAATTTGAACAACATTTTCTTCACATATTTTTTTAAAGTTTATCTTGCACGATTGATGTTTTGGTTCATATCAACTATTGTGATATCAACTGGGCAGAATAAACATGGCATAGCTCGGGCTTGGATTGTTAACCAAAGAAGTTCATTTCTCTCTACCAAGTACATTCATTGTTTGGTATGACAACGTTAACACTTTTGCTCTTGTTCATACCAAGAATTAACTACTAATACTAAGTAAAGAGTTATAGTGTAATCATGTTTGTTAAGTTTGCTTTTAGCCAAAAATTAGTGTTAAGCTAACATACCTACATGACTACTTCGTGTAAAAAATCATTTAAAAACAAATCATTTTAAAAATTATTATGAACGTAAAGTTATAGATAACATCATCAACATAACATAATTAAAAACGGAGAAAAGAGTTCTCTCCTATGCAACTTAAATACGAAAATTTAACTATCGTGACTTTGTTTCCAAGACCTCCTTAGCTGACACCATCATTCGTACATGAAAGTCTTACCTTTACCTGGAGAAATAGTAAACGTGGTGTGAGAATTTAAAAATAGTCAGTAAGTCACTATTGGGATCGGAAAATGCAATTACATGCAATCATGGTTCATGTGGAGCTTATCTTTTTGTGACTATTCCTTGAGCTCTACTTTCTTTTCTGAATAGGGTTGGATGTGTAGTACTTCTCCACATACGGTTCATGCATGTGTGCATGAACCTATTAGATTAGCTTGTATATATACCCTTGGCCTTACTAGGAACACACTCACATTGCCGAAAAGTAACAAAAAAGAAGAAGAAGTGTGTATCATATCGTGGTGCGCACGCCTATATAAAATATGCTGACAAAATATCATTTGCTCGTAATATACAACATGCATGAGGTCGTTACATGGTTAATCAATGTCTCATAAGCATAACGTGATCATGGTATCAATACATACATGAATTGACATATTGGCATCACATAATATTCATAAGCATAATATAATCAGAGTGTAAATATTATGAATAAAAAAAATTCAGATTAAATAGATACAAATTTCAAAGTTCAAGAAATAGATTTAATAATTGTCGGGAGATCAAATCATTAATCTTTAAGATAATAATTGATACCTTAATCGGGTCAAATTGACTGACCTACGGATCTGGTCAAACTCGATTAACACTATAATGCCACTATAAAACATAAGGACTTTATAGTAATTTCACATCAACATACCATAAGCTAAATAAAATTTAGATGGCAAAAAAGAAAAAGAAAAAAAAGATCCCGCTCTTCCAACAAATTTGAAATTCGAACCACAAATTTGAAATTAAAAAAAAGAAAAGAAAAGCCACGTGTAATAAATTTAAGCAAAAAAATTAAAAAAGGGTTTAAGTAGCGCCCAAAATTTGGCATTTGAAATCCGCCAAAAATTTCGGCTTCTCTCTAATCAGCTCCATCTTCTTCCCTCTCATTTTTTCGACTACGCGTCTTGCAGAACAGCGCCTCCCTCCAATCCGCCGCCATTGTATTTGGTTTTTTTAAAGATTATTTTTGGTCAAAGGACACGAGAGTACTCCATTGAAGCCCACTGGAATCTCACGGTATGAATCAAATCCATCTTCCCATTTTCCCTTTTTTTTTTTTTTTTTTTTTTTTTTTTGAGAATGTAGAAATGAAATGTAGGTTTGATAGTCAGTTTTGGTTTGAAACTGAAGGATTTTGAGTTCTTGTTACTGTAGAGTTTGATTAGGGCTTCTCTTGTTTTCTTTATCTCTGAAATGATTGTTTTCTTGTCGTTTCCTTTTGAAGTTCCATAATGTCGGAATCGAGAGATAGATTGGAGAGGCAAGTAGATCATGCCGAGGTATTTGCTCGTTGGAGATCGGAAGGTATATTGGATGAGAAAGAAATGAGTACTAATTTGTTAGGGACTCCGATTTCTCGCTCCACAACGACGACTACAGCTCAACAAAGACCTACGAATCTGAGACGCAGTTTTGGTTCTCCCATTTCTGGTGGAATTGGGCGAAATAGATTGCTCTACAGATCTCCTGTGTTCAGCCGCGAGAATGCGGCGGCTGGGAGTTCCCGGCGGAGTAGATCTCGGGGGAGGAATAGTGTGTTACCGATTTGGTACCCGAGAACTCCTCTCCGCGACATAACTGCAGTTGTGAGGGTAAATGACTAATCCCCTGTTACTTTGTTTTTGTTCTGCTAAATCTTTCAAGGTTTTGTTCTGTTCTGCGTACAATTTTATTGATTACTTGGATATAATATCCAGTGAATTTGATTCATATGATTTATGGAAAATTCACTCTCATTGTTATTGCATATGGTCTCTGGTATGATATTGTTCTCTGATACAGTATACTTGTTTGGATTCGTTCAAAATTGAATTTGCCTGATCTTCGGGAAAGCTCCTTTTGATTTTCTGGTGTAGTTGTTGTTATTCTTGTTTCTGTTTTTCAGTTGGTAGCATTAGATTTGATTTGATTTGATTTTCGACTGAAAATGTTAACGCATATCTCTAATTCTCTTAGTGAATTCTTAGGTTGGATCACTTTCCTTTTTCTTTAAGTTAATTAATCAATAAATTTTCAGTGCTTTTAAGCTATGTACTACCTACCTGTTTGTCTAAAAAGAAGATTCTTTTGGTTTTGTAACGTCCATGCCCAATGATTTCATATGAAACATCAACAGTCTGGATAATGAGATCCTGTCCACCATTAATTAAAGTAATCATAATGCTCCTTTTTTGGTATTATTTATTTATTTATTTCTTTGATTCTAATTGTTTTTTAGGCTTCATTTTCACCTGTTATTAGAACTACTTTTTGGTGGGCTCAAATATGCTTTGGCTGGTTACCAGCATGTGTTGACTTGATACCCAATCATCATTTTGGCCCTATGTAATTCGAATGTAAAAAAATGCACATTTACAAGCCAATAATGGTTTAACATTCTGATTGAAATACATATTAACTCTGGTATTATCATTACTTGTGGGACGTGTATAATGCTTATTAAGCATGTGTTTGATACTTGTGAATGGGCCAAAACCCAAATGGGCTTCCTTCATAAAATCGTGTGCTCGCTTCTGGGTGTTATTTCTGTCGGTATCCGTAGTTCAATTTGTCTCCTCTAAGCAAACTATTTTCGTTATGTATAGAAATGGATACATGATTTTTAAAAATGTATGTTTTTTGTGTCCTCATTTTTCAGCAAATATCTTGTCACGGTATAATGCATCGTACCTTCACTATGTCACATGTTTGTGTTTGTACATCATTCATCTAGAATCTTTTCATCTCTGTAAGTTGCTTCCCTGATATTTTTGCTGTCAATGGGGAACATTTTCCCATCTATTCATGTCTCTGAGTATGTTTATGAGAAGTTGTAACCGTTCAGACCCACCATAGCAGATATTATCTTCTTTTAGCTTTCCCTTCAAAAGCATCCCCTCAAGGTTTTAAAATATCGGAGAGAGGTTTCCACCCCTTATAAAGAAATGTTTTGTTCCCTCTCCAACCAATGTGAATGAGATCTCACAATCCACACCCTTTAGAGGCCTAGCTTTGGCACACCATGCGGTGTCTTTTTCTGATACCATTTGTAAAAGGCCAAGCCCACTACTAACAATATATATTATCTGCTCTGGCTTGTTACAAATGGTATCAGAGTTAGATATCGGGCGGTGTGCCAGTGAGAACGTTGGGCCTCCAAAGGAGGTGGATTGTGAGATCCTACATTGGTTGGAGAGGGGAAGTAAGAAAGCATTTCTTATATGAGTGTAGAAACCTCTCCCTAATAGACAGCATCTTAAAATCGTGAGGCCAACGGTGATAGGTAATGAGCCAAAGTGGATAAATACCTGTTAGCGATTGGCTTGAGCTGTTACAACACTGTTCTTTCACTAACCAAACCGAATTCTCTTTAAAGCTTTGCGTGCTCATGCTTTTGTATTGGTTCTTCAGATTCCCATTTTTAAAGTTTTCAACATATTTTGCTTGATCTTGCATGTGGCTATCTCGGTATTTAGTTACTTCTCCATGTCATTCAATAGCACCTGCGTTTTTCCTGGACATCTTTCCTAGTCTTTCATTCGAGGAAAGATTGGGCTATATTTTTATCAGCAGCTTCCAGTAGTTAATTTTAACAGAATCTTATTCTTTTAATCAGGCAATTGAAAGAACAAGAGCTCGCATGAAAGAAAACAAAGGCCCAGGAAGTGATATCAGTCCTGCTCCCTCGGACGAAAGAGTTTTAGAGGCAAGCATTTTTCTGGTAACCCCAAAGGCAACCATAGGCAAAGTGCCAAAGATTCTTCGTGGAATCACTAACCAGAACGTGGGAGGGGCCTTGACTCTGACTCCCCAGAATAAGCTTTTGAACTCCATAGACAAAGTGGAGAAAGTAGTAATGGAGGAGCTGCAGAAATTGAAAAGGACAAGCAGTGCGAAGAAAGCAGAGAGGGAGAAAAGAGTTCGCACTTTAATGTCATTTCGTTGATTCAGTTCAACAAAGACACGCCCAGAATTAGGAAACGCCCACATCAAAGTCCAACCCCTTCCCCCTCTTTTGCCCTCTTGGCAATGGCAATCATCAGACTCACTCAGAATTTGGATCAACCATCTGCCGATGATTGCTTTGGTCAAGAACGCTCGTTGATCAGAGGGAAGGAGAAAGAGATCATTAGAATGAATCCTTTTCATTTGCAAGAACCATCTTTGCTTTTAGATGTTTAATAAGCATTTACTATATAGATATAAGGCTATCTCGTTGATGTAGGGTATTCCATTGTTAGTTTACTACAGATATAGAGAGGGAGAGAGCTAAAGTATGACCTCGTTTGGGCGGTGGAAATGATGTAAATAGGAATTTTTATTCACTCTTGCCTTGAAATTTTTGTCTTTCAAAATGTTATTGGATGTACCCATTCTTGACTGGTTGCAGCTGAAAAGGTAAGGTATGCTCTTACTAAAACTGTAAAGGGAGATTCAATTATTTCATGAAAGATCAGTTTGGATTATGATAGGGCAGAGGGAGTTGAGCGGTGAAATGCGAAGGAACTTGAAAGAACATCAACGGCGAAAATGTTCTATTGAGCCGACATTGATACTAAGAGATGAAAGATAGGGGAGCGAATGGGATTAGATACTCCAATAGTCCTAATCGTAAATGATGGACTAGACAGCCTAAGAAATATTAATTGTCTCAAATGTATTTATAAAAGATGTTTAGTTTGATCCATCGATTAAAGCATATATTTTTTACTAAAAATTTAATTTTCTTTATATGTTAAACTCTAAACAAATACTGAAAAAACCGCTAAAAAAGATTGAACACGCGAAAGGATCCGAACAAATTATGTAGAAAAGGTATTCAATTATTTCATGAAAGATTTCTTGCTAGCCTAAAAACGGTAAGAAATAAGGAAAAAATGACTTAAATGTATTTATAAAAAATGCTTAGTTTGGCCGATCGACCTATAGTTGCTCGATTAAGACACAAGTTGTAGACTGACCAAATATACAAGCATATGAAAGAACAAAATTACAATTTTGACCTTTACTATGTTTGCGTTTTACTTAATTCGTTATTTGTTTGTGTTAGACGAACACGACTCTCCACAAAGTACGATGTGGGACTTTCATCATCCAACACCTCCCCTTGAACAAAGTACGCCTCCCCTTAATCGAGGCTCGACATTTCTGAGGATTTACCAATCTATTGGCACGACTAAGTTTAGGGCATGGCTCTGATACCATGTTAGACGAACACGACTCTCCACAATGGTATGATATTGTCCACTTTGAGCATAAGCTCTCATGGCTTTGCTTTGGGCTTCACCAAAAGGCCTCACACCAATGGAGAGTGTATTCCTTGATTATAAACCCATGATCATTCCCTAAATCAGTCGATGTGGGACTTTCATCATCCAACGGTTTGAAGGTAACAAATGAATGTAGAACGATTTATATATTTTAAGGTAAAGAGATTTATATAATTTTAAAAATAAAGATTTAGATATCTAAATGTTTTAGAAATAAATCTAGAAGATGATAGAGTGTGAGATCTCACATTAAGGATGTGAAAACTTCTCTCTAATAAACGCGTTTTAAAACTGTGAGCCTGACGACGATATGTAGCTGACCAAAGCAGACAATATCTACTAGAGTCAATAAACGTGTGATTTATATTCTTTAATCTCTAGTCTAAAAGACTTTCTCCCACCAAATTTTTTATCCAAGAAAAGTAAGTATTTTAAAGACTGTCTTATCATAACCATCTCGGTTGGTCTTAATAAAAAATAAATCACTTTATTAATATTAACTATAATGACTTTACTTCTTAAAATCTTAAGACAACCTAAGCTCATTATCATATGTTCTCTGATGTTGTTTAAAGCGAAAAATGAAAACGTGCACATACATTTTCTTAAAAAATATACTTTTTTTTTTTAAGAAAATCAAAGAATACATTTTGTCCCATTAAAATGAAATAAAACTTCAACGACACATTAAGTTTGCATTTAGAAAAATCTCGAGTAAATTACTAGAGACTATAGAAGATAAAATAAAAAATATACCGGTGGTCTCCCAGACCTCAAGTATATCTCTCGTCACATCTTCGGTATGCCCTTACTCTTATTAAAAATATTTGTGGAGAATACTCAGAAAGTAAGTTTTTTACCGGAGTTAGAAATGCATACAATCACAATAAATAATGAGAAATCATGAGCCGTAAAAACGTACAAAACTGATCAACTCCCATACACACAGATGAGTAGCTGTCACAAGTAAAATCACAATAAAATGGTTCAATTTTCATGCACACAAATAGGTGATGTCACTAGACCATAATTTTTATGCACACAGATAAACGATTTACTGGAAGATTCTAACATAATATCCAAAGTAATTTCCATGCACATAAATATTAAAAAGAATAATTGTCCTCACTTATTTACCACGAGTCTCTCCTTTGTTGAGGATTGTTGGGAGAGGAGTCCCACATCGGCTAATTAAGAGGTTGGTCATGGGTTTATAAATAAGGAATATATTTCCATTGGTACGAGACCTTTTGGAGAAACAAAAGCAAAACGATGAAAACTTATGCTCAAAATGGACAATATCATACAATTGTGGAGGTTCATCTAGTTTGCTCTTATCAAGAGGCTCATACACAAAGTCATACAGAGCACGACCGCAAACCCTATTTGTGGAATATATGCACCTTGTATTGATCGCCAATATTAAACCCTAAATCTCGTACCCTTGAAAATCTCGTACCCTTGAAGACAAACTCCTCGTGTATCAGTCTAATCTGCCTTAATGCTAGCTTGAATCTGTTGTTTGAAGTCCAAATCCACCAAAGAATACTAGTATGAATTGGCTCACCTAATTGTGTGGATTCATCTAAACTTGACTCTAATAATTTTGAATCAGCTAAACGCTAGTCATATTGACATTAAATGCTTTCAATAATATAAAAAATAAAGCTCGTCCAAAATGGTAGGAAAAAGGTTTGAAACAATAGAACAAGGTCAAAATAGGTACTCAAGCCATATAGGTTGAGAGGATTCATTGAGCCGATGCAGGTGTCACATTAAAAGTATGTAAGCAACGGCATATAGAATCCATACCGGTTTCAATAATTAATGTGTCACGTTAAAAGTATGCAAGGAACTACATTTTTTAAGAACGGTAGTAATTTTCCAGTAATGGAGTGAGAAAGTCATTTGTTTTACTGCAAGAAATAATAGATACGATAGCTTACCAAAAATGCTATCGTAGACTTCTTATAATTTTTATGTACATCGGACAATTCATGTTATTTAAAGTCCGAAACTTTTTATAGCGTTTTTTTAGAGCTATATAGATGTTATAATAGAATATGAAGCTATATCTTATATAAATAGTTATTAAAAATATTTTATAGTATTTTTTTTTTGATTAAAACTATAATATGTTTAATATAACTTAAATATTGTGCTATTTTTAACGCGGTAATATAGTTTTAATCATTTGTTTTTGGTTGTATAAATGTATTTTAATTTTTAAATAGTTTAAATTAATTATATTTTAATAAAATTTAATTTAAGTAAAATTATGTAACAACTCAAGCTCACAAACATTCGCTTTGGTCCGTTACATATTGCCGTTAGTCTCACGATTTTAAAACGGGTGAGAGAGAGGTTTCCACACTCTTATAAGTAATGTTTCGTTTTCGAGGTTTCCACACCCTTATAAGGAATGACTCGTTCCCATCTACCATCAATGTGAGATCTCACAATCCACCTTCCTTCAGGGACTTAGCATCCTCGCTGGCACACCACCTAGTGTCTAGCTCTAATACCATTTGTACTTATAGTCGTCAGTCTCACGGTTTCTAAAATGTGTCTGGAGAGATTTCTACACTCCTATAAACAATACTTCGTTTCCGTCTCGAATCGAGATAGAATCTCACAAATTCCTTTATAAAGAGCTATCATCTCTTTCATTTTTGTTCATTAATCCATCTCAAACCCTCACCACCAACGATGTCTTTTTCTCCATCCACCTTCCTCTTCATCTTCTTCCTATTCTTCACCATTTCATTTGCAGAACTCTGCCATCCAAATGACAAGAAAGCCCTTCTCAACATCAAAAAAGCCTTCAACAATCCCTACATTCTCACCTCATGGAAGCCTGAAGAAGATTGTTGTACCTGGTACTGCGTCGAATGTGATCGGAATTCCCACCGGATCGTCTCCCTCACCATCTTCGCCGACACGAGACTCTCGGGCCAAATCCCACCGTTCGTCGGCGACCTCCCATACCTCGAAAACCTCATGTTCCACAAGCTTCCAAATCTCACTGGCCCCATCCAACCCGCCATTGCCAAACTCCATAACCTAAAATACCTTGACCTAAGTTGGAACAGTCTCAATGGTTCAATCCCAAACTTCCTCAGCTCCCTCACCAATCTCGAACTTCTCGACCTCTCTTTCAACCGACTCACCGGCTCCATCCCGAGCTCCCTCGCCAACCTCCAGCGCCTCGGCACACTCCATTTAGACCGAAACAAATTAACCGGACCGATCCCCGATTCATTCGGAAACTTCAAGGGAAAAATCCCTTATCTTTATCTTTCACACAACCAACTCTCTGGGAAAATTCCAACTTCCTTGGAGAGAGTGGATTTCAATGTGATTGATTTATCGAGGAACAGGCTCGAGGGCGATGGATCGGTGATATTCGGAGGGAAGAAGACGACGGAGATTGTCGACTTGTCGAGGAACTTGTTGGAGTTCGACATGTCGAAGGTCGTGCTTCCTCGGAGCTTGACTTGGTTGGATCTTAACCATAATAAGATCTTCGGGGAAATTCCTGTGATGGCTGTGAACTTGCAGTTGCAGCTGCTGAATGTTAGTTACAACAAGCTTTGTGGTCGGATTCCGGTCGGAGGGAAGTTGCAGAGCTTCGATGTCTACTCCTATTCTAATAACAAGTGCTTGTGTGGAAAGCCACTTGGTAAATGCAAATGATGATGTTCGAAATCACTCCAAAACATTATCTTACGAGTTTGTTTAAGTTGGAGTTTCTAAAATTTGGATTTGAAAAACGTTTTTTTTATCTCAACTAGTTATGTTCGTGTTCGTGTTCGTATGCTGTTTTGTAAGGATAATGAAAAAAATGTGTTGGTGTAACTCATGTGATCTTGAATCCCGAGATATGTAGCTTAGGTCTAAATTACGAATTCTGTGCTAATTGATAGAAACAACGAATCTCCACCGTAGCATGATATTATCCACTTTAAATATAAGCTCTATGTCTTTACTTTTAGTTTCTCTAAAAGAGCTCGTATCCATAAAAACAGTGTATTGATTTCATTTTTTAATTACCAAAAATTAAAGGATTAATTTCTTGAAAATTAAATAATAATAACAAAAAAAAGCCTAAGGACAAAATATTTTAAAATTTTGCTGACATGAGGTGGCAGCTTTAATTGATTTTTCTTGTTTAACATTCGTACAATATTCCTTCTATGATTCACGTGAAGAAATAAAGTTACACATCCTTCCATTCAAATTTGATTTTCAAAACAAAATTATTGCAAAAATTTCACATGTTTTAAAAGGTTAACTTTCAAAATATTCTATTTTGTTACTATCAAATTTTAAATTTGTTTCAAAATAACCCGTTCCATCAACTGTTTCGTTCAAATAAAAACAACGAAGTGAAGTGGCTATGATTTGATTGAAAATTCAATTATACTTATGAACTTTCGGATATATTTTTACTTATTAGTTTAGATTTAGTTGGGTAGCGTTTTAGTTTTTCGTTTTTGAAATTTAAACTTGTTTCTTTGTGTTTTCTTATCGTAATTTTCACTTTTCTTACCGATACATTTGAATTCTTAATAAGTTTGAAAACTAGAAACTAGTTTTTAAAAGTTATTATATAACGACCCTAAATTTTCACGTACTTAGAGTCGTTACTGTCAACATCATCTATACTCATATGTGAAATTAAACCGTTAAAACTTTATCTTAAAACACTGTCATAGACTTATGTGTTCAAAAACATCTTTAAAACGACACAACGGAATACTAAATTAAATAAATAAACATAAAAATTAAAAACACTCTATTCTATTCTAAGTCTAAGAAAATAAATGTGACTACCCTATGCATGTTTCATGGTCTCGGATTGCATTGCCGTTGCTAGCCGGACAAGGAAGTCTTACTTTTACCTAAAATAGAAGTAGCTTACGGCTTGAGTACTTTAATAAATATGACCTCACTATTGAGGTCAGAGAATGCAAACACATGCAACTCATGATCTAGGGACCTATTGTTGACTTTTTGGCCCTTAATCTCATTTTAATTAATTTCAATTGATTGAAGTTTTACTATTTTTAATTATTAACAATTTTCAGTATTTTGAACTGTCACCGTATAAGATTTAGAATAACGATTTCAACGACTTTTCAATCATTCTAATCAAAGCTAAAATGATGATGTAGCAGCCAAATCAAAATGATGAACAAATCAAAGTATGATATTGATAATTTTGGAAGACTAACAAATAGTGGAGTTTTTTTTCTTTCTTATTACTATATTTCTGAATAAACTAATTTATGCATAATATAAATTTGAATTTAACCGATACTCCCATCAATTTTTATTATTACTATATTATATTATTATATTATTATATTTTGAAATTTTGGTAGTTATTCACAAAATTTTTATTATTTTTATATTATATTATTATTATGATATTAAAAATACAATAAAAATGAATTTTGAAAATTTTCTTATTTATTTACTTTTAATCTCCACCCTCCCTTACTCCTAACACAATCCAATGGTTAATATCAATTCCTACTTTTTGCCATTTTTCTTCTCTATAGAAACTCAACTTCCTAACATTTGAAATACACACAACTTCTATAATTCTTCAATCTTAAATTGTTCAAAGCCTCGTTGTTTGTTGCTCTCTCCAAGCTTTTTATTTCTCTTCATCTTAGGGATTTTTATTGTATTGTGAAGAAATAGTGGTGAGTGCTCCAAATTATAAATCTACTCTTTTAGAGAGTTGTGGTGTGTTCATACAAAATTCAAATACTTGTATCGGTTTGATCCTGCGCCGTGGAAAGGATTGAGTTTGCTATTGAACTCGTAAAAAGAGCGGTGTAGCGGTTTGGCTCTGATCCGTGGAAAGAGTTGAGATAGTTCGTTATTCAAATTCCCAAGAGGCGCTTGGGGAGTGGAGTAGATCGAGTTTGACCGAACCACTATAAAACTACGGTGTCATATTTTCTAACTCTTTCCTATTTCATTTTAAAATTATTATTGTGATTTATTGCATGTTCTAGTTGATTATTGTTTTGACTTGAACTATCTTGTTGTATTACTTATCATTTTCTACTTACATTTAAAAAGTTTCATATTTAGAAAAATTAATCACGTTTAAATATTTTTATCGTTAAAACCCTATTCACTCCCGTAGGGTTGCCATACCGATCCAACACCTATCATTAAAAACCATCATAGGGTGGTCTCCAGTTCAGAAAAATTGGATGTGTAGTATTTTCCTACACACGATCCACACGTGCGAGCGTGGATCCCCAGGCGATTCGCACCCCCTGGACCCATCATAGTCAAGCTAGTTGTCCGTTGCGACGTCTGAAGGTCAGCAGACCCCAGAGTGTCATGCGATGCATGACCATCATCATCATCATAGTGTATGCGTCCATACTCATCATCATAAATGGGAAAATATCCCGATGTATATGAACACACAAAATGCATGAGTTCCCTATAGTTTTCATCTTTAAATCATCTTTATAATGCAACCCTATTCACCATTCACACATTACTCTAAGTAACATGCACACATTGGTCTTTATACATTTATCATCATTAACATTAACTAGGGTTGTGTCTTTGAACACTCCGTCATAATGCATCGTGACATGTAATACATGCACATCATCTTAATATGTTACATCATCATATTAAGTTATTTCATCATCATACATCTCGCATTATCTTGTAATTGTGCATCATCATCGTCATGTACATCATCACATATCATATAACATCATCACATCATTATCTAACATAGTCAAGTCATCATATATACATCATATAACATCATCACATCATTATCTAACATAATCAAGTCATCATATCACATCATCAAGTCATCATATAACATAAAGCATAAATGACACGTGCAAGAGCCACTAGGCACGTGTCGTCATACATAAAACAAGCCTTCTGACCGAGTCGATAATAATGTCACTTACTTGGTTGGCTTAGGACGAATCTACCATGACTTCTTGATTCTAGCTTAACATTGCTCCCTGAAATTCAATTATGCAACAATCATAAGTTAGAATTCTACGATGGGGAATCAACTCACCTCGTTTTGCATAAAATATTTTAAACTTACTCCTAATAATTTAAACTAGCTAACTTGTAGTCATACTAACCTTCCGTTATAGATTAGCTTGACCAGAGAGTCCAGGGGGTGTGCGAGCGCCCTGAGGATTCACACTTGCACGTGTGAGTCGTGTGTAAGGAAGTACTACAAATCCAATTTGTCCGAGACTGGAGGCCACCCCTATTAATATTAGAGATAGGTCCCTAAATCATTATTGCAAAACGCATTTGCATGGCCCATTATAGTGGGACCATTTATTGAGTATTCTTCGAAATACTCTGGTTGTGTGTGTGAGAGTCCCACATTGGTTGGGGAGGAGAACGAAATACCCTTTATAAGGGTGTGGAAACCTTTCCCTAGCAGACGCGTTTTAAAGCCTTGAGGGAAAGCCCGAAAGGGAAAGCCCAAAGAGGACAATATCTGCTAGCAGTGGGTCTGGGCCGTTACAAATGGTATTAGAGCCAGACACCGGACAATGTGCCAGCGAGGAGGCTGTTTCCCGAAGGGGTGTAGACACGAGGCGGTGTGCCAGTAAGAATGCTAGGCCCCGAGAAGGAGTGGATTGTGAGAGTCCCACATTGGTTGGAGAGGAGACGAAATGTTATTTACAAGTGAGAAATCTTTTCCTCTTATTTGATCAAATGTCAAATTTTAAAGACTAAAATTGTATTTTTTTAAAAACCTTTAAAATTTGGAGATTAGTAATACTCCCGATTTAAATATAATTTAATAGATAATATATTATATTTTTGTTAGAGTTAAAATTAGCGGTGTATATTGGTTCAATTGGATTGAGTTGAATTTTCTTTTTTGGATCAATATGTTAATTGTGTTGGTGACTCGAGCAATTCAAATAAAGTTCACAACCCAACTAAATTCAATCCTCTAGTTTCGAGTGAGCTGGATTGAATTGTCGGGTTATTTTTTTTATTATTTTAAAAAACATATTTATCTATAATTCATGCTATATTAATGGTTCAAATATAAAATATTTATAATTACGAAGCATAGTCTGATTTCATAAAAGAAAATATCTATTTTTTCAATTTTCAAAAAATTTAAAAAAAAAACTACAAAATTTATAGTTTTTGTTAGACACTTCTTGATGGAATTATTGAATCCTACGAAGAAAAAGTGAAAAGAAAAAAAAAAAGAATAGAAATTAAAAAAAGAAAAAAGAAAAAAGAATATTCAATAAAGTCTCGATTTTCCAAAGCTTCTAGAAGAGACCACGTGGAGGGGAAGGTGAGGATGAGTGTTGGCATCCAAAGCTTCCAATAATTTACCCTTTGGAAGTTAGATCTTCAGTGGGTCCCACTTGTTGACGATTAGGACACGTGTAGAACACCCTTTATGGAGACCTGCGCTGACGGCGCCTTCTCCTCCGTTAAAGTTGATAACTTAGGACCACGTGGAGTTGGTGGGTCCCAATTACTCATGTTTCTTTTTTGTTAAAATTACATTTTTGTCCACCAAAATCATTCGTGACATTGTTTTAAATTTTATTATTCTCAAAATTGTTAAAATAAATGGCTAAGTATTTTCGTCCCTTCAATTTGTAATCAATTTGTAAAAGAGTCGTGACTATTTCAACCACCACAAATTAATTTATGCTAAGGTTCCCACATGTATAGAATCTCGAAACTACGATTTGGAGAAATTATACCTCACTCGACATCATGGGTCGTTCCTTAACACAACTCAACGCTATTTATGACATCTTGTTGCTACAAAGTTTCTTTTCTTTTTTTTTAAAAAAATTATGCAACTAGGGTACAACATCTCGATGCTGCTCTGATTACTTATAAATAATCCTTAATTGCTCGATGTTTGAGGACACGTTTTCGATAGTTTAATCCTAAGACCATTTTATGTGCATTTAAGAGAGTTTTGAGAAGACTTTTGAAGGGCCCATGAAGATATTTTGAGGCTCGGGAACATGGAGATCACAATGGGAGCATGGATCGACACACAACGTGTAATAACCTAAGCCCACCGTTAGCACATATTGTCCTCTTTACGCTTTCCCTAAAAAAATTTTAAACGTGTCTACTATAGAGAGATTTTCACATTCTTATATAAAAAATGCTTCGTTCCTCTCTCTCCAATTGATGTGTAATTTCACACAACGACGATTCTTTCTTATTTCTTTTTAATTCAACCGTTTTATTTTATAGATTTCACATTATTTTATAGATCTCATAAGTTTCAATTTATTATGTTATTAAAATCTAGACAAGAACGATTAAGAAGCTAATTGAGTCCTAATTACTGAGGTGAAAGCTATCGGGATTGTCGTGACCTTAATTTAACAATGATTTTTCAGACACTAGATGTGTCATTAAAACGAAAAAGAAAAGAGATAAGAACAAGGACATTTTAGAAAAAAAAACATTTATAGCATGTATGTAATAACGGTCGCATCATGTTTTGAAAGTCCGGTTGTTTACATCTTCTCGCAGTGTTTTTAAGAATTGAACTTTTGAAAAAAATAAAACGATGAGGAACTCTGATGCAACAATCCATGTTTAGGATTCAGAATCCGAATTCGGTACTTGATGACCTTAATATTACCCTGCGACATGCTTAACTATAGAGTTTCTATAATTGAGCCACCGAAAAGAAAGGTGCACCTTTCAGGTGTGATCTCAGTTTATGATCAAAAAGGTAATCCAAATCTTACTTCTAGGGGATTGTTTATCAAAGGACCTCCACAATAATATGATATTTTTCACATTAAACATAAGCTCTCATGACTTTAATTTTGGTTTTCTCGAAAGGCTTCATACCTGAACATAGTATGTCTTACTTATAAACCCACTATATTCCCCTTAATTAATCAATGTGGGTCTCCTCCAACATGTGAGTCAATAAGCTTTACTTGTACATGATTTAATCTTTACACGATTTATTAATCTCGAGTATTTCTAGGAGAAGTTATTCGTCATTAAGCATTTCTAACAAAAAATTATTAACGGTGGAACATTTTTAAGAGAAAAATTATTAGTGCTTTTATCCCTTTAACCTCTCCTCATATTATCGTGTTATTTATTTTGTTTTTTCTACTTTAATTATTTGTTGTCCTTCCATCGATGGTCAAAACCAACAATCTTATCAAAAGCTTTCTCAAAACCAGCTTAAACATTACGCCCATGCATGATAGCTTTCAATTAATACTCGAGACCTATCGTGATGATAAACGAATCATCTTGTCGTGACCTTCTCTTGAATTCTCGTAACTTTTATCGCTCCATGCCCGCAAGAGTAAAAAATTCATCTCTATCTCGACTGTACTATCAGAGGCTCTAGAAAGTCGGAATAGAAGAGCACTCATGTGGAAGTGGGCTTACTCCATACTTAGCTACCTAATGTTTACCATGGACACGATCACTTTTAAGATTAAATGTATAAGGCTAAAATAGTATTTTTACCCTTTTTTTTTCCTTATCTCTTTCCTCGAACTTTCAATAATAGACCTAAAACAAAAAAGGTTAAATGGGGAGCAAGATTAAGACGTCTCCTTCACTATTAATCCCTCTCTCTTTCACATATATACACAATTTCAATCTCTGTTTCTCTCCCAAGAAAATTTTCTCACCTCCCAAACACTCCTCTCTCTCTCTACACTGTGAGTTCTCTCTTTTAAGTGTATTTGGTAAATGGGTATCAGTTGGGTTTACAAATTTCACTTTCTTTTTCATAATCTCTCAATTTTCTTGGCTTCCAAACACTGATCTTATCATTTATTGCTTTGATTTGTTTCCTTGCTTGCTTTTGATTCTTCTTTTGTTTGTAGTTTTAGAAAAAGAAAAAAAAAAATATTATATGTATGTATGTATGTGTGCATGCATGGATTAATATGGATGTATGTCCATGGATTGGATTTATGCTTTAAAAAATAGGTTAATTTTCTCAATTTTATCTATATATATATATATATATATAATTCAATGTTTTTGCTATAAATAATATTATCATTTGAGAAAAATAAATTAAATTAATTAAAAATCAATCGAAATACAATGCTTGTCTAGAAACAAAAAGACAATAAATCTTTTAATATTTTCGTTTTTTTTCGGGATTTTGATTCTTGTACTTTCAAAATAATTATTTTAATTTTTTTTTAATTCTTGTTAATTTTGGTTCGGGCACTCTTAAATAGTTTAAAATGGTCACGTTTGAAAATTTTGAAGATTAAAATAAGCTAAAAGTAAAAAGTATGATACCGAGTAGTATTTAAACTGTTTTTTTTTCGATTTTTTAAACTTTTGACGTTTTTTTTTATTGGTTCTTCAGAGAAGACTGTAAATGATGAGCTCTGAAATAGATTATACAACCCGTCGTGATTGTTACAATTCTCAACCTTCGTGGTGGCTAGGTGCTCCCACGACTATCGACATCTCAAAGGAAGACAAAGTACATTGGACTTGGCCCAAGGGCTTCGTTCAGAATGGGCCACGGCCCAATACAAGCACCAAGGAAGTGCAACAAACTCTGCCTCCACCTCCATGTAAGGTTTAAATACATGTTTTACTTGATGATTTCATTAAGTTTGTACTGTTTTTTCTAAGTTTTGTTCATGATATTTTACAAAATTCAATCTTGTTTTCTATCTATTAAAAGAAAATTTTAGTTTATAGTTAATACAGTTGAAATTGAGTAATGGAATGGGAGATGGGAGACCTTATGTGTCACCTAATGTTATAAATAGAGATGTTGGTTTAACCGGTAAGGCTAGGGCTCTGTGGGGACTTGACCCGAACGGGAGTGGAGAATCTTTGTTTGAATTGGAAATGAAAGAGGGAGTAAGAAGAGATTTTTTTTCCACCATTAGCTAAACAGGGTCAGGGATGGGAATTACATTCTATGTCCCTGACCTCGACCCCAACCCTGCCTCAATCCCTACCCGATCCTGCATCCCCTCACTTTTATTATATATATGAGTCATTTATCATGGCGATAGGGGTCAAGTGGGAGTACAGTAATGTATGCAGGCATTCCTTAAGTCAATAAATAAATAAATAATTTTTAAGTATTAAATATTATATTATATTTTTTCTTATAAAATATTTTCGAATATAAAAATTATATTAGAAAATAAAAATAATTTGTTAAAAAAAAAAACTTGAAATGGGTATTTTTTTAAACTATATATGCAAATGGGATAAATTTCCAGCAAAAACCTGATCCTCGAGAAATCTTCGCTAGAACCCTGCAAAAACAAATAGAGAAATTTATAGAAATAGAGAATGGAATAAGAAGCAAGGACAAAAATGAGCTTTCCCATCTCGGTAACATCTCTATGTTATGAGAATGATAAGTTTTGATATGAGCAGGTAGAGAATCAATAGTAGCACGTCAGAGTAAAGATGCATCCGTTGTTCTTCCATCGAAGAATAATGAATACTATCACGCCTGTACTTCTGAGGTTGTTACTTTTTCAGTGATCCTCTCTCTCCCTCTCTATCACTCAAAGTAAAAAACTAATCGTTTCCATTGATAACAGATAGCAGCTACATCCTACCAATACCAGGACGTTTACTATGGACAACTGATGCCTCCATTTGGATTCCAAACAATGGTACGAGTATCTGACAATGTTCTCGTTTTATCTTCGTTCCTATATTGAGAAAATTTATTTTTTACATGTATATAAACGGTGAGTCGATAAGCTTAACTTGTACATGATTTTCGGTCTTTGCTTGAATTATTAATTATAGAGTATTTATAATATATATTATTAATCGTGAAACATTTCTAAGAGAATTTTTTAATTGTAAAGTTTTTTGTTATGAGAAATTATTAACCGTCAGCCTTATTAGAAGTTATTAGTTATTGAGCATTTGTAGGAAAAGTTATTAGTCGTGAAACATTTCTATGAAAAATTATTAATAACATATTTAAGCGAAGAATTGTTAATGTTTTCCTCCTTTAGATAGCCATAGGAGGTACGTTTTATTCATACTTTAGTACACTCTCCTCTCAAGTTATCATATTTTTCATTTCGTTTATTTCTGTTTCGGCGATTCATTTTGGTATGCTTCGATCGAAGGTCAAAACCAACATAAACCACTTATTTTTATGATCCCATGATCCATTTTGTAGCTGAATTTGATATTTTGATGCTATGAAAGCCTAAAGGTTGATTGTTACTCAGCATAATTCAGAATATAGCCGAATGACTTTGCCTCTAGCGATGGCAGAAGAACCTGTTTACGTGAACGCCAAGCAGTACCATGGAATACTACGTCGACGACAATCCCGAGCCAAGGCCGAGGTCTTAAACAAGATATCTAGATCACAAAAAAAGGTAATCAAACAACCAACTCAAACCTTCCCAATTATATATATAAATCTCGAACTTATCTTTTGTTGTGTAACTAATATGTGCGAGTAACGCAGCCCTATCTTCACGAGTCGAGACACCTACACGCCATGCGAAGGGAAAGGGGCTGCAGAGGCCGTTTCGTGAGCAAGAAGAAGACGGCAGAACCTACAGCTTCCATGGCTGATGATGGCAAAGGCAGCAACATGTCCAGCAATTGCTATCAAGGTTCCGAACTACATCTATCTGCATATATATGATCGGCTAAGAGGTAAGGGTTCGAAAACAGCTTCTCCCATTTCTTTCGGTACTTGGAAGATGAACTCGGAGTAAATATACAATTAGCACTACTTATATATTGTCTACCTTAATAATTAGCATATACTTTTTTCTTTAAAGTCGGAAGTTCAAATGTGTAAATGTCGATAGAAATGTGGAGGTTTCAAAAGTTTATGAATATATCAAATATTAGAAAAATTATAGAAATCAAAAACTTATAATGATTGAATTATCATTAAAAGGTGAGATGAGAAGATGAGGAACCGAGTAGTTTGAAATTTTCCAACTGGTTTCAACAGGGGTGTACGTGGGCTGGATTGGATTGAAATTTTTTCTTTCACTCGTCCAAAATTTTGAGTTAGTTGGAAAGGTGACTCGAATGACCCGACTAAGATTCACAACACAACTCAATTCTCTATTTTCGAATTGGGTTGATCGTTAGGTTGTTTATTCTTTTTTAATTATTTTAATAACTAAACTTTTATAAAACTCAAAATCAAACATTAACTAGTCAAAATGTCAATATTCTTAATTTGCATAAAAATATTGGAAGTATGGTAGGATTGAGGTGTGAACCCTATTTTTTAATTTATCTGTTAACCTAACCAAAAAAGTTTTAATTCACGAACCAAATCTAAATTTTAGTTTTTCGAAAATTCAAAATAACCCGAAACCATTTCAAAACACATAGGCTTTGGGTCGTGTGTCAAGGTGCTTCGCTACATATCTTTAGACTACTAGGTGCATAGTATGAATTGCTTGTTTGCCCTCATCGAAATTAAAACATTTTTTTAAAAAAAAGTTTAAAATTATAAAATATTAAGTGATCCGTCCGAAAATGCAAACAAATAACATGCTCTTTCCTTCATGACTTACCTCTAGTGGCCATATCGTCAGATCATGACCATATTGTCACTAAAAATAAAGTGGGGCATATCGTAAGTTTGCAAATCAAAGTTATGACCATATATATAGTCACGAAAATATCAGCGGGTTATAGTGTCACTCTCCCTCATTGCTATACCACCAAGATTTGTAAAAATTATTTTTGGTAGACACATATGCATGAGGTCCTATCAAATAAAGACGTACAATAAAACTCGGACATACACATGCACGAGGTCCTATCAAATAAGAATGTAAAATGAAATTCATGATAGAATCATTATAACTATTTCATTTTGGAATATTATTGTTTCTCTTATTGCTAGCATGTTTTCGATCCTCTAGCATGATGACTGACATCAAAGAATCATGACAAATTTACCTACATATATCATGAACATCACAATTCTACTATAAATCTCAGGATCATAATACATACCATGTTCAATACAATTCGTATAGTTAAAAATTCTTACATTACTACATATGATAACAAGTCTTTCGACCTAGCTTATAGTTTCTAATAGTAGGTTCACTTACCTCACAATGTATTTCGATTTAAATCATGGTCTAAAGTAAAATTAATTTTTTTAATATTATAATATACTTATTTTACCTTAACCTAATTATTTGACACTATATGTGAGAATGTAGCTCAGATGGCCAATCGTAAGAAAATTGCATGAACTATTTGTTGTTGAAGGTCAATGTAAGTTCCCTTACTTTGAGCTCTCGAAAATCTCTTTGCCTTAATGTATCTTTCTTAGTTTTCTTTTTCCTTCTGCTCCTGAATTCAGGTTCTTTTTCTCGTTCTCTCTGGTTTTTACACCAACATCACCTTCTGTTTTTTTCTTTTCATTTTTCTCCTTTGGTAGCGGCCTTCCTTTGAAAAAATCCTTCCCCTTTCATACGGTTTTTTTCTTCCAATTTTATTGAGAAGAGATAATTCATTCACCTAGGAAGCTTCTAAGGTAGTCAATGATCCACAGGGCTTGTTGATTTGGATTAAAATTTTCACGCCATCCCTGAAAAATTTACTTCCTGAATTGCTACAACATCAGGGTCAGCAATTTGTATAGACATGTCATCGTTAGCAAAGCTGTTTCCAGATTTGCTACAACATTATGGTTTAGCATAAATGTTCAGCACTTTTACAAAATAACTCAATTAAATGTACAATTAAGTTCGATTTATGTAAATTGATCCTCTTTTCATGTTAAACTACAATAGACTATTTCATGCCTACTAATTAGAATAAATTGAGCAATTAATGAGTAAAGAGTGAGTATGAATGCAAAATTAAATATAAAAAAGCCCGAAATAACTCTACTTTTGGAGAGTTATCACACCTCAAACTAGATTGCTCATCTTTGAGTAATCATTCTCTCCACTCTCCATTGTTCCTTTTCTCATTGTCAATTTTTTTCGATGTATATTTCTGACCATTGCTTTGGAGACGTGGGCTCATAAGTTATTTCCTAAACTTTTTCCTATCATACTATCTTTTTCTCTTCAGAATTCTTCAAGTCATCCCCCTATTCTTTGGTTGTCTCCACTTGTGGTGCAAATCACCTAAGTCTTTAAGGGATGACTATATAGGTTAACACTCATTCTATCTTAGCTCGACTTTCTTCCTTACATCCTGAAGTTTTTAGTATGACCATATTTGTGATGCAACTTACCTGAAAAATAAGGATAGTTTTTTTTTTTCATCCTCGTTACGTTTGGTTCAGACACCTCCATTAATGATGCAGATTGTCTGACAATGAGCAATTGGGGCAATTTGGCTTTCTCTTATATAATTGAAAGTCAAGCTTTAGGTTTAAGAGGAGTCGTCTCGAGTTTGAATATTTAATTTTTTTTTTCAATCTGTATGGGGTGATAGAATTGTTTTAATACCCTCAAACTTAAACTAGTCATTGCCCTCAATGAGCATTAGTGTGGGTATAGAATCATTCTTGGAAGTAGCCTAAGGTGTGAAAGCTCTTGGTTATTTATTTTGTTGGGAAAATGGTCTAAGGTTGGTTATTTTTATTTGGTTATTGTCATTGAATTCTATTTATTGATCATTCGTTCTCAACATTATAGCTCTCTTGTGCACATCTACCAATGTTCTTCCGGCTTCTAAAAATGGTCTCCCCAAGATAATTGGTACATCATGGTTCGTTCATAATCCAAGACGATAAAATCGGCTGGACATTTGAACTTGTCCACTAGAATTAAGATATCTTCGATCTTACCTTCAAGATGAGTGAAAGATTGGTCTGCTAGTTGAAGGGTGATTGTAGTTGATCTAGCTTCACCAATACCTAACTTTTTGTAAATAGATAGAGGCATTAGATTAATGCTTGATCCCAAATCACATAATGCTCGGTCTAGCTCCTTCCCTTCAATTGATACAGGAATTGTGAATGAGCTAGGGTCTTTCTCCCTTAAAGAGATCTTGTTTTTTATTATTGCACTATACTCTTCATTCCACGCTACCACCTTGAATTCATCAAATTTTATTCGGTTGGTGAGAGTATCCTTCAAGAATTTGACATAATTGTGCATTTGTTTTAACGCTTCCACTAGTGGTAAGTTTATATGAATTTCCTTGAAGATATCCACAAACTTCTCGAAGTAGGCTTCCTCATTCTTCCTTTTTATTCTCAGTTGGAAATGAGATGTTGGGGTATACATTCTGCTCACTTCTCGACTACTGTCTGCTACTTATGTTTTTGGAGATTGTTCTGCTTTGACACAATAGCTCCATTGGTAGAAGCATCCACCACTTAAGCTACGTCTTTGACAAGATAGCTCCATTGGTAGAAGCATCCACCACTTGTTTAGTGGCAGTATTCAGTTCATTATAGAAAGTTTCCATTTGAATACAATGGGTAGTCCATGGTGAGGACACTTTCTAAGCATCTTCTTGAACCTATCCCAAGCTTCATTTAACGTTTCATCATCAAATTGCTGAAAAGCAACAACTTCATTTATCAATCGTGCATTTCTTGTGGGTGGAAAATACTTGATAAAAATTTCTCTCCTAGAAAATTCCAAGAATCAAGTTCTCTCGGTGTTAAGGTATTCAATCATTGCTGCATTTTCAAACTCCTGACTCGGTGAGGCTCTAAGGTGTCTTGTTGTATATTATGTTCTATCATTCTAACCTTTGCTCCCTAAACCTTTGCCCGGAGGTTCTCACTATTTTAGGGTCCAAAATAAATTTCAAACCGAATTAATACGGTAGAAAAATCAGCACCTAGATCATTCAAATATAAGAATTATATTTAGCTAGAAATGTAGATAATTCAAATATTTTATTTGGGATCCTCACAAGTCAACATATTTAAAACCAAGAAAATATAAATTTTTGCATTAGAACGATTAATGAGTGTTGGCTAATATAGATAAGTTCTCAAACAAAGAAATACTTATCTCACCTAAAATCATTTAATATGAAAAAAAAATAAGCGAAAGATAAACGTAATCGAACCTATGGCTCTACGCCAGACGTCATCATTCTCCTTGTTTGCCTTTGTCCATACTTGAAAATAAAACATTTTTAAAAGAATTGAATATTATTAAATATGAAATGACCCTATTGGGTCAGAAAATGTAAACAAATACAAGCACGTTATATATTAGGACCTTTCCTTCATAACTTTCCTCTATTGGCCATATCGTCAGATCGTGACCATATTGTCACTAACAATAAAGTGGGGCATATAGCCGAGTTTGTAAATCATAGTTGTGATAATATAGTGACGAAAATATCGAGGGGCATATCGTCGCTCTCCCTAATAACCATATCACCACGATTTGTAAAATTTATTTTTCAGTAGACATACATATGCATGAGACCCTATAGAATAAGAATGTACACTACAACTTAGAATAGAAACAATTCCCTCTTGAAATATTATCGTTCCTCTTATTGCTAGCATGTTTTCATATTGTCACTAACAATAAAGTGGGGCATATCGCCGAGTTTGTAAATCATAGTTGTGATAATATAGTGACGAAAATATCGAGGGGCATATCGTCGCTCTCCCTAATAACCATATCACCACGATTTGTAAAATTTATTTTTCAGTAGACATACATATGCATGAGACCCTATAGAATAAGAATGTACACTACAACTTAGAATAGAAACAATTCCCTCTTGAAATATTATCGTTCCTCTTATTGCTAGCATGTTTTCATATTGTCACTAACAATAAAGTGGGGCATATCGCCGAGTTTGTAAATCATAGTTGTGATAATATAGTGACGAAAATATCGAGGGGCATATCGTCGCTCTCCCTAATAACCATATCACCACGATTTGTAAAATTTATTTTTCAGTAGACATACATATGCATGAGACCCTATAGAATAAGAATGTACACTACAACTTAGAATAGAAACAATTCCCTCTTGAAATATTATCGTTCCTCTTATTGCTAGCATGTTTTCATAATCTAACATTAAGACTGACATCTCAAAATCATGAAAAATTTATTGTGAATCTCAGGGTCATAACACATCAATTCATATAATTAGAAATTCTTACATTACTACATACGATAACAAGTCCTCCAACCTAGTTTATAGTTTCCAATAGTAGGTTCACATACTTCGATCACAATGTATTTCGATTTAAATCATGGTCGGAAGTAAAATTATTTTTTTTTTGGTATTATAATGTACTTATTTTATCTTTATCTAATTATAAAAAACTAAATGTGGGGATGTAGCTCGGATGGTAGAGTGCTTGCTTAGCATGTGAGAGGTACAGGGATTGATACCCTGCATCTCCAATACACACTTTATATGAATATATATGCCAAAGTATAATGGTATTCTTGTTGGGGTTCGGGTGTTACAAATTATCCTCTCCTTTGAAATTTTCGTCCCCAAAAGTTGGCATTAATCATGTCTTCTTCTCGTTTTTCAGTTGGCGCAAGTGCTCCTCATCATGATGGTTACTCCATTAGACTTTTACCAAGGAAATCTCCTTGTTGCGCAAGTGCCACAGGCCAAAATTCCTACACGTTTCTCCTTGTAAGTCGGATCTTATCGAAGGCGAAGCATTTCATGTTCTATCACATTGGTAGGGTATGGGGTGTACTAATTGTGGGGATGTAGCTCAGATGATAGAGAGCTCGTTTAGCATGCAAGAAGTATGGGGATCGATACCTTGCATCTCCAATAAAATTTGTAGGTCTGAAGACATATGTTGACGTATCACAACCATTAAAAAGTTTGTTTTTAGTTTCTTGTTGGGGTTCGGGTGTTACAAATTCTCCCCTCCTTAGAAACTTTCGTCCCCAAAAGTTGGCATTCGTCATGTCTTCTTCTCGTTTTTCAGGTTTCCTGCTCATCACGATGGTTACTCCATTAGACTTTTACCAAGGAAATCTTTGTCACAGGCCAAAGTTACTAGTGTCACGGACCAAAATTTTTACAGGTTTCTCCTTGTAACTCAGATCTTACCGAAGGCGAAACATTTCATGTTCTATCACATTCGTAGGGTATTGGGTGTACTAAATGTGGGGATGTAGCTCAGATGGTAGAGCGCTCGCTTAGCATGCGAGAGGTATGGGGATCGATACCCTACATCTCCATTACACACTTTATAGGTTTAAATATATATGTTGAAGTATCATTACCATTAAGATGTTTGTTTTTAGTTTCTTGTTCGGGTTCGAGTGTTACAAATTTTCCCTCCTTAGAAACTTTCGTCCCCAAAAGTTACATTCGTCATGTCTTCTTCTCGTTTTTTAGGTTGCCTCCTCATCACGATTGTTATTCCATTAGATTTTTACCAAGAAAATCTCTGTCACGGGCCAAAATTTTGACAGGTTTCTCCTTGTAAGTCAGATCTTACCGAGGGCGAAGCATTTCATATTCTATCACATTGGTAGGGTCTAGGTTGTACTACATGTGGGGATGTAGCTCATATGGTAGAGTGCTTGCTTAGCATGTGAGAGGTATGGGAATCGATACCCTGCATCTCCAATACACACTTTATAGGTCTGAATATATATGTCGAAGTATCATTACCATTAAGATGTTTGTTTTTAGTTTCTTGTTGGGGTTCGGGTGTTACAAATTCTCCCCTCCTTAGAAACTTTCGTCTCCAAAAGTTTGCATTCGTCATGTCTTCTTCTCGTTTTTCAGGTTGCCTCCTCATCACGATGGTTAATCTCTGTCACGGGCCAAAATTTTGACAGGTTTCTCCTTGTAAGTCAAATCTTACTAAAGGTGATGCATTTCATGTTCTATCATATTGGTAGGGTCTGGGTTGTACTAAATGTGGGGATGTAGCTCAGATGGTAGAGCGCTCGTTTAGCATGTGAGAGGTATGGGGATCGATACCCTGCATCTCCCCATACACACTTTATAGGTCTGAGGGTGTTACAAATTCTCCCTTCCTTAGAAACTTTCATCCCTAAAAATTGGCATTCGTCATGTCTTTTTCACATTAGTAGGGTCTGGGTTGTACTAAATGTGGGGATGTAGCTCAAATGGTAGAGCGCTCACTTAGCATGCGAGAGGTAGGGGGATCGATACCCTACATCTCCAATGCAAACTTTTATAGGTCTGAATATATATGTCGAAGTATCATTACCATTAAGAAGTTTGTTTTTAGTTTCTTGTCTTGTTGGGGTTCGGGTATTACAAATTCTCCCCTCCTTACAAACTTTCGTCTCCAAAAGGTTGGCATTCTTCAGGTCTCCTTCTCATTTTTCAGTTGCCACCTCATCACGATAGGCCAAAATTCCTACAGGTTTCTTCTTGTAAGTCAGATCTTACTGAAGGCGAAGCATTTCATGTTCTATCACATTGGTAGGGTATGGGGTGTATTAAATGTGGGGATGTAGCTTAGATGGTAGAGTGCTCGCTTAGCATGTGAGAGGTACGGGGATCGATACCCTGCATCTCCAATAGCCTTTATTATAGCTTTGAATACATAAGCCGACGCATCACAACCATTAAGTAGTGTAGTTTGTTTCAATTTCTTGTTGGGGCTCCGATGCATTTCATGTTCTATCACATTGGTAGGGTATGGGGTGTACTAAATGTGGGGATGTAGCTCAGATGGTAGAGCGCTCGCTTAGCATGCGAGAGGCACGGGGATCGATACCCTGCGTCTCCAATACACTTTTTATTATAGCTTTGAATACATAAGCCGACGCATCACAACCATTAAGTAGTGTAGTTTGTTTTAATTTCTTGTTGGGGCTCCGAAGCATTTCATGTTCTATCACATTGGTAGGGTATGGGGTGTACTAAATGTGGGGATGTAGCTTAGATGGTAGAGTGCTCGCTTAGCATGCGAGAGGTATGGGGATTGATACCCTGCATCTCCAATACACTTTATTATAGCTTTGAAAACATAGGTTGATGCATCACAACCATTAAGTAGTGTAGTTTGTTTTAATTTCTTGTTGGGGCTCCGAAGCATTTCATGTTCTATCACATTGGTAGGGTATGGGGTGTACTAAATGTGGGGATGTAGCTCAGATGGTAGAGTGCTCGCTTAGCATGTGAGAGGTACGGGGATCGATACCCTGCTGCATCTCCAATACACTTTATTATATCTTTGAATACATAAGTCGATGCATCACAACCATTAAGTAGTGTAGTTTGTTTTAATTTCTTGTTGGGGCTCCGAAGCATTTCATGTTCTATCACATTGGTAGGGTATGGGGTGTACTAAATGTGGGGATGTAGCTCAGATGGTAGAGTGCTCGCTTAGCATGTGAGAGGTACGGGGATCGATACCCTGCTGCATCTCCAATACACTTTATTATATCTTTGAATACATAAGTCGATGCATCACAACCATTAAGTAGTGTAGTTTGTTTTAATTTCTTGTTGGGGCTCCGAAGCATTTCATGTTCTATCACATTGATAGGGTATGGGGTGTACTAAATGTGGGGATGTAGCTCAGATGGTAGAGTGCTCGCTTAGCATGCGAGAGGTACGGGGATCGATACCCTGCATCTCCAATACACTTTATTATTGCTTTGAATACATAATTTGATGCATCACAACCATTAAGTAGTGTAGTTTGTTTTAATTTCTTGTTGGGGCTCCGAAGCATTTCATGTTCTATCACATTGGTAGGGTATGGGGTGTACTAAATATGGGGATGTAGCTCAGATGGTAGAGCGCTTGTTTAGCATGTGAGAGGTACGGGGATCGATACTCTGCATCTCCAATACACTTTATTATAGTTTTGAATACATAAGTCGATGCATCACAACCATTAAGTAGTGTAGTTTGTTTTAATTTCTTGTTGGGGCTACGAAGCATTTCGTGTTCTATCACATTGGTAGGGTATGGGGTGTACTAAATGTGGGGATGTAGCTCAGATGGTAGAGTGCTCGCTTAGCATGTGAGAGGTACGGGGATCGATACCCTGCTGCATCTCCAATACACTTTATTATATCTTTGAATACATAAGTCGATGCATCACAACCATTAAGTAGTGTAGTTTGTTTTAATTTCTTGTTGGGGCTCCGAAGCATTTCATGTTCTATCACATTGGTAGGGTATGGGGTGTACTAAATGTGGGGATGTAGCTCAAATGGTAGAGTGCTCGCTTAGCATGCGAGAGGTATGGGGATTGATACCCTACATCTCCAATACACTTTATTATAGCTTTGAAAACATAGGTCGATGCATCACAACCATTAAGTAGTGTAGTTTGTTTTAATTTCTTGTTGGAGCTCCGAAGCATTTCATGTTCTATCACATTGGTAGGGTATGGGGTGTACTAAATATGGGGATGTAGCTCAGATGGTAGAGCGCTTGCTTAGCATGCGAGAGGCACGGGGATCGATACCCTGCATCTCCAATATACTTTATTATAGCTTTGAATACATAAGCCGACACATCACAACCATTAAGTAGTGTAGTTTTTTTTAATTTCTTGTTGGGGCTCCGAAGCATTTCATATTCTATCACATTGGTAGGGTATGGAGTGTATTAAATGTGGGGATGTAGCTCAGATGGTAGAGTGCTCGCTTAGCATGTGAGAGGTATGGGGAACGATACCCTGCATCTCCAATACACTTTATTATAGCTTTGAATACATAAGTCGACGTATCACAACCAATTAAGAAGTGTAGTTTGTTTTAATTTCTTGTTTGGGCTCCGATGTTACAAATTCTCTCCTCCAAACTTTCGCCCCAAGAAGTTGGTATGCAAGTGCCTAATGTCAAAGTCGGATCTTACTGAAGGCGATGTAGCTTAGATGGTAGAGCGCTCGCTTAGCATGCAAGAGGTACGGGGATTGATACCCCGCACATTTCATGTTATATCACATTGGTAGGGTATGGGGTGTACTAAATGTGGGGATGTAGCTTAGATGGTAGAGCGCTCGCTTAGCATGCAAGAGGTACGGGGATTGATACCCCGCATCTTCTCCAATACACTTTATTATAGCTTTGAATACATAAGCCGACGTATCACAAATTCTCCCCCTCCTTAAAAACTTTCGCCCCCAAAAGTTGTTCTATCACACATTTCATGTTCTATCACATTGGTAGGTTGTTCTATCACACATTTCATGTTCTATCACATTGGTAGGGTATGGGGTGTACTGAATCTAGAGATGTAGCTCAGATGATAGAGTGCTTGCTCAGATTGATACCCCGCACATTTCATGTTCTAGAGATGTAAGTCAGATCTTACCGAAGGCAAAGCATTTCATGTTCTATCACATTGGTAGGGTATGGGGTGTACTAAATGTGGGGATTTAGCTCAGATGGTAGAGTGCGCCCTTAGCATGCAAGGGGTATGGAGATCGATACCCCGCATCTCCAAATACACTTTATAGGTTTGAATATCCGGTGTTACAAATTCTCCCCTCCAAACTTTTGCCCCCAAAAGTTGGTATGCAAGTGTCAAGGGCCAAAATTCTAACAGGTTTCTCCTTCTAAGTCAGATCTTACCGAAGGCGAAGCATTTCATTTCTATCACATTGGTAGGGTTTGAGGTGTACTTTCGCAGCATGGACAAGTGAAATACATTGTGCACGGTGGCAAGGTCCTGCCTCGAATGGGAAAATTAGAATGGTCGCTTGATAGCTGTTATTATAGTCCAATTCCATAAGAAGTATATGTAGCTCAGATGGTAAAGCACTCGCTTAGCATGCGAGAGGTTGGGGATCGATACCCCGCATTTCCATTCATTCTCTTTCATTCTTATAATGATCATCAGTGGAGATGAGAAAGAGAGTAGTTTTAAATTTCCTAAACTTGTTTTATTTATAGGTCTCTATGAAAAAAAATTTACAAAAAAAAAAACTTTAAACCCTCAACCTTAAAAAAAACATTCAAAATTATACAAATTATTTGAAACTACACACGTGGGAGTGTAGCTCAAATGGTAAAGCACTCGCTTAGCATGCGAGAGGTTGGGGATCGATACCCCGCATTTCCATTCATTCTCTTTCATTCTTATAATGATCATCAGTGGAGATGAGAAAGAGAGTAGTTTTAAATTTCCTAAACTTGTTTTATTTATAGGTCTCTATGAAAAAAAATTTATAAAAAAAAAAACTTTAAACCCTCAACCTTAAAAAAAGCATTCAAAATTATACAAATTATTTGAAACTACACACGTGGGAGTGTAGCTCAAATGGTAAAGCGCTTGCTTAGCATGTGAGAGGTATGATATTGTCCATTTTGAGTATAAGCTCTCGTGGTTTTGTTTTAGGCTTCCCCAAAATATCTCATACCAATCGAGATGTATTGCTTACTTATAAAGATCATTCCCTAAATTAGCCAATGTGGAACTCCCTCCCAACAATCCTCAACATGAGCTTGAAAATACTGATATGCCCTCTAGTATCCCTTCGAATTTTTAAATTTTTTTGGTGCGTTTTGGTGGTTGTATTACATAGATTCATTGATATCTAAGTTGGCACTGCCGTTTAATTGATAGGAAAATTTTTGCCACCGTAGTCTAGTTACCGTCATGAGACGCCGTGGAGGCAAATTCTCAAGGTTGAAGAAGAAATTCGCCGTCCGATTTACCTCCAAGCTCACAATGCAAACCAGCTCATAGCTGAAGCTCGTCATGAGACGCCGTGGAGGCAAATTCTCAAGGTTGAAGAAGAAATTCGCCGTCCGATTTACTTCCAAGCTCACAATGCAAACCAGCTCATAGCTGAAGCAGAAAAAAATTTTAGCCCAAGTGATCGCTCGTGAAGGTATATAGTAAAATGGTGTAAAGTTCACCAGAATAAATGCAAGTAAACACTGTCACAAGTAGCAAGTAATAAGTAAATTATCGATTCCGCGTTGAAGCTATTTTTTATTACTTTTGCTGCTGAAAATTAAGTGAGCTTTAAGTGTCATTCAAGTGTGTTTTAATGAGTGTAAACTATCTTAAAAACATATATGCTGAGTAGTAACTGCTATCGAAAAACAAAGAACAATGAGAAAATCAATAATAATGAGAAAGTACCGCTGCAGAGCTTAAATAGATAAGTTGTTGAACTTCGTTTTGAATTTTAACTCATTTTAATAGATTTTCAAACCTTTTTTTCGAGGACCATGCATGGTGATTACTTCGTTTTGTGATTTCTATTAACCAGACTATAGAAGAAGAATTATTTGGAACGTACCTTTAAGTATCCTAATAATAGAACTAGCGTATTAAAAGAGAATTTACTTGTTCTCCCTTTTATTTCAAATAAGGGAACAACTATATAAGTATAGTGGTCAACTAAACGAATATGTAATTTACTAATAACAACTCTTTAATACACTAAAATCACACGGTCAACATACTTTAACCACATAAAACTCTCTCGCGTCCCCGATAAGGTTTAACTCTCCGTACAAACTAATTTAAATGAAGGAATCTAACATCTTAATCATACAAATTTAATAGAATAAGAAAATAGAGTAAAGGATTAAAGAGTAATAAAGCTTTGTTGTTCTTCTTCGATGGAATTTTACTCCTTTGAGCTCTCGTCCATCTCTTTACCTTAATCTATCATTCTTAGTATTTTCTTTGTCCTTTTGTTGTTATGGGCTACTAAATTACTGTTCTCCTTTCTCATTCTCTCTTGTTGAATTAGGGTTCTTCTATTCTTGTCTTTTCATATTTCCTTTTAGGATTGAGAAGGAGATAATTCCTCGCCTATGAAACTTCTAATTGAGTAGTCAATAATTCACGTGGCTTGCTGATATGTATTAAAATTTTACGTTATTCTGAAAAAATTTACTTCCCGAATTGCTACAACATCAAGTTCAACAATTTGTATAGACATGTCATTATTAGCGGGGTGTTTTCCACATTTGCTACAACATCATGGTTCAGCGTAAATATTATGCAATTTTACAAAATAACTAAATTAAATGTACAATTAAGCTTTGTAAATTAATCCTCTTCTCCTTTCGAACCATAATGGACTATTTCATGCTTAATAATTAGAATACATTGAGCAATTAATGAGAAAATAATGATTATGAACGCAAAATTAAATATAAAAGGGCTCAGAATAACTATACTTTTCGAGAATTATCACACCGCAAAACATGATTCATATCACATTTATTATATTTGTTCTTCACATATCACCATACACTTATAATCAAGTCCTACAAGAAAAATAACACAGTCTTCACTTCGACGTCATTCCCCAAAACACTTTTAGGATGGTTGTCATTTCTTTGATTTTTTTTTTTATTTGGCCTCATAATTTATTTCCTTAACTTTCTCTTGTCATAATATATTTTTTTCTCCCAAGAATCCTTCAAGTCATCCTCTATTCTCTCGGTGCTTACATGTGTGTTGCAGATCACCTAAGTTTTTAAGGGATGGCTATATAGGTTAACACTCATTCTTCCTTAGCTCGACTCTCTTGCTAGCATCATGAAGTTTTCAGTATGACCACATTTATGATGCAACTCACCTTGACAATAAGGATAGTTTTTTTCATCCCCATTACCTTCAATTCAAACACCTCCATTGATGATGCAGATTGACTAACCACTAGCAATTTAGGTAATTTATTTTTTTCTTTTTTTTATAGCATTATGAATTCAAGGTTTAGGTTGAAGAGGAGTGGTCTCGAGTTTGGATCTTTAATTTTTTTTTTTTTTTTTTCATTTTTTCCATTTGTATGAGGTGATAGAATTATTTTAATATCCCAAATTTAAACTAGTCATTGTTCTCGATAAGTATTGATGTGGAATGAAGTAACTTGGTCTCGAGATTGGTTATAGTTTTTGTTGGAAAAATGGTCTAAGGTTAGGTGAATAATGAGAATTCTTGTCGACTAAGATTAATTATAATAGATTAAATCATCATGACTTTGATGAATACTCTTTCTTTTGATTTTGAGTTTTAATTTTATTCTTTTTTTTTTTTCGAGTTATATCTTTTGAGGAAATACACCTCTCGTCTCTTAATTTTGTATCGTATTGAAGAATTTTACATTGAGTAGTATGCCTAAGACCATCATTAATTACTGAGCATTCCTTTATCTTTGCGGGATACTTCAGACTATCATTGACATTGAATTCTTTTGTTGATCATTCATTCTCAACATTATAGTTCTCTTGTAGACATCTATCAATATTCTTTTGACTTTTAAAAATGGTCTCCCCAAAATAATTGGTATATCATGGTTCATTTCATAATCCAAAATGATAAAATCTCCTGAAAATATGAACTTGTCCACTTGAATTAAGATATCTTCGATCTTACCTTCTGAAGGAGTGAAAGGTTGGTCTGCTAGTTGAAAGGTGACTGTAGTTGGTCTAGCTTCACCAATACCTAACATTTTGTAAATATAAAGCGGCATTAGATTAATGTTTGATCCCAAATCATATAATGCTCGATCTTGCTCCTTCCCTCCAACTTTGTGGATGAGCAAGGGTCTTTCTCAGGATCTTGTTTTTCAATATTGCACTACAATCTTTATTTAATGCTTCCACCTTGAATTCATCAAATTTTCTTCGGTTGGTGAGAGTATCATTGAGAATTTGGCATAATTAGACATTTGTTTCAAGGCTTCCACTAGTGGTATGTTTATATGAATTTCCTTAAATATATCCTCGAACTTCTAGAAGTGAGCTTCCTCCTTCCTTTTTATTCTTTGTGGTAAATGAGGTGTCGGGGGTACGTTATGCTCACTTCTCAATTATTGTATGCTACTTGTGTTTTCAGAAATTGTTCTGCTTCGGCCTAATTTTTGCTCTACTCCTTCTATTGAGCATTTTTCTCTTTTCCCTATTGTATATGATGTTTCTCTTGGGAATGATTGTTGTTATTTTCTTTTACTTAACCTCTCTTGTTGGGTATTTATTTTCTACTTCTCAATTTTATTGCATGACATTGTTTCTTGTCCTCTCTTTTTGGCATTTCGGTGGGTTCTGGAGGCTTTCCAAGATGTCTATTTCTTAACTTGGTAGCTAATTGACCCAATGGCACTTCCAGATTCGGTAAAGATGCTTGCTTGACTTTGTATTATAGTATTGTTCTTGGCCATATATTTCTTCATTAATCTCTCAAGAGATGTCCCTGGTATGTGCTGAGTTTGGCTAGTTTCTTTTCTTTGGGTATTGGCTTGTCGAGGATCATATGTAATTTCATTCTGTAGTAAAAAATTTGGAGGATAATTTGCCTTAGTTGGAATTTGTTGATTGTACGAACTATGTTCCGTCCATGAGATGTTTAGATGGTTTATCCACCCTAAATCATAAGTGTTTGAGAATAAGTTATTTTTCTAGTTGCCTTGACTAGCTTGATTCTCCACCTAAAAAACTGAAGCTCGATCATAGAGTCCAAAATAAATTGCATTAGAAAATTCACCTCAAGACCTCATGCATTCTCAATCTTTGCTCCCTCAACCTTCTCTTAAAGGTTCTCTCTATTTCATAGTATAAAATAAATTTCGTGTCCGTAAAACTAGATAAGTTCTCAAAAAGGAAAATATTCATTTGAACCAAAATCATATAATATAAAAGAAAACAAGTGGAAGATAAACATAATCAAACCCTATGGCTCTACGACATACGCCATTATCCTCCTTGTTTGCCATTGTTTTAAAACATTTTATTAAAAAGAGTTAAGTATCATAAAATATCAAGTGACCCACTATTGGGTCAAAGAAATACAACCAAATACATGCATGTTATATGTTGGGACCTTTTCTTTATAACATTCCTCTATTGGTCATATGTCAGATCGTGACCATATTGTCACTAAAAATAAAAGGGGCATGTCGTCAAGTTTGCAAATCATAGTTGTGACCATATAGTCACGAAAATATTATCATTTCTCTTATTGCTGGCACGTTTTCATAATCTAACGTTAAGACTGGTATCTTAGAATCACGACATAGTTTACATAAATTTACCATAAACAACACAATTCTACTATAAATCTCAGAGTCGTAACACTTATCACGTTCATTACAATTAATATAATTAAAAATTCTTACATTACTTCATACAATAACAAGTCATCCGACCTAGCTTATAGTTTCCAATAGTAGGTTCACATACCTCGATCACAATGTATTTCGATTGAAATCATGGTCGGAACCAAAATTAAATTTTTTTGAATATTATAATATACTTATTTTATCTTTACCTAATTAATTAAAATGATATGTGGGGATGTAACTTAGATGGTAGAGCGCTCGCTTAGCATGCGAGAGGTACGGGGATCGATACCCCGCATCTCCAATACACTTCATAGGTCTAAATACCAAAACTTACATAACACATAAAATCATAATTTTTCAACTATTTTGTTTTATATTTCTACTTCATCTGGAAATTCGGTCTTTAGAACAAGTTTGTTTTAATTTTTGTCCATGATCCACCCTAGGTTATAAATGTTTAAGAAAGGGTTATTTTTTTGTTGCATTGACTAGTTTGATTCCCCACCTAAAAAAGAAATGGAGTTGGATTACTTGGACAATATTCAAAAGTGTGTTCTTCTCCCTAGTATAAGATTCAGCGGTTGGCTAAGTCATTACAACTTCCACTTGAACTGGTGTTTTAGTCATTGAGCCTTGTCCCAACACTAGAGCCTATAGAATATTAGTCACCGAAGCTAATTGAATGTTGATAGAAGTCAAAGCATCAACTTCAAGTACACCTCGGATCTTCTTTCCTGGATTGCTTCTCACATCAGCCCATTAACAATTGTTAGATGTTATTCTATCTAGGATCCCATAAGTTTCGTTGGACGTCTTTGACAAGATAGCTCTATTGGCGGATGAATCCACCACTTGTTTAGTAGCAATATTCAGCTCATTATAGAAAGTCTCCATTTGGATACAATGGGGTAGTCCATGGCGAAGACACTTTCTAAGTATCTTCTTGATCTCTCCCAAGCTTCACTTAGCGTTTCATCTTCAAACTGTTGAAAAGCAACAATTTCATTTATGAACCGTGCATTTCTATTGGGTGGAAAATACTTGATAAAAATTTATCTTTAAGACTATTCCAAAAATCAATTTTTCCAAGTGCTAAGGTATTCAACCATTATTTAGCATCATCCCTCAAAGAATAAGCGAATAAACTCAATCTAATCATGTTTCTATCCACTCCTTGGAATCGGAATGAGTCACTAACTCCCAAAAATGATTTAAGATGTAGATGAGGATCTTTTGATGGTAGTCCACGAAATTGCCCAATGGTTTGCAGCATTTGAAAGATCACAAGTTTTAGCTCAAAAGTAGTAACTTGCATTTTAGGTCTGATAATGCAAAATTTTAGCTCTTCGAAAGCTGAGTGTGCATATGCTCTCCTTGCTCTTTCCCTATCATCTTCTAAATGAATAGCATTAGCAAGGATTCTCTCTAGATTAGTCATCACTTCTGCATTTTCAAATTTCTGATTCGGTTGCGCTCTAAGGTCTCCCTTGTTGTATATTATGTTCTGTCATTCTCAACCTTTCCTCCTTCAACCTTAGTCTAAAGGTTCTCTGTATTCCAAAATCTCTCTTCTAAAATAAATTTCAAACTCAGAGGTAGATTAGTACATCAAATTCAGCCGCAGAAATTCAACACCAAAAAAATAAATCATTCAAATATTTTATTTGGAATAGTGAAAAATCAATAGATTTGAAACTTAGAAAATATAAATTTTGGCACTAGAAGGATTAACGAGTGTTCACAAAACAAGATAGGTTCTCAAAAAGGAACACACTCATCTTAGTCAAAATCATATAATATGAAATAAAACAAGTGAAAGATAAACATAATCAAACCCTATGGCCCTACGACAAATAAACATAATCGAACCCTATGGCTCTACGATAGATGTCATCATCCTCTTTGTTTGCTCTTGTCCTTACTTGAAAATAAAATATTTTTTAAAAAGAGTTGAGTATTATAAAATATCAAGTGACCCAATATTGGGTCAGGAAATACAAACAAATACAAGCATGTTATATGTTGGGACCTTTCCTTTATTGGCCATATCGTAAGATCCTGACCATATTGTCGTTGATAATAAAGGGGGCATATCGCTAGGTTTGCAAATCATAACTGTGACCATACAGTCACGAAAATATCAAGAGCATACCGTCACTCTCCCTTATGGCTATATCACCACAATTTGTAAAATTTATTTCCGGTAGACATACATATACATGAGGTCTTATCAAATATGAATGTACCACACAATTCATGATAGAATCATTATAACAATTTCTTTTTGGAATATTTTCATCCTCTAACATTAGGACTAATTTACATACATATATCATAAACATTACATTTCTACAATAAATTTCATGGTCATAACATATATCATGTTCATTGAAATTCATATGATTAGAAATTCTTACATTACTACATACAATAACAAGTCATCCGACCTAGCTTAAACTTTCAATAGTAGGTTCACTTATCTCCATCACAATGTATTTTGATTTAAATCATGGTCGGGAGTAAAATTACAAATTTTGAATATTATAATATACTTTTTTTTTTTTTTGTATAATTATTTGAAACTATATATGGGGATGTAGCTTAGATGGTAGAGCGCTTGCTTAGCATGCAAGAGGTACGGGGATCGATGCATCTCCATTTCCTTTTTATTCTTCCTTTCCTATAATGATCATATGTTAACATTTTTTCAATCATAGTCAACTAGTTAGTTAACACATATATTCTCGATAGATGTCTTAAATAGTTTAGCATGGACACGAGAGTGTCTCATGTCCAATGGGAACCATAATGGATGGATGTTTGGGATGTTCCATTGAGATTGTCGACACATGGGTTAGCCCCCAACGGATGTGTTCGAGCACGCCAAGATGGTCGAGCTTTCCTGAGACAGGGATGACATCACGATGCATGGATCGTGTTGTTGGAAACCGAGGTGACGATGAGATGCGACGTTGCTTACGAGAGACCTTGGCTTAGATTAGAGGCAAAGTCGAGCCGAATGACTTGGCCTAGTGTAGAGGCAAGTCTGCTAGAGTCATAGACGATTGAACATACATGAGCGAACAAGCTTGGATTCCACACAAGTTATGTTCTGTTGGCGAAGGCAAACCTCGCCAAAGATCCGACGAAACCACAAAGTCGAGTGAAAAATGTGAATGGAGTTTGAGTTCCCCCTTAAGGCTTGTCGTGAACATGTCAAGATCACGACGCCGCACAGTTGAAGAAGTACGATCGTGACACTAGATGCTTGTGGATTGGGCCACGAACAACAAACGGGTTGGGCTGCATCTGAGGAAGTGAAACCCAAACCTAGCTAGGTTCAGACACGGGCCTGCGGGTCAGACATGATTCCTGTCGAGACTCCTGTTTAAACGTAGGTTTGGAATCCGATCTTATGGTTTGGACCTAAGGTAGAAACCCTTCCAAATTCTGACTTTCCTCTTTTCTTTTTTTTTTTTCTTTTTTTTTTTTTTTTTTTTTTTTTTGCCCTAATTCTAATAGACTTTTGGCCAATTTTAATTGATCTTTGCCCTTTTTTTTAACGGATTCATGACGACGAATTTCTACATACACAGAGGCCCAACAATATATTTTTTTCTCATAATTTAGAAAAATTAATGAAAAATTATTTCTAAGTCACATAGATCAAATAAAGTAGAATAACTTACTTTGATGGTCTTGAAACGACAAATCTGCGCAAAATCAAAAGGGTGAGAGATTACATTCTATCGAAAGATTACTAAGAACTCTATGGATTTGAGAGGAACGTCTATGGTATATGGGAAGAACTTTCTTCTATGGTAATCGAAGATTTTGATGGAGGGGTTTGTTAGACGTGAGGAATGTTGAAGAGGGGAGAGATTTTTTTTGTGGGAAATGGGGTTACAGAGTGGCCTTCTCTGACCGTTTTCGAACCGTAACACTTTTTTTCTTTATCATCATAACCCGAAAAGAAGAAAATACGAAAATTTTATCTAAGACAATGAACACTATTTAAAATCGAAAAAAAAAAAATTAAGACTCAATCAAATGTTAAATGTTGAATGGAGGGAACATTTATTAGGGTCAAACTTTGTAGGAGTGAAAACAAAAGCTTCAAGACCAAGTCATGTGGGATAGTAGGTCCTACACGCAAGCCTATTATTGGCTCAAATGTGTTCTTTTTTACCACTTGTAGCCTGCAGCTGCAGCCCCATTTTGTGGGCCACCACCTGCTCATCATAAACTCTCTAACCCATTACCACTTTAGAATCTTTCCATATATATATATATTTTTTTAATCTATTTTGTTTTTATAGGTTTTAATTATTTATTTTATCTTTTTTATGGGCTCGTGTTGGTCTGTTTGAATAGTATTCACTCTAAAAAAACAAGAAGTAAGTAACGTGACCATGTCGCAAGAGATACAGGAAAATGTCAGAGCTATCAAGTGCTAAATCTTGATTTCGAATTATGGGCATGAGTCGTTATAGATGTACCTCATATTTACTGCGAACATTTTAGCTTTCAAGCACTCCTGTTCATGTCTTCTTCACTTTTTCTTTCCGCGAATTTCAAGTCTATCTCGATATCTCAACCTGACACAGAAACTAGCCAGTATGTGGTATATAGCAACCTCTTCATCTCTCTCTCTCGAGTCTTAATACATAGGTGAAAATTATTATAAGAATAATAATAATAATAATAAAATCTCGAAATGAATGAAAAAGAGAAAAGAGGAAATTAGGTTGAGTGAGAGTTGGGGGCATAGAGTTATGAATGGCAGTTAAAGCAGTTTTCAGTTGTGAACCCCACACCTCCACTTGCAAACAGTACAATTCCTTTGCTGTCATCTGCAGCCTTCCATTATGCCAACATGGAGGTGGGCCCCTTTTCTCTTCTCATTTCCATTCCCTTCATTCACAACCATAATAACTATCTCTATAAAAATAATGTTTTCAAAATTTTTAAAATTCAATTTAGTCAATGTTATATCTATTAAGTTCCTCGATATTAACAGATATGCCTAGTAAGGTTATATCTTTACATGCTTCATGAGTGATTTTTCTTACATCATCTAATCATCTAATCTTCCCCCGTCTACTTTTGTTCTTTTTGAAGTCAGAAAATGATTTAGACCATCCAGGGACCCGTACCAGCTTGCCCAAAAGGGAACCAGTGGAGATACTCATTTAAAATTTGACTCAGATAGCTGTCACGGTCAACTTAAGTACTATGCAATACGCGGGCTCTCCCGAGATGATTTAGGTGGGAGAGTCAATTGATCAAGACTACCGCAAGAGCATATATAGTTCTTTTCTCTTTACAAGGAAGATAATTTATTAAAACCCTTTACCACTCGTTAAGAAGATAGATAGCCTCTTGTCTTACGAGAGTGCAAGAGAATTCCCTAAGAGACCCAAAGCCGACAAAAGTAAGCAAGCATTCGTCTTTCTCGTTCTTCTGTTTAAAGGAAGGTTTTTCTTAACCACTGTATACCAAAGAATTTGATTTGCACTTGTCAACCCGGGATGAAACCTGATTAGTCGAGTGATCTTTAGGAGGGAAATCCATCTTCTTTTGTACCTGCTATAAAATATGGTACGGTCCGTTCAAAAACTAAATTTATAATTTAACCTAAATGAAATGTTATCATGAATCATCTTGCAATAACCCATACAGCATCAAAAGAAATCTGGAAAATAAAAAAAGAATGGGACTTTCAAATTTGAACTGAAAGCAACAATAATTAGTGTTGGATAAATGATGAGAGCCATTTCGCCGCAGAAAAATCACAGACCACATCTCACAGAGCCTATGTAATGCATTAAATAATAATAATAATCGCTCGGTCTTTCAGACATTGTTTCGAGTCATCCTAAACTTAAAACGCCAAAGAAAACGAAGACCGAAAAAAATCAAACTAGTTAAGTCGTCTCGAAATATAAGACCGTTGTCTCTTCGCCATCATCTGTAAAAGGGTAGAGCATGTTAGCAATGTAAATCATGGGTGGACGAGTCGAGTCGTTAGCTAGGCTTATTGATCATATTCGAGCCGTTCGTAACCGAGTCGATTGCATAAGCCTCCAACCCTCTTGTCCGACCAGGCGCTCCGCCTTTGACTGAGGATAGATCCAACACAATCCTGCTCCCCAAAAGATCATATACATAAACACATTGAACACACTAACTTTCAAATCATCGAGACTCGACTACGAGTACTTACATCTTCCGAGATTCATTCTCGAGATCTGATGTTCGGTAGGTTATTATAATTTTGTTATCGATCCTCGATACCGAATGAACAATTGGAGGAAGATCCAAATCTGATTTAGTGCAAGTATGAACACTCACATCAAGCCCCAAAAGTTTCTGTAATAATTCAAGATATCAAAAGGATGAGAAGTTTGATAGCTAAAAGATGAACTAAAAGCAAAAATTCCATTACCTTCAAACTCTCATAGCACTCTTCAAGCTTATCATTGAACAAGAAATGATCAAATATACCAGACGATTCGCCTTGCTTGATCTCGGCCTCGGCATTTCGCAGTCGTTTTAGGATTTGTTCTTCGGTTTCGGTTCCTCTGAGGGTGTAACGATTCGTATTCAGATCGGTTAAAATGAAGGGAAAAGGTTTTAAATGAGGAAACTAATGGAATTGTTAACTTACCTAGCACGAAGGCGCTTCTCGAGTTCAGCCATTGACGGTGGAGAGATGAAGATGAATATTGCATCCAAGGAACTCGCCCTCACGGACCTTGCGCCTTGAACATCGATGTCGAGAATGCATCTCTACAGGACAAAAACACAACAAATGTTTAGATTTGCAGACACGAAACTCGTTTCAACTAAGAATAAGAACGTGATCGAATGCATACTTTTCCTGCATCTGCTACCACTTCGACTGCCTCGACACTAGTTCCGTAGAGGTTTCCATGAACCGAAGCAAACTCGAGGAATTTCCCTTCTTTTATGTCCTTCTCCATAACACTACGCTCGGTAAAATGGTAATGGAGGCCATCTTTCTCCATGTTCCTCGGAGCACGGGTCGTGTGGCTAACGGAGAATCCAAATAAAGATGGAAACTCTTTCATTAGCATGGATATAAGAGTACCCTTACCGACACCAGACGGACCGCTAACAACGATCGGCTTCTCGATAGTTCCCCTCACACCTTTACTCCAAGCAACAACTTCACAACCCAATGATTTTCTTCGTTCTTGAACATATGGAGTATCCACCTACTCACATTCGAGTACATTAAACATCATAAGAACAAGACTAAACGCCCCGAAATACGACAAATTCAGCTGACTAACCTCAAGAAACCAGAAAGAGTCATCTAAGGACGATCCGCCCTTAATAAACAATATGCGATCTTCGTTCAAAGCGATTGCTGAATGCCCTTTACACGGGTTTGGTATCGTTCCCAAAACAACAGGATTGATCCTACAAATCCCACCAGAGCTTAGAAAACTTTAAACCTAAAGACTTAATCGCATAGCTGGGGGCGAAACTTACTTCAATCCTTTGGAATGATCAAATACTCGAACTTGAAACGACAACAACGAATCGTCACAGCCTCCATCAACCAGATACTATTAGAAGCATATACAAAAATCAAGACTAGTAGAGGTAATTTCTTCATAAAAATCGATACGATACAACTAAACGAGCGTACTGTTTTATCGCCGATGACAGTGGCTGTTTCACAACCTTTCGATTTTAAACCGAACCCATTACGAAATCCTTCCTTCAAATCATGAACAAAGAAAGCTGGGGCTTCTCCCTAATGAACACAAAGTCCAGCAAAATCGTATCACAATATAGAAACTATATAACCCTTTTACATAATTCACCTAATGAATCAAAGCTTACCATGGAGAAATTTAATCCTCCAAATTCTAGATTACCCTGATCAAGATAGATAGAATGAGATATGAGATTCAAACCATATATTTCAGGATTCAACAAGAAACTTCACATGATAATCGAATTACAAAACGTAAACCAACAAGAAAACAGGGGATTCAGAGCTCGAACCCTCCAAACACAGAAAGAACTCCAAAAGTGAAATCCCCAGAAGAAGAACTATCAATGCTGTCAATGGAAAGTGCAAAAGTTCATAATTACGATCTCAAGAAATTCACAGAACAAATGCGACAAAGAGGCAAAACCTAGCCAAAATCAGCAAAATCAAAGCCAAAACAACAAAAGGGGGAGGCGGGATTAAATCAACGAACACCCACTATGAATCAACAAAATTAAAGCGCATTAGACAGTGATACCTGTAGCGAATTCTGAGCAAAGGGGCGCCTAAGCTCGTGAAATCGCAGGAAATTTTAGGGGAATAGCAAGAAACGAAGACGACCCAGTTTCTGAATTGTTGTTTTCGATTGAATGGGAAGTAATCAAAAGGAAGGCGGAAGAGAAGAGAGGCGCAGGGAAGTTAAGAGAAGCATTGGGGTATTTGTAGGCGAAAGGGGTGAGGTTTGGGTCGCATTCAATTCACGGAACAAGAAGACCGGCTTTCGTTTTCTTGCGGGATGCTTATGCTTATTGCTAATTGTATTTCTTTTCGTTTACCTAAGCGATTTGATTCATTAACATTGGTTTTCTTTAGGGTTTTTTTGTTTTTGTGTAACCCACGTAGAGCTGGTGTTCATATGGCCTGATAACTACCTTGAGTTCGTTTACATACTTTTTAGATTTGAATTTAGTTAAATTTTAAAAAAATTAAAAAATTCCGTTCCATTTGAAGTTTACAGTTTTTTGTTGGGTCAACTCAACTAACCCTACTAACTCGAAAATAGGGTTACATACGATCCCATCCCAACCCAACCCAACCCTATCTTACTTTTAAAAGATTAATATTTAACATTTAGAACCAATATTAGTGATGTGTTGTAACTTATAAATATCGGTAATCCTTGAACTTCCAAGTTCTATATTACCCTTATCAAGACCCAATGCCTAGTTTTTTTTTTTTTTTTTTGTGCAACCAATATTTAGCGGGTGGAGTGGGGGTTCATATGACTCGATACCTAGTTTGGGTTGGGTTAGATACTTTTTCAGTTTGGGTTGGGTTGAATTATTAAAACAAAATTTGGTTTGATTTGCGAGTTGAACATTTTTTTTGTCAGGTCGACCCAACTAAACCCACCAACTCAAAAATAGGGTTGCATCCCAATCCAACTCTACGTTCTTTCTTATAAATATTTGATATTTAAATTTTATGATATTTTAGTTATTAATGTAATATATAGATAAATATATTTTTTAATTAATTAAAAAACAACCATCGAGATGGATTGAATTGTGAACTCTATTAGGGTTACTCCGATTTCTAACCCAACATTTTTTTTTATTGGTCCAAAAGATTTTTCGAACCCAACCAACCCAAAATTTTGGATTAGTCTAAAAGATTTTTTCAACTCAACCCGTAAAAATAATTTTTTAGATAAAATAATGATTATTTAATTTTAAATAACATCATGTACACTCTAATTTTTTAAAAAAGGATCGATTATGGATGTTCATGCGGGAAAAGCTATGTTCTGGTGTCGATTCCGGCCTTAGATACAGTTACCATACTTACCAGCTCTGACTATTGTCGTAGATGTTCGGGGGAGGGGGTGGATCGTGCGATAAGTCTCTCTCGACCCTCCCTTTCTCATATATCTTTATTCAAGCTTCTCGTCTTTTGAGATCCTACATATATACCATACAAACTTGGTGATTCTGTTGGACCTTTGATTAATTAACTTTTGTTTTTTTACGTATTCTTTTCTTTCTTTCACTATTCCTGCCTTCGAGGTTGCTTGGCCGGTCTCGAACTCACAAATACAACTAAACTTTGTTCTAAATTGTTCCCATTCAATCAAAGACGAGTTGACCAACAAGTCTCAGATTTATCTTTGAAGTCTCACTTTTTAGTGGATAAGAGGTTGAAGACGAGTTCAACCCACCGAGTTAACCCAACCGCTCAGTTCAAATCTATAATGAACACTAGTCCACATTTTTGTTTCATATTTTTAGTGTTAAACGTGTGAGAATAATGGAAGAAGGATAATGGAAAAAGGAAGAAGAAGAATAAAAGAGAAGAAAGAAAAAGATAGCGGTATCCGGAGATGTTTATTTATCTTGTTGGACACGGGTTTTATGGGGATCCGTCTCAAACAAGATGAGAATTCCCGTTTAAACGAGAAATGGGAGAAGAAGTAAGAAGAGATTTTTTTGTTAGATAAACGGGGTCGGAGACGAGGATTGTATTTTCCGTCCCTGTTCCCACCCAATTTCCTGTTCTACCCCATCTCATTCAGCCCCATCTTCAATGGAAATACTTTAACATTTTGTTTAAAAAATACATTGAACTTTAATGAAATTCATTAATACCGTTCAACATTTTTTTAAAAATTCAAAAATACATTTATTGTCGATACTATGTTTAAAAATACTCATAAAATTCTAAAAATTACATTAACACCCTTTACTTTTGTAAAAAAAATTAAAAAAATTCTTATCGTCAATATATGGACGAAATAGTCTTTAGACACCTCATAGATTATCTACAAATGTTTTAATGTTACAACAAAAAATTCATGAGTATGTTTAAAACATGTTACCAACCGTAAATATATTTTTAAATATTTTTAAAAAGTTAGTGTTTTTTCTTTAAGGGTTAAAAAAAATATTTTTAAAAAGTTTCCAGATATATATATATATTTAAAAAAAATAAAAATATAGGGAAAAATTCATAACTCAATCTCGGTTTATTTCCTATGGAGATTCTTTGCCCTAATACTTGTAAAAATAAATGAAAATTTTCACGGATGCAACCCCGTAGACATCTCCAGTGGCATCAGCAATTATGATGGATGAGAAAAGCGAGTAGGAGAGAAAAAAAAATATATAATTATTATTTTAAAATTTTTGAAAATATTATTTTTAGTTAAAAATGTGTGACATCGACGAGATTATTAAAATGACGAGTTTAAAAATTTATAAATAATAATAAAAAAACGACCAAATTCAAACTTAATTTATTTTGTAAAATAGAAATAATTAAAAAAAGAAAAAGTAAAACAATTAAACTAGAAATTGATTCACACTTGTTTTTTGCAAGTCCAACAGAATCTTTGTCTTTATCTTTTATTTTAAAATCAAAATTAATTATAATTTCATCCTTCAAATATTCAGCCTATTATATTTTGAAATTTTCAAATCCAATATTTTACTATTAAAATACCATATTTTAATTGATTAAGAACGAAAATTTCCATATTACCAATTTTACCCCTAAAAAAAACTTATTTTAAGGATAAAGTTGTAATTGTTTTCGAAATCAAACCAAACTACTTAACTCAAATTATAAAGATCGGGTAAGTTTAGTTTTTTTTTTTAATTTGGACTCGGTCCATTCAGAGATTAACCCAAAAATGAACTTATAACCTAACTCTATTATACCCTACTCTTAAAATTATTATGAAAATTAAGAATATTTGACGTTTGTAACCATGATGCGTTATGAACTTTATGATATTTTAGTTATTAATGTAACATGTATTGTGATAAGTATAATTTTTTACAAGAATTATACAAGAACCGGACAACCCACCAACCCAAAATCTCAAGTTGGTCTAAAAGATTTTCACAGCTCAACCTGTGTCCTTTCTATTTTCTTTTAATTATTTAAAAAAATTAAGTTATCCACGATACATATTACATAAATAAACTAAAATATCATAAAGTTTAAATATCAAATATTTACAATAATTCATCATCAAGTATTCTTAATTTTCATAATAATTTTAAAAATATAGTTGGATTGGGTTGTAACCCTGTTTTTGGAATGGTCGGATTAGTCGAGTTGACCCTACAAAAAAAATGTCAACTTCGAACCGACCCAAATCTTCGATTTGCTAAGAATTCAATCTAAACTAAATAACGTAACCCAAGTTTAAAATGGTTTGAGTTAGTCAGGTTTTCGGGTCCTATAAACATTCATTCAAAAAATATATATATATATTAAAATTACATATTAAATTTGTACAAGCCGCCGTGGTAGGGTCGGAAAGATAAAACATTTTTTTAAAAATGGAATTAAAATATATTGTTTAATAAAAGAAAAATGTTTTAATTAATTGTTAGACAGCGAAGAGACAGCAGGCGCGTGAATCTATGGCGCGTGAAGTATGAGAAATATGAAATTATTTATTAATAATTTACAAAAGGGATTTTGATTTACTGTTGAAGTGTATACGTTTCATCCCATCATCCCATTCATCGTCACCATCACTATTTTAGTCGGCAACGCGGTTTTCTTTTTAATTTCCCAAAATATTAAGGGCATAATTGCAATTTAATCTAAAATTTAGGGACATCATTCCAAATTTGTCCTAAAATTTAGGGACGTAATTTTAGGCATATTTGTTCTAAAATATCTCGACAATCTGCTAAAAGCACTGTGCTTGATAGTCGACTTTGAAGATTGACAAAGAACAAGAAGCCTATGCGAATACTGTGATACTTTCACACAGTCTTATGCCTCTTCAGACAGTGGAAGAGCCAAGCTCATTTGAAGAAGTGTCTGGCCTAAAAGAGTGGGAGAATGCAGTGAAAGAGGAGATTTCTACCTAAACACTTTAAATCAGAATGAAACATGGGAACTTGTCTCGTTACTAGAACGAGTGAAGCCAATCGAATTATCTCGTTCCATGTAGTCAGGGTATGATAGGTGAAGCGCTAGACTGACGACTCTATTTTGATATCGTTGGTGCGATTGAGAGGTAATACAATTATTCAGCTTGATCCTATTGGATGTGTGATATATTTAAACGCACGAATCTTTGGAACAATTTAGTTTTTTTTTTATATTAAAAAACATACGGGTAGAGAAATTCAAACATTTGACCTCTTGGTTTAAGGTATATACTTTTGTCGAGCATCTCACATTGAAAAGAGGAGAGACCTCACTATCTGTATAAGATACTTGAGATATTTATTTTATTATCAATTGATTTTGGATTCGTTGGACTTGTCAAATTGAGGTCGGAGAAAAATTTTGGGCCTTTGATTGGATGATAATTAAAGAGTTTAACTCGATTAAAGATGCGAAATGAAAGCTAGGATATAGAGAGGAAAAAAAAGTTATAAAGTCGGTCGTACATCCCATCAGTTGAAGTGATTGACGCCACACGAACACCACAATGGCCTCTAGCTAGATGGTAAGTATTTTGATACCGGATAAAAGGCTAAATGATTAGTGTTTCTGGGTCCAATTAGGATCATAGACTTGATGCTCGGGTAGGGTCAGAGCTAGATAACCTTGTTTTAAATGATTTAAGGTCCCTAAACTTCATGTTGTATTTTATAGTGTGTGTATGTATATCTAACTTCAAGGAGGGAATATTTACGGAGTATTTTTAATACTCAATCTTTCAAAACTTCTTTTTTTCAGATAAGAGTGAGGACATACGAAATACGTAACGAAATGAGTCGTTGACTATTGTATAGAGTCTATGTCGTTGACGTTTTACTTATGCATTTAAAAGCGCTCCAAGTATTATGAACTTTGTTTTCTGTCTAGAGGGACGCCGATTTTTTTTTTTTTTTTGATTGTTTTGTTGGAAATTATTTATTTTTATTTAAAAGGATGATAACGTTTTTTTAAACAAAGATTAGGAAACTTTATCTACTTTAATTATGGCACGATTTGGTGAGCCCTCACTTTTTGTATTTTAGTCTCCAATCCCCAAACTTTTTTAAATTTCAGTGTCTTGATCGTGAAATGTTGACATGATAGGTGAAAGACAAACATAATATTGTTAATGTAGGTGTAATATTGAAATTAAATTACAAATTTGGACTCTAAATTTTTTAAATTTACGCCAAAGAAGTTAAAATTTGAAATATTTCTAATAGGTTTTCAAATTTTTAATTTTATTTTGACACCCGAGTAAAAGAAGGTACATAAATGAACGGAAGATCACATCGACTGAGAGCGATTTTGATGTTAGAATAGTTAAGAAAAAACTTAAAAGAATTGAAAATTACTATCGATACCAACAAAATGCATATTTCTTTTCAGTAACTCAATTATAGGAATTCCAAGGCTAACCGTGGTTTGTAAGATGCATGTGAGCGATGACAAAATATTCTAAAAGAACTTGTGTTGATATGTTGAGGGATACAACATATGTTAGAAGAACTCATGTTGATCTATGATATTCACTCATAAAAGTGATTGGTTAGTAACGTAACCATGTCCTAAGAGATAGAGGAGAATGTTAGGGTTATCAGGTGTCAAATTTGGATTCTGAATCCTAGATATGTCTTACTCTGAATCCTGATTCGAATTTGGATTTTGAATATTGATTCGAATCTTCGGTATGTCCGAATTCTAAACCCTGATCCAAATCAAAATTTCGAATCCGGATTAGAATCATAGGTATGTTTGAATTCTAAATCCTCTTTGATATGTTCGAATTCTAAATCCCTGAATCCAAATTTTGAATCTTGATCCAAATTTAAATTTTTAATCTTGATTCGGATCTAGATTATGAATCTTAATTCGAATCTTGGGTATGGGTCGTTACATTTATATTTTATATCTAAATTTCAAAAAGTATCTATAATAATTTCATAAATTTTCAATTTGTATCTAAACAACATTTTAATTTCCAATTTTAAATTTATTAAGACCACAAAGTTTAGAGACATATTTGACATTTTTAAAAGTCAGATACCTAATCAGAACTTTACCAAATTAATTAATGATATTTTAGGAAATGAATCAGTAATTTAATTGAATATGAATAATAAAAAATTTTGTTTATTAATTTAAATATTTTTAAACTTTGGAATAATATAAAATAATAATAATAATAAAATGAGAAAGAAGAAGAGGTTTTAGGCGTGGGGCCCACCTGAAAAGTGGCCCAAAGACCAATGGGTGCGCCGAAAGAGGTGTTTCCTGTTCTTACCGCAAATTAGGGCTTTCCTTTTTAAATAATTTATTTTTCCTTTTCTTCTCTCACAAAATATATATTTTTTAATTTTAAATAATTTTTAGATTTTATCCAAAATTAAATTCTTAATTATTATTATTATTTATTTCGAGAAGTGGGTTCCAAGAAAAAAATAATAATAATAATATTTACGACCTTAATTTTCGAAAACCAAAACCTGACGTATTGTTTTTTTTAAATTTTAGAGACTAAATTGTAAAAAACATTGAAATCGTTCTGATCCCAATTGAATTAAAAAAAGTGAAGAAAAAAACGCATCGAAAAAACGGATCGAATACTACAAATTATTGTTACAATAAGGATGAAGAAGAACAATGAATGAACAAAGCAATCAATCAAAAAGATTTTAGAAGGAACAATAAAATGTATGGTTAGAAGGGTTTGATGGTTACAGCTGCTTCCTCTTCACATCATCACAAATCATCATTATGAATATTCTGAAATGAAATCTAAGGATGAGATGAATGCAAAAATGGTAGGCTGTGGATTTTAGCCTAAGATTCTTTCTTGACCTTTAGTGCCTTTCTCTATCTTTTTTCCTCTTCACAAATAGAATTTTCGAACTTCATTTCTGATTATGATCGTGTATTGAGATTCGAGAGCTTCAGACAATTGATTGGATACCAGCTTATCGTGAGAGGCTATCAATTTAAGAATGGGCTGTGATGTGGACGGGTTATGCCTAAGCATGGACTGCTGAAAATTCGAAGGTATTGATACTTTAGGTCTATCAGATCTCTAAATATCTAACTTTGTAATTAATAAATACTTTACTAATGATTTGAATTTCTATACATGTACGGATCACGGTTATTTAAAAATAGAAGAGTTGTTAAAAAAAAAAAGAAAGTAAAACATACTACAGCTACACATTTAAAGAAACTTCGGAAGAAATGTATGCAAACTAAACCAAATCATGATATTTCAATTTTTTATTCACTCTAGATTTGGCTTGATCTACTCGATCATGATATTTCACTCTAGATCTGGTCTAGGCGACCCAGTCACGATATTAATGGATCCAACATTTTCTCAAAGAACGCGGGATCCGAGAAGAGTTGAAGATGATGCAAATCTTGGAGTCATCCTATAACGACTCACTTAAAGAGTCTCAAGCTAAAGACGACTACTAATTGATTTAGAATAAAAATGGCTCTTTAATTTCAATTAATTTAGAAACGTACATTTCATCAAAGAGTTATCGACATATTACAAATAAGCATTTACAAATTCATTGATCAGGTTTATCTCAACTCTTATAGCTCTAGAGCTCAGGAATGTCCTCACATCAGCCAGTACCATTGGTTCTATCCGAAAAAAAGAAAAGTGACATGAATGAGTATACAAAATACTTAGTAAGTTGCTTACCGTTAGGCTCCTAGGTTACTCAAAGTCAATCCTACATATTAATCATTATTAAGTCTTATTCCATCCCGAGATTTCAAGTATCGAAATCGTATACTTATTGAAATCTAGTAACTAAGTTCTATGAGTTAATTAGGTTCGTTGAAGGACTACAATACTGTAGGCTCTTATTTGTCTCACCATCGAGTCTTTCTCAAATCCTAGTCCAATCATTTGCAACTAATTCCTCGTAGAACAATAACCTAATCTCTTTTTGAGCATGACATATCTCTTCTCTAAGTTTGGTCTAGTTTCCTCGATCGTAACTTAACTTCTCTTAGAGTACAACCCTAATCCTCTAAGAGCACAATCTAGCTCCTAAAAGCCTAATTTTTCTCCTCTCGAAGCACATCAGTCTTTGTGATATCTCACATTGGTTGGGGAGGAGAACGAAACATCCTTTGTAAGGGTGTGGAAACCTTTCCCTAGCAGACATGTTTTAAAGCGTTGAGGAGAAGCTCGAAAGGGAAAACCTAAAGAAGACAATATCTGCCAGCGGTGGACTTGATCCATTACAAATGGTATCAGAGCCAGACATTGGACTATGTGCCAGCGAGGAGGTTGTTCCCCGAAGGGGGTAGACACGAGGCGGTGTGCCAATAAAAAAATCGTTACGGCGAGTTTTAGATAGAAATCGTTGATACTTTTTTTTTTCAAAAAATACCCTTAGACTTTCGAAATAGTTTAAAAAATTCTCTTGGACATTCAAAATATTTCAAAATACTTCTATGTTTTCAAAAGTTTCATTAATTCCTTTAAATTTTTTTAAAAACTAAAAAAAAACACTTTTAATTTTTTAAAAATACGGTTAGTATATAGACCGAATCATATTTTAAAATTTTTTAATAAAAAATTTAAGAATATTATTAAAAATTTAAAAAGATTAGAGATATTTTTTAAAAATAAAATTAAGGGGTATTTTAATTGATTCAGCATTTATTATATTCCCATCTTTTACTTCATGATTTCATTAAGGTATTACAATATTTATCTTAAATATAACTTAAAGTGTCACACGGCTTTTGACTTGTAGGTTAAGACTATGTTTATTTTAACGTATCGTATAATTGTTAAATACCAAAATTTACGAAAGATGATAAAGATATGGTTTTGAATCGTATTTGATACCAATTTCATTTTTAATTTCAAGTTTTTACAATTTAAATTTATTTTCTCTCAATTTCCATAACATGTACTTATATTTCTCATCAATGTCTTTTAAACCGCGTCACGGTAGGGACATTAAGACGCCCTAGCCTTATCCTATTCTTCCTTCTACAATTTTTTTTTGCCTTTTCCCCAAACCCTCAAAATCTCTCTCCCGTTGTCTCACCTATCTCATGAAATGACTTTATCGGCCCCTTCTATTGATATAACTTATCGATGTTCGACAGATATAATTTAACCGTCAGATTAGGAATCATTTGATTGGAGGAAAAAAAAACAATTTAAAACATTTATTAGGGTCAAAATTTAAATATCATATAAAAATTGATTTATTATCTTTTAAGGGTTTCATTGACCATTGGAAATATTTTAATAATACCACCAAATTTCTTTGTCTAGCACTTTCCACAACCTTTTTTTTCTTTTAATTAATAAAAAAATATTGTTTTATTAAATTAAGAGTAGAAAATGAAGTGTAGGGGGAGGAATCTATAAAGTATTATTCAATATCAATTTGTGATATAAGGTAGCTTTGATATATTATGTAACGATCCGACACATTTTATTCAACGGTCGCTACTAATGAATAAGAAAATAATATCATTTCGATTAATAAAGCATCTATGCACTTGATAAATTATGCGGAAATTTAAAAGTTTTTCACATTAACATACGTGTTTTAGGCTTAATCTAAGAGTTATGAACTTATACACTACTCTAATCTATTGCACCTACTTAAGATTTAGTATGCGTTCATCATATTTGAGTAAAATTATACTATCGGAAGAGAAAGAATGGCATGAATTAGTGTAGTTGTACTCAATAAGTAACTTACTTATGGCGATCTTAGTGGCTAATTACTCGTTTATATAGCATGCCATTACCACAATGTTATTTATTATTGTATAAAAATATATTTAGTAAGTCGCATCCATGACCTAGTAGGCGACCACGACTTTAATTTAGGCTCTAGGTGTATTGCTCTTCCTGGTCACTATCTTGGGTAGCTACCTTAGCTTATGTAGTGATAATTGGTATCTAGTATTGAGGCGTTACCTTAACAAACACTCTCTAACAAGGGGGGACAACAAGATGAGTGCTAGCCTACTCGTCATCCATGGGAGATAACTGGCGAGCCTATTCCACAAGCCATGTAGTCACCCAAAGTCGGGGGCGCTACCCCCTATACGTGTCAGCTCTGTTGACTACCCACATGATCGACGTCGTCCCATAGGACGAATCCACCACGCAGGGTAATCAAACCAAAGTCTCGCTCAGGTCACACTCCCCTAACCGGCCTCACTCCTAGCTCGACGGTTCCGTACTAGAGTGGAAAGGGAGGTGGAAGCTTCACAAACATTGTATCAGTTGCTATCGACATACATGCCACCTTTATTTGTTTCCAGGGTTTTCGTGGTGGTCTTTTAGGTCTCTAGGGCATCTAGGTATTTTAAATTTCGTCTCTCATTTCCAGGACGTTCGAGGTTAGGTCCTTGGGCCAAACCAATCTCTGGGGTGCAAGGTCTGCTGGAAACGTACTGACCTGGGCTAACATGTAAACCACACTAGTTGTACCACCCTAATCTTCATTGAACTCTCTCATGAATGTTTAAAGAGGGAGATAGTCCAATTGATCCCCTATGCACGTAATCCACCATTCAAACTTTATATTAGTCATATTTGGGAACCAAGGAGGTCTATTGGATTCCTAGGGCAGCTAGTTGGTTTAACGCGGATTTTCGACTCTAGGCTCCTTTGTTCTGAATCCTCAAGTTTTTCTTAGTTTGGAAGCACTAAGGTCTAGACCCTTTGACAAGCTCACGATTCTATGGTGCTCAGTCTATTGGAGACGTTCTGACTTATGTCATCCTCTAGCCAAACTAACTCTAATGCCTTAACTCAATGTAGATAAACACGCTCTACAAAGAGAACACACAGTCACACCTATAGCTAACACATAATGTATCATGCACACAAAAAAGCAAGTAAACTCAACGGGGAGATAACATCTTTCTATCACCCATAGCACAAATCACAATAGTTTATCCTCCTTTCTAACATAGCGAAAAACATATAAAATATCATTAATCACAAATCTCTTCATATGGACATTTTTTAATTTATTATATTATGCATACCACACTTGTCTTTATTGCCCAACTCGTATTCTAGTAATGTATATTCTCTTTCTAGCCTCACATAATACATAAAATAGCATGGTTCTCAGAAATATCAACATAGGGGAAGAACGATAATTTTACCATAAGGTACATATATACTCATCCAAAAACTCCTTTCTAAAGTTCTTAAACTGCATTTTCTAACCATCTAAGATAAGATACACTCGCATGCTAGCATGACCTAGCGATTCCTACAAGTATTACTTCCTAGAATTCGTGTGGTTACTTATCTGGATGACGTATGCCTTTCCGAGCTAGCTTTACCACGTGTTAGGAGCTCCAAAATTCTCAAAATTTCTCTCGTAGATTTTAATTCAAGCAAAATTAAGGTTACTATCGAAATCAAGATGAAAAATAACAAACAAGCATCAAATGGGTCTAAAATAGAGATCTCACACACCTATATGGACACACAAACAAGCAAGCACAACCACGCAAAGGACACACGTCGAGCGACCATTTATGTTAATGCAACTTTCAAACTCTTATCTTTTGGTCAAAGATGGAGTCCTTTGTTCTAATGATCATTATAAGAAATGAAGAATAAAAGAGAATAAAAGGAAATGGAGATGTAGGGTATCAATCCCCATACCTCTTGCATACCTCTTGCATGCCTCTTGCATGCTGAGCGAGCACTCTACCATCTAAGCTACATTTTCACATATAATTTTCTAAGCTACATTTTCACATATAATTTCAAATAATTAGGTAGATTTTTCAGATGCCGGTGAATTCGCGTATTCCAACCTATTTTCTTAACATTTTTGTAGATGTTTCCTCATAACTTGGATCAACACCATCTCTTCACGAAAATCCAATCCATCTTCACTAACATTTTTTTTCATAATTTATTTCCAGTCAGAACCAGAAGTAATAGAGTCCAAAGTTGATCCAAAACTAACTTACATCTTATATATTATTGATATTCGCTAGAACACCGCCTTCTAGTCTGAATCAACTTCGACTTCTTTCATAAAACTTGTGTGAAATATCTCCAATATCAACCTACTAAAAATTTAGATGGTAACTCTAATAAAAACTTTCGAATCGAAGGAAAAATGAAATCAAAAACTCAAAATACTTACCTTTGGTTTTTCTTCGATTCTTGATGGAATTGAGTGATTCAAAAGCTTAGAATGGTTGACCTCAACTTACTGAGCAAGCCTTGTGAAGCAACTCCAATGAAATTCCGACTCCAAACCACTATTTGGAGTGGATTTCAAATTTCTCTCTCTACTCTCTCTCAAGAGCCCTAACCTCAAGGAACACGCGTTGGACAAGCACGATTGTGACGTCTGACAACGTGAGCGTACACTAGTCTAATGAGTGAGGTCTAGAGGATACATACACAAGCCCACCTGGTGGGTCCATATGCTTGTGTGTGGGCCATGTATAGGGAAGTACTACACATTGAATCCTGCTTGGACTGAAAAACAGAACCTAAGGTCATGCCATGATGTTTTTAAGAAAAGACAGGTCTCACCATGAATGCCTATGTTTGCATTTCCAGACCCCAACAATGGAGCTACTTACTAAGTATTTTTAAATATTCAAGTCACATGTTACTTGTTTTTCAAATAAAGGTAAGACACCTCTGTACGGATGACAGAGTAGCTGTAAGGCCATGGAACCGACGCTAGGGTAGTTACATTTCTGCTTAGATTGTAGCCATTGAGTTAGATCATGACTTTCATTGATTTGAACTTTTTATTCGTTTCTACTACTTCACTGATGTTAATTTTTTTATCAAAGGTTTTAGATGAATTTTTCTACCATGTAATGACGTCTTCATTTTATTAGGAAAAATAGAGTCATTTACCTACTTGAACTTCTTAAAAATTAACCAATCTATTGATCATAAAATTGAATTTTATATTCAATAGAACCTTAAACTTTTAATCCCCGTACAAACAATTAGGTACTTATTCCTAAATTTCTAATCACCATTAAAAACAGTTTAAGTAATTATTAGACACAAAAATCACTTGGATACCTTTAAAGTTAGAGAATTTCAAAGTTCGAGTACTTTCAATAATTTTAATTCAGGCACTTTCAAAACGTCCTTTTAAAATTTTAATGGGTCATATCATCATTAAATTTCTTAAAATAAATTAGTATGACCCATTCCAATAAAATAAAAGCAAAGATAATATGGGTTTGGCTAGTGTGTTGCTAGGTGGCAAAGAACAAAGACAACCGACAAGGACAAGCCATTCAACGCGCTTTGTTTTGACAAGGAGGCTTCATCTACCTCATCTCTATCCTTTCTTTTATCATCCCTTTCTATCTCATTCAATCTTCCAATAAAACCTTCCAATCTCTCGCATGCCTCCTTTCAATGAATTTGTGATCATATGTAATAGTTCAAGCCCTTCAAGCCCACCGTTAGCGGATATTGTCATCTTTAGACTTTTTCTTTCGAGTTTTCCCTCAAGACTTTAAAACGCGTCTACTAGGAAAAGGTTTCCACACCCTTATAAAGGGTGTTGCATTCTCCTCCTCAACCAATGTGGGATTGTAGGATGTCACAATCCACCCCCTTCAAGGCCCAACGTCCTCGCTGGCACTCGTTTCTTTCTCCAATCGATGTGAGACCCTCTCCAAATCCACTCCCCTTTGGGGCCAACGTTCTTACTGGCACACCGCCGCATGTCTACCCCCCTTCAAGGAATAGCCTCCTCGCTGGCACATCGCCCGGTGTTTGGCTCTTATATCATTTGTAACAGCCCAAGCCCACCACTAACTAATATTGTCCTCTTTGGGCTTTCCCTTTCGGATTACCACTCAAGGCTTTAAAACGCGTCTGTTAGGGAAAGGTTTCCACATCCTTACAAAGGGTGTTTCATTCTCCTCCCCAACCAACGTGAGATTGTAGGATGTCACACTAAATACTATTGGTTTGTGAATGTAGGGATACTATTAGGTCATTTTGATAGATGGTATGTTGTATTTTGATATCATACCATTTTGTATTGTCCCATGTTCTAGGAAATACTTTTATAAATATTAGGAGATTCAATTGATTTGGTAAGAACTAGTTTGATATTGTTGGAGATCCAATTTTAGTGAATTAGATTGGAATGAATCAAGTTAAAGATAATTAATTTAGAAGTTTAGTCGACTTAAGATTGTCGATATAACGGCTCTAAATTTCTACTTACTTAGAGATGCTACCGTCATCATAACGTAATCATTTTGTGCGAAAATAAGCGTTTAAATTTTATCATAAAATATAAACTTCATCTTAAAACACTGTTATAGACTTACTTGTTCGAAAACATCTTTAAAATGACAACGAAATACTACAACTATCCTATGCATGTGTCATGGTCTTGAATACAGGATGCCTTGCCTTTACATGAAACAAGAGTATCACATGGCTTGAGTATTCTAAGAAATAGTCAATAAGCGACCCCGAATTAAATGCAGGCACAACAAATCATTAGTGGGACCTATCATATCAGTCTATTTTTCAACGACTGCTATCCTAAGCGGGCAATTGGATGTGTACTTAATTTTCTACACAGCCCACACGTGTGAGTATGGACCTACCAGTCGGTTCGCATACCTCCTAGGCCCATTTCTGGTCGGATGAGCATTCTCTGGTAGTTGTTGATGTCGGACACCCGTTAGGAATAACGACCGTCATGGCAGCATTTTGGTAAACATAATGATCATTTCCCTGCCTCGTAGCATATGCGTCTGTATTATCGTAAAAGGAGAAGATGTATCCCCCCGATGCATGAACACACAATAATGCATGAGGTCCCAACATTTTTCCATTTTCATTATCATATATTACAACCCCGCTAGCGTCTGCCTTCATATCATATCTTCCTTGTGTGTATGAGGGTTGTATTTCATGCCAATTCGTCATTTTGCATGTCAATTATATCATATATAATTTTTGTCAAACATAAACCATAACATAACTCATCATGTCTTTGCACGTAACAATTCACATCATGCACATATCATACCATATCATATATCATAACGGTCACATAACATAACTAGAGCATGCCTTCAACATATCATATCTTAACATATCAATTCATCATATACAACATAATATTCACGTATCATATCATATATATCATTTCATAATAGTTTGCATATACGGACATATGACAGTTGCGAAGCTACGAACACGTGTTATCATACAAAACATAATTATAACCAAACCGACGACTGGATCACTTACTTGGTTGGCCTAGGCCGAAGCTACTACGACCCTTTGATGCTTGATACTAGCTTAATGCTGCTCTCTGAAATTTAATTTTAATTCTACCTGAATAGTCCCACCATCATCAATTAGAATTTTTTTTTTTTTGAATTGACTTACCTAATTTTATATAAAATAATTTAAATAGTGAGCCTAATTTTGCTTAAAATAATTTAAACCAACTAAATCTAATTTTGCACAAAATAATATAAACTAATTAAACCTAATTTTGCATAAAATAATATAAACTACACTCTAAAATTTTAAATTAGCTAAAAGGTAGTCTATTAACCTTAAATGCTTTGGAAGAGTTGAAACTAGTAGAAAAATGTTTGAACATATCATACCCAAATCGGATTAGCTAAAATGAGCCGTCAGAAAATGTATTCTTCGACTGACTACGAACCATTCTAGTGAAATTATAAAATGAAGTGAGTGATCTCCCTTTTATAGTGGGGCCAACCCCACTTCTCAATTTCAAGCCAGTGAGATATTTCGTTTTTTTTCCTTCAAAATTTTAGGTTATTACAATCGAGTTCGTCAAGCTCATCGAATTGGTGTCGAGGTAAGAGATTGGGTTTATTGGCTGAAAATTGGGGGCTTTGACTAGGTGAAAGTCATAGTTAAAGGGTTTCGACTGGGACTACCCTAAACTAGGGTTTCAGTCGTTTCCCTCTGTGTTCTCTATCTCTCGTATGCTCTCTCATTCTCTCCCTCGCTCTCTCTTTTTCTTTCAGATTTCTCTCTCATTTGTACTCTACCTCTCTCTCTAGTTAACACAATTAACGTCTTCTTCAGTCTCGCTCTGGCGACTAGTTCTTCCCACGACGATGTTGACGACAACCATGCCCCCGAAAGTTGATGACAGACCAACAATTCACGTTGATCATTGTATGTTAATATAAGGCTAGTCGATCTTATAAACCTACAGATTATAAGCTCTAATGATACAAAATCAATTAATTAAACTCGTTAATTAAACAAATTTTATTCATTGGTCACTCAACTATAGTCCTAGAGTTACACCCTCATGCATTGTAGAATAAGTTATGTCTATGAATATATTTGATCCTTTATGAGTTGTTCGTAACTCCATATGGTCAAAGTTTACTTTACCCATATAATTATATTTTATACCTTAAGAATAAATGATTCTCTAATGAACAATTTTTTTTATTATTCAATCATAAACTAAGCCTCTCTCGAACCAGTGAGATAGTGAGAGCCTATTGTTTAAGCCTTTGCTTATTCTATAAAAGGAAGAAGTCAATCCTATTTCGTGAAATTATATTTCCAGTTTCCTATTTGGTCAAGTTACCAAAATAGTGGGTATATTAAATCAGCTTCCAAAGTCACCCTCACTCATATAAATTGAAGGACATGTCAACTCACATGTCTCCACACAAACGATTGAAATCAAATATTTTGTAACAAGTACAAAGTTGATTGTTCAATAATATTACGAGGATAATTCACCTAACCTTATCTATATACTATAAATCTTTTAGGTTATCTCTTGAACATGATTTTTTCAGATGTCAACCATGTATTAATAAAGATTATACTAACAACCTTGTATTTTTCATACCATATATTAAATTGAAGCTAAAATAATCAAAATTATTATTAAATCCAAAACATTAAATATGAGGTTTTATGACATAAATCTCAATACTGAATATAAGGGATTATGACAAATGAATAGTTTCACAATTTTTTGACTATACTCACGTAGTAATGGACCTTTGTAAGATCTCACATTGGTTGGAGAGGGGAACGAAACATTTTTTATAAGAGTGTGAAAATCTCTCCTTAGCATAAACATCTTAAAACCGTGAAGCTGATGGCGATACATAACGAGTCCAAGAAGACAATATCTACTAGCGGTGGGCTTGAGTTGTTACAAATGATATTAGAGCTAATCATCGAGCAGTGTGCCAGTGAGGATGTTAGACTCCCAAGGGGGGTGGATTGTAAGATCCCACGTTGGTTGGAAAGGGGAACATAACATTCTTTAATAAGGGTGTGAAACTCAACCACATAACGGTTGAAAGTGGACAATATCTACTAGCGGTGGATTTCGGCTCTTACAACCTTAGAAAAAGTGGAGTAAAACCACGAGGCTTCTACTTACAACCTTGAAGAAAGTGAGTGGGGGTGTAGAGAGACATTTTACTGAAATTTTTTTTAATGTCTTTTTATAACATTAGAAGATAAAACTAACACGCGAACACTAACTCTGTGGTTCCCGATTAAGGAGGGATACATGAATGAACTAAGATATGTCTTTTTATAATATTAGAAGACAAAACTAACATGTGAGCGCTAATTTTGTGACACCTAAGTAAATGAGGGATACATGAATGAACTAAGACCACATTCGAAAGATTTAAAAGAATTGAAAGTCACTACCTATACCAAAAGTGTACCTTCCTTTTTGGTAGTTCAATCATAAGAACTCCATGATTAAGCGTGTTTTACTTGGAGCAATTATACTCGTATAGATCTGTGGGGAAAGTCTTCACTTTTAGAAGTGAGGTGACCATTTCGTAGGGAATACAAGAGAATGTCGGGGCCATTAGGTACCGAATTTAAATTTTGAATCTTGATCCAAATCTTAAACATGAGTCGTTACAAATTGAAAGGACTAAAAATTGGTCCAATTCAAGACCAAGACCTTAAATTCTTGTTCAACCTCATATATAATTTGAAGAAAAGGAAGAATATGTCACTATTGGAAGACGCTTTCAACCTATATGAACTCAACATGATTGGAAATTCTTGAAGTTGACCAATTCCCATTTACTTGACGTACAATGGACCATTACCAAGAAACTAATAAAAATGTTAGTGGGTTAGAAAGACAACGAATATATGCAATATTATTTAAGGACCACCGACATTAGAGCCAAAGAAATGGTCTTACCTTTATCGTTACGCTATGTCGTATGTTACAAATTTCTTTTCTATATAGTATTTTACTTAATTTGGATGCCTGCAAATTTAGGGCTCAGAGATTTGTGTCTATTTAGTCTTTTAACTTTAAAAAATATATTATAGAACTGTGAAATTTTAAATTTTTGTTTACTAAGTCTGTCTAAGATTTGGATTAGGACCGACTAGATTTGATATTTAATAGCCTCGACATAATGAGAATTGACCAGATTTAATATTTAATGGTCCCGACATAATTAGGATTGAAGATTCGGTATCTGATGGCTTCGACATTCTCCTACATCTCCTACGACATAGTCATTCTAAACTAGACAAATGTTGCAATTTGATTATGATTAGTATGTATGTTTATATGATGCATCTTAGGTATTTGATTATTATATATGATCGTGAATTAGTTGTTAGTTCAAGGGATATTATGTGTGAAAATGTTTATTGTAACACCATATTCGACAACATAAACATAAACGTCGAAGACTAGAAGAATTTAAAATTACAATTAACTTACGTAACGAAACTACACGGTGAGGAGAAAAATATGATGGCGTTTGAATAATTTTGAATATGATTTCTATAGGTTTCATGCAAAATGCTTTGTAGGAAAAGTCAAAGAAATTAGGCTAATTTGTCAATATGGGTTCATGACTTTTTGTTTGTAATGTTAACTTAAATACATTTCAAGTCCAAATCAACGCATAGTTTCACATACTCAACAAAGACCACATCAAAATTTTGCTACCAACAAACAAAAGTCTATATATAATTTTGTTTGTCTAATGAATTTTTTTTTAGATGGTTTCTTTTTAATTTCTTTCGTTCGATTTTAATATATATAGTCTTCATTTTTGTCATTTTGTCGTGGGTAAAGATCAAACTCTATGAACAAAGAGTTCAAGATCTTTTTACAGCCTACGCTACAGTCAAATGGTTGTTTGACCTTAGCAACGATCAATTCCAAGACGTAAGGCAAAATCAAGCTTTTGCGCAGGTAGAGTTAATAGAAATTATCGATCCAATTCTCCTAAAGGCGAAGAAGGTGACGGAAGGTGACAGACTTGAAGCGGGAGGATGGGACTGCTAATCCTCCCAACAAATAGGCGGAACTTTGTGGTAGAGACCTTACAACTAGAACCACTATAATCAAGGTCCCTCTGGCTTTATATACAAAGCGTCCATAGAGAATCTGAATGCCCACAAATAACAACACTATATATACATATAGTAGCCAAAGTTACAACAAGAGTTCAATATCATTATGTTAATAAAAAATGATTTGGGGATGTTAATAAATTAGTCTATTATAGAAACCAAGTTTCATAAGAATTAGATTTATTGAGTGACTAACAACTACTTGAAACGTTGTTTCATCTCTTATTTATTTGTTATACGATAAATATGATCTTCATCGAAATAATATATTTATCATAGCATGGGCATGCGACTACAGACAACATCTCTGGACAAGCATGACCGTGACACTAGGCTCCCAAGGGGGTGAATTATGAGATCTCGCATTAGTTGGAGAGGGATACGAAACATTCTTTATAAGGATGTGGAATACTCTCGGGCTCCCAAAGTGGTGGATTGTGAGATCTCAATGGGGTTTAGAGACATATTAAGACCTACGAAAAGAATTGAAAGTCACTACCTATACCAACAAACTGCACCTTCCTTTTCCGTAGATCAATCATAAAAACTTCATGGTTAAACATATTGAAAGTTATTACCTATACCAATAAGATGCACTTTGCTTTTCGATGGATTACTTCATGGTTAAACGTGCTTTACTTATCGAGGCCATTAGGAACCGAATCCAGATTTCGAATCTTGATCCAAATCCTAGACATGGGTCGTTATAAACTCATACTTTTAGCATCAAGATTAAATATTGACAAAATTGGTCCAATTGGAGACCTTAAATTCTTGTTCAACCACGTATATAATTTGGAGAAAGGAAGAATATGTCACTATTAGAAGATGCTTTCAAACTATATGAACTCAACATGATTGGAAATTCTTGAGTTTGACCAATTCCACTTTACTTGACGTACAATGGACCATTACCAATAAAATAATAAATAAAAAAGTGGGTTAAGAGTGACAACGAATATATGCAATATTATTTAAGGACTACCGACATTATAGCTAAAGAAATGGTCTTACCTTTATCGTTACGCTATGTCATACGTTACATATTTTCTTTCCATAAGGTATTTTATTTATTGGGATACCGGCAAATTAAGAGCTACAAGATAAATAATTAATTAAATTATAGGTTTAATGTTTTAGAGATTTGTGTCTATTTAGTCTTTTAACTTAAAAATATATATAATAGAACTGTAGAATTTTAAATTTAGATCCGGATTGACCAGATTCGGTATCTAATGGCCCCAACTAAATATTTTGTCGGACTCCCTCTTTGAAAACCCAGCATTCTCGCTAGCTTAGCGCCTGGTGTCTGGCTCTGATACCACTTTTTGTCAGGCTCTTCCCTTTGGGAGCCCAGCTTTCTCGCTTATCACTTTTTGTTGGGCTTCCCCTTGGGAAGAATCCAACGTCTTCGCTGGCACACTGCCCGGTATCTAACTCTGATACCACTTTTTGTCGGGCTCTCTACCTTAGGAGCCCAGTGTCACGATCCTACATTTTTGACCGTGCGGCGTCGTGATCCTGACACGACCACGACCAGCCTTAAGGGGAATTGAGCCCCATATATATTTTTCGCCCCGGCTTTGTGGCTTCGTCGAACCTTAGGCGATGTTTGTCTTCGCCCATCGGACATCGCTTGTGCGGAATCCAAGCTTGTCCAACCACACACGTCGCCTGCGCGTGCATGTTCAATCGTCTGCGACACAACCGACTTGCCCCTACACTAGGCCAAGTCACCCGGCTCGACCTTGCCTCTGCTCGGGCCAAGGTCTCTCAATACAACGTCGCATCTTGTCTTGTCATCTCGATCCCCATCGACAGGGTCCATATGTCCTGACGCCATCCTGAGTCTCGGGATGTTGTCGGCCATCATGACTCCCTCGGTCATGTCATCGAGAATGGGCCTGCGTGTCTTTCATCTCATCGGGACTTCCCGAACATCCATCCATCCGGCTATATCGAGGCATAGGCCCTCACGTGCCCATGCCGAGTCATTTACGAATACCGTACCGGATAGCGGGTGTATGTAGCAACCTCCGACACGAGGGCTGGGGCGCAATACCGGCACACCCGTGCTGCCCGGTAATGTCCTTGAAAAACCTATTTCAAAGGAAGTCGCCCGAGACACTCGTCTCGACACGCTCGCCCACACTGTGACACACGTATGTGCCACAGGGTAGCTCACTTAGGCCACAGGGCCCAGGGGTGGTGGAGAGCTAACACCATGGTACCCCTATAGTACATTCTGAGCCATTTTCAATCTACCAGGAGTAACATGATTTTTGTGAACGGTCATACGGTGTCGTGCATTGTCCGTCCGATGTCCGATTGACATCAAATTTGGCGAGCATTCATATTTCATATGGACGGACTTAACTCCCGAACCGCATGACCAAATTCCTTCCGGAACCCCGACTTTCGAGGTTAAGGCCCGGGGCCCTACCCGGCCCTTCAACAAGCCTATCTTTGTCCCTCATGTCTATTCTGATGTCTTTGTCTTGCTTATGTCTCAACTTGTCTTTTAATGCAATGCCCACTTAGTGTGGTGGTGTGTTGAATGATGCATCGTCCTTCTCGATCGCATCATGGCACTCTTCTATGTTGGCCCGCCTATGGCCGGATGGGCGTCTCTTGAGGGACACCACCTTGCTTGTCGCACCGTGAGGGTCACAACCTACTCTCTTCATAGTATGGTTGTGACACCCAACATCCTCACTGACACACTGTTCGGTGTATGGCTATGATACCACTTTTTGTTGGGCTTCCCCCTTTGGGAGGCCAGCGTTTTCTGGCTCTTATACCATTCTAATAGTCCAAGCCCACCGCTAGCAGATATTGTCTGTTTTGGCCTATGTAATAGCCAAAGTCCACCACTTCTAAATATTGTCTATTTTGGCCCGTTACATATCGTCGTTAGCCTCCTAGTTGTAAGATGTGTCTACTAGGGAGAGATTTAAACACTTTTATAAGGAATGTTTTGTTCTCCTCTCTAACCAATGCGAGATTTCACAATAAATGAATAAATATCATATCATCATGAAAAAAAATTCCTCGATAACTAACGTGTATTCCTTCGATGCACTAAAAAAACAATCCATTATCATAAAATATTAATTGAATGGTTATCATATTATAAATTAACCTACTTTCTTGTTAGAAGTTAAAATCTTCTAAATTGTAACCATTAGAAAAAAAGTAAAATATATGAGAGATTAATAATATATTTTTTAATAAAAAATTATTAAACTTATTAACAAGTAAGCATATTTCTCAATTTTTTATTTAAAGACATGTGTAATAGAGAATTAAATCTTTAAAATTTTGGTGGATGATATATAATGTAATTGATTTGATAATATAAAAATGGAAGACTTTGAAGAGTTTAAAATTATAATTGACTTAATTCATTAAATACGAAGCTACAACATTACAAGAAATATTAGGGGGTGAACAGAAAATAAACCTTTTTGAGGATCAAGCTGAAGAGCTAAAGTAAAAGGTCGTCAAGCTCATGAATCGCGGTTTTATTCCAGTAGATGAAGAGTTAGATGCAAAGGAAGGAGTGCCTTTTCACCGGGGAGGATTCCCTTTTGTTCCTAAGTTGAGAAGGTAAAGTAAGGGGCTTCAGTTTAGAGGGAGCTACCTCCGAAAAGGTTTTTCGAGTCCTCTTGTCCCACCTTTGTAGAACACCTTTCGTAAGAAAGGAGGTGACAGAGTATTGTTCTTAGTCGAATTTGCTTTAATCTCACAAAAGAAAAAGGACAATATCGATCAAGTTAATACCTTTAAATATGTCAAGATTAAATAATAGAATCTTTCCATTTTTAGTATGACGTGTCTCTTCGAGTTTAGGTACTTGTTGAGTTCAATAGGTGTAATTCATGTCAACGAGATGCGACTCTTCAAGATGGGTCTCGATCGATCAAACGTATGTGTCTATTGAGTCCAATAGATGTCAATAAAATGCGATAATTTAAATAGCAATAATTACCCACTAGTTAATAGAAATTACTGATACAACTCTCCTAAAGGCCGGAGGAGGGAACATGATTGAATCCACCCAACAACGAGGTAGAATTTCGTGGTAGAGACCTCACAACTAGAGTAGCTACAGTTAAGGTCCCTCAGATTTTATATACAAAGAGGTCGATCAAGATTCTGAATGTCCACAAAGAACGACAATATATATATAGCTTTTGAGGCCGCAATTAAGAATTTTTTTTTTAATTATTATTACTAAAAGTAAAACATGAAATTTAGTAGCCCGAGCAACCATATATATATAGTTTTTTATGCAACAATTAGGGGATTTTTTTAAAAATTATTATTACTAAAAAAACATAAGATTTAGTAGCCGAGCGACAATAAAAGTTCTGTAATTATCTTAATAAAAAGAAATGTCTGACATAATGTTAAAAAAAAACAATCTATTAGAGAGATTTTATTAGATTTATAATTAAATATAATTAATTGAAATTAATTAAATATTCAATTGTAATAAATAAATAAATTTTTATTTAATTCATTCTTATCAATACAAATATATTAATTAATGAACTTACTAAAATCATAATCAATTATCCAATTAAAATAATTATTTTATTATTTATTTATTTATTTTCAGTGGATTCTTAGTGATATTTTGATTGTTTTATTAATTAACCTAAGGTTATTATAATTAATTTCATAAAATAAATACAAATATATCTGGCTCGTACTTTCATTTTTCATACCTAAACGATAACCATAAATCAAAACTTTAAAAATATAGATTTAATTGTCGTGTAAATTGAATATTTTAATATTTTTTTCGTCTTAACTTCCATCTTATAAAATTAAAACATAACAGCTTTTTATCATCTGTATTCCATTAAACAAAACAGTTTGTTATCATCTGGAATCGATTAAGCAGGTTTCATTGTAAGGTTAAAAATTTATTCAGATGAATTATTCTTTTAGAAGAAACAAAAATCAATGTATGAATTTTCGCTAATTTCGATTTAAATTACTAGAATTTTGTTAATCTAGTCGAAACTTCTAGAATTTTTTTTTCTAATTTCTAATTTAAAAATCTTTAAATTCCAAAACAATGAAGTGACATTTTAAGAACATATCGTAAATAATTCAAAATTATGTTTAAAGTAGAAATCGATTATAATATTTAATGGGCCCAAAAAAGCCCAATCCTTTTATACAGCTAAATTTTGGGCCTATCCCAGTCAAAATATGTTTCAAGCATTTGAACAAAATGTGGGTAACTCCCCATCTAGAATAATTTAGATAAAATTATTATAAATATATATATTTGAACATTTAAAATGAAAAATAATTTTTTTCTCCATATTTTCATATTTTCCCGTTAAATTTTTTATAAAAAGTTTTAATAATTTTACGCGATGGACTTTCTACGTACTTTTTGAAGTGGTTACTTAAAAACATGGGACTGTTTCATTTAAAAATAGAATAATCAAACAATCGAAACATACTCTAGCTAACCCTTAAAGAGACTTTTAGAAGACACGAGAGTTATCGTATAGGCCATTTGTTTTAACCTTACTCGTCAATCCCATTTCATAGTCTTATCTTTGTCTGAATATCATGAAAATTGTGAGTATTAAAAATATTCCGTAAGACACTCTCCTATTGGAGTTAGATATGCATACATACATGTAATCAAGGGACCAATTTCTTATAAAAAATAAAAAAAAAGATCATGACCAATTCTAGATTATATGTATCTTTCGTGACCCTAATTGGTAGACCATGCGTGATCAGTTCCAAAAAATGCATGAATCATTTGTAATAGTCAAATCATATATTGATTTCCCTTACCAAACAAAGCAACAAAGGTAGGTTCACATATATGGTAACCTTAGCCTACCTTTAACGACCTTGGTGGTTAGTTACCCATCGCTATCACAACATAAATTATTGTCTTCACAATACTTAAATCAGACATCAAACATGTCCCATCATAGTTTTTAATCATGTTTTATCATGCATCACAATAATAAAATACATAAATCATGTCAGGTGCATGCATATTTAACAATTTTAGACAGAAAATTTATGTTCGATTTTCGAGACTTCAAATCTTGGATCGTAACCTAAAAGACAAAGACTAAAAGCAAATATAATAAAAGATGAAAACTTGATAAAATTGATTACAAATGGAGATACAAGTTTGGGTTACAATAAAAATTGAAATTCAAAAGACTCAAATACAAAAAATGGACTGACGCGCCAGAATGACCCCCCCTCTATGACTGTACATCACTCAAATGCTCATTCACCTCGACTAGACATATGCGAACACCTTAAAAAGAGAGGGGAAAGATGTGAGTATAGACATACTCAATAAGTAACCTATTTGTAGGCTCTTATCGCATACTTAATCTAATAGGTATCCACACGCTTACTCTGGACTCTAGGAAATTTGGGCCTTGTCTTTAGTGCTATCTGAGAATCTGGAGTACCTCAAAGTTCTAAGTCATACTTTAGTTGCTCATGGATCCACTCTAGGGAGGTGGTGGTTCACCCATTTTCTGGAATTGGAAGTATTTTGGGTGACAAATCATCTTTAGGGTGAACTAATTTTCTGTTCTTAGACTTGGGAGTAGCTTGCTTTGTCTAAGGAGTGTGTAACCGATAGCCTAGGTCGAGGCGCTACCTCATAAAACTCTTTCTCTATTGGTAACATTATGGTGTATGCTAGCCTGCTCCCATCATTCATGGGAGGTTAGGTGGTGAGCCCTACCCACAGGACCATCTAATCACCCAAGGTTGGGGGAGCGGCCCTTTTGTGCTTGTCAGCTACTAAGATTACCAGCGTAATTTTATGTCCTCTTAGGACGGATTTGCTGTGCAGGGTAATCCAACTTAACTGTCGGTCACACAACCCTAACTAGCCTAGACCTGACTTGTCAGTAATGGTACCAGAGTGGGAAGAGAAGTGGAAGCTCTATTGACACCGTATCAAGTGCTAAGAAGTTGGAGGCTACTAGATTCTTAGAGGCATCTAGGTAGTTTAAAACTCTTCTCTTGTTTCCAAGACATTAGGACAAACTCCTCTTGCCAATTCACTCTCGAGGTACACACAGGTCGATACCTCTTATCATCGCTCATGATCCTGAAGTGTAATGTCTACTAGAAACATACTAACCTAGGTCAAGATGTAAATTGCTCTAGCAGTAGCACCCTAAACTTTGCTTGGTTCTCTAGTGCATCCTTTACTAGGGAGATTATCCTATTGATTACTTAGAGCATGATATGCATATTCTAAAAGTTATCTTCGTCATATCTAGGAGCTGAAGAGGTTCATTGGATTCTTAGGGTAGCTAGGTGGCTCCAGGGCACTCTATTTCCACTCCTCACGTCTTTCTTAGTCTTTTAGCACTAAGATCTAGAATCTTTGATCGTTGCTCATGATCCATAGGTACGTTCATGATCCATAGGTACTTAATCTGTTGGAGGCGTATTGACCTATGCTATCATCTAGCCAACCTAACTCTAGTTGAACATCACAAGTACAAGTGTAGAAGGCATCAAAGAGTACAAGCAGCAAATGATGAAAGAATTTGAGATGATCGATCTCGGGTTACTCACGTACTACTTCGTTATTGAAGTGAACCAAAGGAAAGATTGCCTCATGCTAAAGCAATCAACGTAACAATTTAAGATGACAGAGTACAACCTCACTAAGTGTCCCATGGAAGCATAGTTACAACTTAGAAAACATGCTGAAGGAAGCTTGGTTAATTTCACTGAGTATAGGCGCATCATCGAAAGTCTGACGTATATGGAAATTATGTTGTTGGAATTTCATTCCTTAAATTTTATTAAATTTGTGTAGTAACAAAGTTATTATTTCGAAAAATAGTTATAAAATTTGTAACACTTTTATTACAAATGACTTTTATGTACAAAGAACGTTAGCATGTAAGACACTTTTAAACTGAATTATTTAAGATGTCTAAATTCAGAAGGAACAAATAAAAAGTTTCTTTAAAAGATGATACCTATCGATTTGAATTTGAATAGAATTGAAAGATTGGAAAAGTTAAAATTGAGAACTTATTAGATAAATCAATTAAAACACTTCAATTAGATCGGGATAGACAGATTATGGATTTGACATTTCGAGTCTATTTGATAGAAAATGGAATAACATCTCAATTCTCAGCTTCTAGAACACCTCAACAAAATGGTGTTTCAGAAAGGAGAAACAAAACTTTGTTAGATACGGTTTGGTCTATAATGAGTTATGCTCCACTACTAAATTCTTTCTCAGGATATGTAGTTGAGACGACATTTACATGTTGAATGAAGTTCTATCCAAAAGTATCATTGTGACATCTTTTGAATTGGGAAATGATCGTAAATCTAGTTTACAACAATTTAAGATTTGGGGATGTCCAACGCTTGTGCTGATCGTAATACCCAACGAAATTGGAACCTCATTCTAAATTATGTGTATTTGTAGGTTGTTCTAAAACAGACTAGAGGGGGTTACTTCCAAAATCTCGAAGAAAATTAAGTATTTGTATCGACAAATGTTACTTTCTTAGAGGAAGATCATATGAGAAATCATAAGCCTCGTAGTATAATAGTGTTAAATGAATTATTTTACAATGAAACTATTAATACATCAACAAAAGTTGTTGATTTCGTCACATTCGATAGACAAATATATCAATGTCAAGAATTAGAAACACCTCATTATTAGTGGAAGGGTTATGAAAAAAAAAATCTAATTGTTACATGGGCTTAACTGAAGCTCAAGTTGTCACAATTGATGATAACATCGAGGATCCATTGTTCTTTAAAGGAACAAATAATGATGTTGATAAGGATGAATGGATTAAAACCGTGAACCTAAACATAAAAGTCAATGCATTCGAATTCAATGTGGAAATTTGGAGATCCTCCTAATCGGCCTATTGGTGGATTTATAAGCGAAAACTAGGAGTAGATGGAAAGGTATAGACCTTTAAAGCGAGACTTGTAGCAAAATGATTTAATCAAAGAGAGGGAGCAGAGACTATGAGGACACATTCTCTCCTGTTGCCATGTTGAAGTCTATTCACATTCTCTTATCCATTGCCACATATTTTGACTATGAGATATGAAAAATGGATGTTAGGACTACTTTTCTGAATGAAAATTGTGAAGAGAACAACTACATGAATCAATTAGAGGGGTTTGTAAATCAAGGTCATGAGCAAAAGATTTACGGTTTAATAGATCGATTTATAGATTAAAACAGACATCGAAATCTTGGAATATTAAATTTGATAATATAGTTAAATTATATTGTTTTGAGCTCGAAGAACTTTGTGTATACAAGAAAATCAATAAGAAAACCGTGGCTTTTCTTGGCCTGTATGCGGATGATCTTATCATTAAAAATGATGTAGGTTATCTTACCGACATTAAAAATTGACTAGGTAACTAATTTTAAATAAAACATTTGGGACAAACACAATTTTTTTTAGGATCCAAATTAGAAGGGATCACACAAATAAAATATTAGTATGATCTGTGACATGCTTTATTGACAAGATTCTTATCAAGTATTCGATGCAGAATTTTAAATTTTAAAAAGGAAATTTTTTTCTTTTAGGGATGGAATTACATGGTTAACAATGTCCTACGACACCTAAGAAGTTGAGGATATAAGAAAATTTTACTATTACTATACCTACTTATCTACATAGACAGTCTAATGTATGGAATGTTGTGTATAAGACCTGACATATGCTATATAGTACCGGTTGTCAATAGATATCTGTTAAATCCAGGTTATGATCACTGCAGTCAAAATGATCTGAATTATATGTTTGTGTATTGAGATAAAGATTGGATCAAATCCTTAAGATACACTCAATCCAAAGCATCCAACAATGATGTGCTGCAAATTCTACATGGAAATTGAGTATGTTGCTGCTTGTGAAGCGACCAAAGAAACTATATGGCTTAGAAAGTAGGTACTCTAAAAGTCAGTTTTTATTTAATTGTTGGTTGGAATTTTCACGTTTTTTTAAAAAAAAAGTATATATTAAACCTAAAATTAAAAAGTAATTTTAATGGTCTTAATCAAACGATGTTGGTATCGTATTATGAGTGATGGTTTATAGGGACAAGAGGAAAATTTTGTAAATGCAATGAGAGGAAAATTTAGACCGTGTTATAAATGTCCTACCTAACCATACCAAACCATGATGATAGTTGTAGCTTATGACTCTAAGCTAATTGAATCTCTCGCTTATGATATTATTGTAAGATGTTTCGTATATGACCATTTTCAAACAAAACTTATTGCTATTGATTTGATGATACATGTCGGATGAAGTTAGCAAAAATTAATTATTGAGATAGCGGGGTAAAGTAGTAGCCATAAATACGATTTTCAATCAATAAGGAAAAATACACCTATATTATGCCTTTCAACCATATATGAAAATATAGATTCAAACCTCTGCTAAAAAAAACTTTATCATAGTTAAATTTGTTTGGCATACCACCGAAAATTTTATGTTACACTTTTCTCGAGTAATATCGCGTGTGAGAGAGATCGAGCCATGAAATATCGTGAAAATTTTACATTCTTACAAAAGCTATAACTTTTTTTTTTCTCAAGGCCGATACATATGTGTTACAAAATTTGATTTTAAAACACTATAAATTTACACTAAGATCATTAAACATAAATGAAATTCAATTATACTATGATCATTTGAACATAAAGAACCAAAAAAATTGTTCGATAGACCTATATTTTATAGACGGATCTTGGTCAATCACGTATTATGTATGATTATTAGGATCTCACATATTTGATAACTCATATTGTTCCTTAATGTTTATGTTCCCTCCACTATAAAATTATTGTAACGACCCTATTTTTTTTATTGAAATGGAGCCGCTACTACATGCATGACATGAATGTTAAGTGCGGAAACATTCATCTAAAATACTTTATAAACGATGTCATTGAGTTAAACATTCAAAGTATAATCTTTAAAGAAACAAAAAATCATATAAAACGAAAATAAATAACATAACATTTGTAACATCATACAAAAAAATAAAAATAATGTACTATCCTAACTTAAGGCTACAAAATAAACAAAATGTAATTACTCTAACACTTGTTCCATGGCCCGTCACGACGCTGCCATCATCCATACAAAAGTGTTTTACCTTTACCTGAAATGCAAGAGAATCACATGACTTGAGTATTTTAAGAAATACTCGAAAAACATAAGTTGTAAAGTACGCGTCCGTACTCATCGTAATGAAGAAGTATCCTGATGCATATGACACACAAGTATGCATAAGATCCCCCATAGCTTATAATCATGGCATAATGTATGATGAAAGACAAACGTCCAGTAACATAATAATTATGTGAATTATGCTTACATAATTTTTGGACATAGGGCCATTATTGATAAGAATCTTAAGATTTTGGAGGATTTTATAGAAGTTTCATATAATAAGGTTGTTCACGGCACTACTAAAAGCACACCTTTTGAAATTGTGTATGGTTTTAACCCTTTAACCCCCATTTATTTGTTACTTATGCCGTCAAAAGAGTTTGTGAATTTTGATGCAAATACCAAGATTGAGTTTGTTCATAAACTGCACAAGCAAGTAAAAGAACAAATTGAGAAGCAAAATTAAAAAGTTGCCTCCCCAATTAATAAACGACGCAAGATTGTCATCTTCAAGCCAGGAGATTGGGTTTGGGTGCATTTTCGAAAAGAAAGATTTCCTACTCAAAGAAAATCTAAGCTTTTACCCGGTAACTATGGTGTTAGTTCAACTTTTAATGTTATTGATTTGAGTTCTTTTGATGTAGATGATGGCTAGGATTCGAGGTCGAATCCTTCTCACGAGGAGGAGAATGATATGAACCACAACCAAGGAATTTTCATACCTTAAGGTCCAATTATAAGAACAAGAGCCAAGAAGTTACAACAAGTTTTAGTCACTGTATTGTGAGCTCATCAAAGAAAATTATAAAAAATGCGGGAGATCTACCCAGAGCCACCGCCAATTAATAAACGACGCAAGATTGTCATTTTCAAGCTAGGAGATTGGGTTTGGGTGCATTTTCGAAAAGAAAGATTTCCTACTCAAAGAAAATCTAAGCTTTTACCAGGTAACTATGATGTTAGTTCAACTTTTAATGTTATTGATTTGAGTTCTTTTGATGTAGATGATGGCTAGGATTCGAGGTCGAATCCTTCTCACGAGGAGGAGAATGATATGAACCACAACTAAGGAATTTTCATACCTTAAGGTCCAATTATAAGAACAAGAGCCAAGAAGTTACAACAAGTTTTAGTCACTATATTGTGAGCTCATCAAAGAAAATTATAAAAAATGCGGGAGATCTACCCAGAGCTACCACTAGCAGATATTGTCCTCTTTGGGCTTTCCCTTCCCCTCAAGGGCTTTAAAGAGCCTCTGCTAGAGGAAGGTTTCCACACCCTTGATAGCCACCGCTAGCAGATATTGTCCTCTTTGGGCTTTCCCTTCCACTCAAGGGCTTTAAAGAGCCTCTGCTAGCGGAAGGTTTCCACACCCTTGATAGCCACCGCTAGCAGATATTGTCCTCTTTGGACTTTCCCTTCCCCTTAAGGGCTTTAAAGAGCCTCTGCTAGCGGAAGGTTTCCACACCCTTGATAGCCACCGCTAGCAGATATTGTCCTCTTTGGGCTTTCCCTTCCCCTCAAGGGCTTTAAAGAGCCTCTGCTAGCGGAAGGTTTCCACACCCTTGATTTATTGTCCTCCCCAACCAATGTGGGACATCACCGCCCCCAAATCCACCCCCTTTGGGGACCAGCGTCCTTACTGGCACACCGCCTCGTGTCTACCCCCTTCGGGGAAGAGCGAGAAGGCTGACACATCATCCGATGACTGGCTCTGATATCATTTGTAACGATCCAGATCCACCGCTAGCAGATATTGTCCTCTTTGGCTTTCCCTTTCGGACTTCCCCTCAAGGCTTTAAAACGCGTCTGCTAGGGGAAGGTTTCCACACCATTATAAAGGGTGATTTGTTCTCCTCCCCAACCAATGTGGGATATCACATTATGTATCTATTTGACTCACCTACGTTAAAATTGTCAAATGCTATATATATATATATATATCTATATATATATATATGTTTATATTTTAGCTTTGTTGGGAGATAAGCTTTTACTTTGCAAATGATATGTTGCATGTTAAAGTCATTCAAGTGGTATTGATCAAACCTCTTATGTAGTTATTCGAATCATGAGTTTAAAAACGAGTTTTATTTACTCTTGATTTTGATCATCAAGGTAATCCGTTCCAAATTTTTTCACTGGGTTGATTCCATATCATCATATATCATAACAATCACATAACATAACCCGAACATGCCTCCAACATATCATATCATAACATCTGATATCATCAACATATTAATTTATCACATATAGCATAATATTTACATAATATCTCATATACATATCATTTCATAACTGTTTACACATACGAACATATGACATGTGCGAAGCCACGGGCACGTGTTATCATTTAGCACACAATTGTAACCAAATGACAGTATGGCCAGTTACTTGGTTGACCTTGACCGAAGCTACTACGACCCATTGATGCTAGCTTAACACTACTATCTGGAACTCGCTAACCCTAATTTTTCATAAAATAATTTAAATTTAATCCTAATAATTATGCATAAATACTTTAAACTTGACTCGAAAAATTAAAAAATTTAAATTAAAAGGTAGTCCTACTCACCTTGTACTAACCTTAAATGCTTGTAAAGAATTGACAAAATATTGGCCTTGAGGCATGAAAAAAGTGTATTTTGAACCATTCAAATGGGATGCTAAAATGATGTGAGAGACCTCCCTTTTATAGCGTGGAGGTCAAACTCCCCACTTCTTAGCTTTAAGCAACGTGGGAGGTTCCATTTCTTTTTTTTCCAAATTTTTTTTATTATTACATCGTACACATTAAAAGAAACTTTCAAAGTGTCTTAACCTTGGAATTTCTCACAGTATTTCTCCTTCATCTCTTCCTTCTGTTTTCGTACTTTCTTCTACTTGATTGTTTTGTAAAGACAAAAAAAATAAAAATAAAGTGAATCTTTGTCCCACATTGCTAAAGCTAAGAAGTGGGGTTCCTCCACTATAAAAGGGAAGTCCCCCACTTCATTTTATCATCTCAATTGAATGGTTCAGTCAGAGAGTACATTTTCTGGCTTGGTTGACTCTGCGTTTGATATGCTCGGACTCTCTCCTCACAGTTTTAATTTTTTGGAAGCATTTGGACTCTTTCCTCACCATTTCAATTTTTAAGCATTTAAGTTTAGTATGACGACCTTCGAAGTTTTTATGGCTAGTTAAATTTTTGAAATCGAGTTTAAATTATTTATGGGCTTAGTTAGTTTAAATTATTAGGGGTAAGTTTTTATACCTAATTAGGCTTAGCTAGTTTAAATTGTTAGGGGTAGGTTTAAAATTATATCATGAAGACTAGGTGAGTCAACTCCCATAGTAGTTCTAATTTATGATTGTTGGACTCTTTAGGCGAAGTTAAATTTCAGAGAGCACTAGCATAAAGGAGTCGTAATAAGCTTCGGCCTAGGCCCAGGTAAGTGGCCCTATCGTCGTAGGTTATGAATGATGTTGCATGTTGGCACGTGCCCGTGGTTTCGCACGTGTCATAAATTGTATGTTTAGACCGTTATGAATAAAATGATAGCGGGGTTATATTTAATAATGTTGAAAATGAAAAAAATATTGGGACCTCATACATTAATATATGTTCATCATTGGGGGATACCCCTATTCCTTCAATAGTACGGACACGTACACAACTAGGCAGGAGAACGAGCATTATGTTTTACATAATGCTGTCGTGACGGCTACTACTTCTAACAGGTGCACGACATAGAGAGCTACCAGAGTATGCTCGCGCGACAAGGAAAGGGGCCCGGCGGTGTGCGAACCGACTGGTGGGTCCATACTCGCACGTGTGGGCCGTGTGTAGAGTATAAATTACACATCCAAGCTGCCCGTTAGGACAGTACCGTAGGAAAATAGACTATTATGATAGGTCCCGTCATTGCATTCACATGTTCTTGCATTATAATCCCGATAGGGGGTTAGTTACTGAGTATTTCTTTAAATACTCAAGCCATGTGCTACTTCTATTCTAGGTTAAGGTAAGGTATTCCTGTACGGCTGACGACGACATCGCAACTCGAGACCATGTCACATGCATAGGGTAGTCACATTTATTTTCTTAGAGGCTAGAATATGATGTTTTTAATTTAAACATTTTTTATTTTATTTAATATTTTGTTGTGTCGTTTTAAAGGTGTTTTCAAAACACGTAATTACATAACTGTGTTTTAAGATAAAAGTTATGTTTTATGAAAGTTTAAATGAAGTATTTCCTCATTCAATGTTCATGATATGCATATAGTAGCGATCTTAGATTAAGTAGAAAATTTTGGGTCGTTACACTTTCTTCCTCGAAAATGTCTTAACCTTGGAATTTCTCGGGGTATTTATCCCTCATCTCTTCCTTCTGTTTTCATAATTTCTTCTGCTTGATTGTTTTGTAAAGACCCTTCTTATTGATCTTTTCTCGTAACTTGGGTCATCATCTACATGTAACGACTTGTAATCTACGACGCGAGTCAGGTCATCCAACTTAAGGACGAGGCAAACAATCTCATGTTTCTTTCTTAAATATGAAGTAGGATAATTACTTTTTGGGTTGCCTCAGTACTCTAATTAGTTATCTATTTCTAACCTCATTAAACTTAACTAACAATCATATATCATGGAGCACTTCTTTATATTATGGTTGAGACAAAAAATTTCCTCAACTTTCGCAAGCTCTTGAGGTTAATATATCGCCACGTGGGCCAATTCTTTCCTCTTAATGACCAGAGCTACTGCACATTCTAAACACATGTTAAGAAGTGCGCTCTTTGAACTAAGCGAGACTTGTAGCAAAAGGATTTAACCAAAGAGAGGAAGTAGACTGTGAGGACACTTTCTCTCTTATTACCATGTTGAAGTCTATTCACACTCTCTTATCCATTTTCACACATTTTGAGTATGAGATTTGAAAAATGGATGGTAAGACTCTTTTTCTGAATGACAATTGTGAAGAGAACATCTACATGAATCAACTAGAGGGGTGTGTAAATCAAGGTCATGAGCAAAAGGTTTACAAGCTTAATAAATCCATTTATGGATTAAAACAAACGTCGAAATCCTGAAATATGAGATTTGACAATATGGTCAAATTATATTACTTTGAGTAGAATGTTGATGAATCTTGTGTATACAAGAAAATCAATAAGAAACAATTGCTTTTCTTGTCATGTATGTGAATGATCATACTCATTGAAAATGATGTAGGCTATCTTAACGACATTAAAAATTGGCTAGCTAACCAATTCTAAATGAATGATTTAGGAGAGAGACAGTTTATTTTAGGAATCCAAATTATAAGGGATCAAAGAATAAAATGATAGTCTTATTTGTGAAATACTTCTTTTAACTTATTTGGAAATAGTTCAAAAAAATGGACAAATTGACGTCTTCTGAGATTGCTTGGTAAATGGCACCAAGATTCATCCCGTCTTTACGCTCGTTGACGTTGTTACAATGCTCGATAGCGTCTCACACGGCTTATGCCTGTAAATTAAGACGCATCTTTATTGACCATGTGCATAGTTACTCTTAGTGAGTAATGGGTACTGGATCGTTACACTCCCTTCGTTTCTGCACTTTATCGTTGTCATATCTCCTCATATGATTTTTTTTTGCAATCACAACATTTGTTTCAACATCTTAGTTTTGATACTAGATGTTTGATTTAACTCTCGATTGAAGTAGATTGACAAGAATATCCGAAGCAAAAATATACACAATTGTGAGAAAATAAATTTTACATACATGCTTTCTAAATACTTAAAATTTTAACATTAATATTGGGCATCAGCCATTATTACAAAGAAATTGGATATTTGGTCGGACTTATCATAAAACAAGCTTATGGGACCAATAAATATGTCATTAACATGCAGTTCCTCCGCCCCCTCAGCCACAACCTCCACCGCCACAACCTCCACCGCCGCCACAACCTCCACCGCCACAGCCTGCACCTCCACCTCCGCCATTTCTTTTTCTCTTGTTCTTTTTCGAGCTATCACCGCAGGCAAATATGATCATTGATACGAGTATATTATGAAAAATCAATTTAATTAGGTGCTATCACCGCAGGCAAATATTTTAGACCCATTTGAAAAATCAATGCTCATCAAGATTCGGTGATATTAAACAATCAAAAGTTATACCAATTTAAACATAATTTAACTCATGAGTATATTATGAACAAGATCGGTGTTCAGATTTCTTAGTATTATGGATTAATCTACTAAAAAAACCGAATAAGTTTTATTTTTTATTGTATGAACATAGAAATGGGTCTAAAATACTCCAACTCTCTTATTTTGAAAATTCCATGCGATCCCTTTTGCTTGAGAAATTTGAACATGAAACAACGACTTTTCATTACAATGTCACTTCAAGAAAAAATTAAATTGGGTTTAATTACAATGTTGATTATAATTACTCGAACCCATTAAAAAAAAAAACTATAATTTAGTTTATATCACATTAAAAATTTTAATTTAGTCCAATCACATAAATAGTCCTTATTATTTTTAATATATAACAATATAGATCTAAAATTTTAATTTATTAGTAATGTTTGAACTAGTTGAATTATACTAAAATTTGCTAAAAAATTAACATATTAGAGAAGTTTCTAGATTACACTTTTCTCGAGTAACATCACATGTGCAAGAAAGTTTTATCCGGCCATGATATATCATGAAAAATTTACGCTAAGATCATTAAACATAAATAAAAATCAATTATACTATGATCATTTGAACCTAAAGAACAAAAAAAAATGTCCTTATTCATTACACACGATAGACCTATATTTAATAGACTAATCTTGATCAATCACGTATTATCTATGATTATTAGGATCTCACATATTTGACAACTCCGGTTAGTTCCTTAATGTTTATACTAACTTTACTATAAAATTATTGCAACGATTCTATTTTTCTACTAAAATGGAGCTCCAACTACATGTAGAACATGACTGTTAAGTGTGAAATTATTCATCTAAAATAGCTTATAAATGATGTTATTGACTTAAATGTTCGAAGTAAATCTTTAAAACAACACAAAATCATATAAAACGAAAATAAATAACATAACATTTGTAACATCATACGAAAAAAATGCACTATCCTAACCTAAGGTTACAAAATAAACAAAATGTAATTACTTCAACACTGGTTTCATGGCTCATCACGACGCGCGCCATCATCCGTACAGGAGTGCTTTACCTTTACCTGAAATGCAAGAGAAGCATATGACTTGAGTATTTTAAGAAATACTAAGTAACCTCATTAATGGGGTCGAAAAATGCACACACAGACAACATGGAGGAACCTATTCTTATAACATATCATAGCATGGCCTTGAACAACTTTTCTGTCACGAAAAATTTGGATGTATAGTACTTCTCTGCACATGGCCCAAGTGTGCAAGCATGGGCCCACCAAGCGGGCTCACTCACCCCTTGGTCCTGGTTCGTCGGGCTAGCACTCGCTAATGGGCTATTGTCGAACACCATAGAGGGAAATAGCCTGTATAACATAATGGCGAACATAAATGTCGAAAAAAATAAGTCGTAATATACGCGTCCATACTCATCATAATGGGGAATTATCCCGAAGCATATGAATTATCCCGAAGCATATGACACACAAGTATGCATAAGGTCCCCATAGCTTATAATCATGACATAATGTATGATACACGACAGACCTTCATTTATTTGTTAATAATAAGTATGTGAATTATGCTTACATAATTTTTGTACATTCAGTAATACATAGCATAGCTTTCATGGCATGATCTACCGGCGTTTTTGCATCATAGATTATTGATTTCATAACAACTTTATACAACATGACATGATCACAAAATAGCATAGCTTTAGTACATAACATAGTTTATCATAGCATAACGTAGCATAACATGACATAGATGGCATAATAGAGCATACCAAGACATGACATAACATAGCGTGACATGACATAACATAACATCGAACAACATAGCATTGCTTAACATATGCATGCATACACATATGACATGTGCAGGATCACGGGACACGCGTCATCAAACGTAATACAATTCATCCAACCAAGTCAATAGTAGAGCTACTTATTTAATTGGCCTAGGCCGAAATCCCTATTCCATATATGCAAGCTTAAGGCTTCTCCTTGAAATTTAATTCTATCTAAAAAGTTCCACTCTTAGAATTTTACTATGGATATTGACTCACTAATTTTGCATAAAATAATTTTAAAACTCCAAATAGTTTAAACTAACTAAAACTAGCCATACGGACCTTAAATGTCTCTGAATAGTTGAAACTAGTATGGAAGGATCCGAGCGTATGATACCTAAGTTGAATCAACCGAGAAGCCAACTTGAAGCCGTAAAAAAAGATGTATTCTCTATTATCTCTGAACCGCTCAAGTAAGATGAAAGGGAACAGTTGTCATAACTTAGTAAGTCAACGGACCTTCCGTTTATAATAGAGTACAAAGTCCCACCTTCCCAATGGAGATTGGGGACAACTTTTTTTTTTCTTTCTTTTTTTCATTTTAAATTTTGGTTGTTACACTCATTTTGCTCGTTAATGTTTATACTATCTTATAATATTTTTGGTTAGTATTGGGACTCTGATCTTTTTTTAACTCACTCAAATGGTTATAAATTAGACTCTACCCCACAATTTTTAATATGATTAGTTTCGAATCGTTTTCGGGAAGTTTAGATGTAACGACTCTAGATTTCTACTTACTTAAAGTCGCTATCGTCATCATAACGTAATCATTTTTATGCGGAAAAGAGTATTAAAATTTCATCATAAAACATAAACTTCATCTTAAAACACTACCCTATGCATGTGTCATGGTCTCGATTTGCGACGTCGTCGTTAGTCGTACAAGGATGTCTTGTCTTTACCTGAAAAATAAGAGTAGCACATGGCTTGAGTATTTCATGAGTGAGACCTATCATAACAGTTTATTTTCGTACGCTATCCTAAATGGACAATTAGATGTGTACTTAATTTTCCTACACACGGTTCACACGTACGAGTATGGACCCACCAGTTGATTCGCACACCTCCTGGACCCTTTTCTGGCCAGGCGAGCATTCTCTTGTAGCTGTTGATGTTGGATACCCGTTAGGAATAGCGACGGTCATGACAGCATTATAGTAAACATAATCTCTTCATAACATTATTAAAATTTACTAACAACTATATATCATCCGACACATCTTTATATTATGGTTGAGGCCAGCAATTTTCTCAGATGATTTCATCGTTGTTTGGCGGTGATGCCATTTGTTTCAACATCTTAGCTTTGATACCTGATGTTTGACTTGACTATCGATCAAAGTAAACTAACATGAACACCGTTTTATTTGTACTAAGCACACCTTTTAATTCTTTTTTTTTTTTTGTTGTTAATTACATTTGATAGCTATTTATAAAGAAGAAAATATTAATAATTTTCCTAACCTACTTATTATCTCCTAAACTTACCCCACAAATTAAATCTCATAACTTTGCTATATAAGATATTATCTCTTAAATTTTCTCCATAAATTAAATATTCTAAACTTGTTTCACAAATTATTATCTCCTAAAATTTAAATCAAGCTTTTAAAACACAACATTTAAAACCCAAAAAAAAATTCTTCGATTTTAATTTTACGAGTCCAACGAGTTCGATGAGTTTAAACTAAGCATAAGTGAATAATTGGGGATAAAAGTCCAAAAATTTAAATGAAAATAAAATCAACAATTGAGAGAAAATAAATTAATCGTATTCAAAACTCGGAATATTACATACATGCTTTCTAAATACATATATTTTTAACATGAATATGGTGCAATAGCTACTAGTTCTAAGAAATTGGATATTTGGTCGGACTTATCATAAAACAAGCTTATGGGACCAATAAAATGTCATTAACAGGTAGCTCCTCCACCACCACCACCACAACCTCCTCCTCCGCCTCCTCCTCCACCACCACCACAACCTCCTCCGCCGCCTCCTCCACCACCACCACAACCTCCTCCGTCGCCTCCTCCACCATCACCACAACCTCCTCCGCCACAATCTGCACCTCCACCTCCACCTCCGCCATTTCTTTTTCTCTTGTTCTTTTTCGAGCTATCACCGCAGGCAAATATGATCATTGATACGAGAGAGAGAGACAGAAGAATGGTTGCAAGCAAAAGTAACCCACCGGAACTGAATAAGGTGACATCTCCTAAGCCGCCGCCGCCGGCGGCAGGAATTGGCCTTCCCATTTTTTTCCCTCGTATAAAATTTTGGGAATGATAAAGCTTAAACAATTTACACACACAATAACTTATAATATATATTGAGATGCAAAAAATATCTTCTCTAATAATTTAGACATTTATTTATTATTATTATTATTTGAGTTCTTTGGGAAAGTCAATATTGTTTAAGGGGAGGTTTCTCAGAAATGCCCATTTATCTTAGTCAATCTTATCTTTTGACTAGGTCAACTAATAAAAATATCACAAGAAACAATAGATTTTTTTTGTTTCTTTTTTAAAAAAATAATCCTTATCAAAACTTGAATGGTATTGAGCAATTGAAAGTTATTCCAATTTAAACATAGCTTAACGGGTAAGTATTGTGATATCCTACATTGGTTGGCGAGGAGAACGAAACACTCTTTACAGGGGTGTGGAAATCTTTCCCTAACAGATGCGTTTTAAAGCCTTGAGGGAAAACCCAAAAGAGAAAGCTCAAAAAGCACAATATCTGCTAATGGTGTGCTTGAGCCGTTACAAGTATATTTTGAATAAGATCAAATAAACTCGATTCATTAGTTAAAGAGCTATTATAAGCTATATCAATTTGAACATAGTTTAACTGGTGAATATATTTTGAACAAGATCAAATGTTCGAATCTCTTAGTTTGTTTCATGGGGTTAAGTTATTAAAAAAACCTAATAAATTTTATTTTCTATTGTATGAACATAGAAATGCATCTAAAAATAGTTGTTTGGTTGAAAATAATTAAAATACTCCTAACTCTCTTATTTTGAAAATTCCATAAGATTGCTTTTGCGTGAGAAATTAGAACACGAAACAAGGACCTTCGATAACAATGAAGAAAAGAAAATAATTCAGTTCGACAATGGAAGGACAACTATTTACGAGGATTAATCAAACTATGGATATTAAGTTATAATTTCTAATAATATATAAAAACTTTTAGAACCTTATACTAAAATGAAATTATGTTCAAACTATAAGACTTTTGTAACAATAAAATTATATATTTTATGTTAAATTACTATACAATTACCACAAAATATTTATAATATACGTTAAAATACCTTTGGAAGAAATGCTAAGAAAGTAGCTACCCTAAAAGTCAAAGGGTTCATTTTATAAGATTTTTTAAAATATCTATTAAACCCTATTAAACCGGACTTAATCAAATAATATTGGTATTATATTAATGAAAGATGAACTTTGTAATAGCCCTATCCGTTTTGACTCATTACGTACCACCGTCAGCCTAAAATTTTAAAATGGGTATGTTAGGGAGAGGTTTTCACACCTCTGATACTATTTGTAACAGCACGAGTCTACCGCTAGCAAATATTGTTCCACATCTTTTATACTATTTGTAATAGTACAAGTCTACCGCTAGTAGATATTGTTCGCTTTGGCCTATTACGTATCGTCGTCAACTCCACTGTTTTAAAAAGCGTCTACTAGGGAGAGGTTTCCACACGTTTATAAAGAATGTTTCGTTCTCCTCTCAAACCGATATGGGATCTCACAATAACCCACAAAACGAAAGAAGCCATATGAGAACAGGAGGATGGGATGAGAGAGAAATATCCCGAGTTGATTCACGATTTAAACATTTTGGAGGATGAAAGTTCTTTTTAGACGGGTATATATGATGTAACAAATCATAATGATAAAAAAAAATAGAGAAAAAAATCTTGAGTAATTGTCTCTCATGAAATTAAAAGGGACATTTTAGTAAAATGGTACGTTTAATATGCATTATATTCATTAGGCATAATTATATTTCAAGAAACATTAAATCATTCGAGGATTAAAAATTTATTGAATACTTAATAAAATTTAATCATCCGAAGATTAAAAATTTATTGAATATTTAATAAAATTTAATAATCTATTATTTAAAGTCTATATGAATTATTAGGCTAATTATAAATATAAATTTAATTTTCTAGAATAATCAATAGTTATAGGAAACCAACTCCACCATTTTTAATTTCAAGAATTTTAAATACGAAACAATAGATTGATTTGGGAAAGAAAAAAAAGAGAGATAGAGTATTTATGTCGGAGATATTTCTTTACCCTCAATAATTGGACTACAAAGTGGCTGATCTTTGTGGTCATTTTGTTTTAACTTATATCATGGAGATGATGAATTTGAGGTTGAATTGGCTCTTGAAAAACAAATTCAAGCCTGTATAAAGAATAATTAATAACTCCAAAATTATATGATGTATGATGTCGCATGCCTCGTGGCCCCTGCATGCGCCATGACGTTATGTTATGTTTGTGTATGCTAGATGATGACATATGATGTCGTGTTATGTATGTAAGTGATGTCCTACTATGCCATGATATGAACGAAATGAAAAATTGTGTATGTCCTGCTGAGTCTTGCCATGTGAAGCCATGTTACAAATTATATGATAATGCAAGATGAAAGTCACGATGCTTACTATGTATATATGACGCATATGTGTGCTTTTCACATTGAAGAAAGTAAGAAAGAAATGATTTTGATGTTATGTTATGATTTTAAACCATGGGGATCTCATACATTTATGTGTATCATATGCATGGAGATACTTCCCCGTTATGCTATGTTAGTACGGACGCGTACCTTCGATATTTATGTTTACCATGATATCATGCGAGTCTTTCTCTTCCATGGCGTCCAGCGACGCATTAGCGCGTTTAGCTCGACCAAGTCAGGGCCAGGAGTACGTATAGGAGCCCACTTGGTGGGTTCATGTGCGCGTGCATGTGTCATGTGTGGGAAAATACCTCATCCAACCCTACCCAAAACTAGAAAGATCTCAATGTCATGCTATGTTGTTTTAAAGGATATGTCTCATCATGTATGTGTGTGTTTGAATTACCCAAACCCAACAATGGGGTTACATACTAATTATTCTTTAAAATACTAAGTCATGGGCTACTTTTTCATTTTAGGTCAAGGTAAAGTGCTCATGCACCGATGACGGTAAATGCTGGAATGGCCATGAAAGTTAAGATAGGATAATAGTATGTATTGTTTTCACTTAGCAGTTGTATAGGTGATTTTTCATTTTCTTACTCAAAGATTATATGAAGGTTTCATTTTTTATAATGTTGTTACTTCTATTTCTCGATTTAAACTAAGTGTGTATGTCGATGGCTTCGTTTGAAACATTTATTTAAATTTTCGTATATGTTAGTAAAGACATGTATGTAGTGACGTTTTGATTTAGGTAGGAAAATTAAGGTCCTTATCGTTGGTATAAAAGCCCTAGATTTTTAGATTCTGTAGACCGGCCTACGATGTAGACTCAACATACTCCCATGGTCTTTCAACAGACAAATCGTCGCTGTCATGTATGTCTTACGAAAGAAAATAAATGATGTTGTTTTGTATGTTATGATTTACCTTTCATGGAATGTGAACGTTAATTCATGTATTGATAATGTTTAGATTTAGCAAGGTTTGCACTGTGAATGAGAGTTACAATTTAGTAAGCTACTAAACACTAGTATATGCATCGAAACGATTTTGCTAAGGAATGTCAGATATTTGAGTTAGGCGTCTCGAACATAGTTAAAAATACGTAGTGTTATGACCATGGAGTTGGAAAGAAAGGTACCATTATGACCATGGAGTTGGAAAGAAAGGTACCAACATAGTACTGACGAGTAAGTAGTTTCAAATAAAAATGACCAAATTTGTAAATGACATAAGTGTCTTTAATGGAAGCTAAACTTTGGGAGTAGTGAAATGTAGAACCCCTATCTTAACACTAACTCGAAAGTTCTAAATCTAAGTTTGAGATCAACTACAAATATGAAAGTTATGAGGTGATTTAATAGTATCGAGCCACAGTTTGAAAGAAAAATTACGATCATGGTTAAAGTTTTATAGGTATTTGTGGAGATGGACTACGGTATGAGATTGTCCAAATATCTTACATTTATGAAACCAAGATTTAGAATGGATTCGGGTGGAGGATCCACGAGGATTATAAAAGGTGAAAATTGTCTCTAAATCAATTAGTAATCTTCTATATACTCCTACACAAACACATTGCAAAAGCTCGGTATAAACCAATTTTTGTATTTTCAAAGGTATTATTTTAGTTAAGGTTTTAAGACTCTAAATTTTATTAGGTTGTTATTGATGCAATGGACAATTTCATGAAAACTAGCTTGAAGGTGTTCTAACATTAAGTTTGCTTACATTAATTACTTGAGTCAATATTTCTAAGCTCTATAGGTTGATCGTCACCTAAGTTCAGTCTTAACATGATTCATTTTGACTTTTTAGGTTTTAATTAGGTTCAAAATGCTTCCAAAGTTGTTCAAAATGGATTTGAAAAATCCGAAATTAGCCATTTGAATCCAAGGGGAGTCGATTGAGCCGTCACAAGCCTAGCACAAAGGAATCAGCTAGATCTAGCTGACTGAAAGCGAGCTAGAAGGATCGGCTCAAGGGTGAGCTGCACAAGCCATTGGTGGCTACGACGAGCGAGAACCACACCTCGAGTCGCCTTGGTTCACATGTCAATCACCGTTGAACCAGCCTTTGTCGACTAGGTCGAGTTGTTGGGTTGTGTGTTGGCATTAAAGGGTTATTCATGGCTCGTCTACGTCGTGGATGTGGGTTGTCTTCACGTGCATGAGCCTAAAGGTGGCATGGGTGGGCTTCTGGATCCAATCGATAACTCTTCCTTTTTACCCATTTCTACAACATGTCGTCTTTCCTTTACCATCGACACCTCGCAGCACATTTTGATGGTTTATTCATGGTGGTAAATGGACTAAAATGGAGGGAAACCTTCATGTGCTTGATTGCTTTTAAGAATTGATGGATGGATTGCTTAGAATTGATGGTGGTAAATGGACTACCGATAAAGAAGAGTAGGATGGCTGAGATCGAGAATATCTAATTTACCTCCTTTCGATTAGGTTCTAGAATTAGATCAGATGTTAGATTGTTACATTCCACATCGATTGGAGAGGGAAACGAAACATTTATTATAAAGATGTGGAAACCTCTCCTTAGTAGATGTGTTTTAAAACCGTGAGACTGACAGTGATACGTAACAGACCAAAGCGGATAATATCTGCTTACGGTGGGTTTGGGCAGTTACAAATGGTATCATAGTCAAACACCGGGCAGTATGCCTACGAGGATGTTGTGCACCCAAAGGGGGTGGATTGTTAGATCCCACATCAGTTGGAGAGGGAAACGAAGCATTCCTTATAAAGGTGTGGAAACCTCTCCCCTAGTAGACGCATTTTAAAACCGTGAGCCTGACGGCGATACGTAACGGACCAAAGCGGACAATATCTGCTAGCAGTAGGATTAGGTTGTTACAAATGGTATCAAAGCCAAACATCAAGCGGTGTGTCAGTGAGGACGTTGGACACCTAAAGGGGGTGGATTGTTAGATCCCACATCGGTTGGAGAGGGAAACAAAACATTCCTTATAAGGGTGTAGAAACTTCTCCCTATTATCCTCGTTTTAAAATCGTGAGGCTGACGATGATATTTAACGGGTCAAAACGGACAATATCTATTAGCGATGGACTAGACACTTGACCTAATTCAAAAAAATAGAGAAAATGGACCGAATTGATCAAAAAACGCGCAAACTAGTTGACTTTTATTAAATTTGTAAACGATAAAAGGAGAAACGACATAAATGGCAGGGTTGAAAGATGACCAAGAACAAACTTTTCGTTGGATAAATGGTCAAAGGAAAAATTGACAAATTAATTAAGTTTGGCATTGTGGTCCAAATTGGCACATGACAAACTATTGCATTTTTCATTAGATTTTGAGTTGGGCAATGTTCAAAATGACCAATTTTTTAAGATAATTTTCGTGGCTTTACATGGCTACATTTACCTTTACTTGAAAAAGAAAGGCTAGTATTGGGCAATGAAAAATGCAATCACATGTAATTACGGTGGGACCTATCCTGGTCTTGATCTCCATTTTTCCGTGCGAGTGGAATTGGATTGTAGAGAAATACTATACACAGCCCACACACATACATAGACGCATCAGATGGACTCATATACGTATCCCCTAGGTTTGCCATTCGGATAGCGTACTCTCACGCTGCCAAAAGCCACGAAGGGAAAGAGAGCGCATAACATCATAGTGTACGCATCTGTAACAGCCCAAGCCCACCGCTAGCAGATATTGTCCTCTCTGGGCTTTCCCTTAAGGATTTTAAAATGTCTCTGCTAGGGAGAGGTTTTCACACCCTTATAAAAAATATTTCGTTCCCCTCTCCAACCGATATGGGATCTCACAATCCACCCCCTTTCGGAGCCTAGCGTCCTCGCTGGCACACCGTCCAATGTCGACTCTAATACCATTTGTAATGGCACAAACCCACCGCTAGTAGATATTGTCATCTTTGAGCTTTTCCTTTTGGACTTTCTCTCAAGGTTCTTAAAACGTGTCTGCTAGAGAGATGTTCCCACGCCCTTATAAAGAATATTTCGTTCTCCTCTCCAACCAATGTGGGATCTCATAGCATCCATACTAACCATAATAGAAAGTATCTCGATGCACGTGACATACAAAATGCATGAGCTCCCCATAGCTCTAAATTAGTAAACACACATATGATGCAACTCCTACCTTCATTCTATTCATGACATAGGGTCTCAATGAGACATACATACGTAATGCTTTTCATATTTTTCAGAAGTAACATATATATCTCACCAATGTCTCCTACGCATAGAGTGAACAAGTTAACATAGTATACGTGGTGTGACATATGGAAATTCATGCATCCTACAACATTGATATCACAACATAGTTTCATCACATATCAAAATTATATCATAATATAACTTATAACGTAACATAACTTGCATCATAGCATAAGTCATTACATAACATAGCACCGTCAAATAATAATTAAACATGACATGTACAAGGGCTACATGGCACACGTCATTCATATAGCATACAAGTTATCCAGTCAAATCAACAGTAAAGTCACTTATTTAATTGATCTAAGTCGACGTCAATAAATACCCTTTGTCAGTGTTATCCTAATCAGGCTCCTCAAACTTCCCAGACAAATTGTATTCAGACATTACGGATTTTATTACCATTATAGATCAGATTAGATTTAGTTAATGTTATTTCAAAATTTATATTTTTAACTTCTATTGTTAATTTTTTAAAAACTTGTAGAATTATATGGAGTCTTCTAAGTATTGGATAGAATATAGAGTCTAAAAAGAAGAACCTAGAATCCTATGCGACCACCAATTTTGAAAGTGAATGGACTATATTTATGAACAACTTTTTGAATAAGAAATTTCAATGGAAAAAACTATAATTCAAAACAATACGTTGAAAATTCACATTATAAAGGGGCTTTAAGCTTATATATAGCTAAATATTCAACATCATATTTAGAATAATATTTTAGTTGTGTGGTTTTTGTCGAAAGAAGTACCCTTTATTCAAAATAGTGTTCATATGCACTTAGAAATTGAAAAAATATATAACGACTCATGTCTAGGATTTGAAATTAAAATTCGGTATCTGATGGTTCTAGCATTTTCCGACATTTTCATGCATTCCATGCGATATAGTCACGTTATGTTTTTTTCTTGCTTCTTTTAACATGTTTTGCTTTCACTCACATGCATCTTAGAAAAATTGTCCGTTTAATTATAGGGTTCCTATAGTTGAGTCACCGGTAAAGAAGGTGCACCTTGTTGGCATGGTAGTGACTTTCAATTCAGATGTGATATTGGTTCATTCATATACTTTCTTTTACTCAGGTGTCACATGCCCACCAACTTTCGAATTGGTTTGTTCGTGAACTACATCTATAGAGAAATACTGCACTGATACCTTTGCTTTGAAATCTGGGCATGGGTCGTCAGAAAATAAGAGGGAAAAAAGTGTAAAACCAATCTTAGGCAATAAGTTTTTAAGTGTTAGAAAATAGTTATAAAATTTAAACATAGTTCGTTGGATAAGGCACTAATTTTCGTTCTAAAAATTGATGGTGGGAGACTTCCTCATTTTAAACTGACTATAAAAATATTAAAGAAAAGTTTAAATCATCCGTTTAAACGGACTTTATTTCGATTTTGTACTTTCTTATACTCTTCGTATGATTTTTTTAATATGGAAATATCGATTTTCAAATTTGAGAATAATTTTTTTCTAGTTCAACAATATGTGAATTGAAAATTTAACTTTTCGATTTAAAAATAACTATACTCAGCTCGAATTAACTTTTCGAGAACTCAAGCTATAGATGGTCATGTACTAACATGAGATTTATGAAAAATATGATAAAAAAAATTTCATCGAACAACTCCTCAACTACGATATGAAAAATACAAAGTAGTATAAAATTATATTCCGTCCGTGTATAATAGATCCTAAACTTTAAAAAATTTCTAATAAATTCATAATCATTTAAGGACCTCAACCTTTCAACTTTGTATCTAATATATTAGACATTTTCTAGAACTCACAAAATCTATTTTTGTGGGTTGGTCCGAACATTTTTAGACCAACTCAACTATTTGAGTTATAAATTTTTTAACTTAAAAGACTTTTATTAAATAATGAACCAAATTCAACTTAACCATAAATATTTTTGGTTCAGATGATTTGGATTGTTCGAGTCATTTGTTTAAATTTTTATTTTAAATAAAAGTAAAACGTTAGTTCGTAAAACATTTATTTATTTATATTCAAACATTTAATTGAAACTTGGTGTGATATATATTTCTAAAAACTACTTTCTAAATAGTTAAATAATTATAAAATTAAAAAAATCTAAAATAAATACGTAGTAACACAAAAATTAGAAGAAAAAAAAAGAAATCGTTGTCATGGCTTAAGTTGAGAAGTGTGGACCCTGTAAGGGAGGTCTCTCACTCCATTTTATCTTCCCAATTAAACGGTTTGAAGACAGTTGAAGAATATACTTTCTGATGGTTTAAGATCGATATTTTGACTAATTCGATTTAAGTCTGATTCGGTATGACTACCAGCAAAATAATAATTAAAAAAATTAATAAATAAAACAAAATAAGTTAATTAATTAAGAAAAGAGAGAGAAATGTTACATCAATCTTCACAAACCCGTTCGATACAACAACAAAAAAATGCCTCTCATCAGATTTACAGGAGATGTCATTACTACCAATTATATAAGTTATATCTTAGATCTCCTTTTCTTTTACCCAATTATTTAAATTATTTAAATTTTATTTAGCAATTTATGTGTTAAAAGAGATACGTCATATCAATAGCAATATTAAAAAAAAATAGAATCAATTAAATTAGCCAAAAGTAATTGCTAACATAATCGAGAAGGAAGATTAAGAACACAAGTCAAAGAAAGAAAAAAAAAAAACACGGCCAAAAGACAAGATTGGGAAAATATTAAATAGTTTTTAAATGGTTGTTATGGAAATAATATTATATAAATATTTCAAGACTTTACTCATCAAATCTAACACTTAGCATTGTAAAATATAGAGAATTGAACTTCAAATTGATGTCATGGATTCACATAGGTTGACTTGGATGCAAAAGACAAAATCGAATTTTCATTAGGGACAAAATCGAATTTTCATTAAGGACAAATTGATGATACCATTCTAAGCTAATCAAGTAGGTGGCCCTACCGTCGTAGGTTATGAATGTATGTTGCATATTGGTACATACCCGTGGTTTTGCACGTTTCATAAATTGTATGTTTAGACCGTTATGATTTAATATGTAAATATTATGCAATATGAACGTTATGTTGTCTTTGGATGAATTGATATGTGTTATAATGTTATGTGTTATGTTATGCTCGGATTGCATTATGTGACTATCATGATACCTACTGTATGATTTTCACGTTATGAAATGTTATGTTGGAAGCATGAAAATGTTACGTTATGTCTTGTGAATTGCATGTATAACATGATATGAATGACATGAAGAATGATAAATAGCATGAAATATAACTCCGGTATAAACTGAATGATATGATAACTAATATGAGAAATGGTATGATATGAATAAAATGATAGCAGGGGTTATATTTAATAATGTTCAAGATGGAAAAATATTGGGACCTCATGCATTAATGTGTTTTCATGCATTAAGGGATACCCTTATTTCTTCACGATGATACGGACGCGCACACTACTAGACAGGAGAACGACCATTATGTTTTACATAATGCTGTCATGAAGACTACTATTTCTAACGGGTGCCCGGCATAGAGAGCTACTAGAGTATGCTCGCCCGACAAGAAAAGGGGCCCAGTGGTGTGTGAACTGAATGGTGGGTCCATACTCGCGCGTGTGGGCCTTGTATAGAGTATATAGTACACATTCAAGCTGCCCATTATGATAGTACCATAGGAAAATAGACTATTATGATAGGTCCTACCATTGCATTTGCATGTTCTTACATTATAACCCCGATAGGGGGTCGCTTACTGAGTATTTTTAAAATACTCAAGCATCGTGCTATACATTTTTCAGATAAAGGCAAGGCACCTGTAAGGTTGATGAAGGCATTGCAACCCCGAAACTGTGGCACATGCATGGAATAGATTCGCATTTCAAATTTAATAGTATAGGTTAAGTTGTATTTTCATTTAGTAATAATATAGGTTAGTATGTATTTCAATTAAATAAGATATAGGTTAGTATAGACGTGGATTCTAAAACTCATATCCATTCCCACTTCAAAAACCCTCAAACCAAACACCCATTTACGGATTGTGACACCCTAGTAAAAGAGGGGTACATTGATAAACAAATACCACATCCGAATGAGATTAATTTTGAGAATAAGATGACTAAAAAAGACTTAAAGAAAATGAAAGTTACTACCTATACTAATAAGGTGTACTTTTCTTTTCGGTGACTCAATTATAGAAATTTCATAGTTAAGCGTGCTTTGCATAGAGAAATTTTATGTTGGGTGATCTCTTGAAAATTTTCTGAGATACACGTGAGTGAAGACAAAGCATGCTGAAAGAACTCGTGTTGGTCTGTGGGGATAATCTAGTAAGGAATAAGCAACATGATCATGTCACAGGGGATGCAAGAGAATGTCGGGATTATTAGGTGTCGAATCTATATTACGAATCTTGTGGGTCGTTACACAAATTGTTTGTGAGAATCTTTCTAAGATGCATGTGAGTTAGGACAAACCAGGCTGAAAGGACTCATGTTAATATGTGGGGATAGTCTTCACTCTTAGAAGCGAGGAGTAAGTATAAGATAACCATGTCACAAAGGATGTAGGAGAATATCAAAACTATCAGATGCCCAATCCATATTTCGAATCTGGTAAGTCATTACACAGATTGTTTGGAGTAATAAGTTAGTTAATCTCGAGTTATTCAACTAAAAGTCCTTTAGTTTTATAAGTTATTTAAATATGTGTTTAGAGGCGTAGAGTTGTTTAGTCATAAGCTATTGAATATATGCTCGAGGTACGAGCTGCACTATCAATTGGTTTAGTTGTGTTGCAACTTCTCCCACCACTACAATCATCCAAACACGTTCCTAGTTTGCATGTGCAACAACATGTTCGGTGAACAAAGTTGAAATTTAGACGACTTCTAAAAATTCTCAAGCCTAATGTGTTAGTATTCATATAATTAAATTTATCATATTCCGTCAACTTACACTTTAGATTATTTAGTAATTTAATAGATAAAAGTACAAACGAGAATAAGATGTATTATATTGATAAGAGTGTTAATGGTAGGGTACGAGCTAGAGCTTTTACTCGGTCCACGTTTGCCGAACTAAAAAAAAATTATTAATGTTTTTTTGGTATGGTTTTTTATTTGCTTATTAAATCATTATTTAAAAAATAATTGAGGCAAACTCAACCAGCCGCCAACTGGATTAAAGAAAAATGACAAAAATACCCCTCGTAGAGGTGTGGACTTTGTCTTATCAAACAGACCGAAAAACAAAGACCAATCTTATTTTAATTTTATTATTTTAAATTAGGCCTTCTAGAAGGTCAAACTTAATAAATCAACCAATCAAATCACGCCACGTAATAGACTAAAACAGCCGGCTTTTTGCCTCTAGAAGATACGACTTAGAGACAACATCGTTGACCAAGAAACGGTCTTCTTGTAACGTATAACTTCTATTTATTTACATTTTCATCCCCCATAACTTCTTTATTTACTTTTCTAAGAACATTTTACGTAAAATTACTAATTTGGTACTTTCTAAGAACGACACGCTTCGCCAACTCCTTCACCATGTCCAATAGCCCTCTATTTACGCGCTACTAAGCCGGCGCACAGGATCCTGAGCAAACCAACATTCTCTTACCCGACTAGCTCTGCTGTCTGCCAGTAAAAGATTTTTTACGTTCAGTCAATCTAATTTTAAAAATTTCTAACTCAATCTTTATAATTTAGTTAAACCTCATAAATTTTTCATATAAAATAGTTAATACAATAAGGACGTGACAAAATTAAAACTTAATTTAAATAATAGTTAAAACTTTTAGTTGGGACCAAATTGAAATTAAATTCAAAATATGGACCAAAAAATAAAATTGTAGCATTTAGTTTCATTGACTTTAGCAATCTTTCTATGAAACAATCATGAGGTGTTTTTATAGTATAGTTTATTCAATGACATAATGAAATTTATTTTCTTCCTTCTTTGAAGTTAAGTTATTTATTATAAATTTTTATGATTTTCTAACTATAGTTCTAGAAGTTCATAACATAATAATAAAATAAATTGGATTAAACAACACGTATATAGTTGATATAATTAATTACTTGCGTTTTATCAACCAAACGAGCTCGTTAATAATAAACATATAATTGAAGGGCAAATTGCAAAAGATTTATAAAACTTATTCTATATGAGATTGTTTCTTTGGTTTTATGATGATGTGTGAGATCTCAAAACCAAACATTTCTTATAAGAATGTCGAAACTTTTACTTAGTAGACATGTTTTAAAACAGTGAGACTGACGGTGATACGTAACGAGCCAAAGCGGACAATATCTGTTAGCGGTGGACTTGGGTTGTTACAAATGGTATCAAATGCAAGATATTGGTCGAAATAGGACTAAACTCTCTCTATAGTAGACGCGTTTTAAAACCATGAGGCTAACGACGATATATAACGGGCCAAGACGGACAATATCTGCTAGCGGTGGATTTAGGCTCTAACCATTTATTTTTTAAAATAGAATAAACTTAATATAAAGTACCAAAGAAAAAATATGAGATTATTTTCTTTGGTTTTATGATAATGTGTGAGATCTGAGAACGAAACATTTTTTATAAGGATGTAGAAACATTTACTTAATAGACATGTTTTAAAACTGTGAAGTTGACCGTGATACGTAACGAGCTAAAGCGGACAATATCTGTTAGCGGTGGACTTGGATTTAGTCGAATTAGGACTAAACCCTCTCCATAATAGACACGTTTTAAAATCGTGAGGCTAACGATAATATGTAACGGGCCAAGACGGACAATACCTGCTAGCGGTGAATTTGAGTTCTTACAAAAACTTATTCTATAAGCTTAATATAAAGTATGAAAGAAAAAATAAAAATTATTTTGTTTGGTTTTATGATGATGCTTCATAAAAACTTGAGCAAAAGGATGGGAATTTTGTTTATGATTTATAATTAAAGAAAATTTTGGTAATAATTCAATATGAACACACATGTAAAAGCTCTCAATTTTCCTTTCAAGTGAAGCATGTTCTTGACCCTAAAGAAAACTTCAATCAATGTGATGGATAGCTCATGATTGCTTGCACAAAAAACAATAAACTTAAATTCATGGGGTTTTTAAATTATCTAAGCTTTACTTTAATTTAAATATACAAATTTTTTTATTCTAGTTGTTGTGTTCGGTGAAGCGACCATGACGAAGTGTAGAATAGCTAATATATTTAGTTTAATGGGCGAGAAATTTGAACCTCTGACTTCTCTCTGTCGAGTCGAATTGAGATTTATAGGGAGAAAATGTGGTGTGGTGACGAACACTCTCCAATGATAAAATCATATTCGGTTACCTATACGAGAGCCGATGTGAAGGAGTTTTTCATGCTTCTAACCCGATCAGGAATTTTGAAAAAAAAAAAAAGTAAAATAATTAAGGAGTAACTAATGCTAAAATAGTTTAGGTTAGATTTAAAAATGCTACATTAATATAATTACAATGATACCCTTGAACACACATTAATAAATAAATAAATAAATAAACATATATCTTGTTTCAAAAATACCCTCGACTTTCAATAGTACTTCAAAAATACCCTTAAATTATAAAAAAGTTTTAAAAAGTTTTTACTCTCGAAATTCATCCATCTCGTACCTCAATCTTAAAAAATTAAATTTTATATTTTTAAAATTTAAGAGTATTAATGTTATTTTTGAAAGTTTTTAGTATTAATAGTTCTACCCTATACTGATAGTAAGAACATTTTTTAATTTTTTTAAAAAATTTAAACCGTTTTTTAAAAAAATTAAGGATATTAATGATTTTTTTTTTTTAAATTGAAGAATATTTTTTAACAAAATATTATTCATTTTCATCCAAAACTAATGATAATGTATTTTTGTATTTTTAATTTCAAAGATAGTAATAAAACTTTTGAAAATTTAATATAGACAAAATATAAAATTTATGAATATCTCCGTTAATTTAGCTATTTAAAGGTTTAGGGGCCATTGGAGATGTCCACAGGGCAGGGTGGAATGGGAAAGTCATCCTCACCACCGATTTCATTCCCTAAATTTTCTATTTATTTTTACAGAGGAGATTCCTGTGATGAACTTTTTTCTATTTATTATTTTTTTATAAAAATTGGAGTTGAATCACCTCGTTGTAAGCTATTATTTGTTGATAACAAAATTTTCAAATCTAAGAAAACTCCCGCAGCAAAATAGCGTTTAGTTTTCTTTTCTATTAATAAATTAATAATTGAATCACACCAATAATAATTACAAGTCTCTCTTTGAAGCAGGGGCGAGGATGGGTGTGTTGGAGAGTTTGACAGAAACGGGAATCGGGAATATAATTCTCGTCCCCAACTCCATTTATCTAACGGGCAAAAAAATTTCTCCACACTTTCCCTTATAAATCAGGAATCTCCGCCCATTTAAAGTAGGCTGGGATCCCAACTACGGGTATTAAATAGATATCTCTTAAAAGTAAAAGAAAAAAAGAATTAGGGTCAATGTTTTATTTATTTTATTTTATTTTATTGAAGAATATTTAGAAGGTAAGAGTAAGACAAGGAAGTGGTTATTAATTAATTACAAACCGAAATGATTACATAATCCAACATGTTTTAATGCATAATTAGAGTGTGTAAGTAAGAATTAATAATCGTATCTATCTAAAAAAGGAAGTAATTTTATTGCATTCCAAATATTTAATACTAATTTTTTTAATTTTAATTTTAAAAAATCTACATAAGGAATCAGAATAATTCTTTTTAAAAAGTCTTTTTCCTTTTTTGTAATAATTGTAGTGTAATGCCTAATAAGAAAATATTTATTCTTAGAGATTAATTTAGATTTATTAAGTAAAATAAAAATAAATAAAACTCCAAGTTTAGTTTAATTTGAATTATAAGTTTAATCGATGTCTCAACCAATCACTAGTCACATCTTGTATCTGAGTAGACCATAAACGGCTCATCCCATCTCCACTTAGCTAATGGAAAAAATCTCTTCCCACTCCTTTCCATATTCTCTACTCTATTTGGGACAGCCCCGACATCTCTACCTTATTCTATCTATATTTTCCACATATTTTGGCTTTAAAATGCTTCGTTCTCTTGACCCATTACCTTCGTAACAGTGTTTGTCTCTTATTTGACGAGCTTCTACATTGACCAACACGTTAATTGGTCACAAATCAAATTACCCACTCTCTCACGGCTCAAATATGAGAATTAAGTCTTTTTTGTAATGACCCTATTTTTATTATTAAAATAAATTCATTTAGGAATATTCATATAAAAACGGTGTCATGGACTTAAACATTCACAAAATTTGTTTCAGATAAAAAGTAAGCGTCAATGGAATAATGAAATTGAAGTAATAACAATCTAAAAAAAATGCATACGCCCTAATCTAGCCTAAGGGTTACAACTTAAATGAGAATGCAACTATCTTGACTTTATTTTTATGGCTTGCACAGTGACGCTTTCATCCGTACATGGGTGTCTTACCTTTATCGGAAAAAAAAAGTAGCACGTGGCTTAAATGTTTAAAAACATTCAATAAGCAGCCCCATTGTTGGAGATAGGTAATACAATCACATGCAAACATGGTAGACCTATCTTTTCATAAAAAATATCATTGTCTTGGGCTCTACTTTCCAGTCTCGGTAGGGTTAAAGGTGTAGTATTTCTCTACACACAACTCATGAACGTGCACATGGACTCATCAGACGGGGTCATATACGTACCCCTAGGCTTGACTACAGGTTACCGCACACTCACCCATACACATGACATACAAAATTCATTAAGTCTCGTAGTTTCAAATCATGACATATACTTATGATGCAAATCATACCTCCATTTTCTTCCTGACATAACATTTCTATGAGACATACATACATATATTGGACTCTATCTTTCATGGTTAACATACCTGATTTATCAATGTCCATATGCATAGAGTGAATATGCTAACATAATATATGTAGTCTGATATGTGGAGGTTCATGCATCATTAAACACTAATATCACACGTAGTTTTATGACATAGCATAGTATAATTCATATCCTAGCATAAACGGTCACATAACATACTATACATCAAATATCATAACATCACAAGATTTGACACGTATAAGGGCCACAAGATACGTGTCATTCATACAATATACAAGTCAAATGTAGAACCACTTACTTAGTTGAGCTAAGCCGAAGTCACTACACTCCTTTGATGTGTTTAAAGTATGAATTAAAATTGAATGAGACCAAAATCATACGTTAACCTTTTAAGATTTCCTAAAAGTATATGAAGTAAATTTAGACATTTAAAAGTTTTCGATCAAAATAGTATTTTTGACCCAACAAATAATACATGCAATCGTAGGCTTAAAAGACATTGTTTTAAAAAATGGAATACATAATAGAGGTGTTTAAATAAATAACTCGACCAATTTGGATTACCCAACCCAAAATACAAAAGGCTGGTTAGATTTTATTTTTTGTTTGGTTGGATTTGCAAGTTGACATTTTGTTGTCTAGTCAACGCACCAAATCTGAAAATAGAGTTTATAATCTATCTCTCCCTACTTTTTAAATATTATAAATATTTAATATTTGTAACTGATTTTAGCATTACACTAAGACATCATAATGTTTGATATTTGAATTTTATAAGATTTTAATTATTAATGTAATAAATACGGTATATAAGTAAGATTTTATTTTAAATAATTAAAAAAATAACATGATATCCAATCGACTTAACTGGTGGTTAGGTTGTGAACTCTATTTGAGTTGTTCAGGTCACCAACTCAATCAACCCAAAATTTTGTATTGGTCCAAAATATTTTTTTTCGACTCAACCGAAATTTTTTTATCTTAGAAGTAGAAAGAGACGAGTTAAAACCCTACAATAGTAAGATAATTTCACGGTGAAAATCTCAAAAATTTAATTTATCAATTTAAGCATAGTTCAACCGATTAACAAACACATTTTATAAGAACATCAAATGAGTTAGTTAAGACATATATTATCGATCAATCCAGTTCGAAGGAAAACATATAAATAACAAAATGGGACAAAACTTTGGGTTATTTTAATTTATAGATGAAAGACAATGTTGTTGGGAGGGAAGTGTCGAGGAAAGGGACATAAAATGAGATTTTTGACTCTTCGAACTTTCCTTTTAAGAAAAAGGAAAACGGAAATGAATTCCATCCATGGTGGTGGCTTTCATTACACACGCTAAATTCTTCCCTTATAAACTCCTTTCTTTCCCATTCCTCCATTTTATCTCCTCAAAACCAAAAGCAACAACAAAAATCCCTTTCTCCTTCTTCTTGTTCTTCCTGTTCTTCGTCTTCTTCTTCCGATTTCCCCATACCCATCTCGATTTTCGCCTCCCCTTTAACAATTTCCCTCGAATTTTGCTTTAATTCGAATCCCGATCTTGAATCCCCCAATACCCATTTCGTGTTTTCGTTGATTTCTTCAAGATCGTCGTTGATTCATGGGGAATTGCTGCGCTACCCCACCTCGGGACCATGAGGACCTGAGCAAAGGAAAAAGGAAGAAGAAGCCGAACCCCTTTTCAATCGATTACGGCGTTAACCACTTACCCGGCGGCAACGGCGGCAGCCATAAGCTCACCGTTTTGACCAACCCCACCGGCCGTGAAATCGGGCTTCAATACGAACTGGGTCACGAACTTGGCCGTGGGGAGTTCGGTATAACGCATCTATGTACCGATAAGGTCACCGGAGAGAAGTTCGCTTGTAAATCGATTTCCAAGAAGAAGTTGAGAACCGCCGTGGATATTGAGGACGTGCGGCGGGAGGTTCAGATTATGAGGCATTTTCCGAAGCATCAGAACATTGTTAGCTTGAAGGATACGTTTGAAGATGATAACGCTGTTCATTTGGTTATGGAGCTTTGTGAAGGGGGTGAGCTGTTTGATCGGATTGTGGCTCGTGGACACTACACTGAACGTGCTGCTGCTGTTGTTACAAAGACTATTGTTGAAGTTGTTCAGGTAATTGCTTAACTAAAAGCTTTGGATTCTTTGGATTTTGAGAGTTTTGAGCTGTTTTTTTGTATGTTATGATAGCTGAGGTTCTACCCTGTTTAGATATCTTGTTCGTGTTCTATGTGACTGGTTTTGGATATGGAATATATGCTGTAGAGACTGAGAAATGATTATCATAACTTAGAAACTTGAGGACGTGTAGTTTGACTTCGAGGTCCAGTGTCCTTGCTGGCACTCGTTCTCTCTCGAATCGGTGTGAGACTCCCAATCCACTCTCCTTTAGGGCCCAACGTCCTCGGTGGCACACCGCCTGGTGTCCATCCCCTTTGGGGCTCAGCCTCCTCGCTGGCATATCACCTGGTGTCTAGCTCTGATACCATTTGTAACAGCCACCACTAATTGATATTGTCCTCTTTGGGCTTTCCCTTTCAGGCTTCTCTTCAAGGTTTTAAAACTCGTCTTCTAGGGAGAGGTTTCCCCTTTCGAGCTTCCTATTAAGGTTTTAAAACACGTCTGCTAAGGAGAGGTTTCGGCTTCCCATCAAGGTTTTTAAAACATGTCTACTAGGGAGAGGTTGCCCTATTCGGGCTTCCCTTCAAAGTTTTAAAACACGTTTGCTAGGAAGAGGTTTCCCCTTTCGGGCTTCCCTTAAAAGTTTTAAACACGTCTGCTAGGGAGAGGTTTCCCCTTTCGGGCTTTCCTTCAAGGTTTTAAAACACGTCTACTTGGCAGAGGCTTTCACACTCTTATAAAGAATGTTTTGTTTCCCTCTCCAACCGATGTGGGATCTCATAATTATAATTGTTACTCACTGTTTTTTTCTCATGGTTTAGATGTGTCACAAGCATGGCGTTATGCATCGAGACCTTAAACCCGAGAACTTTTTGTTCGGAAACAAGAAGGAAAACGCACCATTGAAGGCCATTGATTTTGGACTGTCAGTGTTCTTTAAACCTGGTATGCTCTCTAAACGTCCCTTTGCTTTTTCATTTGTAGCATGTGGTTTCCCTTGTTCATGACTGAATCCACCGACCCGCTCGGGTTTCTTCAGGTGAAAGATTCAACGAAATCGTTGGAAGTCCGTACTACATGGCTCCTGAGGTTCTAAAACGAAACTATGGCCCAGAAGTTGATGTCTGGAGTGCTGGAGTTATACTCTACATTTTGCTTTGTGGTGTCCCACCATTTTGGGCCGGTAAGTATTAAGTAGCATTCGTGCTTGTGTGAGATCCCACGTCGATCGGAGAGGGGAACGAAGCATTACTTATAAGGGTGTGGAAACCTCTCCTTAACAAACGCGTTTTAAAACCGTGAGGCTGGCGGCGATACGTAACGAGCCAAAGCGGACAATATCTGATACCAGTGGGCTTAAGCTCATTAAACTTGTTATCATCTCCATGCAGAAACCGAACAAGGAGTTGCACAAGCAATCATACGATCGGTTATCGATTTCAAGAGAGATCCTTGGCCTAAAGTTTCAGATAATGCAAAAGACCTCGTGAGAAAGATGCTCGATCCTGATCCAAAGCGGCGGCTGACTGCACAAGAAGTGCTCGGTAATGGCTCGACCTTAAAACATACTCACTTTCTCTTGGAATCGGCCTTAAAACATCGTTTCGTTTGTCGATTGTAAAATGCAGATCATCCATGGCTACAAAATGTGAAGAAAGCTCCTAATGTCTCCTTAGGAGAAACGGTGAAGGCAAGACTTAAGCAGTTCTCTGTGATGAACAAGCTGAAGAAAAGAGCTCTAAGGGTAATTGCCGAGCACTTGTCGGTCGAGGAAGTCGCCGGTATAAAAGAGGGATTCGATAAGATGGATACGAACAATAAAGGAAAGATTAACATAGACGAGTTACGAGTAGGTTTACATAATTTAGGCCATCAAATTGCTGATGCAGATCTTCAAATTCTGATGGAAGCTGTAAGTTCGAGTCATATTTTAACTTTTCGAGTTCACTTTCTTTCTCGATGTATGAAACTAATCTGTAGTTACATTTTTACAGGGCGATGTAGACAAGGACGGTTATCTCGACTGCCGAGAATTCGTAGCGATTTCGGTTCACCTTAGGAGAATGGGCGACAACGAAGAGCATCTAAGAAAAGCCTTCGATTTCTTTGATCAAAACCGGAGTGGTTATATAGAAATTGAAGAACTACGAGATACCTTAGCCGATGAGATCGATGGAAATAGTGAAGAAGTGATTAACGCCATTATTAACGATGTCGACACGGATAAGGTCGGTAATGTCTTTCATTTAATACTTCAATTACTGGTCTATAGAAATATGTAGACATAGATAACTGCCCCGGTCCCCTAAAACTTATGGGAATAGGATTAGTGAAGAATATGTGATAGGTCTAACTTTTCAGCAACCTTTATCATTTATTGAGTTTGAAAACTCGGGCGTTTTGGTTGTTTGTTAACATCGAAAAACGACTTAAACGACAAACAAAAGAACTTTTTTCCATGGCACATGATTTTGTGTAACGATCCAAGCCCACCACTTATAGATATTGTCTGCTTTTCTGAGATCCTACATCGGTTCGAGAGGGGAACAAAATATTCTTTATAAGAGTGGAATCCTCTCCCTAGTAGATGCGTTTTAAAAACTTTAAGGGGAAGCCCGAAAGGGAAAGCTCAAAGAGGACAATATCTGCTAGCGGTGGGCTTGAGCTGTTACAAATGGTATCATAGCCAGACACCGAGCGGTATGCCAGCGAGGACGCTGGGCCCCGAAAGGGGAGGTGGATTGTGAGATCCCACATCGGTTGGAGAGGGGAACGAAGCATCTTTGTAAGAATGTGGAAACCTCTCCCTAACCGACGCATTCTAAAAACCTTGAGAGGAAGCCCAAAAGGGAAAGTCGAAGGAGGACAATATCTATTAGTGGTGGGCTTGGGCTGTTACAGTTTTGGGCCGTTACATATCGCCGTCAGCCTCAGGGTTCTAAAATGCGTCTATTATAAGAAATGTTTCGTTTCCCTCTTTAAACGATGTGGGATCATTCAGTATCTGTTTTTGCAATACTTCTCTACTAACCCCAAATTATTAGTATCATAGTCGTCGTGACCTGAATTCTGAGTATTCGTGCAGGACGGGCGAATAAGCTACGATGAATTCGCAGCGATGATGAAGGCGGGCACAGATTGGAGGAAAGCGTCGAGACAGTATTCTCGAGAGCGGTTCAATAGTTTGAGTCTGAACTTGATGAGAGATGGATCATTGCAGTCAAAACAAGGGGAAGGTAGATGATTTCTTCACAAACAGGCCTTAGATTGCTCAACAAACAGTCATTCATTCAAAGGAGAACTTAAAAATCTTTGGGTTACTTCCATAATTCTTTGTTTCTTTCAATTTTCTTCTCCCTCTTCTGCTTGTTCTTTGTTCTTCGAAGGATATAAGAAGGTGGGAGTTTTGATGCATTTCTGGATTTTGTTGTCGTTCTTTTGAATGTAAATATGTGAAACTTAGCACTGTCCAATATTTGAAGGAGAGTTTATCGTGTTCTTGTTTACGTTCAAATCTTCCGTGACTGTTTACAAGTAGAGATGTTCACGAGACGAGATAACGAAGCCCTTTCTCGTGGGTAACTTTTCCTTCGATATTGTTTCTATTAAAAGTATAAAACAATCTGATAATATTTTACAAGCAAAAATATAATATAATGTTCCACGTAATTTCTAAAAACTCAAATTTCAATGTTAGAACATAGTCTTTTACTTTATTTATATATATAGATGGAGATTTGGGCGAGGTCGGGAGGATAGGAATTGAAAATATAATTTACGTCCTCGTCCTTGGTCTCGTTTAGATAACAGGGAGAAATCTCTTCATACTCTCCACCCTGGTTATCGAATCTAACTTTTAAATTATTCCAATCCAATTCTTTCTAAAAAATTATTCCATTTTAAAATCGAATCACAAGAAATTAAGAAAAGTGTATCTACAAAAGTCGACCATTTTATATAAAATTCGAGTCGGTTTGTGGGTTCACATTTTTTTTATAACCACAAAGGTCGAAAATTGTTCGATTAAATTTATTAAAAATCGAAAATTCGAGTTAGTTCGCAGGTTGACATTTTTTTGGTTGGTTCAACCTGACCAACCAGAAAATAGATTACAACCCAACCCTACCCTACTTTTAAGATTATTTTGAAAATAAAAAATATTTGACATTGTTAACGTTTGCAATCAATGGTAGTGATGCGTTGAGGTGTACGATTACATGGTGGGCCTTGATTCATGGTAACAAACTAGTAATTCAGTAGATTGTCGGTTGATCCATAACAACTTAGTAGATTCTCCTTGATCTACCGTAACAAGAAATCCGTACTTACGGTGTAGATATGACATATTCTATGTTTAACACTATATACTATTAATTACCTTAGATGCCAGTATTTCTAATTATAGGTGCTCACCTACATAATATACGTATTCAAAAGAGGTCTAATATACGTATTCGAAAGAGGTTAGATGTTCAAATTTCTATACCATAGAAGGTGCTCGTTTAAAATTGACCCAAATTTGTGGGTAACAGATGGCCCAATTCTTAAGAAAACAAGGCCCAACCCGATCGAGAAAATATTAAGAAATATTAAGATTTTACGATCTTTTTTCTTTACGTGCTTAACAATTCGGAATGAAATAGAGATTTAAATGTTTAACTTCTAAGTTAATGATATATGACTTAATTGATTGAACTACGTTCATATTAACTTGTTCAAGCACATTTTAATAGCCTCGTGTATTGTTTTATGGTTAAAAAATTATATAAAGTTTAAATTAAATCTATATGTTTATTTTTTTTATTTCTTTTATCTTAATTTTATGTATTTACTAAGAATAAATTGGTAGAAATTACTGAAGTAAAAATTTGAAATGGAATTTCTTTTTTAAAAAAATTAATCACTTTACCGTTAATTTTGGAGGGAAACTGTTAACGGTTTAAAAAATACTCCGAAACCATTAACGTTTTAAAAATACCCTTCAACTTCCAAAAGGGTTTCAAAAGTATTTCTCAAAAGTTTCATTAATACTCTCAAACTATTTTTACCACTTAAAAATACTTTTAAACTTTTTTTAAAAAATTCCAAAATACATTTACTATTAATACCGTGTTTCAAAAATACTCATGAAATTTTCAGAGGTAATATTAAAAAGTTCGAATATAATTAATAGACGGTCTTCTTCCATATATTGATTATAAGAATTTTTTAATGTTTTTTTATAAAGGTAAAATGTGTTAAGATTACTTTTAAAATTTCATGGGTATTTTTTAAACATAGTACTAATCGTAAAGATATTTTTGAAGAAACAAATGACTAACGGTTTCCATCCAAAACTAGTTGTAAGAGTATTTTTTTAGATTTTTTTTTAAAGTTTAAGGAAACTTTTTTTAAACTTTTGAAAATTTAAGGGTATTTTTGAAACAAAGTACAAAGTTTAGGGGCATTCTTATTAATTTAGCCTATTTATGAATCTAACCCGTGTATCAAAACCATTCAAAGTTCAATTGTGAATATTCATGTATCAATGGTATATCATAATTGAAATTCATTTGAAGTATAACACTATTGTATCGATAATGTATCATATCAATATTATATTTGTGTTTGTAGGGATAGTCATGCTGAAATGACCGGTTGAAAGGACCATGTGAGTGTGAACGTTGAGGACAAACATGTTGAAAGGACCTTGTTGAGGACGTGTAGTTTGTTCACACTCGCACTCACATGTGTGAACAAGTGTCGGTATAGGTAACAATTGTTCACACTCACACTCACATGTTGAAATCATGTTAAATGTTTACAACAAGGTGCCTAAAAAGAGTGAGGACAAACATGTTGAAATGACTTGAATTGGTCTATAGGCATAGTCTTCAATCTTATAAGCTTATAAGCGAGAAGTAGACCATGTGACCATATCGCAGGGATGTAATGAAGTTTCAGAACCAACCGTTGCCGAATCTAGATTTTGAATCTTGATCCAAATCCTAGACATGGGTCCTTAAATTGGTATCAAAGTGATACCTCTCCCAATAGGCACGAACCAAGGTGTAAGTTGGTGGGCATGTGACACCCGAGTAAATGAAGAGTAAATAAATAAACCAAACCACATCTGAATAAGAACGATCCTTAGGATAAGATGACTAAGAAAGACTTAAGAGAAATGAAAGTTACTACCTATACCAACAAAGTGCATCGTTCTTCTCGGTAGCATAGAAACTTCATGATTAAGCGTTGTTCTGCTTTTGGTCTCCAAGAAATTTTTTCGATTATGTCTTCTTTTTTTTTTTTATTCTAATACAAAACTTCTACCCGTGAAAATGAACCCAAACTCATCCACATTTAAGGCTAAGATTTCAAACGACCTTTGATAAGAATATCAAATAAATTGGCATTATAAAAAAATCATCAATCATGCAATTATTTAAATAAGTTCACGATAAACATGATATATCAGCATCGTTCTAAACTAAATCCAAACATCTTAAGAAATCCGAAAAACAAAAACTCCCGAGTCATTGAATCATAATATTTATTTATTTATTTGTGAGGATTTTTTTTTTGTTTGGATAATCTAATCTTGAAGATCCATGAACATGAACTCTTCCAAAAATAATAATAATAAAATGAAAATATATTGGGTGTTAGAATTATTGAGATAATATAATTAATGTAATGTAATGGAGGTACATCATTTGCCACGTGTCAAGTCATGCGAGGAAGAAAATGACACAACCAATTAATTATTAAATTCTTAGAAAAAGTTTCAGCAATATCATAAATATTTTTAAAAATTCAAAAATATATTTAAAAAATTATTAGTTTTTTTGTTTTAAAATAATTTTAAATTTAAAAAAAATCATCAAATACTCCATTTTTTAAAAAAATTCAAAAGAGTTGTGACTACTAATTTGTTTAAAAAATATTTATTAAATTTTAGAAGCAGTATTAACACTATTTTTATAAAAGAAAAAAAAATTATAGTTAATATACAGATGGAAATCGTCTGTCGACATCTTATAAATTATCTTAAAACTTCTTGATGTTACTTTTGAAAGTTCACGAGTATTTTTGAAACGTGGTACTAACAGTAAGAGTGTTTTTATTTACCATACAATCATATATATATATATATATACACGTATGCAAAAATTTAATTAAATATTTGAAGTTCTTAGCTCTTATATATTTACATAGAACCTAAATTAGGTTAATTTTGTTCCATCGAGTATTGTTGTACATCTCTCGCAAAGTTATTTTTGTAAAAAGAAAAAAATTAATATGATATAAATATATATAGTCATGCAAATATAATAAACGTTGACATGTGTGAACTATGCAAACGTAATATGTGACGTCGTGTATGATACACCTCCTCGTGATTGAATCGTACCAATATGTGTAGTAATCTAACACAGTTGGCCTATACATTCAACCAATATAGAAATTCATCATATGATTTCTTCCAATCACCAAAAACTTTAACTAATAATTTTCGTTCGCTTGCAAACGTGTTGTAGTTCATACAATATTCATAGTTTTTTTATAGCTTCTTGCATCAAAGCTATGGAATCACTTGGATCTCGTCAAATAATGATTTTAGTTTCATTATACATAAAATATGAGTCAAGTTGTAACAGCTCAAATCCACCACTAGCAAATATTATCTGTTTTGGTTCGTTATGTATTGTCACGTCTGTTAGAAAGAAGTTTCCACACTCTTCCAAAGAATATTTGGTTCGTCACTCCAACCAATATAAAAATAATAATAATAATAATAATATACCTTTACTGAGATGCAACGAAAGACAGAGGAATATGGAGCCCCACGTGTCTGTCGATTATTGAACATAATTTATTTATTTATTTATGTTTTTTTTTTGTCTCTTTCTATTTTCATTATTTTCATGTACGAAGGATTTGCTTTTCTTTTACCAATTTTGTAAATTTAAATTTAAATTAAATAATTATTTATAAAATATTAAAAAAATATTATTAATTTTAAATATTTTAAATTATATCTTGTATGTTTTACCACTTTTGTTGAAAATAATTATAATTAAATAATTAAATGTAATTAAATTAATTAATTACTTGATCGATTCAAATAAAAACAAATAAATTTTCTTACATTAAATATTAGCTAAAAGTAATATCCATACTTAAACCATTTAATTTAATTACTAAAAATTGTAATAATAAAAAAATTTATATTAAATAGTCAACATAATAGAAAATATTAATTATAATAGATTTATATTTAATAATTAATTATGATTCATTAATCATATTATATTTTATGTATGGAGGGTATTACAAAACCTATCTTCGGCTTGGTTTTTTATATTTTTTATAAAAGACACTTTAATAATTAAAGTCGCTACCTCATGCATGCCGTAACTTTTTTATGCGGAACCATTCATTTAAAATAATTCATAAAACGATGTCATGGATTTAAACGTTCGTATTAAAAGTCTTAAAACAAATTAACGAAAAATAATTAATGTGAAATATAAATAAAAGCAAAGAAAATATTAAAATGATGTCTTGATCTAACCTAAGGTCTATAAAATAAATAAAACAATGCGATGCCGCCGTCATCCGTACAAGGGTGTCTTGCCTTTAACTCAAATATCAGAATAGCACAAGACTCGAGTATTTTAAGAAATACTTAGTAAGTGACCCACTATTGGAGTCAGGAAATGCAAACACATACAGAATGACGAGACCTATCATTTAAAATCGTCTTCTCTTTGGCGGCTTTCCATTCTGGGCAAATTGGATGTGTAGTATTCCTCTACACATGACCTACATGTGCGAGCATGGGCCCACCAGGCGGGTTCGCACACCCCCTAGGCCTATTGGTTAGGCAAGCTTCCTTAGGTTGTTGCCGAATGTCACGATCATGCTCGAAAGTGTGATTGTGACACTGGACACCCAAAGGGAACATGATGATCATTTTAGTCTCATAGTGTACATGTCATTTCTCATAATAAAGGGGAAGTATCATTATGCACGTGAACATACAATTATGCATGAGGTCCCCATATTTTTTGTCGTGTCGTAATAAATCATTCAAGACAACCCTCATTCTTTCATCACGTATTACACTCGGTAATATGCATGCATAATGTCTTATTAAATCATTTCATTCATAACATAACTTTCAAATCATGGCATAGGAGTTGTGTATCGTAGATTTTCTTATTTCAAAACATATCATAACATGTCATAACATATGATGACCTAACATAACATATCATAGTACATCATGACATCACATAACATAACATAGTTTATCGTAACATAACATGACATTTCATTTGTACCATAATATTATAGTGACACATAAATAACATCATATATCAAGGCATTTCACACATATGACATGTGTAGGGTCACTGGGAACGTGTCATCATACATAAAACAATTCTTCCAACTAAACTGATAGTAAAACCACTTACTTGGTTGATCTAGGCCGAAGCTATTACGTCCCATAATCCTAAATTAGAATTCTATTTGCTCACCTAATTTTACATAAAATATAACTTAAACTAGCTAAAAGGTAGTCATACTAACTTTAAACGCTTCTAAAGAGTTGAAACTAGTAGGAAATGGTCCGAACATAACATAAAGCCATTAAAAAATGTATTCTCTGACTGGTTTCTGGTTTCGAACTGCTCAAATGCGAGGAAAACTTTCATTCTTTTTTTTTAATTTTGGATTATTGATCTAAAAAAAATTATAAAAATGAATGAAAATCCACCTTTAAAAAATTATCACGAACTCATTATAAAACTCATAAGATAACAATTTTTATTTGTAGCATTTGTTCACCACCCATTTTCTTTGGTTTCCCACACTTACGAGATCCCATCAACTTTTAAAAGTGAAAAAGCTCACAAAAGAAAAAGTCGGTGACCAAACTTAAAAACAAAAAGAACGTTGCTATTAAATGGAAACTTAACAAATAACGATTCAAATATCGAAGAAGAAAGCATACACGATTCCTTCCATTGAATAAGACATAACGTAGTTTTCTTCATTGAGATCATCTCGATAACATGAATATGATTGAACACTTAAAATTTCCTTACAGAAGATGGGACATCGAGATGTGTGCTCTATTCCAATCCAAGCCAAGAATATGCTTTATCAACACAACCAAACATTAGATGTTAAAGTGTTACTATTGATGCATTGAGATAGGGGTATGAGTTTTGTGAATCTTCTTCTTGTTTGAGCATTGCTTTATTGGATATGAGGAAGGCACAATGATGGAAGATCGTACGGTCACTATCAGATCATCATGTTCCACACTTTTGTGATCAAGATCATCATGGCCCTCACCCTAGTGGGAAATTGTCTTTTTTAATGATTGTGGTACAAAATAGTCCAATAAGAGCTACTTGGAAATTGATTCATGAACCCACAATTTTGATACCATGATTCTATCCCATTAGAGTTTATTAGTTTATTTTTCAATAAATACACACAAGGACAATACCGGATAGCGAATGTGCCGGTATTGCGCTCCAACCCATGTATTGGAGGTTAAATTATGACCCATTATCCGGAACGTATGCTGTAAATGGTTTAGCATAGACATGGGAGAGTCTAATGCTCGGGAGAACTCGTATGGATGGATGTTCGGGATGTCTCAATGAGATGATCGACACATGGGTTAGTTCCCAACAGATGTGTCCGAGCAAGCCAAGATGATCGATCTGTCCGAGATTTGGGATGACATCATGATACATGGATTGTATTGTTGAGAACCGAGATAATAATGAGATGTGACGTTTTTGTGTCATGTATATATGTGTGTGTGTATGAACACGTTAGTACATAGTTAAATTTGTGTTATCCATTAGTTAAGTACAACAAGAATCGAAAGAGTTACAAAAAAAAAAAAATTAGAGCGACTAAACCTAACGTTTTTAAAGTTTAGGGATTAAAGTGGAATAAATATGCAAGTTTAAAAGCTAAGATGTATGGTTATCAAGTAAAATGCTCTTAAACTACATTTAGGATTGTTAGTAGGTTACTAGTTAATGAATATACTCACTTATAACTTGATTAAGTTAGGTTATACTTTCACTCTAAAATGAGAACTATTAGAACTTTTGCTTGGAATTTAATATTCATGATGTAATTATTCATATCAAGATTCGGTACTTGACGGTTTCGATATTCACCTACATCCCCTACGACATAGTCACGTTACGTACTTCTCGCTTCTAATAGTGAATATTGAGGATTATTGGCTAATGAAGAAGATTATGTGTTTATAAGTAAGGAACACCGACCTAGGCCAATCAAGTAAGTGACTCTATTATCGACTTGGTTGGAAGAATTGATTTATGTATAATGATATATGTGATATGTTTTGATATGTTATGTTATGTTTCTCGATTGATATACCAAATAATATCACGATATAAATGAAATGTCACGTTAGCTTATGATTAAGCTATATTATGATATATTATGTTATGATACGCGATGACATGTCATGATATACTTTGAAATAAGGTATGATACACAACCCGTCGGGGTTTGAAAGATATGTTATAAAAGAAATGATTTTATAGAAGTTGATGTACGCATATTACCGAGTGTAAAATGTGATGAAAGAATAGAGTTGTCTTGCATGATTTATTATGCTACGATTCTCCGTCTAAACGTAAATTCTCTACTCATTCGGGATAGTTAAAATAGATAGCTCTATTTCAAACTAAAATGTCGAATATTGAAGTTTCTTTTTCACTATTTTATTCGAGTATATTTTCTTTTCATACGTCCTTTTCACTCTTTCATAATCACATAAGACTTTAATTTTTCATGTTGAAATTTTTAGAATATATCCTCTTATTTTCTTTTCTTTCTTTCTTTCTTTTTATTTGAAGTTTTATTTAAATTTGCCGTCAAAATAATTTTCTATTTTATTAAAAAATATTTCTCCCATAAAAATTCTCGTATATATTTTAAACTTTCAAAAAATTTAATAATATCCTTAAATATTTAAAAAATAATCTAAAAAATTTGAATGAAAAATGAAAATACCTTCAAATTAAAAAAAAAAATTCATTAATATCCTTCAACTTTTTAAAAAAATTCAAAAAATATTATTGTCATTATACAATATTTAAAAAAATACCAATGAAATTTTAAAAGCAGTATTAATAACTTTTACATTCATAAAAAAAAGTTTCAAAAATTCTTATCATTAATATATCGACAAAAACTGTCTATCGATACTTCATAGATTATCTCTAAACTTTTTAATGTTACTTTTGAAATTTCATAAGTATTTTTTAAATATGGTATTAATGAAAATTTTAAAGTTTTTTTTAAACCCTTTTAGAAGTTAAATGGTATTTTTAAGTATAAATGGTTTTTATTTAAAAGTGAACTATAAAAATATTTTTTTTAATTTAAACGCATTTTTTTGAGACAAAAGTAAATAATAATAATAAATAAATAAATAAACATGATAACATTATTATAAAAAGTTAAATGATTTTGATTGAAATCTTTTGATAATAAAAGCTAAATTCCAAACAAAAAATTAATTATTTTCTCTACGAAAATGGTATTAATAATTCATGGTTGAATTCTTTGGAAAATAGTTCCAAATTGTGTCCCTTCAAGTTAGTGGGAATAATTGAATGAACATAATTAATGAAGGCTAGTTGCGTAATTTCACTACTAAATAAATAAACACAAATAATAATTGAAAAACCAAAGAATTTAATTTTCTAAATTTTATAAATAAAAGATCAAATATTTAAAAATTAAGGGAAAAAAATAGGGTCATGTTTATTAAATAATAATTCAACTTTTTTTTATTATATTTTCATCAACATCCACTTTATTTAATATTTGTCTCGGTTAACATCCACTTTATTTAACATTTGTCTCAGTTAAGCGACGTAACGTCAAGTTATATAATAGCCACTAATAATAATAGAAATAAAAAAATGTTGAAGAAAACGTCTTATTTCGATAAAGACGGATTATATCGTCCTTTACCTTAAAACTCTCTAAATAAATTTATTATTTGTAATATTTCTCTCTTATTTAAAAAATTGATCTTCTTCCAAATTTCTCCCAATTTAATTTTTCGAATTGTCTTTCTATATGATAAATATATCCTAAATAACTTTTTTTTTTAATAAAATTTGAGATTTCTAATTCATTTTTTCCTTATAATTTTATTTCAACTAATATTCTCACGCTAATATATACATTTCGGTGACATATATATTCGAGAAATTATATTTATATACAAGATCTCACATCAATTGGAAAAGGGAACGACATTGATTTGAAAGGAGAACGAGTGTTCGAAGACGTTGGGCCCCAAAGGGGTGGATTGTGAGATCTCACATCAATTGGAGAAGGGAACGACATCGATTTGAAAGGGGAACGAGTGCTCGAGGACGTGGGGCACCAAAGGAGTGGATTGTGAAATCTCACATTGATTGAAGAGGAGAACAAAACATTCTTTATAAGGTTGTGGAAATCTCTTCCTAGTAGACGCGTTTTAAAATCTTTAAGGAGAAACCCGAGAGTGAAAGTCTAAAATAGACAATATCTATTAGTGGTGGGCTTGAGTTATTTTACTTAATTTACACGAGAATATTTGATATGAGATAGATATGAAAGACAATGGGAAATAGAGAGGCTTCCCATTTGTGCAAAGATGCTTTGTTTTGTACCAAGATGAAATGAAATAAGCATATGAGTCTCATTATTGGTGGTATAAAATGATACTAAGATGAAATGGAATCTCAATATGCCATTTTTTATATTTAGCTCTCAATTTTCATCGATTTTCAATCTCAAATACCTAAATATTTAATTAGGTCTACCGAACGAAATCATCTTTTGAAACATCTTTAACCGCCCAAACCCACCGCTGGTAGATATTACCCTTTTTGGGTTTCCCCTCAAGATTTTAAAACGTGTTTACTAGTGATGGGTTTTCATACTCTTATAAGTAATTTTTGTTTCCCTGATGTGAGATCTCACAGTTATGTTCACTGAAGTCAATAAGCACTCAACTCGGGTTTAGCCACTCTGATAAGCTCTCAAGTTTTTTTTTTCTTGTTAGTACGAGAAATGAGTATCATATATGAATTTTCAATTTTAAAAGAAGGAGTACATGTCAATTACGGTTGAGTTTATTATAACAGCCCAAGCCCATCGCTAGCAAATAATATCCTCTCTAGACTTTCACTTCTGGACTTTCCCTCAAGGTTTTAAGACGCGTCCACTAGGTAACGGTTTTCACCCCTCTCCAATCAATGTGTGATTTCACAATCCAACCCCCTAGTGCCCAGAGTCCTCGTTGGCACCCCACCCAATGTCTGGCTCTAATATCATTTGTAACAACTCAAGTTCACCGCTAACATATATTGTCTCTTTGGGCTTTCTCTCAAGGTTTTAAGACGCATCCACTAGGAAGAGGTTTCCGCACTCTCATAAGAAATGTCTCGTTCCCCTCTCCAACCGATGTCGAATCTCACAATTATGTTCACTTGTCAATAAGCACTCAAATTTATAAGTTGATACATATAAGTGGAGCAAGGAATAAACTTTTTGACGAGGAATAAACTTTTTCTACCATATAATCGTGTTTATTATTGTAACAATAAAAGATTATTTAAAACGAAACTAAAAGATTTATATCTTTAAAACTTTATAATATATATATATATATGGTATAGATTCAAAGTTAATGATAGCATATCAAAAATATTGAAACGTCGAATAATAGTTGATAGATCGAAGCATTAAAGAAATTGAGTTATGATCCGTATTAATTTGATGGAATTTTTAAAAAGTAATCGATTCGGAATAAATTAAAAACAAATTAATTTGCATCTTGAAACAAAAAGGTCGATTTGGACCTCAATTTTCATCACACCCACTAGCTTTTGTCAATCTAAAAAGAAATTAGATAGACTAAAATAAAAGCAAACGTGGCAGTGTCCACGTGGCAAAACAAAGGAGATGCCACGTGGAATATATTTATTAAAAGGAACAAACAAAATTAATGCCTAGATTCCCAAAATGATGTAATCCATGGCCACTAGACGAAAGCACAATGATTTTGTTTGTTGTCAGATCTGACAAGGAAAGTGATGACGTGGTGTTTATTTCTCTTTCTCTCTCTACTGACGTGGCTTCAACTTGACGGCACGTAATTAATTAATTGTTTTATTATTTTAATTTTTCAAAAAATATAGGAAAGTGTCAAAACCTAACCACCCAACGTGGGTTGGGCTGTCTTCCTTTTTGCATTTTGCCTTAAAAGGGAAGGGATCTGCTGCGGCCGTACCTACACTAAACCCTCATGTGTTTTCTTTTTCTTTTTTTTATGAAATTAATTCCAAAATTAGGTAATATTTGTTGGTGTGTAAATTGGGAAAATAAAAACTTTATGTTTGATTTGATTGCTTTTGTTTTCATTTGTCTTTTCATTCATCCATTTTTTTCATAATTAAATAATTTAATTTATTATCGAGTTAATATCAATTTTGATGCGGAAACTCGATAAACTATATCAGCTTTAATCATAAACTTTCATTTCCATCCGTTTGGCTTGTCCCGGGCTCAAACTTCCCCAATTTTCCTAAGAATTTATTATCTTTTGATTTTTAGGGTTTTGAGGCAATTTCCACTACAATAGCCACACGAACATCGTCAAAAAAGGAAAATAAGGCAATCAGCTTAGAATCGGGTCGAGTCAAATTCCCAAACCCAAGATCCAAGTGGTTTCAAACCAGCCGTGTAAGACCCAAATTTTCAAAGGGAACTAGAGCCAGTTTCATGTGTATGACATAATATTTTTATGAAAAAATATTCATTTAAAATAATTTCATAAAACGATGTCATGGATTTATACGTTTGCATGAGTCTTAAGATAAAACAATGAGAAATATCCCATGCAAAAATAAAATAAAACCAAATAAATGATTAAAACGATGCCTCGGACTAACCTAAGATCTACAAAATAGAAATGCAACTACACTACGCATGTTCTGCCGTCTTTGATGACGATACCGTCAACCGTAACTGAGAAGCCCAACAAAACCCATGACCCGCGTACGTGATCACGAGCCCACACACCATTAAACTAAGTTAAAAATGTTTGACGAATTTATTATTATTTAAGTCTATCATAATTTTAAATGTAAAACGTTTTTGTTTAAATAAGTTATGACATACAGATAGTAATGGTCTTATTTTTACACGAAAAAATAGTGTCATTTACGTTCTCACACAAGCCCAAAATCACATGTTGCTTTATGATATATGTTTGTTAATTTTAAAACAAATGACCGAAATCAATACATACTTAGCTGATTAATCGGCTAAATAGACGAAATTAAATTCTTTATTTAACTTAAAATCGTGATAGAAAGATTATATTCTTTATTCTTATTAGTATTAAAATTGGGAGATGCCTTATTTTATCTTCGTGTTCGTATTGACTATTGAGTTCTCGGGTTTCTAAAGAAGGTTTTTGTTTTTCTTGGCTATTTAGTTTCGATACAATATGGTCAGATTACTTACTTATGGTTTCTTATTTGTAAGAGCAAAAACTATCCACACAGATCAACACGAGTTCTTTCAAGCACGCTTAACTTTGGAGTTCCTATGATTGAGCGACCGAGAATGAAGGTCTGTTTTGTTAGCATAAATAGTAACTTTCAATTCTTATAAGTTTTTCTTAACCATCATATCTTCACGATCGCTTTCATTTGGATGTGATCTCGATTCATTCAAATAATATAATATAAATAATAAGCATTTTAACTCATTAATAACGTGAAAAATGTTCGTATATTAATTTAATTTTTTATTTTATATTATTGTTTCATAAATATTCATCAACGTAGACATTTTTTTTTTGGTATTTTTGTAAAATTGAGATATCGACATTTTTATGACAAAATTTTGGCTACCTAGGTTTGAGTAAATTAATAATGATTAAACGACAAAGATTCTAACATTAATTAAGTACAATGTTGTGTGATTAAGTATTAAATAATGAAATGATTGATTAATTGAATTGAATAATTGGTTCTTCATGCTTTCCAAAATCAAACCTTTTTTAGACAAGTTTAATTTATGAACAAACATGTATAAAAAAAATATATTTTATAGAGATATTAATCGAAAAAAATCGATTTGATTTGCAGGATTTTATTTATTTTTTGTTAGGTCAGCCCGACTTACTCGAAAATAGAGTTGCTATCCACCTCAACCATACTTATAAAAAGATTAAAAACATTTAGCGTTTGTAACTGATATTAGTGATACGTTGCGACTTGTAAATGTTTTATATTTTGAACTTTATAAGATTTTAGTTATTAATGTAACATATATCGTAATATGATTTCTTTAAAAATAATTAAAAAAAATAACCCGACAATCCAACCCAACCTAACTCGATTTGGGTTAGATTGAGTTAGGTTGTGAACTCTATTCAAGTTGCTCGTATCACCAACGGAAAATTTTCTAAACTAACTCATGTACACTCTAGTTAATTAAACAATCGTGCTTATCTGGTATACATGTTACATTAATAACTAAAATCTTATAAAGTTTTAAAGATTACAACATATCACTAATATCAGTTACAAATGTTACAAGAAAATGTTAACCTGCGAATTGATCCGAATTTTCAATTTTTTCAAACTTTAACCAAATCTGAATCGAAAAAATCTTAATTCAACCCAGCCTTGAGTTGGATAATCCAAAGTAATCAGATTTTTCCGTCACGAGAATTTTTTTTTTCTTTTTTTTTTAAAAAAAACTAGGAAAGGTTTGATACTAATATTATAATTGAACGTTAATAATTAGCATTATTTAAGTCAAACATAAAAAGAAAATTGTCAACAAAATGGCATGAGAGTGATTGTATGACGTGGCATGGTCATGCCAGGCGGCCAGGCGAAGCCATAAGCGAAATTGAAGTAAATATCTGACGTTACATGACACGTGTTAAACATACTTTAAGCCTACCCATTGCTTGTGAGTCCCACTTGTATAAGTTCAAGACAAATTTCGCTTCGTCAAAGGTGCTGAGGTGGCTCACAACCTGTGGGTGACCAGTCCGTGTGCGTAATTTAATAAATGATCCACGTCAACGTGAATAGATTTTTCCCTTTTTTAATATATTTCAATCAATTTTGATTTAAAAAAATGGTTGAATTTCTCCTCTTACCCTTTTAAAAACAAATAAATAAATAAATAATTCTAAAAATAAGATGACTAATAACAATCTGAAGAAAATTGAAGTTAGTATCTATATCAACAAAGTATACCGTTCCTTTCGATGACTCAATTATAGAAACTTTATAGCAAAAAACGTGCTTTGAACCTATTTTATGTTAAGTGATCTCCAAAAAAAAATTTCATACGTGGCATATAAGTGAGAACCAAACATGCTCGAACGCTTTTCCAACACTTTCTCACTTGTCTTTTCTTTTTTTTTAGCTTAAAATAAAAATGATAAGTTCTTTCCGAGCATTTTAAAAAATAAATATAAAAAATTTCAATACTCAAGTCGTTCATTTATTTGAAGTTATCTCCTTCAGGAGTTAGCGTCCGCTGGCACACCACCCGGTGTCTGGCACTGATACCATTTGTAACAGCCTAAATCCACTCCTTCGAGGCCAAGCGTCCTTGTTGACACACCACCCGGTGTCTGGCTCTGATACCATTTGTAGCAACCTAGACCCACCGCTAACAGATATTGTACACTTTGGCCCGTTACCTATGAACTAATTTAAAGTCATAAAATTTTCATTTATTTGACTTAACCCACTTCAAATTATGCGAGTTGAGTTGGGTTAATCGAATTTTTCCAGTCATTGAACTTTTTTTTTAACACTCCTACATTTGAGTAAATAACAGCTATACAAATGAACCGAGTTCACATTCGAATGAAAAGGATTCTAAGAATATAATGGTTAAAAAACGCTTAAAAGAATTGAAATTCATTACTTATATCAACAACGTGCAAGTTCTAAAACGTAAGAACTTCAAAGTTAAATATGTTTAGCTTTGAGCAATTTTATGTTCGGTAACCTGTCGAGAATTTTCTTATGAAGCATGTGAGTGAGTGTAGCCATCCCTCTTAAAATTATTTCAAGACAATCAGATAGTCACGCCACAAGAGGGGCAAAAAAGACATGTCGAAACCATCAAATGTCAAGTTCAAATTTCGAGTACGCTCGTGTAGCTTAGAATTACTATAACACGTGTTATAATTTAATAATAAAAATTAATGATAATAATAATTTAAATTAAGCTATTTATTATTATGCCTTATTTTTAATATATAAACAACTTTATTCTAAAATAAAAAGAATCCACAATAAATAACATTTATTTCAAAAAGGATAATAATAATAATAATAAATTATTTTGAATGGTGAGAAGGGAATGATGAAGCATATATTTGTTAAGGATAATGATAAATTAAAAATTATATAATCAAATTGAATGGAAATGAATGAAACAAGGAAATAAAGAATATATAAATTCTCTTTTAATTTTATTTTATTATATAGTTTTTTTTTTTTAAATTCTTATCAAACATGTGAATTGGAATCCAATCAAGCATTTGTATTATATATTAAAGATATATAAACTCACAATAAAGCATATAATATGAAAGTTTTCTAATGGTGGCATTAAGGCCTTGTCACATTTATTGATTTGACATAGACTCAACAATTTTTATGATTTATAATTTGGTATACCTACAAATTTTAACGTATTTTAAAATATAATTATAAAAATATTAAAGCGTTCAAAACTCGATGATCTGAAAATTTTGATTCTAAGTTGGGTTGGATCTGCTTTGAGCTTTCCCTTCCGGGCTTCCTCTCAAGGTTTTTAAAATGCGTCTGCTCCCAGACCACCACTAGTTGATATTGTCATCTTTGAGATTTTCCTTTCGGACTTCCGTTTTTAAAACGCGTCTGCTAGGGAGAGATTTTCACACCCTCTTATAAAAAGAGCGTCTACTCCAAGACCACCACTAGTTGATATTGTCCTCTTTGGGATTTTCCTTTCGGACTTCCGTTTTTAAAACGTGTCTGTTAGAGAGAGATTTTCACACCCTCTTATAAAGAGAGCGTCCGCTCCAGGACCACCACTAGTTGATATTGTCCTCTTTGGGATTTTCCTTTCGGACTTCCGTTTTTAAAACGCGTCTGCTGGGAGAGATTTTCACGCCCTCTTATCAAAGGTGTTTCGTTCTCCTCCCCAACCGACATGAGATCTCACATTTAAACTGTCTAGAAAGTAATTTTTCAAAATATATATTCAAATTCGAGTTATAAATTTTGAATAATTAGTTGAATAAATAAATATATATATTACAAATTAACATTTTACTTTTATTAAAAAGAAATTGAACAACGGCTCCAACAATTTAAACCAATCCAATCCAAAAAAATTATTGTTCGATGGTGTCGGGTTCCGTTCATTATTTAATAAGAATTATTTGAATTAAAAAATGCGACCACTCAAATTCTCCCCCTTTTTTATTTATTTATTATATACCAACCATGTTAAACACGTGGTATTAAAGCATTCTTCTACCTTTTGGTTTGAGCCTCAAAATTTATTTATTGAATTGACATAAATGATTATTGTTAAGACTTTTTAATATTTTTAATATTTTTAATTATATTTTTTATGAAAAAAATATATAATTGGAGAAAGGAGATGAATGGTAATTATAGCCCAGAAATTGATTTTAAGATTAAAATAAAATAATTACCATGTTGATTGGAGTCCCACACTAATCAACTTAGCCAACCCACTTCGCGCCCTAGCTCACGACCCATTATCCTTTGGCTTAGACTCGCACGCCTATTCAAGCCTAGTACCCGGTCTAGCCCACAACTCGGTCCAAGCCCATATTAGATCCGGCTCGTACCCGAACCTGATCGCCGACCTACACCTCGACTCCACACACCTTAGCCGACCCATCACACCCCAACCGATCTAATTTGATGAAGTATGAATGACACGTGCTCTCTGACTCTCTACGTACCATATTTTGTGATTGTATGTCGTGTATTGCGTATATATGATGCTATGACGTATTTGTGCTAAGTTATGCTATAACTTATGTTTTGATATGTTATATTCTATAATAGGCTATGAGATGTTTAAGTCATGTTATGGTTCTCGTTATGACCTCCATGTTATATGATACATAATACCTCTATATGATATGTAATGCATACATGTTAGCATGATTCACGTAGAATTATGAAATACAGCTACCCACGTATGTATTCATGAAAGTCATGTTTATAAAAGAATGAATGTACGACTTGCACCATAAGTATATGCTACAATTTAATACTATGGAACCTCATGCATTTTGTGTCTCATGTGCATCAGGATACCTCCCCGTTATGATGAGTATAGATGCGTACATTACAATATCTATGTACGCTATGATATTATACGTTATGATGAGTATAGATGCGTACATTACAATTTAATACTATGGAACCTCATGTAATGTATATATATATATATATATATATATTAATAAAGATTGTTTGGGTTGAAAAATTTACAACTCGAACTATTGAGTTGGGTCTGAAAAATGTCTCTACCCAATCTAACTCAACCCACTAACGACGCAAATAACTCGAACTAACCTAATCCAAAAGGTTGAGTTAATTATTTAATTAAGATTTATTAGTTGAAAAAATTTACGACTCAATTCGTTTAAACTCAACCTAGGAACACTCCGTCCAAGTCTTAAGATATATATTTAATATTTTCTTAAAGATAATATGACTAAGAAAGACTTGAGAAAAATGGAAGTTGCTCTCTGTACAAACAAGATGTACTTTTTTTTCAATAACTCAATCATAAGAACTCCAAAGTTAAACGTGCTTTGATTGAGGTAATTCTATGCAAGTGAGGACAAAGTATGTTGGAAGTCCATTGGTTCGTGGTTGAGTTGAATTTCGAATTGGTTGGATTAGTAACTCGACAATTCAGTTCAATCAAACCCAATTCGAAAATATATTAGACATTCTCAAAGCACAACATATCTTTAACATTGGTTATAAACGTCAAATATTCTTAATATTCATAATAATCTTAAAATTAGGGTAGGGTTGAGTTGGATTGTAACCCTATTTTCAGATTGATCGAGTTGACATGACTAAACCCAATAAAAACAAAAAAAATGTAACAATTCAAGCTCACCGCTAGCGGATATTGTATGCTTTGACCTATTATGTATCATCGTCAACCTCATGATTTTAAAACGCATCTATTAGGGAGAAGTTTTCATTCTCATCTCCAACCGATGTGGGATCTCATAGTCCACCTCTCTTGGGGGCCAACATCCTTACTGGCATACTGCCTAGTATTTTGCTCTAATACAAATTTTTATTGTTTGGATTGAATAGTCTAAATTTTTACGTGAACACGGGTAAAATTACTCACCCATTAAATAATTTACTTCAACAACTAAAACGAGTTAAATTTTTTCTAAGCTTAAATTAAAAAAAATAATAATAATAATAAAAGAATAAAAGAATAAAACTGAAAATTTATGGTGTAAAATAAATCGTAAAAAAAATGAGTTTCAAAAAAAGGATTTTTTTCTATAAAAAAAAAGGTCAAAATTTACAGACTGACAGAGACATTTTCAACTAATTAATAAATAAAAGATTCTCACTCCGTAATAATTAGCAAGTCATAAAAGAGACGGAATTACAATAATATATATATATATATATATCCAAGATAAAACTAATTTCCACGTGTCGTGATCTGATGCGATCTGGACCTGTAACTTGCTCGATCTTTAACGCTCCGACCCGTATAAATACCACCTTCTTCTTCTTCCCCAACTCACTCGATCGTGTTTTCTGTGTGAACAAATTCCATTCGCAGGAGGCCGTTCTGTTCTTCTTGTTCGTACCTTTCGTTTCTTTCTCTTGCCATTTTTTTTTCTCTTTCAAGAGCATTCCTTCACAGGAACGCTCTTCTTCAAGTTTCTTCTCAGCTTCTGGCCAGGAGACCGGACGCTCTGCAACTTCTCTCGCTAAAGAGCTAATCGGTGAGTTCTTCTGGTGGAGGCTTTGGTGTTGCGTTTTTCTTTTTTGTATCTGTTTCGAATTTCTGCCTCCCTCTGGTGTTGGGAGTGTTGATTGAACATACACGGAACTTGAGCTGCGGTTTTGCCAAGAATTTCGCTGATCTTGCTCCGTTCAGATTTTGAAGGATTTCAAAATTGTGGCCGTCATTCTGTTGTTGATTTCGTAACTATGAACTGGTGATTTTGTTTGTATGTGAAGTACGGTGGTTCTCTGTTTGATTCTGAGTTTTTGTGTTCGAATCGAACTTCAGGCGGCCGAGAGTAGTGAGATTGAACACTACGCGAACATCTTTTTCTTAGATCGTGGCTCAGATCTACCTTTCTCTGTGATTCTCAAGCGTTTTCCCCTAATTTCTTGCAGATCACGACGATTTGTGCGATTTTAATCTGATTATTCATGGACTTAACTGAAATACAAGTTACAATAGAACGGAAACCAAGAAATTTACAATCGGAATAGAACGACGCAAAAATAATTAGGTCTGAAATCGATGAGTTGGAGAGATTCAATCTTCTACGAGATTATCGAATTTGACGGCTTCTTGATTCTCTTTTCCGTATCTGTATTGTTCTCTGTGTTTGCCCTTTTCCTTTTTGCATTTCACCCTCACTTTCTTCCAAAGATGAATTTTATTGTTTTTCTCGCCTATCAATATCCTTGTATGAACGAATATTCCGTGGTTATGATTTTTTTTTCTTCCCGCCCGGGGAACCGGAGTAAGCCAGCTAGCGTCGTCTCCCTTCACACGGCGGTGAAGAGAAAAAATGAAATCCGTGTCTTCTTCTTCTTTCTTTCCTTCTTCTTTTTTGTTGACCTTTTTCTCTCAACTAATAAAAATGTTTTTATTTCAAATATAATATTCCCTTGTATTTTTTTTTTATTTATACTTAAACTTTTTGCTTTTATTTACTTTTATTTACTATTTAAAATAATTTATTAATGAAATCTGCTTCACTATAAATTATGAGAAAATATACCTAAACCAGATAAAACAAGGAATGTATTCTCCAAAAAAAAGACAGAGTACTAAGAGTACTAAGGAATGTATTCTTTACTTATAAACCCAGGATAAATTACCCAGTATCAACCTCTTGATTTGCGAGGTAGAAACTTTAAATTTTCTAGTTGGTGTTGGTGATGCCCAATGAAGAGGCAATCTTGATTTCTCTTATGATTTTTTATTTCTAAAGTTCAGACACTTAGGTTGAATTCCAATTTCTTATATATATATATATATTTTTAATCCTTTCTGATTGGCTGATGATGATTTTCTATTTTAATATCGTGCAGCGACTGTTTGGTGATCAACAATGACGATCACACCCAAGATTTCTATCAACGACGGCAACTTGGTGGTTCACGGGAAGACCATACTGACTGGCGTGCCTGACAACATTGTGCTGACTCCAGGATCAGGCCTTGGACTCGTTGCTGGTGCATTCATTGGTGCCACTGCTTCCAACAGTAAAAGTCTGCACGTTTTCCCCGTGGGTGTCTTAGAGTAAGTAAAAGTATAAACCCTCTTGGTAGGAGTTTATGTTTTCCAGTATGAACAGAGATAAAACAATAAATGGCAAGCAATTGGAGTTTCCTATCACAGTCATGCCCATTATAGTCATGACCTAAATTTATGTCAATAGAATCTTCAAATATGCCCTAAATTTTGTCAGGTTAATAGAATTTTCAAATATGAAACAAAGAATTGTGAGCCTCCAAGGTGTAGTCAAAAAGTGACTCAAGTGTCGAACAAAGGATGTACTTTGTTCGAAGACTCCAGAGAAGGAGTCGAGCCTTGATTAAGGGGAGGCTGTTCGAAGGCCCAATAGGCTTCGGGGAAGGCTCTAATGTGTACTTTGTTCGAGGAGAGGATTGTTGAGAGGGAGTCCTGCGGCTAATTTAGGGAATGATCATGGGTTTATAAGCAAGGAATACATCTGCATTGATATGAGGCCTTTTGGGAAGTCCAAAGCTCGTGAGAGCTTATGCTCAAAGTACACAATATTATACTATTGTGGAGAGTTGTGATTCCTAACATTTACTTTTTCAATTACGCCAGGGTTTTGAGTTCTCCTTGATCCCTGAGCTGAGTAGATTTTAATAAGTAGCTATTGTAGATGATTGATATGAACTATTCTAATTTCTGCCTCATTTCATATCAGGGGTCAGCGCTTCCTGTGTTGTTTCCGTTTCACGTTATGGTGGATGACACAGAGAATGGGAACATCTGGGAGAGACATCCCTTTTGAGACACAATTCCTGCTTATGGAGAGCAAGGGAACCGAAGGGGAGGATCCTGATAATTCATCGACCATCTACACTGTCTTCCTTCCTCTCCTTGAAGGCCAATTCCGTGCTGCCCTGCAGGGCAATGAAAAGAATGAGATGGAGATTTGCCTCGAGAGTGGTGAGTAGATCATAATCAGCAAACAATTATCATCTGCTGTATGATGCACACACACCCTGCTGTCTTATTTACAATAGTTCCATCCTGGTGGACGGTAATGAAGAAGATATAACTTTCTGCTGGGGTGGAGCTGTCATTAATGAGAACCAACCTCGCAGGAGAAATCTTTTAATTATGGAGTTTTATAGCACTTGGAGGAGAATATAGGAAGGATCAAGTTACAAAGAAACGAAACGACCTGTTTTTGTTGGTGTTTGAATTGGTTTTGCAGGAGATAATTCTGTTGAGACGAACCAAGGACTTTCTCTTGTTTATATGCATGCTGGGACCAATCCCTTTGAAGTTATCAATCAAGCAGTGACGTAAGTTTCCAAATTACTTGGGTTGTTTCGTTTTTTCTGTTTTACAGACATGTAATGGTAATTTGATAATGATTAAATGATTATGACAGGGCTGTTGAAAAGCATATGCAAACTTTTCTACACCGAGAGAAGAAAAAGGTAGGAGAAAATCTTGTTTTGACAGTACAATTTTACTATGATATTCTGTTCTTAGAGTCTCAATTGTGTTGTATTGTCTTTTGCAGTTACCTTCCTTCCTTGACTGGTTTGGTTGGTGTACTTGGGATGCCTTTTACACCGATGTCACCGCTGAGGGTGTTATGGAAGGTCTCGAAAGGTAATAAAATTCTTACTACTTATATATTGGTGATGTTTGAGATTAAATTGTTAACATTCGGGGTGCTTGCAGCCTATCAGAGGGAGGGGCACCTCCAAAATTCTTGATCATAGATGATGGTTGGCAACAGATTGAGAGCAAACCAAAGGATGCTGATTGTGTTGTACAAGAAGGAGCACAGTAAGATATCTTTCTCTTATGAACTCTGTCTCACTATTTCGTTTTGGATTAAACTTATGTGCCTATCTCATCGAACCTATGTTGGCCTATTTGAAGAAAATTGGTTGATGAAATGAATTCTTCAACTGTCTCAATGATAGGTGCTAAATACTTTGGAATGTTCAACATAGACTGTTGCACTAATACACATTTTGCACCTGGATGTCACTCGCTGTACCTTTATTGTTATAATCTGATAACATATAAGATTAGCCCATTACACGTAGATACCGTAATAGTTTACCGTTCAACCTCACTGCAAGTAGATATTGTCTTTTTTGGGATTTCCATTTTGAACTTCCCCTCAAGGTTTTTAAAACGCGTCTACTAGGGAGAGATTTCCACACCCTTATAAAAAATGTTTCGTTCTCCTCCCCAACTGATGTGGGATCTCACAATCCACCCCCCTCGGGGCCCAGCGTCCTTGTTGACACACCGCCTCATGTCCACCCCCCTTCAGGGCTCAGCCTCCTCGCTGGCACATCGCCCGATGTCTAGCTCTGATACTATTTGTAACAGCCCAAGCCCACCGTTAGCAGATATTGTCCTTTTTGGACTTTCCCTTTCTGGCTTCCCCTTAAGATTTTTAAAACGCGTCTGCTAGGGAGAAGTTTTCACACCCTTATAAAGAATGCTTTGTTTTCCTCCCCAACCGATGTGGGATCTCACAGTCTACCCCCCTTCGGGGCCTAGCGTCCTCGTTGGCACTCGTTCCCTTCTCCAATCGATGTGGGACCCCCCAATCCACCCCCTTTCGAGGCTCAGCCTCCTCGCTGACACATCGCCCGGTGTCTGGCTCTGATACCATTTGTAATAGTCTAAGCCTATCGGTAGCAGATGTAAGTCCTACCCTTTCGAGCTTTCCCTCAAGGTTTTTAAAATGCGTCGGTTAGGGAGAGATTTCCACATCTTTAATAAAGAATGTTTTGTTCTCCTCCCGATGTGGGATCTCTCTGCTAGTTTTTATGCTCGCATGAGGGTGAAGTTCATTTAATGATGGGATTCGTTTATATCTTGTTACAATATAGGTCATGGGTTGAGTTAGATCAAGCAATTGATTGCTTAATCACTTGATGACACTTCTTATTTGTGTAGGTTTGCGAGTAGGCTTTCTGGAATAAAAGAAAACCACAAGTTTCAGAAAAATGAGAAGAACAATGAGCAGCAAGTCCCAGGCCTGAAGGTGGTTGTTGATGATGCCAAGCAACAGCACAATGTGAAGTAAGTGTTCAATTGCTGTTGGGCCACAAATTTGAATTGGAAAAGCAAATTTCTAACCCATATATACTGCAGATTTGTGTATGCGTGGCATGCTTTAGCTGGTTATTGGGGTGGAGTGAAGCCAGCAGGTCCAGGGCTGGAGCACTATGAGTCTGCTTTGGCATACCCAGTCCAGTCACCGGGCATGTTGGGCAACCAACCAGACATAGTTGTAGACAGCCTTGCTGTTCATGGGATTGGCCTTGTTCATCCAAAGAAAGTCTTTAATTTCTATAACGAGCTTCATTCCTACTTGGCTTCATGTGGTATCGATGGTGTAAAGGTCGATGTGCAAAACATTATTGAGACCCTCGGTGCTGGTCATGGCGGTCGAGTTGCGCTTACTCGTAGCTACCATCAGGCCCTCGAAGCGTCAATTGCTCGAAACTTTTCCGACAATGGTTGCATTGCCTGCATGTGCCACAACACCGATGGTCTCTACAGTGCCAAACAGACTGCGGTTATGAGAGCTTCTAATGACTATTACCCTCGTGATCCTGCCTCCCACACCATTCATATCTCTTCGGTAGCTTACAATTCTCTTTTCCTTGGAGAGTTCATGCAGCCTGACTGGGATATGTTCCATGTAAGAAACTTTCTATGCCATCGATTTCATTAACTTGATTGATATTATTAGTCGATACGAGTCGTTTGATGTCTCGCTTTGCTTTTCAGAGTTTACATCCTACAGCAGAGTATCACGGAGCTGCACGTGCGATTGGTGGATGTGCAATCTATGTCAGGTAGTTTATGTCCATGGCGTGTTTTGTTGAGGATTGTTAGGAGATGAATACATCTTCATTGGTATGAGGTCTTTTGGAGAAACCAAAAGCAAAGTCATCAGAGCTTATGCTCAAAGTAGACAATATCATACCATTGTGGAGATTCGTAGTTCCTAACATGTTTGTCTGCTTTCATTCCAAATATGGTAATTAATAGGAATGACTTAACTTTTTTGTAATTTATCACAGTGACAAACCAGGCAACCACAACTTTGATTTGTTGAAGAAGCTAGTCCTTCCTGATGGATCAGTTCTTCGTGCACAGTTACCCGGCCGACCGACACGTGACTCTCTGTTCAACGATCCAGCTAGAGATGGCACCAGGTTTGTTATATGTTCACTTTCTTCCTACTGTCTATGTTGAGGATTGTTGGAAGGGAGTCCCATGTTGGCTAATTAAGAAGATGATCATGGATTTATAAGCAAGGAATACTATCTCTATTGGTATGAAGTCTTTTGAGAAAACCAAAAACAAAGTTACGAGAGTTTATGCTCAAAGTGGACAATATCATACTATTGTGGAGAGTCGTGATTCCTAACCGTCTATTCTATTCACCTCTCATTATAGACAATTGGTGATAATCTAAGTGTTTTTCCTTCCCTTTTGCAGCCTGCTCAAAATTTGGAATATGAACAAGTGTTCTGGTGTTGTTGGAGTATTCAACTGCCAGGGTGCTGGTTGGTGCAGGATCACGAAGAAGACTCGCATTCACGACGAGTCTCCAGGTACCCTCACCACCTCTGTCCGTGCAGCCGATGTCGATGCTATTTCCCAAGTTGCCAGTGCAGATTGGAAGGGCGATTCTATCGTTTATGCTTATCGATCAGGTACTTGGATCACTACTTGTAATCAAGATTCACGAAAGGCTTCTCTTTTATAGAATTTGTAGAGAAATTGTTGATGATTGTTCGGAGGAAGTCCCACATTAGCTAATGACCATAGGTTTATAAGTAAGGAATACATTTCCATTGGTACGAGGTCTTTTGGAAAAACCAAAAGCAAAGCCATGAGAGCTTATGCTTAAAGTGGACAATATCATACCATTGTGGAGAGTCGTGGTTCCTAACAGAAATACCAAAAGAAATTCTAACGCTCGAATTTGATTTGTTTTTAGGAGAATTGACTCGATTGCCAAAAGGTGCCTCAGTTCCAGTGACCCTCAAATCTCTAGAATATGATCTTTTCCATATTTCTCCTCTAAAGGTGCGCAACTTCTTCACTCTATATCTCGTTCTTTGTTTATCAATGCATTTTGTAGACTGACCAAAATGATGTTTTGATTTTCAGGACATCACCTCAAACATCTCGTTTGCACCAATCGGCCTGCTCGACATGTTCAACATCGGCGGTGCCATCGAGCAAGTCGACGTCCAAGTGGTCGAACCAATGCCAGAGTTCGACGGTGAAATTGCCTCCGAGCTAACAGGCTCTCTCCCCAATGATCGACCTCCAACAGCCACAATCACCTTGATAGCTCGAGGTTGTGGAAGGTTTGGTGTATACTCATCTCAACGACCTCTAAAATGCAGTGTGGACAAGGCAGATACCGACTTTGTGTACGATGAGGCAACGGGGTTAGTCACCTTCACCATCCCTATCCCGACCGAGGAAATGTATAGATGGAGCATTGAAATTCAAGTTTAAGTGAATGTCTTTGTATGCTTAAGTTCATATTTTGCCAATGCTACCATATCATTTAATAATGGCTTAGGGAGAAGAGAGATGGAGAAGGTAAGGAGGAGGGAATTATAATGTGTCCATGTAATGAATGTATGGTGGAAATGGTTGTAATCTAATTCTCTTTATGCAATAATAAATAAGGTTTACTATTGCCATCTTAGCTCTCTTATTTTACACTTCCTCCAACCTAAAATATAAAATAACACTAGAAAACTTCACCAAAAATAGGGTCACCGACCTATTGAAAATGTTTGAAACCCGATCAAGATATTTACACAAATTTCGGCACTAGAATCGAGATCATGCAAAAATAGAGTCTTTAACCTATTCAAGACTTCTATTTGAAGTTATTCTATGACTAGAAAAAGATCGGATTTCACGACACTCGAAGATCAAGCACGGAGTATTTGTTGAAGCTCGGTTTGAGAACAATTTCGTGGTGTAGCAAAAGACAACTAATAGTATAATTGTCAACTATAGAAACAGATTACAGAGCAGTGGCTGGAGCAGCTCAAGAAAACACATAACTGAAACTCTTAACGAGGAATTTAAACCAGAATATTGACTATCCAATACCACTTCATTGCGACAATCAACTACGGTTCGTCTAGCAGAAAATTCGAGATTTTGTGCTAGAACAAAGCATGTGGAGGTGCATTACTATTTTATTAGAGAGAACGTCTTGAAGTAAGAATACGGATGATCAAATGGCAAACTTGTTTACAAGAGGGCTTAATACTAACAAATATGAGGGCTTTCATTGTTAGCTCAACATGGTGCGACGATTGAGGACTAGTGATGGGAGGGAGGGTTAAAATATCATTAGCCCAATTGGGTCAAGTCCAATAATTATATGAGCTAATTGTCTATGTATTTTAGGAAAATGATTTATGTATTTTAGAAATAAAGATAACCCTATATTTTAGCTACAGAGATACCTAAATATTTTTAAAAAAAAAAATTAGATATTTTAGAAATAATTAATTAGTCATTTTTAGGAATAAATTGCCAATAATGTGCCAACTTGTGATTGGTTAAAATTTCTCATTCAACAATGGTTTCGTCAATCTAGCTTAGAAAACAAATATCCTCTAGAGGATAATCAAAAGTATTAATTGATTTAAACCCGACCGAATCACCTACATTTTCAACAGGAAAATGGTGACAAATCCAATCACTAGTTGACACCCGACACTATTGATATTTTCATGATGATCTTTTCATATCCAACTGAGCCCTCTCGTGTCTTTAACCTCCAACCAAGCAGCGTCATAGGTCAATGTCATCATCGACTTCGAAGAGGACGTAATTGAGAGTAGCTGGCATCGATGTGATCAAACGTCGAAAACTCATCATCATTGCTAAAAAAACTCATGCCTAAACGAGAAAAATAAACGTTAAAAAAAGAAGCCTAGATTGATTCAAGTAGCATCGTCATGTCAACCTCTTCGACGTTATGTTATCACTCATCTATCAGGTTTCTAAATACATTCGAAGTGATCAATACTCAACAAATCAATTTCATTAAGAAAAAAATTTAGATTTAGATGAACTATAATTTTTACCTTAGATTTAAAAAATAATTATTCAAAATTCACAAATTTTAACAAACTTAGAAAGAGAAAAAAAAAATATTAATTAGCTATTTCCAACTCATCACTGACACGAACTGACACATGCTATTTTGTGTTTTTCATATATTTCTAAAATAGCACCAAGTACTTCTCACGCGCGACCTCACACTCATTCACACGCGCGCCGCCAAGAAATGAGCAAATTAAAATTGTACGTTCGAAAGCGCGAGTGTTCATATTACTGTACTCTCACGCGTGTGATTGAACTGGTTGTCATTGTCGTGTCGGTCACGCGGCTACAAGAAGTCCTTGTCGAATTCTGTGAACTTCTGTAAGAAATAACCATTCATGTTCTGCCACGTCACCACCTCCTTTGAATTTCATGCCATGTGGCTGTTTGAGCTTCACTGCCAGCTCACTGCCACCATTAAACCTTCTTTAAAAGAAAATCATGATTTTTTTTCATATATGTATATATATAATAATAATTTTTTTAGGTTAAATTTACAGATAAAATTTAAAGTTCAAATATGAAATATTTACCAATCACGACACGTCATTAACATAAGTTAAATATTCTTAAATTTTTCAAAAGTAAGGTAGGGTTTGGTTGGATTTGGTTGGATTGTAACTCTATTTTAGACTTTGACAAAAAAAAATGTCAACTAGAAAATCGAATTGAATTTTTCGATTTTTCGACATTCAACTCGACCCAAACCGAAAAAAATGCTAACCAAACTAAAGTGTTTGGGTTAGGCAGCCTAGATTGGTCGAATTATCGAGTCATATGAACATCTATAGTTAAAATAACTTTTTGGTCCATCCTCTTATTTTGGCTCGTTAAATACCGTCGTCAGCCTTACGGTTTTACAACGCATCTACTAGGGAGAGGTGTCCTACTTCGATCCTCTCTCCAACCAATGTGAGATCTCACAATCACCCCCTTTGGGACCCAATGTCCTCACTGACACATCACCCGGAGTCTGGGTCTAATACCATTTGTAACACCCCAAGCACACCACTAGCAGATATTATCCGCTTTGTCCTGTTACGTATCGCCGTCAGCCTTACGGTTTTACAACATATCTGCTAGGGAGAGGTTTCCACACCCTTCAATACTTGATTTAGTGAAAGACTATAAGATGTAGCAAGAGTTTAGAGAATTAGAGTCGACCAACGTCTTCTATGGTTTTAATGATTTACGCAAGGGTGCACATTAACACTCCTACAAGAAAACAGCATCGTTAACCCCTTATTTGTTTCATATATTGTAATAACTTAACCTTTTGGACTTAGAATGACTAAGGTCGTTACTACATGCATGCTGAAAACAATTGAAAACCCGCAAAAAAAAAGCTATCGGAGAAAATATTTTCCGATTTTGACCCTATGACACGTTTAGCAAATAGCTTTTGTCACTTGCCTTCCACGTCCTTATCTTTACTTATAAAGAAGAGTTCTAGAAGATGTCAAGTATTAGAAATACCCAATAATTTACCCTATTGCTAGATTTATGGTATGCAATCACGAGCAACACGATCTATGCTAACATAACTATAATGAAACCTACAACTTTCACATGCACGATTCAATCTTGATTGTTTTCATGTACGCTAAACTCTCGAAACATGCATCATTTCATGCACTCTAGGACCTTCTAAGTATGCATTACTTTCATATACACTGACAATACGTACATTACCTTCATGTATTTAAATCTCTCGAACATGCAACACTTTCATGTCGTCAAAATTGAAAAGATTAGAATTTGTTTCAATATTTCATGAATTTGATAACCGTACATATGCATGAGGTCCCACGTACAAACATCAGTTTAATAACACGATACAACATAGAAGATTTTCATCTGCAAACATCATCCGTTGGCATATATCACATGCATACTTACTTTTATTCTCAATATATAACAATCGTGATTTTTACATGATACATGAGTAAATTACGACTAGAATTTTAAAATTACACTTAGTCATGCTAATCATAAGCATAATTAAAGGTTAGTAGTCGAATAAAAAATGACTAAACTTCGAGTCTCTAATTTTCAAAGTAACATCAAAACGTTTATAGATAATATATGAGATATTAATAGACAATTTTCAACCATATATTAACTATATAGTACTAGCAGTAAAATAAATAAATTAATTAATTAAAAAAAATACTTATGAAATTTTTTAAAATTTAAAGTTTTTCTTTTTTTTAATCCAAAATAAGAGCTAAGGATATTTATTTTTTAAACAAAATAAAAAATTGTAAGGATATTTTTATTAAATTGGCAAAAAAAAAAAAAAAAAAAATTGAAGATTGAAGATTGAAGTCCATTTGGATGGTTCTTCTACAGTTCCACTGAGCAGGTGGTATCAGGAAACCCAATCAAAATCAGAGATTCAGATAAGAACAGGAAAAATGGTGTGAGAAAATTTCAATGAGAAGAAGTAATTGAAAAGAAAAGAGAAAAGTTTTCACCAAGAAGACTGAGGGTGGATTGGATTGGATCTGTGTAGTCTCAGCGTCGGTGGCTTTGCTGAAACCTCTGACCCTTGGAATTCCTTTGATCTTCTTCTTCCATCGATTTCTTCGCCCATCACACCATTTTTTAACGAATCCTCTGGATCTCCATTTTTCTCCTTGGAAGGTTGAGTTTCCATGAAGTAAACTCGAGTTGTTCCTTGTTCCTTGCTTGTTTTGCTTAGGATCGAGGAGGATCTTCGATTGAACCAGCAGCCATGGAGGTCGATCCAAATTCTGGGGTAATTTAACCGTTTACTTGCTCTTACTTCTGTTTCTAACTCTATTTTCTGATCTGATGATTTTTGTTTCAATCTGTAGAAATCGTCGAAACAGATTGGGGGTGGCCAGGTTTGTCAGATCTGCAGCGATTCCGTCGGCGCGACGGCGGACGGTGAGCCGTTTGTTGCGTGTGATGTTTGTGCGTTTCCGGTTTGCCGTCCCTGTTACGAGTATGAGAGGAAAGACGGGAATCAGTCTTGCCCTCAATGCAAGACCAAATACAAGTGGCATAAAGGTTTTGATTCGATCCATTAACTATTTTAGTTAGATTTTCTTTTGTAGTTCTTGAACGATTAAAATGATTAGAGATTGAATCGATGGTAATGGGATGGATCGGTTTGTTCTTGGCCTTTAGGAAGCCCTCCGGTTAATGGAGAGGCAGTGGAAGATGGTGATGGTAATGTTAATGGAACGGAAGGGGCGCAAGAAAGGCATCATAAGAAGCCAGAGCGCACGCTTAGCTGGGATACCAATTATGATAAGGAGGGATCGTTTAATCACATTCCTTTGCTCACCACTGGACGATCTGTAAGCTGTTCTAGCAGCGTACTTTACTTTATTCAATTTTGTTTCTGTTTGTTGGATTTGGAATTGAATTGGGTGGTTTTCTGGTGTTCTCTTTGCTCAAGGTTTCTGGAGAACTGTCTGCTGCATCTCCCGAGCGGCTCTCCATGGCGTCGCCTGAAAGTGGGAGTCGTGGTAAGTTCATATGTTCGATATCTTGTGTCGTGTGATATGTCGGAAAAGGAAGATTTCTTTTGTCATGATAGTTATATCAATGTTTGTTTTATAATTGGCAGCTAACTATAGAATCATGGATCAATCGAGAGACTCGGGATCGGCTAGGTTTGGCAATGTAGCTTGGAAAGAGAGGATAGATAGTTGGAAGGTGAAGCAGGACAAGAGTGTGCCGCCGATGAGTGTTAGTCATGCTCCTTCTGAAGGGAGGGGTGGTGCAGATTTTGATGCTAGCACTGATGTCATGATCGATGATTCTTTACTGTAAGTGCTTCACTTGGTCTCTTGTTTTTTTTGTATTTTATACCATTTCTTAGCATTCAACTGTTGAATTGCACTTTGTAAGAGTAATATGTTTTTGTTAACTCCAACGTGATATATATAGGGTGGAATCAAATTGATTTTGACCTCAAGTATTAGATCGCTTGTCTCAGTTAAGAGGAGTCATGAAAAGAACAGGTTCAAAATCACGATCAACTCCTTTTTCAAATCCTGCAACAGCTGCACGAGCCTTTCCCATAAATGACCTACGAATAGGAAGAATCCTAGAACAAAATGAGAGGTAGCTAACCAACTTCTAGGAGAGACATAATTGACTGCATTAATTTCGGTAGCTACGCCACCCACAGAATTTAAAGAACCTAAAGGAGCATGGGTCATATATTCCGCGGAACGTCGTACTTGCCAAGGTTGTATGTCTTTTTTCAGCCTACTCAAGTCCAAATCATTAGGACCCAAGGTTGTATTCTAACCAAGGAGCACGCAGATCCCAAAAATGCAGTCTCTCCCCTAAAAATGACTTCTCCGGCCAGAAACAAGAAAAAACTTAATTTCAGCCATGTTTGAAACTGTCATTGTTTTCATAAAAATTCTGGTTTTCTATCTTCTCTTTTCTGAAGAAGAATACGTTCTGTATATCTCGAAGTTTCAACTTAGCGAACGAATATTATGTTTTCAACTCAGGTAGCATCAATCTGTGTTAATGGAATTCAACCAATCAACCTTTCCACTCATAAATTTCTTGCTTTCTTACAGATATTTGTGCTTTGTACGAGAGTAATCTGCTAAACATTACTCATTTGTTGGCATTGCAGGAATGACGAAGCTCGTCAGCCTCTATCGAGGAAGGTTTCTATTCCATCCTCTAGGATTAACCCTTATAGGATGGTCATAGTTCTGCGGCTTATTATTCTTTGCATCTTCTTGCACTACCGGATTACAAATCCAGTTCCGAATGCCTTTGCTCTGTGGTTAATATCAGTGATTTGTGAGATATGGTTTGCTGTATCTTGGATTTTGGATCAGTTCCCGAAATGGCTTCCGGTCAATCGGGAGACATATCTTGATAGGCTTGCTCTACGGTAACGTTTTAGCTTTCATTATGAGCAATTTTCATTTTGATGTTTGCCTAACCTTCAAATATTTATGGTTTGCAGATATGATCGTGAAGGAGAGCCGTCTCAGTTGGCTGCTGTCGACATATTTGTCAGTACTGTCGACCCTCTGAAAGAACCTCCCCTCGTCACGGCCAATACGGTCCTATCGATTCTCTCTGTGGACTATCCAGTTGATAAAGTTTCTTGCTATGTATCAGATGACGGAGCTGCTATGTTAACATTTGAAGCCTTGTCCGAAACATCAGAATTTGCAAGAAAATGGGTTCCTTTCTCCAAGAAGTACAGCATTGAGCCACGAGCACCCGAGTGGTATTTTTCTCAGAAGATCGATTACTTAAAGGACAAGGTTCATCCATCATTCGTGAAGGATCGGAGAGCGATGAAGGTAGTAACTCCAGATTCCTCTATATCACTTTCTTTCATAAAAGTTACTTTATCATCTCCATAGTTGACTGTGCTTTTGTGTTACAGAGAGAATACGAGGAGTTTAAAATTCGTATCAATGGACTCGTTTCTAAGGCACAGAAAATTCCCGATGAAGGTTGGGTCATGCAAGACGGTACGCCATGGCCTGGAAATAACACTAGAGATCATCCAGGAATGATACAGGTCTGTACGGTGTCTGTGTCTGCGTTCTTCATTGTTGCTTTCTACTTTAATATATTCTTTTTTTGTTTCTTCAATATAAATTTTCAGGTTTTCTTAGGCCACAGTGGAGGACTCGATACTGAGGGTAACGAGCTTCCACGTCTGGTTTATGTTTCTCGTGAGAAGCGTCCTGGTTTCCAACATCACAAAAAGGCTGGTGCTATGAATGCTCTTGTGAGTAAATTGCTCTAGAAAATTTCTATACTTCTCTGGACTTTTATATCTTTCTTCGAATGATTGTGAGTACCTCTATACAGGTTCGGGTATCTGCCGTGCTTACCAATGGACCCTTCTTGTTAAATCTTGATTGTGATCACTACATAAACAACAGTAAAGCGTTGCGGGAAGCTATGTGTTTTATGATGGATCCTAACCTTGGAAAATCAGTTTGCTATGTTCAGTTTCCACAGAGGTTCGATGGGATTGATAGAAATGATCGATATGCTAACCGAAACACTGTTTTCTTTGATGTAAGTTTTGTTTACCCGTCTTCGTCTAGATTATCTTGAGTGGCAGTTTGAAATTTATGTCTAATTTATTAAAATTTTATGTGGGTTATATAGATCAATCTTCGAGGCTTGGACGGTATTCAAGGTCCAGTTTATGTGGGAACGGGATGTGTTTTCAATCGAACTGCGTTGTATGGCTACGAACCCCCTCTCAAGCCCAAGCATAAAAAACCAGGGCTATTCTCAAGTTGCTTTGGGAAGTCGAAAAAGAAAAGTTCTAAATCAAAAAGAAAAGATTCTGATAAGAAGCAAATGAGTAAAAATGTCGATCCCACCGTGCCAATATTCAACCTCGAGGATATTGAGGAAGGAGTTGAAGGTAAGTAACTCCAGTTTTCAAGTGTTTATCTTCAAGGAAGCAACCTAACATTTTAGCTTGTATCTTGAAATGGAGGTGTTAATGTCCATACATCATTCGATGCAGGTGCCGGGTTTGATGACGAGAAATCGCTGCTAATGTCGCAAATGAGCCTGGAGAAGAGGTTCGGTCAATCGGCTGTATTTGTTGCTTCCACGCTAATGGAGAACGGTGGCGTGCCGCAGTCTGCCACTCCGGAATCTCTCCTTAAAGAAGCAATTCATGTCATCAGTTGTGGATACGAGGATAAAACAGACTGGGGAAGTGAAGTATGAATCGATCTCCCTCTAAGGCCATTTATTTATGTTACATTTTCTATTTGCTACGAGACGACGTAACATTTGCACGACTAAGTGATGTTTAACATTGGTGGTGCAGATCGGATGGATCTACGGTTCGGTCACAGAAGATATTTTGACAGGGTTCAAGATGCACGCCCGTGGTTGGAGATCGATCTATTGCATACCGGACCGTCCTGCGTTTAAAGGGTCTGCTCCCATTAATCTTTCTGATCGTCTTAACCAAGTGCTTCGGTGGGCGTTAGGTTCGGTTGAAATTCTTTTCAGTCGGCATTGTCCTTTGTGGTACGGTTATGGTGGACGGTTGAAATGGCTCGAACGATTTGCTTATGTTAACACTACCATTTACCCAATAACATCAATTCCTCTTCTTGCCTATTGTACCTTACCTGCAATATGTCTGCTCACTGGAAAGTTCATCATTCCTCAGGTAAAAAGAATCATATTTTTACTACAAACGTATTGGCTTTCGCTCGCTCGAGTATCGCTGAAACGACAAACATAATCTTTGTTGTTTGATCTTTCATTACAGATCAGTAATCTTGCCAGCATTTGGTTCATTTCGCTCTTTCTTTCCATCTTTGCTACTGGTATTCTGGAAATGAGATGGAGCGGTGTCGGGATCGATGAATGGTGGAGAAACGAGCAGTTCTGGGTTATCGGAGGTGTGTCGGCCCATCTGTTTGCCGTGTTCCAAGGTCTGCTTAAAGTTCTTGCTGGAATCGATACCAACTTCACGGTTACTTCAAAAGCATCTGACGAAGATGGAGATTTTGCTGAGCTCTACTTGTTCAAGTGGACAACTCTTCTCATTCCCCCAACTACTCTCCTGATTATCAACATAGTAGGAGTTGTTGCTGGAATTTCTTATGCCATTAACAGTGGCTATCAATCTTGGGGTCCCCTTTTCGGCAAACTGTTCTTCGCGTTCTGGGTGATTATTCATCTCTATCCCTTCCTCAAGGGTCTGATGGGTCGCCAGAACCGAACTCCTACGATCGTGGTTGTCTGGTCCATCCTCCTTGCCTCAATCTTCTCCCTTTTATGGGTTCGGATCGATCCCTTCACAACTCGGGTAACTGGTCCTGACGTCGAACAATGTGGAATCAACTGCTAAAGAGTATTGAACAAAACAACACACTCGAACTGGAATCTCGAAGCTAATGCAGGTACGTACGATCGACGACGTGTTTAATTAAGTTTATTTGGTGCTGTGTTTCAGAGATAGATTGCAGAGGTTGATGATGATCCTCTTCAAATTTTTTGCCCTCCCCCTTAGTGTTCTTTGTATGTACAAACTTGTTATTCTTTCTTCCCATTATTTAAGGCTTCTTGTGTACTTTTGTAAGCTTTATATTGAAAGAAATGAGATATTGGAGAGTGTTTTAATTAAAGCAGCAAATGAAAGTGAAAGAAAAAGCCCAAAAGTTTCTTCAAAAGTGAAGATAGTTTGAATTTGGTTGCTTAATCACTTTACAAACGCCCATTGTTGAAGACTTTAAATATTGGATATGCTTTTCTGTGGGACTTCTCATATTCAATATTCAAAAGTGGATTCGGAGTAGATATATTTTTTAAAGTTCAATGACCGATTATACGTTCTTTAAAGCTGCTTTGTTGTAAAAGAAGTAAATGGTCGGGGAAAAAATGAAAATAAAACTAGCTATGTCCAAAAGTGGATTGTGAGATTTCACATCGATTGGAGAGGGGAACGAGCATTAGCGAGGATGTTGGACTCCGAAGGGAGGTGGATTGTGAGAGAGATCGCACATCGAGGAGAGGGAACGAAGCATTCATTATAATGGTGTGGAAACCCCTTCTTAACAAACGCGTTTTAAAAACTTGGAGGGAACGAAACATTCATTATAATGGTGTGAAAACCTCTCATTAACATACAGCTCAAAGAGGACTAACAAACACGTTTGAAGGGAAAGCTCAAAAAAGACTAACAGACACGTTTCAAAAACACGTTTGAAGGGAAAGCTCAAAAAAGACTAACAGACACGTTTCAAAATTTTTGAAGAAGGTGAAAGCTCAAAATTTTTGAGGAAAGTGAAAGCTCAAAGAGGACAATGTCTGCTAGTGGTAGGTTTGGGCTGTTATATGCTCCAATAAACCAACCAGTTAACCTAATTCAATGGATGTTCGTTCTTTCGGTTCGGAGTAGACACTTTTTTAAGTTACGTTACACAAACGGTAATTTATTGTAAAAGAAGTAACTACGACGAAAGGGTATCTCCTAATAAGAAACCAACCAATTGACCTGATTCGATGACCGTTTGTTCTTTCGATTCAGTATGGAGTAGACATTTTTTAAAAAATTCAATGACCTATTATACGCTTTTTAAAGTTACCTTATACAAACGGTAAACGAAGCAAATGGTCGAAAAAAAATGAAAATAAAACTAGCTACGTCCAAAAGTTGTCTCCAATAAACCAACCAATTGACCTGTTTCCATGACCGTTTGTTCTTTCCGTTCGGTTCGGTTTTGATTGCACATAGAATGATGGCAAGTGCATCAATTGTACCTTGTAGCATAAACCATCAAAGCTTTGAAATAGTGATATCTTGTCAAAAGGAATAAATGAAGAAACACAGCTTTTCCAAAAGTGGGACCCTTCACTCCCAAAGTTTCCCCCTTTTTTCTCTCTCATTTATTACTAATTTCTTAATTTCTTTTTTTTTAATTTAATAAGCTCTACTTTAATTAATTAATTAATTAATTAATTTTTAATAAGTTGTTGACTAAGTTGTTGCTACTGAAGCAATAAGTTATTAAATAAATGATAGCATCATTAGTTTTTTGAAAGTTTCTAATTTAATTTATTTAATATATTAAAATATCATTTTAATCATTTTTTATTTTATTCTATTTTAGTCCCTACATTTTAAATAAATATTAATTTTTATTTTTATTGAAATTAGTCCAATAATATTTTTATTTTACAAGTCATAATGCATCACTAACCTCAATTACAAACATTAAATATTTTAATCTTTTTAAGAGTAGGGTAAGCTTAGGTTGTAATCCTATTTTCGGGTTTGTCGGGTTAACCCGACCAAAACAAATTTTCGGCTTTCTAACAATTCAATCCAACCCAAATCGAAAAAAATAAATCTAACCCTGAATTGGATTGGGTAGTCCAGATTGGTCGGGCGGTCGAATCATATAAACACCTTTAAAATTTAGATTCTTCAGACTACGTATATTAAAATGAAACAGAACTCGAATATAATAACTAAAATGATGACGATGTTTATCATATTTTACGAGATTTCTAATATTTTTCTAGAATTTTTTAGGCAAAATTAAAGAAGAATGGAACGTAGTTAAGAGCATAGAGATTCTTCAATACAATCACCACATTTGATGAGTCATTTTCTGTCCAATCAAATCTAAGTTCCCTTTGGCTACAAATAGGGACATAATCTACCTGCCTCACTTCTTCTCCTCCGCCACTTCCGGCGGTGGCAGCGGTGGAGTACCGACGCCGCCGTCAATGCAGCTCCTGCACCTTCTTTCTACCCAACCCTCAATGTCATTTTCTCCGTCACCACCGCCACCGGAATGCTTTCCGCCGCAGAAGCGAGCCAAGATCCGAGCAATGACACCTAAAATTATGATCACTGCCAGCACCACCACCAGCGTCTGGATGGACTGAACAGAGTGGGAGGGCTCAGTCGCCGTCGCCGGAGTTGGGTCCGGCAGCGGCTGCATTTGACCGTCTGCTGTTGGCCACATTTAGGAATAATTTGTTGGGTTGAGAAAAATTGAGCTCTTTCTTCTTCTCTGTAACGGATACATAACAGAGAGAGAAAAAAAAGAAAGGTGAAGTTTTATGCTTAGTAGTGGTTGCCCTAAAAAAAGAACATAAATAAAAATAAAAATAAAAAAGAAACGACATCGTTTTGATTTAGGAATAATGTTTGATTTTGAGGGTTAATTTTAATAATTTTACACGATTAATTTTTGCAAGTTATTTTATTTTTATTAAGATACATTATTAAAATAGTTTTAATCAATTAAATATTACTATGATTTCATTCATTTATAAATATATTTACTAGTGTGAATAATTATAAAAAATAAAAAAAAAAATTCAATCTTGGTTTAATAATGTAATTTTCAAATATGAATTTTTAATTTAGCATGAAGTTGAATTTTATGTATTTTTTATTTTTTGGAATTTTAATTATCTATTATTTTATTTGACAATTTTTAAAATTTACAAAGTCGTACAAAATTAAAAGATTAATTAATTTTAGAAAATGTTAAACATAATATTGAAGTATATTTTATTTGACCGTTTTTAAAAAAATAAAAAAATTAATTAATTTTAGAAAATATTAAACATAATATTTAAGTTTTTGAAGGATTTGTTTATTATTTTAAAATTTAGAAATTTATTTGACTTGAAATTAAAAATTTAAAGATTTATTAGATTTTTTTTAAAAATTCACAAAATATGAAACTTGTAATTTTTAATTAAAAAAAATCAATTATGAAGTTCTTGCATTAATCTAAAATTTTAATAAATACTTAATTTATATTAATTGTTAGTGATGAATCAATTAAAAGTAAAAATTAATTAAATTAAAATTTTAAGAAAGAAAATTCCAAAATCCCGTTGAATTTCGAATTGAATTATGGGCCATAATGTTTGGGCCTGGATTTGATTGGGCTAACTCACTCTTTTAATGGGCTGGACTGGTTCGGATTCTTAAGCTGGGCCTGAACTAGATTTGGGCCGAAGGCGGTACATTCCAAAAGCGAACCCATCAAATCTTAACTCGCATTAGCCCCGTATATAAATTTCTTCATTAGGGTTTTCATCTTCTTCATACACTCTCCAAGTTCCAATCTCTCTCCCATTTTCCCTTGCAGCTGCGCAAACCCTAATCATGGCTGAAAGAGGAGGAGACCGAGGCGGCTTCGGCAGAGGATTCGGCGGTAGAGGCCGGGGTGGCGACCGTGGCCGTGGACGTCGTCGCGCAGGGCGCCGTGATGAAGAGGAAAAATGGGTTCCAGTCACCAAGCTTGGCCGCCTTGTGAAGGAAGGTAAGATTCAATCACTTGAGCAGATTTACCTCCACTCTCTCCCAATCAAGGAGCACCAGATCGTCGATACTCTCATCGGCCCCAGCCTCAAGGATGAGGTCATGAAGATCATGCCGGTGCAGAAACAGACCCGGGCTGGACAGAGGACTAGGTTTAAGGCCTTCGTTGTCGTCGGCGACGGCAATGGCCATGTCGGATTGGGAGTTAAGTGCAGCAAGGAGGTGGCGACTGCTATTCGTGGATCGATTATATTGGCTAAGTTGTCGGTGATCCCTGTTAGGAGGGGTTATTGGGGTAACAAGATTGGAAAGCCACATACTGTTCCTTGCAAGGTCACTGGTAAGTGTGGCTCTGTCACTGTACGTATGGTCCCTGCTCCTCGTGGTGCTGGTATTGTCGCTGCTCGGGTTCCCAAGAAGGTGCTTCAGTTCGCTGGTATTGATGATGTTTTCACTTCTTCCCGGGGATCGACTAAGACACTTGGAAACTTCGTGAAGGTATATCATAATTTTATGCAATATCCATCTAATCTGTTATGCTAAATATGACTGAAATTTAAGGTGTTCATTATTACAATTCAGATTTGTAGTTAGTCTAACCTTGTGAAATTTTGAGTAGTAGTCTATTCATCTTTCTTTGGTTTCTTCTCTTTGTTTGTTCATCCGTTTTATTAAAAGAATGTGGAATTGACTTGAATGTTGTGGTTTAAATCAGAGTAGTGGATTGGCCTTTTGTAAGATTTAGATACGTTTGTGATTTATAAATGCTTAATAGTTTATGAGTAATTGGATTCGTGTGTGAAGTTTAGATGCAACTTTTGATGTTTTTAGAATGGAGAACATCAAATATTTCTTATGATTAAATGGCATGGAATGGTTGCTCGTGAAAAGCCATCGATAAAGATTGTTCTTTTCTTGAATGGGTTTATGTGCTTTGCTATTTTAATGTTGAACTTGAACTATATAATGTTCAATCTTTTTGTATGAAATCTGGATTTGATTTATTCTGTCGTTCTAATTGTTTCCATTTTGGCAGGCTACCTTCGATTGTCTATTGAAAACCTATGGTTTCCTCACACCCGAGTTCTGGAAGGAGACTCGTTTCACCAAATCGCCATTCCAAGAGCACACCGATCTGTTGGCGAAACCGACTGTGAAGGCATTGTTGTTGGACGATGCCGAGAGGGTCAATGCTTAAGTCGGTTTGAGATATGGTATGTTTTCAAGAAAAGAGAAGAATGTTTTTGTTAGGAACTTCATAGTTTATGCTTTCTGTTGAGTTCTTTTACATTCATGGATAGTGTTCTATCTGATGATTCTTATTGGTACTTGAACTGTGTTTTTTTTTTGTTTCTGAATCCAATGCTATAACGCTTGATTTTGAATGCATTAATGTTTCTTGGGAAAAAATCTCTCAACATTTTTAGAACTTAATGCACAAATCAAAGTTATGAAGAATGTTAGGAAATGAAGAACTTTGGAATGAGTTTTTCTTTGTTCATCATAATTAGGATTGGAGATTTTTCTTTGTTCTATTTCAATTATTTTACATAATTTCTTCTCCGGCCATTACAAGAAAATATAGTCTAAATTTATAATTCGAACCTTTTATTCCCCCAAATAATGATTTCTAATTTAATGGTGATTTTTTTTAAAGTTTTTTTTTTCTTTCAAAATTATGTTTTCTAATTTAATGCATATTTATATCTTGTTTTGATCATTTTCATTGAGGAAGAACTTACCGTGAAAGAAGGTAAATTGAATAATTAATGGCATTAAATAAAACTTAAATATTTTCCATCTAAAAGCTTAAACAATTTTTAAAGGTTTAATTTATAAAGTTTAGTGATATTATTAATATAAAAATGTAATCGTTTTTTATTCAAAATTTAACGATTAGAATATTTTTAACTTTTTTTTTAGAGGGGAAGTATTTTTAATAGAGATATTATTGAAAAAAGATCATAATTTTGGATATTTTTATATAATATAATAATATTAAAAAGGCTAAATTAATAAATAAATAAAATTTAAATTTAAAAAGTGTTTAAATATTACTTTCGAACCTTAAAAAATTTAATTAATATCATTAAGCTTTTTTAAAAGTTTAAAATTAATCTAGTATATGGACGAAAAAAATGTATTATTCGATTTCTTTTTATCAATTTCTTAATCTATTTCTAAAAAAAATTCTCATTTTCTTTTATTTTTTCTCTCTATTTTTTTTAGTTCATATTTATTTTCAAGTTAGTTTATTCATATTTTAAAATGTTTGTAAATGAAAGAATTTTTCAATTTTTTAAAATTGAAGAGAGCTAGAAAAAAAAACCAAGAGGAAATGAGGAAAGTTGAAGAAAGAAAGGAATTAAATAGAGTATTCGTGAGAAAAAAGAGCAAAATAAATGAGATTGATGAAATTAAGGAGGAAGATGATCTATAGATAGAGATGCCCATTTGACCGGGCTTTGAATGGGGAAGGATTTCCTCTTTAGACAGAGAAAGAGAAGGGACTGAGGAACATCTTTTCCCGTTAGATAAATGGGGTCTCGGATTCCCTCTTTAGATAGAGAAAGAGGAGGGACTGAGGAACATCTTTTCCCGTTAGATAAATGGGGTCTCGGATTCCCTCTTTAGACAGAGAAAGAGGAGGGACTGAGGAACATCTTTTCCCGTTAGATAAATGGGGTCAGAGACGGGATTATATTCTTCGATTCTGTCCCTGCCCAACTCTTGTCCCACCTAATATAAATATCTTTGCAAGACTTCTTTTTAGCTAGTATTAAAATTTGAATTTTAGAAATTATGTTCGGGTTAAAAAATGGGTTGATTTATTATAATTTTTTCTACCAAATTTTAAAATAAAAATTTTGTTGAAAAATGAAAACTTTAAAATAACTATTTTTTTTAAAGAATAATAAATAGGTAAAAATGATCTCTGATCCCCACAAAAATAAATTGAAAATTTTGTTGATTGGGACGGGAAAGGTTCCCCATTCCTGCTTTGCTCCGTCCTATGCACGTCTATATCTATAAATAAATAGTTTCTGTCCATATATTTGTGGGAAAAAGTTTAAAAACGGTTTTTAAAGATTAAATAAATGTGAATTAATGCTATTTTTTTAAAAAAGTTGATAAGTATTTTTTTAAAAAATTTAAATTTCTTTTGAATTTTTTGTTTCCTTTTTTAGAAAATGGGTTAATTCATCGTTGTTGACTCAAAATTCTGTAATCTGAATCATAAATTTGGGGAAGGGTCAAAAAATTCTCAACTTGACTCTTCCTCTGAAGCTTTTCGTTTTCGCGTTCTTCTCAATCTGCGGAAACTTAAAGCTTCAGACACATTTCAATGTCAATTCAGATTCTCAGTTTCTGGCAATAAATATCGGAATCTCTATCTAATCTTCTTCTCTTCGCTTTTTAATCTCATTTTTCCCTCCAGAATTTCACGATCTTCACACCTCTGTTGTTCATTTCGGTTTTGATTTGGGGATGGGAACCCCGGAATTCCCTAATCTCGGGAAGCATTGCAACTTGGAAGATTGTAAGCAGATCGATTTCTTGCCCTTTACTTGCGATTGCTGTCGCCAGGTTCCTGAATCTCTCTGTTTCATTTTGAAATTTTTATATGAATCTATGTGTTGGTTTGTTTGAGTTGGTTCTTATGATGAGTTCTTGTTGTTATTGAGAAATTTATGTTTGGTTTGACTTGGACTATGATCGAATGGTTTTCTCTATTTTGGTTGTTCTATGATGAAAATTTTAGCTGTGAAGAATGAAGCATTTATTGTTCTTCTGGTTCTACTACTATTAGGACACAAACGAATCTGTAAATGAAATTAATGGAGAACTTTTTCAGTGTATTATTCTTTAATCATTAGAATTTGGATTCAGGTTTTGTGTTTTGGTCTCTTATAAACCATTCGGATGTTTGAAGCTAGAGGAGTTTTTTCTGAATATCCTTGATTGATAGGCTTTTATTTTTCGATTACCATGGGAAGATCTCCGTTTATGATTTCACAGTAATCTTTATCGATTGATCAGCTTATGATCAGGATTTCATATCTTCAAGAATAGAGCCAGACACTGGGCGGTGTGCTAGCGAAGAGGCTGAACCACGAACGGTGGTGTGCCAGCAAGGATGCTGGGCCCCGAAGGGGGTGGATTGGGGGGTCCCACATCGATTGGAGAAGGGAACGAGTGCCAGCGAAGATGCTGGGCCCCGAAGGGGGGTGGATTTGAGATCTCACATCGGTTGGGGAGGAGAACGAAGCATCCTTTATAAGGGTGTTGAAACTTCTACGTAGCAGACGCGTTTTAAAAACCTTGAGGGGAAGCCCCAAAGTGAAAAAGCCCAAAGAGGATAATATCTACTAGCGGTGGGCTTAGGTTGTTACAAATGGTATTAGAGTCAGACTTCGGGCAATGTGCAAGGACGTTGGGCCTCGAAGGGGGTGGATTGGGGGGTCCCATATTGATTGGAGGAGGGAACGAGTGCCAGAGAGGACGCTGGGTCCCAAAGAGGGGTGGATTGTGAGATTTCACATTGGTTGGGAAGGAGAACGAAACATTCTTTATAAGGGTGTGGAAACCTCTACCTAGCATACACGTTTTAAAAGCCTTGAGGGGAAGCCCGAAAGGGAAAGTCCAAAAAAAACAATATTTGTTAGCAGTAGGCTTGGGCGTTACGTACTAATGCATTGTTTTGTCCATTTTACCTGTATAAATTTATCTCTGAACCATTTAAGCACACCAGTTGATTCATGTTATAGTTCAATGCTAATTGTAAGAATCTTTTTTCCAAGGGTTTCATTTCAGGCTAAAATTTCGGTTTCTGTAAGTTCTGTTGCATATGAACCCTGAATACTATTTGTGTCATGTGAATGTGCCATTTCATTTGAATCGAAAAAATAACCGAGTTTCGTTAGCTAATGTTCGTGTAATATCTGGTTTGATTTAGGTCTTTTGTTTGGAGCATCGTAGCTACAATAGACATAGTTGTCCGAAAGCAGATAGACGGGATGTCACCGTTGTCATTTGTCCGCTGTGTGCCAAGGGAGTTCGTCTCGTCCCAGATCAAGATCCCAACATTACATGGGAGATACATGTAAACACTGAATGTGACCCTTCAAATTATGAAAAAGTCACAAAGAAGAAAAAATGCCCTGTACCTGGCTGTAGGGAGTCGTTAACGTTTTCAAACACGATCAAGTGTCGGGACTGCTCGGTAGACCATTGTTTGAAACACCGCTTTGGTCTCGACCATAAGTGTCCTGGACCGAAAAAACCCGAACCAGCAGGCTTTCCATTTGTTGGTGTTTTAAGTAGAAGTAAACAAGAAGAGAATGGGCCTAAGAAAGCATTGCCTACCACAGCTTCCTCTAATTGGACAACAGCCCTCCTTAATGTAGCCTCATCTTTTAAAGCCTCAGCTGAGGAAAGCATGACAAAGCTGTCGAATGAATTCAATCATGCTTGGAAAACAACAAGCAACAGCAGCAATGGAAATGGACATGTTGAGCAATGTCCACATTGTAGTGCTAAGTTTTCGTTGGTTTCGTCTCTAGTCGAGCATGTCGAAAAAGTCCATGGAAGAAGTGTCAATCGACCTGGGGCGAAGAAGGTAGTAATCGATGCTTGTCCAAAGTGTAGCAGAGGGTTCATCGATCCTGTTGCCCTCGTCGAGCATATTGAGAAGGATCATGGTGGTACTTCAAGAGCTTGAGCATACGTATCAGAAAATCCTATTGCCCTCGTCAAGCATATTGAGAGGGATCATGGTGGTACTTCAAGAGCTTGAGCATACGTATCGGCGTCCAAAGTGTAGCAGAGAATTTATCGATCCTGTTGCCCTTGTCGAGCACATTGAGAGGGATCATGGTGGTACTTCAAGAGCTTGAGCGGTCATATCAGCGTCCAAAGTGTAGCAAAGGATTTATCGATCCTGTTGCCCTTGTCGAGCATATTGAGAGGGATCATGGTGGTACTTCAAGAGCTTGAGCATACGTATCGGCGTCCAAAGTGTAGCAGAGGATTTATCGATCCTGTTCCCCTCGTCGAGCATATTGAGAGGGATCATGGCGGTACCTCAAGAGCTTGAGCATACATATCAGTAAATCTTGCCTGTTGAGACCGTTTATACGTCACAAGGTACGAATGCCAACTCGAGCACAACTTTAATTGTTTCATTGAACTATACCACGATAGAATAGATCGTTGTGACTGCCTTTTGTGAACTTTTTCTTAAAAAAAGGTGAGAAGAAGTTGCCATTTGTTGTAGAATATTTGAAGAATTGAATTGATTGCTAGTTTCTTGCAGGAAGAACAATTTTTTTCCTTCTTGAGTTCTTAGTTAGCTTTGTTCATACATTAGTTTTGCGAGTGTTTTGGAGGAGGAGTCATTTGTGTAATCATTTGGATAATTTGTATAAATCATATTGTATTTGCCTGCAGTTTCAATGGACTTTTGACTCGATTTCTATCCATGTTTGAGTTCCTATTCTTCGTTTATTGTAACGTTCGTATCTAAAACATCATTGAACTTTATTGAGTGTCTAATATAAAAGGCCCGTAAAGTTTTAAAGTGTCTAATCAATTCTTAAATTTTCAATTTTAAAGTTGATTTTCATATCTGATGGGAGGAAATCGAACTTTGAATCTATTGTCTCGTAGATATAAAATTAAAAGTTTATAACTAATTTAAAATTTAGGATAATAAACACAAATTTAAAATTCTATAACTAATTTAATATATTTTATTTTAATGGCACTTTTTTAATTTTAAAACTTCGGAAAGAATTTCAAAAATACTTTTTTAATTTTTAAAGCGTTAAAAAAATTTCAAAACTTTCATTAATATTCTTAATTTCTTTAAAAAAAAAATTAAAAAAATACCTTAAATTTTTTAAAAATAAAATAAAAAGCACCATTGAGTCGTACGATTTTTTTATAGCATTAATGTATTTTTAAAATTTAATGGATATTTTAAAATATAATACTACAGTCGAAAGATATTAATAAAAAATTTTTAAAGTTCAAAGGTATTTTTGAAACAAATTTATATAACTATTTCTTAAAAAAAATATATCAGTGAGAGTACTTTTAGACTTTTTTAAAAGTTTAAGGGTAATATTGACATTTTAAAAGTTTAAAGATATTTTTTTTAGACAAAATACTAAATTTAGGGATATTTTTATTAATTTAGCTAACTAAATAGAAATATAGGGTCACCTTGCGCAAAGGACGAATTTACCCTTAATTCAATTATGTTAAATTTACGTGCAACTGCGGATAGATTCTGTAAATCCAAGCCCTAACTAGTTCACGAAATTGGGCCGCGTTTTGGGCCTAACAGCCGAAATCCGAGTCCATTGTACAAACAGAAAAACCCTCAAATGGTAAGACTATAAAAGCGCAAAACCATTGCTTGGCCGCAGCTTTATACACTTTGCCGGTGGGATTCTGAATTCGAACTCTGCAAAATCGTTGGCCGCTGGTTTGTTCCTTTAAATCTCTGTAGTTTATGTTTTTATCTGTTTATTGTTCGATTCTGTGGAGTTGAAGAAGAAGAATTGCTTTGGTTTTATGTTTTTCTTTTTTCCTTTTGTGATCCATTTTCAATATGAGTTCCTATTCTGTTTTCTTAATGCGTTGCTATTTTATGTATTGCTTGTCGATGGTCGAGTACTGGCTTTTGAATTTATTCTCTCTCTTGTACGACGTGATTGTTATCGATATCCAATGTTTGGAATTTGACTCGGAGATTTTAATTCGTTCGGAGTTTGTCGGTGGTTTGTAATTAGTACTTGATTATGTGAAACACTTCAGTAAGGTTAGCGAAAGAGAGAGATGTTAAGCATAGCTATACTATGGTTTTATAGTGCATATCAACTGGAATATTTGGAGATTAGGGCTAAATCAGTGTAAAATTATTTAAGAAAAGAGGGAAGTCGAGCTAAGGACTCGGTAGAAGTTCCGGGAAGGGTAGCAAAGCATTATTAGATTAGGATTTTGTCTGCTTCTGGCTGATTTTAGATTATCTCTAGATTATTAGTAGAATGAAGAACAAATCTCAAGTCTTGATATTGTAGACGATAAATTTCATCAACTATGATAAAATAATATATGAAAAACCGGAAATCCTGAAGCCCTAGAGCTAATAGAATCTAGCTAAATGACATTTTTAAAGTGAGAATTGTGATCCAACAATAGTTTTGAGGATGCACATCAAGTAGAAGCCGTGTTAGATCTCCCTCATAATTGCCTTATTGGCATTCAACTTTCTGCCATTAAATCTTTGTGTCTCTTTGATTGACAAGTGCATAGTAGGTGTTCAATACGACTACCCCAGCAGCCAATGAAAGTACCATTTGAACCAAAGAATTTTATAGGGCTTCTCTCAACACATGGATTTTTTACCATGTCTGTTGTACCTACACTTCCTAGTTCCCAAGTCCACCGGTACTTGAATTCGTTGGAACTTTGTGCCCCAAGATGGCCTATAGGAGGCCTCACGATTGGCTTGAGATGGTTAGGATTTCTCTGATTAATGCTAAGGAACTACTAGGTGATGATGCTTATTTTTCTGTCTAGCATTTTCCATTAAGTTTATTCTGACAGAATATGAAATTTTATTCTAATCATCTGACAATGTACCTCTAGAAGTTGATTTAAAGATGACTATTTTAGCTTTTGGTTGAGAAGTATTCTCCTGCCATACATTTGGAGGAACGCACTTTTTGATTTTCCTCTAGTTGTATCTCTTAGAAAATTTGATGATGATCTGTGCTTTTGTTGGGGGTTCTTCACTTTCTTTTCTTCAGCCCGATCCATTGTAGTTGCTATGTGTAATCTGTAATATATTAAATGTATAACTTGAAAGGACTTATGTATGTCTTTAATTTGGTATCTCTCAGATCGTACCTCTTTTTCATTTAAGAAATGGAATCCCAGATCAAACATGCTGTGGTGGTCAAAGTAATGGGCCGAACTGGATCTAGAGGGCAGGTGACTCAAGTGAGAGTCAAGTTTCTCGACGATCAGAATCGTTACATCATGAGGAATGTCAAGGGACCTGTAAGGGAAGGTGACATTCTTACCCTTCTGGAGTCTGAGAGAGAAGCAAGGAGATTGCGTTGAGGACATCGTCCCGATCTTGGTTCTCTTTGTTGCAGCTACTGGTGATTTGATTATCCTTCTTATTATACACTCTAGATATAAAATGGTCTCTTATCAATTTTCCCTTTCTTGGTTACTGGCATGTTATCTCAGGTCGTTTCTAGGGTAGAATGTTTGAACTTTATTTGGATTGTCAAACAATTTTAGTATTCTAATTTAGGGTTTCTACGCAAAGGGCCTTCTTTTTTTGTACTTTTAATTTGTATTAAATTACTGGTTGAAAATTTTCGCTTTTTGAAGAATTCCTTTTTGTTTGAACTCATTTTGTTATGTGCGAAATTACAGCAGAATATGCTTGTTTGATGGTTGGGTAATTTCTTTTGTATAAATGTTCTTCATACCCCTTTTTTTTTGTATAAATATTTTTATAAAAAAATGTTTAAACATGTTTTTCAAGATCTTTGTGAATTAAGTCATTTTTTTGGTTTGATTTGAAATGTTTTATTGAATTTTGTGTAAACTTGTTACTTAATTCATCTATAAAACTTGGCTTTTTATCATAATCTTATGCTAATATGATTATAGTGACACATAAAACGTGTGACTTTTATATACATGGTTCTATATATCACTTTTACGTGACCCAAACGACCCAAACGTTATCTTATAGAAGATGTTGTCTGCTTTGGTTCGTTATTTGTTGCCACTAGTTTCACAATTTAAAAAATTGATGTTGAATCTCACCATCCACACTCTTGGGATCCAATGTTTTCACTCGCACACCTTGTGACTTTGCTATCATTTGTAACGATTTAATCTCACTTATATTAGATATTGTTTGTTTTTGTCCATTATGTATTGTTGTCAGCCTCACGATTTTAAAATGCGATGTGAAATCTCACATTATACCTTTGTATGTACATTACTTTTATGTTGTCAAATCTTAAAGAAAAAAAATGTAAATTTGTTTCAATATTTTATAAATTTTTATGAGCATAAATATGTATGAAATTCTATAGTTTCAAAATGATTCATATCGATACCTTCATTTATATTTATATGTATATTATATCTTCATCTTTTCTCTAAGTTAAAACATAAATATGTATGAAAACTCTCTAAGTTAAAATATAAAACCCCATGGGATTCACGTACTTTCAAAATTGAAACTAAACAAAACAATAAATATATAGATATTCAATCACGTGAAACATTCTAAACTGGTCACAACAAATATATTAATTTGACTATTTGAACGGTAACAATTATGTACAAAGTTTTTATGGTCACAAATTTGGTAATGTACATGTTTTCTTTCTTTTCTCTCCTATTGGTTGTCCCCAAAATTGTGACCAAAATTCTCGATGTATCTCTTTTTGTCTATTATTCTCTCTTCTTGTTAATATGTAACGCTCCATGCCCAAAATTAAAATTACAATTTGTTACTTATGTGACACGATATTCCTCTGCATCATCTGCGACATTGTCACATTACTACTCCTCTTACTCGCTTCTAAGAGTGAAAACTATTATAATGACCCTAAATTTTTAACTTAACCTTGGTGTTGCATGTTTCATCTAAGGCTTATAAACCAACTAATACAAACTGAAATAAAAAGGGAAATAACATAAAATGAAACGCCCTATTACTAACCTATATGCTACTAAATGGAAATGCAACTAACCTACAATCTACTAAATTCAAATTACGAAACTACCCTACGCATGTGCCACAGTCTTGTAGTTGCAATGTCACCGTCAGCCGTACAAGGGAACTTTGGCTTTACCTGAAAAATAGAGTAGCAAATGGCTTGAGTATTTTAAGAAATACTTAGTTATCAATCTCCGTATCAAGGTTAAATGTAAACACATACAATTACATGCATGAGACCGATCTCTTACAGCGGCTATCCTAACGGGCAACTTGGATGTGTACTTAATTTTCCTACGCATGGTCCACACATGCGAGTATGGACCCACCAGTCGGTTCACAAACCTGCTGGGCCTCTTTCTGGTCGGGCGAGCATTCTCTGGTGGCTGTTGATGCAGATACCCGTTAGGAGTAGCGACCGTCACGTTTGTACTATCGTGAAGGAATAGGGGTATCCCCCGATGCATGAGCACACAATAATGCATGAGGTCTAACATTTTTCAATTTTCATTATCATTTAATACAACCCTGCTAGCATCTTCTTCATACCATATCATTTTTCATGTCATTTCTCATGACGTTTATTATATCATTTATCATAACTTTCATGCGTATACCGAGGTTATATGTCATGTTAGTTTATCGTTTTGGCATGTTAATCATATCATATCATTCATGTCGCACATATCCATGGACTCAGTCAGCTTAAACAGCTCGACTCGACTTCACGACTCAAATAATTTTTTTAAACGAGACGCTCACTATCTCTGCCCTGCCCACGTACAAACACTTTTAAAAAATATAAATTATACCAAAAACAGAAATTAATATACGTTCAATGAATGTCTAAACATGGAAAAATGAAATTAAAATAAATATAATAATATAAAAATGTTCCTGTAATAAAATGGTAAAAGTGGAATAAAAATAGTGAAAAAAACTAAGCCAAAAATAGACAATTGTGAGATATTAGTAATTTTTTCCCATAATTTCTGCATTTTAAACTGCCGATTGCTCCAGCTTCAATCTTCACATTTTCGGATTCAAAATTCTTGACTCAGTCTCATCTCCTCATCACTTCTACGGCACATCCTGCTGCCGATCTCTCCTTCCCCGTTGATCTTCTTCCTATTTCCCAATCTCTCTGTCTCTCTGAGGTTCATCGCTTGGAAAATCGAATCAATCTGACGGTTCGTTGATTCTGCAGCTCAATCGGTATGTCTGTGTCTCTGTCTTTCTCTCAATCTTAGCTTCTGTGCTCATTTTAAATGGAATTTCATGGTGGATGCTGTTCAAACGTATCTTAGTACTTCTAGCGTTTCGTAGAATTGTGAAAAATGGAGGCGTATGTTCGTACTATAATTGATCATTGTTATTAGGTCACTCCTATGTCTTTTTTTTACGTGTTTTAATTTGATTCCTTTGCGTTCTCTAGTTTTCTTTTTTTTCGGTTTTGTTGCAACGTGATTTGCTTAATGTTCATATGCATAATTTTTTGAATATTTGATGATTTATTCATGGTTGCTTTGGCTGTAATTGTGAATTTTCTTGCTGAATTACTTTTGAGCAAAACTTGTCTCATTCCAATCCGATTCTATGGGGTTTGGTCTGATAAATTGGGAGATTGTGTCCTGAAATGGCTTCAGATTGATTCTTCCCAAACTTATATAGCCTTTCACGAGTCCTACGTGTTGAAGATGGTTAGGAGAGAGTTCCATGTTGGCTAATTTAGAGGTTGATCATGAATTTATAAGTAAGAAATACTGTCTCCATTAGTATGGGGCCTTTTCGGGAAACCAAAAGTAAAGCTATGAGAGCTTATGCTCCAAGTGGACAATATCATACCATTGTGGAGATCCGTGATTCCTAACATGGTATCAGAGTCATTCCTTAACTAAATAGAATCCTCAAATGTCGAATAAAGAAGTTGTGAGCCTCGAAGGTATAATAAAAAAGTGACTCAAGTGTCGAACAAATAGTGTACTTTACTCAAGGGCTCCAGAGAAGGAGTCAGCCTCGATTAAGGGAGTCTGTTCGGGGGCTTTTTAGGTCTAAGAGGAGGCTCTATGGTGTACTTTTTTCGAGAGGATTGTTGGGAGAAAGTCCCACATTCTCTAATTTAGAGGTTAATCATGGGTTTATAAGTAAGGAATACTATATCTATTGGAGGTCTTTTGGGAAAACCAAAAGAGAGCTTCTTCTCAAAGTGGACAATATTATACTATTGTGGAGAGTCGTAATTCCTAACACTACACGCCAAAAGTTTCCTTGTTAAATCTATATATTTTCTGAAATTTCAAACTTATAACCTTTGATGTAATTCTGCGTATGATATGGTTCATTTGATTTGGGAACATATTAGTCCATTGCAGTTAGAAGATGGCAGCAAAATACATAGTAGTTTCTTCACTTGGAGCATTTGCATTTGCTTATATTTCTGATATTCTTGTTGCTGACAAGAAAATCTTTGGAGGTAACAATCGGTCGTGTCATCATTTGGCTTTTTGCAGTTTCTTGCTCTATTCTCTTAATTTCTTGCTCTTTTCAATGGATTTCTTGTTCAGGAACAACCCCAACTACTGTTTTAAACAGTGAGTGGTGGGAAGAAACTGACAAGAAATTCCAAGCATGGCCTCGTACCGCCGGCCCACCTGTGGTCATGAACCCCATCAGTCGCCAGAATTTCATTGTCAAAACCCGCTCTGAAGCTTAAATGTTGCTTTGGTTTGTCAATTTATACAATTTTGATTGGATAATTCTGCTTTTGGAAGTACTTCTTAGTCATTAAGCAGTTCTAACCTGCCTTCATATTCGATGAGGGGTACTGGAGGAATTGTTGTTGAGCTGATAGCCATTTTTTCTTTTTTCTGTTTAAGTTGCACCATTGGCTTGTTTGTTAGGTTGTTGGTGTCAGGATGTTGATTCTTAATAAATCAGTGAAATGGGAAACTTCTCTTCATGTCTCTTTCAGATGATGTAGAATGATCACTGTTCTTATTTATTTACTTTGATTTATAACATCCTTTTCCATAGTGGATCGCTTTCTATAGTTGTATGATTGTAAGATCTCACCTCGATTAGAGAGGGAAATGAAGCATTTTCGATAAAGGTGTGGAAACAACACTCTAGTACACACGTTTTAAAAAATCTTGAGGGGAAGTTGAGAAGGGCAAGTCCAAAGATGACATATCTACCGGCGGTGGGCTTGGACTATTACATGGGTGCAAAATCCAACCTTTTGACACATGGGTTGGAGTGAAATACCAGCACACTTTATCGTCCGGTATTGTCCTTGAAATATCTATTTCAAAGGAAGTCGTCTGAGACACTCATCTTGGAACGCTCGTCCATGCTGTGAAACATGCATGTGCCATAGGGTAGCTCACTTAGGCCACAAGGCATAGGGGTGATGGAGAGTCAACACCATGTCACTCCCTACAGTACATTTTGAGGCATTTCCAATCATTTTCGAGTAGACGTCTTTTTGGCAAGCGGACATACGGCCTCGTGCATAGCCCGTTGAGTTTTTGATTGACACCAAATTTTGTGAGCATTCATCTTTTATATAAACGGACTAAATTCTCGAGTTGCATGTCGAAACTCATGTTGAACCCCCAACTTCTAAGGTTATGGCCTGGGGCCTTACTCGGCTCTCTTCGAGCTTGTCTTTGACACTCGCCTCGTTCTCTCAAACTTTGCATATGTCTCGACTTATCGTCAATACACATTCTTAGTGTGTTGGATGATGCACCGTCCTCGGTTCATCACACTTCTCAATCTTGGCTCATACATAGCCGGATGAGCGCCACTTGAGGGTCGCCTCTTATCTATCTTGGCGTGTGGGGGTCACAACCTACTATCTCTTAATGAGGTTCTGACACACCGTTGGATTGTGAAGAATATTTTACAAAAAAAAAAAAAAAAAGTTCTACATTCCTTTCCAACTTTACTTCATTGCTCAAATTTCTCAATCTCATTAGAGCAACTCACAATTCACAACTATCTGTATTAAACTCAAAAGGGGATTACACAATTCTGTATGGACACTCACAAGGCAATTACTTTAGTTGAGGACTCAGCTCAATCTCCATTTCGAGTCGTTTTTCGCATCTAGCACGTCGAAAACTCTACGAACGCAGGAGCCCATCAATTTTGCTTGATCTCCATAAGCATTTCCACCACTTTCTTCATTTTTGGCCTTTTGGCTGGTATGCTATCAGTACAGAGCAATGCAATCTTAAGAGCTGCAAGCATCTCCTTCCTCCACCCGAACGACACCGTGCTCAGCCGGGAATCGAGTATCTGTTCAGGTGTCTCGCCTCGTGAAGGAGCACTAAGCACCCACTTCACCAAGTCTACTCCTTCACCAAACTCCTCATCAACTGGCATTCTGGTCGTGAGGATCTCGAGCAAAACGGCACCGTAGCTATAAACGTTTCCCGGGGCCGTAACTTGCATCGTATACGCATATTCTGAACCGAGAGCAAACAGTTAGAACTTAGAATCGAAAACTTAAAAGACAGTTCGATTCGAGCAAGTACCTGGTGGAATATAACCAAATGAACCTGCAATGGCACTAATACTAGCAGTGCCTCTTGATGGATCTAAAAGTTTTGATATCTCAACCTCTCCAACCAAAGGCTTGAAGTTTGCATCTAAAAGAATATTGGATGATGAAATATCAAGATGGATTATAGCCACATGATGAAGGAAAGCTAGCCCTTCGGCTGCTCCAACGGCGATCGAAAATCTCGTGGGCCAATCCGGTTCGTATTCAGGTTGTTTCGTAGACTCGTGAAGAAGCTGAGCCAATGTCCCGTTCGGTAAGTAACGATGAAGCAACAGAGCCACGTCTTCGTATATTACATACCCAATGAGTTGCAAAAGATTAGCATGGCTAAGTTTGCCAAGCCTTTCGAGCTCTCTGATCATCTTACTTTGATGATGAACGATCGTCTTATCCATCGATTTTAGTCTCTTAACCGATACGATCATCCCCGATGGCACAACCGCCTTATAAACAGTACTAAACGTGCCAAATATGAGCTTGTTTGAATCCTTAAACGTTGCTTTCACGACCGCATCGAGATCTAACTCCTGTCGGAGATTATCGTCAAAGACATTTCCAGCTATTATGGTCGGTTGATCCTTGATGATTTCATCATCTACAACTCCTGAAGACTTTCCTGCCTTTTCCTGCTTTTCTTTCATCACAAAGAGTAAAACAACTATACTAACCGATACGAAAACTGCCAGCCCGGAACCGATGACAGCTAGTATGATCTTGTACGAGACCTTTTGATGGTAATCTCGATTGTACGAACCAATCGAATTTTTACACATAACGCTTAATGGAGCCCCGCAAAGGCCTTTGTTTCCCAGAAAACTGGAACTTGCAGTTTTCTGGAATGGAACAAAAAAGGGAATCGAACCCGTAAGCAGATTATTCGAAAAATTCACGTCTATCAAGCTTAACATGCCCTTAAGCTCATACGGGATATCGCCTGAGAGACGATTGTTCGATAAATCTAAAGAAACCAGTTTATCAAGTTTCCCCAACTCCGTAGGCACCGGTCCGTTTAGACGATTGAAGCTCAAGTTCAAAGCTATCTGTAAGTTCTTAATACGACCGATCTCGGAAGGGATGCTTCCAGTTAGGTAGTTACTACCGAGTCGTAAGTCGAGAAGCTTTGTACATTTTCCAATCTCATTAGGTATCTCTCCTTTTATTGAGTTCTGTTCCAAAAGTAAGTACTGCAATCTTGATATATTACAGATATCTGAAGGAATAGTACCATTAAATCGATTGCTGCTTAAATCGAGCTTGTTGAGATTCTTGCACTGGAGCATCGATCTAGGAATGTCGCCATACAAGCTATTACCGGAAAGAATAAGCTCCTGCAGATTCATCAGCTCTCCGAGTTCATGAGGAATCACCCCGGTGAACCCGTTCGAGGCTAGATTCAGCAGAGTGAGATTAGAGCACCGTGAAATCCGAGACGTAATGTCGCCCGAAAGGTGATTGTTATCCACTTCAAAGTAAGCAAGGCTACTGACATTTCCAATGGCTGGAGGTATCGAACCAACGAGATCATTGTTCCCGATTCGAACGCTCGTAAGGCTTTTACAGTTACCTATCTCTTCAGGAAGATAGCCAGTCAATCTGTTTTGTGTAAGAACCAAAATCTCAAGCTTCCCCGAACCGAAAATACTTCGAGGAATCGAGCCTTCAAGCCTATTGGTATGAAGATTCAACACATGGAGCTCGGAAACCGAACCGAGATTATCAGGAATTACACCAACAAAGTCATTCTCATAGGCTGTAAAAACTCTTAGATGGCTCAAATTTCCAACCCAGCTTGGAATTGAACCATTCAACCTATTGCTAGAAACTTGAAAATCCTCCAATTTCTCTAATCCTTGAAGCTCATTAGGAATTTCTCCCACCAGCAAATTATTGGAAAGGTTCAATGATTTGAGGTTCTTGAGACCACCAAACTCGGGCGGGATCGAACCATCAAACTTATTCAAAGACAAATCGATGAATTCGAGCTCGGATAACCTTGCGAAACTCGACGGGACGTCGCCGTGGAAGTCATTGTAGGATAGATCAAGCCATTTCAGAGATTTGAGCTTAGAAATCAGTGTTAGATTACCACTAAGAGAATGACCTGAAAGATCAAGAGCTTCAACCATGGAATGATTCAAACCACAATGAACACCTTTCCAAGAACAGTACTCAGAGATGTTGGAGCTCCACTCAAGAACTTGAAGCTCCTCTCTAATGGCGGACATGGTGATTTGATCATCAAGAACAGCTCCCAGAAACTGGGAGTTGAAAAGAATTCCAAGAAAAATGGAGAGATAAAAACACAAAAAGGCCATGAAAAACCCCTTTTGAGATCTTCCCTTTTACTCAAAACTCTATAAGAAACACATTTCAACAAAGCTTCTCAGTTTCCCACATAAATCAGTTCAATAAACAGAGGATTTCTAAGAAAACCCATCAAAGGGAGAACAGATTTACAGAAACCAATCTATGAAACAGAGTAATCCGAGGAACATTGCAGACAAGACAACATGGGAAACCCCAAAAAGACAATCAAACGACAAACAAGGAGAGAAAGAGAGGATTAGAAGAAAACCTGGAGGAGCAATGGAGGATATGTTGATACCCACATGAAATCGATCAAGAGGAAGATGAAAAAGAACAGAGAAAATGACATTCTGAGGGTTTCTGAAGGGTTTTTTTTTGTGGGAAAACAGATTTGATCATGGGACAAGATGCTTTATTAGTATATTATTTCAGTATATTCAGGTTCTGTCTTGTGGATTTTCTCAACTAAATTCCCCATTATTTTACATGGATTTTGGGAAATTAATGATTATGATGTAACTTATTTTTACATTCCCTTCATTTCAAATCTCTAATTTAGTCAAAGATAGCACATTTTAGTAACAATTATTCATTCCCGGTCAAACCCGAACGGGATAAAGAATCTCGTTTTAAATAATAAAAAGAATGGGAGTGACTGAAAAGAAATCTCACCCGATTAGCAAAATAGAGTTAGGGACAAAGATTATGTTTCCCAGTTCCGATCTCGCTCAAATTCCCCGTCTCAATTTCTTTACTTACTTAATAAATATATAAATAAATATATTTTTTTTATGTGAGATCTCAAATAACCAAATATTTCTTGAGTGTGAAATCTCTCCTTAGCTAACCCCTTTTAAAATCGTGAGACCGACGGCTATACATAACAGACCAAAACGGACAATACATAACAGACCAAAACGGACAATACATAACAGACCAAAACGGACAATATTGGAGAAGGGGCTTCCCTTATAATGGTGTGGAAATCTATCCCTAAAAGACTATTTAATATTATATTATATTTTGCTTATGAAATATTAGTTGATTTGTTTTTTTTAATATTATATTTTTTAAAATGGAAAAAAATTCTACCTAATCCTCGTGAAAATAAATGAAGAATCTTTTCGAGATGAAGATTGGAACAGGAGGTAGGGCCTGGAAAGCTTTCTCGTCCCCACCTCTACTTGTGGACGTCTCTAATCTTAATTAATCTAACTATATTCTAATAAGCGATAATGAGGTAAAGTTTAAATCATATCCAGTATAATATCTTTCCCTACTCATTTTTGTTCTTTCTTTCTTTTTTAGGTGATTTTTTAGTTTGTATGGTTCGTAAAAATGACATATTAGACGTGAGACGCTAGGTCCTGAAGGGAGTGGATTGTGAGATACCACATCGGTTGGAGAGGGGAACGAAATATTCTTTTTAAGGGTGTGGAAACCTCTTCCTACACACGCGTTTTAAAAACCTTGAGGGAAAATCAAAAGAGAAAGCTCAAATAGAACAACATCGGCTAACAGTGGCCTTGAACTATAACATCGGACTTGGACTTGGAGGCAATGAGACAATAATCCCTTAAATTCATGTGAAAATGTTAAGGAGAGAGAGAGAGAAACCTAAGATTATATTCCTTCCATGTGCAAGAGAGAAAGAAAGATAATGTAAAGGAGGCAACCATGTGAGAAAGAAAAAAATGACCAACCTTGGGCCCCATTGCATGGCTCGAGAATCTAACCAATTCGGACTAATCAACTTAAACTATAAACGTTGAGTTATGTTAGATTTTTTTTTCTGTTTAGATTGGATTGAATTTTTGGAAAACAAAAAAATTTGGGTTGGTTCATAAGTTGACATTTTTCTGATCGAGTCAACCTTACTAACTCGAAAATAGGGTTACAATTTAACTCTACCCTATCGCGCTTTTAAGATTATTATGTGTATCACCTCATTGAATCATGATTCTGAATGTGGGACCTCAGGCATGTTGTATGTCACAAAAACATGAATTACTTTTTCAGTATGTTATGTACAACGTGTAGACTACAATATTGTACATGCTCCTTTCTTTTCTAGTGGTTTTCAGCAACGTGAGCATGTGGTAGCCCATAATCAGGCCTAGAGAATACATATACGAGCCTACCTAGCTAGTTCATATGCGTGTGTGTGAACCGTGCATAGAGAAATACTATGCATCCAACTCTTTCTAAAAACGAAAGTAAAACCCAAAGAACAGTCATGAAAACTAGGTTTCACCAGTTATGAAACATATTGCATATGATTGCATTTTTCGATCCCAACAATGGAGTCATTTATTTAATAATCATCCTACGTCCATCATTTTTTTCAAGTAAAGACAATGACCTCAGTACGGACGATAATACCAGCTAAATAGGTCATAGAATAAAGTCACGTTAGATAGTTTTCCGCACATAACAGTCATGACATGCACGCAATAACGATCTTATTTTAAAATAAAAAGTAGGGTCGTAACAAATCTCGAAAGAACAATGCTATATGTTAATGGATATCAATCAATAACAAATTGTATCTTAACAACGAGTCGAAAACATAAGATATCATTAATAACTATTTGATTTTTCGATTTTCGAGATTTAAGATTAAAAAAAGAAAGAGAGAGAGAGGTTGATGTAGGGTTGATATGAATAAGTAGTCCAAGGAAACACAACCAAACAAAGGCAAACAAAAACTCCCTCAATTAAATTATTGGAGGGAAGCCCCATTATTCATGTTACATATACCTCCTACAATAAAATATCAAATCAAATGGGGATGTGGGACCCAATTGCCCAAGCATGTTATTAATTACTATTCATCATAACAACCTAACAACCTTTAGTTAGTTCGGTTAGGTCGGACTCCGACATTTTTTAGACTTTTCAATTCAATTGTTCGAGTTGTAAATTATTTTCAAACCAAACAACTGTCATTAAATTATGAATCTAACCCAACTATAAAATTTTTTGGTTGAGTTGAGCGAAATTCCTTGTCGGGTAAGTTCTGACCCGCACAAAAGGCATAACGATTTGGGCACTGTCTCGGAGAGAGACTCGGTGAAATAGACACGTTTGTGAAGATGTGGACTACCTGCACCTGGATAGAAAGACCCTGCGAAGCTTCACTGTTTCCTCGATGGGCTTTGGAGGTCATTTATTCAAATTTTTGTTTTTGATAAAAATAAAAGGGTAGTTCATAAAACATAAATTTATTATTTTCAAACTTTCCGTTAGGATTTACGATTCAATTTGAATATATATTTTAAAAAATTATCTTTCAAATAGTTAAATATTAATAATGGGAGAATAAATAAAAAATAAATATATGTATATATAATTATATCCGGATCAAAAATGTATTTTTAAAAATTCCGGTTGGAGAGTGGAATGAAACATTCGTGATGAAGGTGTGGAAACCTATTCCTAATAGACGCATTTTAAAAATCATGAGACTGACGGCCATACGAAACAAGCTAAAAAAGACAATATCTGCTAACGATGAACTTAAGTTATTACATTATTAACGTGTAATATTAGTTTAATAAAAATAAATACGGAGAATTTATAATTTTTTTAAAAATATAAATTTAAAGTGTGTAATAATAACTTATATATAATATCATAGGGTAAAAAGAAAACAAAACCTTTTCAAAAAAATAAATATATTTTTGAGTCATAAATATTAAAAAAATGTATTTTAAAAATTATTTTATTCTTGTGTACTTATTTGCAATATATTGCTTTAAAACAAAATTAATCACATTTTTTTAACCAATATAAAAAGTTTCTTTATTTCTCATTTCCATCAAAATTGAGACAAAAAGGAACAGACAACATCATGAAGTAAAGTTATTATAATCATGTTGATACCCATTATCTTTAATGTGATTTTGCCCGAGATTTTCATGCGACATGATCATGTTATTTACTTCTCGCTTTTAAGAGTAAAGACTATCTCCATAAACCAACACGGTCATTTCAATATGTTTTGTCGTCATTCAAATGCTTACTTGAAGAATTTTTAGGAGGTCGTCCAACATAAAATTCCTCTAAGAAAAACACGTTAACTTTAGAGTTCGTATGATTGAGTTACCAAAAGGAAGATACACCTTATTAGTATAGGTAGTAATTATCAATTTTTTAAGATTTCTTAGCCATCATATCCTCAAGATCGCTCTCATTCAAATATGTACTTCTCGTTTACTCGATTATAAAAATTTGAAATAATAGTTGGTGTTTTTATCTATTGAACGACCTCCAGATTTATCAAAAATACAAATAAGAACATATAAGGGATAAAAATCGCGCGTACTATCAAAAAATCACATGTACTATCAAGAAAGAGCTAGCATGGTAGCGGCTAATTAGACCATAACAGTTAATAAGATATCAATTATTATTTCAAATGTCAAAAGTTCAATCCCCATTATCACAAAAGTAAAATACAGGACCATTTTCGTCCTCATCCGTGCTTTAGTTAATAAGTCCAAAATATGTGAAATTAGAGATCAAACCATGAAATTTAGGGCTTACTTTGTAGATATGATCCGGCTATGTACACTCCTACTTCAGCTCAAACCATAAGGACGAAACTATATACAAATTACGGACCCGAGCTAAATTTATAATTTGAGCGTAAAAATATGATTTTGTTTGAAGAATTGTGGCATAAATAAAACCCTAAAACATGATTGTTAGGGAACAAAGTTGATGAAAATAGGGGTCAAGACTCTCCCACCTTTCTACTAATGTCATGTGAAGGGGTGATGGGTGTGGGGATAAATAAAATTAAAATAAAATAAAATTAAAATAAAATAAAATAAAATAAAAGGATTTTTCTATGATTGGGACTGAGCCCTCCTTTTAGAAGACATGTATCATGGCCCTTGTATCATGGATTGTCTCTCCTAATTTCTCTCCCTCTAGATTCTACCCTTCTCTTTCGGTCCCGTGCCCAAAATTCAGAATCTGAATTCAGTACCGGATAGCTTCGACATTCCCTTCTGACATAGTCATATTACAATACTCAAGTCACGTGCTACTCTTATTTTTCACGTAAAGGTAAAGTAGTCTTGCACGGATGACCGTGAATGTTAGAATAGCCCTGAAAGTCAAGATAGGACAGTAGTATGCATTGCTTTTCAGTTAGTAATTGATAGGTGGCTTTTCATTTTCGTACTCAAATACTATGTTATTTCTATTTTATTGTTTTAAATTAAACGTATAAGTTCACAGCTTCGTTTGAAAATGTTTATTTTAAATTTTCGCAAAGGCATGCATGTAGTGGTGTCTCTAATTTAAGCAACAAAAATTAGGGGCGTTACAACAAACTATCCTCGCGGGACTAATATGAGTTTTTTCAGCATATATTGTTCTCACTCCTATGTTTATTAATAAATTTTTTTAAAAGTCACCCATATGAATTTAGTCCAAAAAAACACATTAGCTCTTGAGTTCTTATGGTTCAGCCACTGAAGAGGTTTAGGGTTTATTAGTCACGGGTGCACTCAGTCGTGGATAGTAACTTTCAATTCTTTTAAACTTTTCTTAACCATAATTCACTTTCTGAGTGCACCAACTTTCAATTCTTTTAAATTTTTTATAATTTTTTTAAAATTCATAAATTACAAACTACAAAATTGGAAAAATTTAGAATCTGGTTAGACATAAAATTTAATTTTATATTTAATAGATAAATTAATTTTTAAAAATTAGAATGGTTAGAAATTTATTATATAAAAGACTGAATATATATTTAACTCGATGAAATTTGTACTTTTTATTAACTTTTAATAATTTTTTAATAGTTTGTTATAATTTTTAATTTTTTTTGGGTGAGTTTTATAAATTTATTATGGGTCAAAGTTTGATACTTTAAATTTTAATTTTAATTTTAGAAGAAATAAAAAGGAAATATCTTTAAAAATAATAATAATTGTCTAATGTCGACTCAAATTCTGGTTTCCATCTCAATTAAATGAGACCAACATATTTCTCGGCTTTCATCCTTCATGGGCCTAAGAAAGCCCAAGAATTAGCCCAAAGAACGTTTGGTTCTGGGCCAGGATTAGCACCGATTTTGGGCCAAGCCCATCACAGTAAAAAAAGCCTTGCAGTCCCATTAGTAGATATCAGTATCCTTTGAATAGCAAATTCAAAAATAGCCAATAATAGATTTAAATTGAAAATTATTCCTACATACCTCCATACATCAATACATACACATATGTATATATGTATATATATGTGTATGTATATATATATATATATACCTAACCCAACCCTACCCGAAATGTTAATCTAACCCAACCCAACCCTTGTAGTTCGGGTTGAGTTGGTTTGGGTTGTCGGGTTGTATATATATATATATATACCTAACCCAACCCTACCCGAAATGTTAATCTAACCCAACCCAACCCTTGTAGTTCGGGTTGAGTTGGTTTGGGTTGTCGGGTTGTCGGGTTGAATGTACACCCCTACTTAATAGTTAAGTAATTTGAGAAATGTAGTACGACTATATTCTCCTATAGAATCTTATCTCTTCTTCTATTTAATTTTTAAGATAGATTACCTTATCCGTAACTACCTGAAGTCATCAATATGTAAATTCTTACCTGCAGTGGAGTTTTTCATCTTAGTGCCATCGTGTATATTCCTTCTTGCGTTTTCTCTTTTGTTCTTCATCTAAATTGAGTGCGTAAGTCGTACGATCCTAACAACTAAATGTTATTATATATTTTAATGACAATAATTAAATTCATAACTTATTAAAATCGATTAAAGAATAGTTATAAAAACGTAATTTATGCACGGCTCAACTAATTAAAATCTATACTCTCAATTCATAAGTTAGAAGTTCAATTCTTCGATCTTTTCAGATCATGAATCCATATTGTAATTAAACAATCGTTTCTTTGGAATATCGCGAATTTTTAGAAAGTGGTTTGTTCAGACCAAACGAAGAAAGTGACATGTATTTTTTTTTTCAGATAAAAAAATTAAATAAACTTAAATAAAATAAAATTTTGTTTTTGAAATAATTAATAAAAGTCTAATTACAAGATAAAGACAGGCAACACAGTCGGTGCGGCGGAATAAACGGAGGAAACAGCTCCGTTACGTTTCCAGACACACTACCCACTGTTTCTGTGCGCAGTGAGATCACGTGGACTCTCTGCTTAAGTCATACCAAATTTTAATAAAAGTCAACGTCTACACGTGGCGTGTGTTAAAAACTCTGACAGAAAAGTAACAGTGATCTTGATTGTAGCGGATAGTTTAGAGTTTAACGGTAATGAAAAGACGCAACTTTCGGACGGTTTTTTGGCATGGTCACGTGCGAGGTACCGACCGTTAGATTGAAATGCGAGAAAAGAGAAACCTGCTGGAGTTTTTTTTTTTTTTTTTTTTTTTTTTTTTTTTATAATAAATAACGTTTTAACATAGAATTTCTAAAATTTGATTTAATTATAGTCGAGTTAAAATGTGTCTATATGATTCGATAATCTAACTAACTCAGGCTACTTAACTCAAATCATAAAGGTTAGGTTGGGTTGAGTTAGAATTTTTTTTTTTCGGGTTTGAGTTTGGTTGAATTTTTTAAAAATAAAAAAAATTTAGTTTGATTTACGAGTTACATATTTTCGGTCGAGTTGACCCGACCAACCTAAAAATAAGGTCACAACAAGCCGATCCAACCTTACCCTTTTTTATAAAAGATTAAGAACTTCAACGTTTGTAACTGATGTTAGTGATGTACAGTGACTTATAAATGTTTAAAATTTGAACTTTATAAGATGTTAGCTATTAATACTATTTATCTTGATTTTTTTAAATAATTAAAAAAGTAACCCAACAAACCAACCCGATACAATTCGAAAAAAGGGTTGGGTTGGGTTGGGAACTCAATTCGTGTTATTTATATCACCAACTCAACCAATCCGAAATTGTAATCAGTTTATCGTCAATTTCTATGTACTTACAAATTTTAAAAGTGATCGTAGAGTTAATGACACATTACATGATGGACTACTGAGTAGGATTACGAATTGACACGTCAAAATCTGCAAACGAGAGGTTTAACCTAGTGCAAGTATACACATTGTCAACAAGTACTACCGAGAAGTAATCCAACATATTGATCCCACGAGACTAACGTGATCCAAAAAGTTGACTTTTAAAGCACGGTTGAGTATCTAAGTAATTGAACCTATATTTTTAGGGTCATACAACAAAATCCCTATGTTTAGGCTCTTTTACTTATATTAATTCCACTAGATTTGGATTTTACTTAAACTTTTCAATATTGAATTAAGGTCGATAATGTATTAAACATGCAAAATAATGTATTAATTAAGCTCGATTCGTCTCTCTCGATCATCCACACATCTGAAACTCAAAATAAAACTTAACTCATAAAATAGTATTGTATTCAAATCAAAATCAAAATCATTAGTACGAAGTAACAAGAGAAACAACAAAACGAGTACGAGAGTATAACCCTAGCTGTGATATCAAAAGAAAATGAAATTTCAAAAATGCCCTTCGATCTATCCCAATTATATTATTTTTAACCGTTGTTATATGAGATATGAATTAAATTTTGTTAAATTATAAAGTTTAGTTTCAAAACTTTATAAACTTTAGATTTTTACCCATAAATTTTCAAAAGTTTCAATAATATCCTTCGACTTTTAAAATAATCTCAAAAATACCATATCATTAATATGTGGACGAAAATCGTCTATCGACACCTCATAAATTATATCTAAATTTTTTATTGTTATTTTTAAAAATTCATAACTAGTTTTTACTAATGATAAAATACTCTTCTATTTTTTTTTTAGTTTAAAGATATTTTCGAAGTTTTTAAAAAAAATTGAGAGTATTAATATTACTTTTGAAAAAAAACAAATCACTATTTAACTGTAACGGCCTAGGTCTACGGCATATTGTTGGACTTTTCCTTTCAAGCGTGTCTAGTAGTGAGAGGTTTATATCGTTGTAAATGGTGTTTTGTTCTTCTCCCGGCCACTCCCGGCCAATTTATGACATCACGTTAACGCTCCTAAATAGATATATTAATTTAAAATTTATTTGGTAATGTATTTAATTTGACAGGGAGGGAGAAACGCGTGAGATGGCTGATTACGCGGAAAGATGTTAGAAAAAAATGGTGCATTGGAGTTTGTGGATTCAATTTCTTTTTTAATTCCACATTAAATTATGAACCATTTTTATGTCTAAAACTGTGCATATATATATATATATATGTATATATATATATATATAATAGGGAGACTCCAAACCATAGCATCTTTGAATTCCCAAACTCAATTTTTTTCTTTTGGAGAATGGGGAGTTTGGGTAATTTCCTTCTAATTTTCCCATTGATTTTCTCTCTCTTTGCTCTCTCCGTTTCCTCCGCTCCTCCTCGTCACCGCCTCGATGGTAAGCCAAATTTCTTCTTCTTCTCGGGTCCATAAATTTTTCTATCAAGTTTTGTGAACTTTATTCGAGTATGGATGCGTCTTTTCTTGTTTTGCTTATAATTTCGTTTTTTAAATGTTGATTATATGTACTCTTCTAAGCTCAAAACGAACTAACCGGTCCGTGTCTTAAATTTGAATCTTCATTTTGAATGATACTTGAGATGTAATATTCTAAAAGATATTACTTCGGAAGTTTCTTCCTCTGATGATTGATGCAATCTTTGATAAAAAAAAGATAGAATTTGGTTATATTTCATCTCTTCAACAAGTTTAGTAATGAGTATAACAACTCTATTGTCTCGATGGAGAGAAGAACTTATGATTAGTTTTTTGGGAAATTTTCAAACGAACAATTTCAACGAAATCTTTTAATTTCTTAGTTTACTATGTTCAACTCTATGTATTTCTCTATCGATAGAGTACATTGAATGTACAAAAAAGATTATAGCCGAGCTTCTGTAATAGCTACTCTAGGAGAAATGCTTTTATAGGTGTTAATGATTTTTTTTTTTAAGCATAGTTAGTTTAGCTCGTACAAAATTTAAGTTTTATATTTATTTAGTCCATAATTGTTTTAAAATGTTTAATAAATTTTTAAAATTTTAAATTTGTAGTTAAATATGATTTTTAAACTTTAATTTTGATATATTTTTCAACAGGTCTTCTCCCTAATGGTGACTTTGAAACTCCGCCCAGCAAATCAAACCTAAACAAAACAGTAATCATAGGCAAAAACTCCCTCCCAAAATGGGAAATCAATGGCCTCGTTGAATACGTGTCAGGTGGGCCCCAGCCAGGTGGATTCTACTTACCCATTCCTCGTGGGTCCCATGCGGTGAGGTTAGGGAACGAAGCCTCAATCTCACAGACGGTGAGGTTAAGATGGCGTTCCATCTATACGCTAACGTTTGGGGCCACAAGGACTTGTGCACAAGATGAAATGCTAAGAATTGAAGTTGGGGGTCAGTCAGCTAACCTTTCCATTCAGACTCTGTATAGCAATGGAGGTGATACCTATGCCTTCACTTTTAGGGCAAATAGGAATGTTGTGAACGTCACTTTTCATAACCCGGGCATTCAAGAGGACCCCACTTGTGGACCCCTCTTGGATATGATCTTCATCAAGGAGATGCCACTGGTACGTCGCGTTCCAGGTAAGATATTTTGAACTACACATCATTAAGTAGAATCGATTTTAATTTGTTAAAAACAAAAATCCACCTATACGTCCCATTTCAGGTAAAATATCTTGAACTACACACCATTAAGTAGAATCAAGTTTGATTAGTTGAAAACAAAAATCCACCCGTATGTCGCGTTCCAAGTAAGATATCTTGAACTACACACCATTAAGTAGAATCGGGTTTAATTAGTTAAAAACCAAAATCCACCTGGATGTCGCGTTCTAGGTAAGATATCTTGAACTACACACCACTAAGTAGAATCGGGTTTAATTAGTTAAAAACATAAATCGTTAATAAACGGGACCTAAATCTGAATCTAATCGGTTAAGAAGAGGTTATCAATTTAGACCTAAATGTTTTGTTTGTATCCAACTTACCTAATCAAGGGATGGTGGTATTTGCTTGCAGGTAACCTTTTGTTGAATGGAAACTTTGAAGTTGGTCCTCATGTGATAAAGAGTTTCAACAATGGGATCCTCCTCCCTCCAATGCAAGTTGATCACATTTCTCCACTACCAGGCTGGATAATTGAGTCTCTCAAGCCTGTAAAATACATTGACAGAGGCCATTTCTTTGTCCCTTCAGGGAATGCAGCCATTGAATTGGTTGCAGGCAGAGAAAGTGCCATTGCCCAAATAATCCAAACAGTTCCCACAAAGTATTATAATCTCACCTTCACCGTTGGAGATGCCAGAAATGGCTGCCATGGCTCCATGGATGTCCAAGCTTTTGCTGCCAGACAAACCATCAAGGTTCCTTTCATTGCTAGAGGGCTTGGAAGGTCCAAAACTGCAAGTTTGAAATTCCAAGCAGTTTCTGTTAGCACAAGAATTACATTTTACAGTGCTTATTACCACACCAAGCTTCATGACTATGGCCATTTGTGTGGCCCTGTATTGGACAATGTTATAGTCGTTCCAGCTTAGATCTTAGGCTGCCAAATGATACTCATATCAAAGTGTTACTTTGGAAGTTGGTTTCTTAAAAAAAAAGTGTTTTCTATTGTTCAGATCCAATATTAGTGAAAAGCATGTAATGGGTTGACTTGTTTCAAAACAGAACTGAAAATTTGTTCTTCTTTGACATAACTATATGGTGAAAATTCCTATTAAATTATAAACATGCTTAAGAACATAGTGTAAAATCTTAAAATCGATCTATAAGAAAGAAACCCAAAATCATGAGTGGGTCAGTGGCATATTCCCATGCTTATCATACAAGATTATAGCTATGTCACAGAACTGAATTCACTCCCCCTAAAAGGCATTATTCTGGGGAGATTCAAAAATGGAGAAGCTAAGATGTATACTTCAAAGCTCTATGTTCCGTATGAAGCTCTAATCAATTCTAGCATATCCTGTACTACCCTACCATATTTAATTTGCTTACAAAGCAGGCCTAATCAAAACTTCCCAATCAATTGGGATTGTCCCGAGACTCTCTACGGCTGAGTTTGGACCAGGCTATAAATGAACGGATCATCTACTCAGAGTTTGTCAAGCAATCTGCAAAAGGGAAATGGAAAGCAAAGAAACATGTTCAATTTTCCCGGAAAATTTTGGCAAGTATATCTGTGTAAACTGAAGGGTTTTATTGGATTTGATTGCTTTGAAGCCATCAAATAGACAGGAAACTGGGAGTTGAGCGTGTATTGTACCGTGTAAATATAGGGATCTTGGCGTCCACCTGTTCCTGATCTTTTGATCTCTTCCAGTTTCAGCAGCCTGTCAAAGAAGGCGAAACAGAAACCAAATCAATTTGATTCTAATCAATCTGTAAGCTTGAAAATATAGATCTCCATATTGGCTAATATTTGAACTCCCATATGAAAGAATAAAATTCATTCTCAATTTCTATCTTTGAATCTTTCGCCTAATGAATGGTGTTCCAACGGTGACCATATAAATTATCATCAGAGGTGAGAGTATTCCGAGGGCATAGATGATCCTACCGTGTACAGTAAATGTGTGAATTGGAAGCACTGGATAAAAGCATGACTTTAGAGCCAACGTGGTGAGGAGGTGGGAGAGAGAAGAATGAATTACATTCTGAGAGCCTTGCTTGTGTCAGGGCTGTCACCAAGCACTTGGCGTATCTTCACCTCAGAGGAACAGCCACCAGAGAGATAACTCAGAATCGCTTCGGCACGCCGGCGCATATGAGCCGATGCGACGTGCTTTTTCCTCCACGCGTGACGAATCATTTCTAACTTCTTCTCTGCTCTGGTAACCAGGCGACGGATTGGCGCGCTTGTGTCCACACTTGAGCTGCTTGACAAACAATAAGTGGTCTCCGAGGACGCGGAGCCTGAAGACAGGGTCACGTCGTCTGTAGGAGTGAGATTCCGGTTCCCGGATATCCGTACTGGTCTCGAACGACTCTTTCTCACGACCTGTGTGGAATTCGTTAGACTTGAAAGAGTGATACACTCAAAATCAACGAAGTATTTACTAATTGGCAACTAAACGCTTATCGATCAAAGTATTGAGACATGGAATCCATGTAATTGAAATTCATTGAACTGATAGGTAAGTAATCAGGTGGAGGAAGTAGAATTTCTAAACTTCAGATCAGATTTATATTGATACCGAAGAAGAAACAACAAGAAGTATCCGATAGTCAAACATCGCTAAGTACTATTGAACGCAAACAAAATTCCGCTACCAGAAGTACATTTCCAGTTTCAGTAACAGAATCCGATTAAATTAGACTTATCCAGAAACTAATTCAAATTACAAAAGCCGAAACGACGATCAAAATCAATAGCTCTTATACTCAAACCAAGGCAGGGATTCACACCGCATCCACAAAACAGAGCCAAAAATACCGCATCCACAAAACAACATACAAGAAGAACGAAATAAAAGAAGCAGAAACCAAGTAAAACAGGTTAGACTGAGAACCATTACATTAAGCTTTAGCTCGTCGCGATAAGCTGAGGTAGAGAACCGAAACAGCTCCTGCGCTCGAGTCTCGGACGATTCATCTGATCTAGTGAGTACTGAAGAGCAAGACTTCGAATCATCACAAAATGGCGACATCTCACTCGAGCATTTTCCACCGAGAATTTTCTCCTCAAACAACCATTCGTCTTGAGAAATCGGTCTACAGAGCAACCAAACACAGAAACAGAGATTTAAAGCAAGAAAGAAAAAAGGACGATCAGATACAATGATTCAACAGAATAGAGCAAATGACAGAGAAAACAGGAAATGAAATAGTATCCAATATCTTACATAGATGGCGACGGCGGGGGAGACGGCGGAGGAGGCGGTGAAGTGGAGAGAAGGAGCAGAGCAGAAGCGACGGTGAGTTCAAGAGCGCAAGGGAACTCAGCCATTGATTCTCAATAACGACTTTCTGGCGGGTGCTTTCCAAATATTTGAATTTTGTTCTCTCTCCTCTCTCTCTCTCTATCCTCATTTGTATGGCTCATTATATATGCCCTCCATTTCCCAAAATTACGTGTATCAAATAGTTTGAACTAATATGAAACTTTGAGCAGGTTGTTTTACTACCCAACAATTCAATCTAACTCAACTCGAAAATAGAGATTGAGTTCGGTTGTAGACTTTTTTTTTAATTATTTTTAAAAAAATTCAAATATAAAATATTTACAAATTACAATAAATCACTAACATCGGTTACAAATGTTAAGGTAGAGTTGAGTTGAGCTGACTCGACCAAAAAAATGTCAACATGTAAACCGAACAAAATTTTTGTTTTAAAAAAATTCAACCTAATCCAACTAAACTTTTATGATTTTAGTAGGGTAGTCCGAGTTATACAATCACTTTGATTAGAGCACGGCTCAAATAGGATGGAAAACGACGCAAAGTTGGCTGGGATTACTTTCCTCACTCGTAGTTCAATTTATTAAACTCTAAAATAAAATAAACTAACCCTTTGAATTTCTACTCCTTAGAGTGGGTTCATTCCTAGAGATGTCTATTTAACTTGCGGATCGGGACGTAGCATGGACCTGCCCTAGATGGAGAATGGAGTGGGAGTAGGGAGAAATTTACACCTATTAGCTAACAAGGTCAGCGACAAGGATTATATTCCCTGTCCCTGCTCCTCTGCGACACAAATCTTTGCCACGCCCCCATATATATATATATATATATATATATATATTATTGAATTTATTAGGATGTTTTACATTTTTATAATAGATGAGAAAAATTATCACGAGAAACCATATTACTGCCTTCACTCCCGAGGTTAGTGGCTAAAGTCTCTCTGATGGTACACTAAGGTTAGCGTAAATTACGATGTGTCGTTCAAGGTCTCTCGAGCCCCCCCTTTTGTACCAATGTTTATATTCTGTTCTAAGAATAAGGTTATGAATGATCTGCTAGTATGTAGTTTTGTTTTGTTTGGGTCTAGTAGACGGAAATAGAAGACTTTTCTCCTATTATCAAAGGACTTATGAAGTAAAGGGAAGTGCGTCAATTCTTGGAAAAAGAGGGAGCGAGCCTAAAATCTAAGAAAGTCAATTCAATGAAGAGATCTCAAGTCAACAATACGACAAACAACGCTACCTACACGCGAATAGGGAGGAAAGAAAAGGGAGAGCCGTAACCCTGAGAATAGAATTCTAAACCGGCGTGACGCTGTTGGATGCTTCTGATCAATAGAACGCTGTTGGATGCTTCTGATCAATAAAACGCTGTTGGATGCTTCTAATCAATAGAACAGGAAGAGGAGTCAGCCAAAAGTCACGACCACCGATTTACACATAGTAATTTGATCTTTCCTACGGGGAGTTCCTGTCCCGATCCCTATGAAAATAAATGAAAAATCTCACAGTAACGAGAAAGTGACGAGAAAAATCACTTTATTCAGATACATAAAAAAAAAGGGATTTGCAATGAAGACTTGAAAAGAGTACAAGAGAGTCTCAGATAATTTCACATTACAAAAGTACATTCCATTCATCCTTGAAAGGGAAGATGGTTGAATAAGTGAGCCAAAGTAATTTACATTCTTCTTTTGATTTTACAATGTTTACCTGTTCATAATCAATATACTTCATCGATCGACCCCCTCGATCTTGTCTTCGACCTCCGAGTATAACTGTCGCAGTTTCTCGATATTGTCCTCTGAAGTTTCCCAATATCCACGCCCGTTCGCCTCCAAGAACGTTTGCACCAACTTCCTAAACGAGTTTGGATTGGTTTTCATCAGCCTGTTCAACATCTCCTCGTCTTGAATGAACGTCGTGTTAGCTTCTTCGTAAACCCAGTTGTCGACTTGGCCTGACGTCGCACTCCATCCAACGGTGTTGGTTAGCCTCTTCTCGATCTCTCGAACACCCTCGTAACCACTCGACATCATTCCCTCGTACCACTTGGGGTTCAATAGCTTGGTTCTTGCATCAAGTCGAACCGTCTCGGCGAGCGATCGGACCTGTATGACGTAAAGATTCGTGTTAAGTATGCTTATCAGTGTGAGCTTATAAGAACATTGTTGATGATGTCTCACCTGAGCATTGGCTGTAGTGGTGTCAGCAATGTAGGCATTAGGCTTCTTGCCATCCTTTCTCAGGCCTTGAACTAAATTAGTCGGATCCGAATCGAAGTAATGGCTCACGTCGGTCAGCGAGATCTCGGACGAGTCGAGGTTTTGGAACGTGGCATCAGCCGTGCTGAGAGCCATCTCGAAAACTTTTCTCTTCTCCATCATGCCAGCTCCAGGAGCATCACAATCAAAAGCAAAGGATTTCCTACTCAAATACATGTCTTGGAGTTGCTTCTCATCGTTCCACGACGAATTCTCGACAGCAAGATTAATGTTAGATGAGTATGATCCAGACGCGTTCGAGAAGACTCGAGTTGCAGCTTCTCGAACCTCGATACCAAGGGCTTGAGCTTGTTCCATTGCGTGCTTCCTAACAAAGTTCTGCTCCACAGGCTCGTCCATTTCCGCAACCATCTTTACCGCTCGATCCAAGAGGTTCATCTGCAAAACAAATCGTAAGTTCGTGTCGAAAACAAGAAACTAGAAAGCTTCTGAGAAATGTAGGATCATCCACCTGATTGATGAACAAATCTCTAAACACGCCCGAACAGTTGACAACAACATCAATCCTAGGCCTTCCGAGCTCTTCGAGGGTCACAGGTTCGACCCGGTTGACACGACCGAACGTATCAGCTACTGGCATTACGCCGATCATCCACAGAACCTGAGCCAGGGATTCACCATAGGTCTTAATGTTATCAGTACCCCACAAAACAAGGGCAATTGTCTCAGGATATTTGCCTCCATTTTCAGCCTTTTGCCTCTCTATCAACCTCTCCACCACAACTTTAGCACTTTGCATTGCTGCTGTTGTAGGAATAGCCTGTGGATCAAGGGCATGAATGTTCTTTCCTGTAGGCAAAACTTTCGGATTTCGAATCGGGTCGCCACCGGGGCCCGGCTCTACGTATTTTCCCTCCAAAGCCTGTTTCAAACTACCCAATTCGTTGTCCGTGACAATGAGCTTCAAACACTCGGCCAAGAACTCGAATAGTTTCCGCAGCTTCTCCCTGTCAGCCCTGTAAAATTTGGTGTTTGACAAGTACTGAACCCACGGTTCGTTTATACCGAATCCTAGGATTGAGGTGAGCTTATCACCGACGTCGACGACTTGACCCTTACTGTTAGTTGATCGTTCCACGAACGAGGAAATGGCCCCACGTGAAGCCTCGGTAATTTGTCGAAGCAGCTCGACATCCTTCAATACTCCCTTGTCATTGCCTCGGTAAAGATCTTCTATGTTTCTTCCAACTGTGTTTGCTAGTATTGATGGAAGAGATGAAATGTCGTCTTCGGGACGGTCGAGTGCAGCGATGTTAACCAATGTTGCTACTGCCTCCATGGCGGATGGTGGCTCACCAATGATATGAAGTCCACAAGGTAAAAGACGGGATTCGATCTCCATGATCTTCGAGTATACTTTCCCGACGACAAGGTCGCGATCTTTAGCTGGGATTTCCTCTCCCTCCTCAGGTAGTTCGACGTCCTTATCGAGATTACATTGTCTAGCAGTACTGACAATCGAGCTAACAATCTGCGCCCCACGACCGGTATCTTTAAGCGATTGGTACGAGGAAATAAGCTCACTCAATTGCTTAAGCCCCTTGTAAAGCCCTGCATTCTCTGCTGGGGGTGTCAAATAGCTAATGGTATTAGCATAGCTTCGACGTTTAGCAACGGTCGCCTCGGATGGATTATTAGCTGCATAATAGTATACATTCGGAATGTTCCCAATCAAACTGTCGGGATAACATACATCGCTCATTCCGACTTGCTTTCCGGGCATGAATTCAAGCGAACCGTGAGTTCCGAAGTGAAGAACTGCGTCGGCCTTAAAGATATTCTCGACATAAGAGTAATATGCTGCAAAACCATGATGGGGGCTAGCAGATTTAGAGAAGAGAAGTCTCATCGGATCACCCTCGTATCCGAACGTCGGTTGAACACCGATGAACACGTTTCCGTACTGCTTTCCATATACCAACAGATTCTCTCCATCCGAGTTCAAATGGCCAGGAGGCTTACCCCAGTTCTCTTCCAAGGCGGACGAGTAAGGTGTCAATTGTTGGTACTCACGAACGTTCATCTTATAAGCAATGTTTAGATTCGGGCTATTGAATTGCGCCTCTTTGTCATGAATAACATCTTCAATCAAAGCTTCGGAAGTTTCGGGAAGGCCTTCGACGTTATATCCATCCTTCTCGAGGTCTTTCAGGACGGAGAAGATGGATGAGAAGACATTCAAATAGGCAGCAGTTCCAACATTTCCCTTGTCAGGGGGGAAACTAAAGACAGTTATAGCCAGCTTCTTCTCAGCCTGCAAAAATGCCAATATTTATCATAAGGCAACACGCCCGTGGCAAATAGAACCACATAACTTGCTCGGTATACGAAAGATCAGTAACTCTGATATAAAGTCACTAGCATATCAATACGAGGAAGCTGGATTAAGAGTTCGACGTTCTTAAATCTAGCATTTCGGGGTTGTTAAGAAAAGCAAAGCCATGAGAACTTATGCTCAAAGTGGACAATATCATACCGTTACAGAGAGTCGTGATTCCTAACATGGTATTAGAGTCATGCCCTTAACTTAGTTATATCAATAGAATCCTCAAATATCGAACAAAGAAGTTATGAGTCTCGAAGGTGTAGTCAAAAGTGATTCAAGTGTCAAACAAAGGGTGTACTTTGTTCGAAGGCTCCAGAGAAAGAAGTCAAGTCTCGATTAAGGGAGGTTGTTCGAGGGCTCTATAGACCTCAAGGGAGACTCTATGGTTGTTCGAGGGCTCCAGAGAAAGGCGTCGAGCCTCCATTAAGGGGAGGCTGTTCGAGGGCTCTATAGACCTCAAGGGAGGCTCTATGGATGTTCGAGAGCTCCAGAGAAATTAGTCAAGCCTCGAATAAGGGGAGGCTGTTCGAGGACTCTATAGACCTAAAGGGAGGCTCTATGGTTGTTCGAGGGCTCCAGATAAAGCAGTTGAGCCTCCATTAAGGGGAGGTTGTTCAAGGGCTCCATAGGTCTCAAGGAGACTCTATGGTGTACTTTGTTCGAGGGGAGGATTGTCGAGGATTGCTGGGAGGGAGTCCCACATTGGTTAATTAAGGAGATGATCATGAGTTTATAAGTAAGGAATACATCTTCATTGGTACGAAACCTTTCGGGGAAATCAAAAGCAAAGCCATGAGAGCTTATACTCAAAGTAGACAATATCATACCATTATGGAGGTTCGTGGTTCCTAACAGCTATCAGATAGAGAAGCTAGAAGCTATTTCGATCGATTATAGAAGTGAATACCTTAGATTTTCTTTTAAGTTCAGCCCATTTGATCGCCCTGGTGCATAGCTGCTCAACCCTCTTGTGAAGTGCATGAGATTTCCCTACAACACATTACCAAGAATGTTCACATTGCTCAACTCCGAAACAACTAACTATTTCTTGCACAATGAAGGAGCTTTTACATACCAGTTCGAGGATCCCGACCGGAGAAAACAATAGGCTCCATACCACCATCGAGCTCCGGTAGAGCGACCTGAAGCGCCACCTGAATCGGGTGCAAACCCAACGTACTATTAAGCCATTCCTCAGTAGTTTGAAACACCAAAGGCAAAGCAACAATATAAGGAACATCAAGCTTTGTCAATGCTTCAATAGCCCTTGGATGATCCTGTCTAGCAGGCCCTCCAACCAGAGCAAACCCAGTGAGCGACACAACCGAGTGCACGAACGGTTTCTTCGTCACCGGATCGACAAGATACCTCTCAACCGGACCTGAAAAATCAAGCCCACCAGCAAAAATAGGTATCACTTTAGCCCCTTTAGCCTCCAACTCCATAATCACAGCCACATAATGACTCTCATCACCAGTAACAATATGGCTCCTCTGCAAAATGAGCCCAATGACAGGGGCCTTAGAATCCTTAAGCTTCTCATTAGCATCCCTCCTTGTTCCATACCAATTCAAATACTCCTTCACATCATCATACATACAAGGAGCCAAAGGGTGCCAAATTCCAGTGTCTAAATACAAAACTGGCTCAGAATACTCAATCTTAGCCCCTTTCAAAGCAGGAACATATGAACCAGATATCATTTTCAAGAAATTTTGAAGATTATCAGGTGACCCACCAAGCCAAAATTGCAAACTCAATATATAAAGCCTAGCATCCTGTGCCTTATCACTAGGCAAATACTTTAATACCTTTGGCAATGTCCTTACAAGCTTCAACATGCTATCAGCAAACCCAGCTGATTGCTTCTTCTTCTTAAACAGCTGAAAAAATGGACTCTTAGATTGCCCCAATTGTGACATACTGAAACTCCCAAGCTTGTTTAATCTCATCACTTCTGGCATCGATGGAAACACCAAAACGGCGTCGAGTCGATCCCTTTCTTTCTCAACAGCTGCCTTCACCTTCAAAGCAAGCTCCTCAACGAAAATCAATGACCCAATGAAGATATTGGCTTCTTCCACGTCTTTACAGAATGTATTGTACGTTGAAACATCGCGTAGCTCTTCGACTAAATAACCCACAACTTGGAAATTCGCGTGGGTTTTGTTCTTGTTGAGAGCTAGAACGGCGGCGGTGAGTGATGATTGGTACTGTGCTTCGAGCACGACATAGACAATTTTCACTGTCGGAAGGCCGTTGGTGTTGTCGGGAACGACACGCCGGACTTCGGGGCTCGTTTGAGTGAAGAGACCATTGCCGGTGGCGACACATTTCACTTTCACGGCGGATTTAGGAGAAATGGCGAGGTGGGTTTTCTTGGGGAGGAAGGAATGGAGGAAGAAATGCTTCTGGGAAAGCGATGAGAGCTGAAGCTCCGATTTGGAAGCCGGTAAAAATGGCGATGACATCAAGGACGCCATTGATGACGGGAAAGAAGCTCTGAAACAACCGATCAATACAAAGAATATGGTTTATGAGGGCTTAATTTTTGGATTTGGCCTCAAAATTGGGAGCTCGCTCGAGGGTTTTTCTTGTTGTTCTTCTTTTTTCGATTTCTTTTCCATTCGAAGTTGCAGAGAAATGGGTTTGTGGTTTTAACGGAGAGGAAGAAGAGGGAAGAGGAACGGTTTTTTTGTGTGGTTAGTGGTGAGTGGAAGGGACACGTGGCGAACTGGGTCATCAGGGAATTTTGATAGTGGAGGAGTGTACTTTTGAGGTTGAGCTTCAATGTCAGCCATGGAGGAGAGAGAGAGAGAGAAATAGAACATCCATTTATCTGAAAGGGGATTTTTTGATGGAATTTGCTGCAATCTGATTGGTTGGAATGGATTTCTTCAAATTGTTGTGGAGTGTGAGTGGGAAGGGGAGGAGGATGAGATAGAAAATTGGGGATTTTTTTAAATTATTAATTGCATTAAATTTTTAATGTTTGTAAAAGATTCTTTCTTTGGGTGTGTGTCTCTCACGTAAAAAGGACCGATATTTTCAATGGAATCAATGGAAGATATTCGTCTTTTAGCACTTCATGTACTATAGGCTACTCTTCATCGTTCCTTACCGTTAATTAAAAATATGAATATTTGTACACTACTGTTTGTTGGGAAGGAGTTCCACGTTAGGAGATGATCGTGAGTTTATGAGTAAAGAATACATTTTCATTGGTACGAGGCTTTTTAGGAAAACCAAAAGCAAAGCTACAAGAGAATCTTTAACAATATCATACCATTGTGGAGGGTCGTGGTATCTGAGTCATGCCCTTAACTTAGTTAGTCATGTCAATAGAATCTTTAAGTGTCAAACAAAAAAATTGTGAGTCTCGAAGGTATAGTCAAAAGTGAGTCAAGTGTCGAACAAAGAGTGTATTTTGTTCGATGGCTCTAGAGAAAGAAGTCGAGTCTTGATTAAGGGGAGGTTGTGCGAGGGCTCTATAGTGTACTTTATTCGAGGGGAGGATTATTGGGAGAGAGTCCCACATTGGCTAATTAAGGGGATGGTCGTGAGTTTATTAGTAAAGAATACATCTTCATTGGTATGAGGTATTTTGGGAAACCAAAAGCAAATATACGAGACTTTATACTCAAAGTGGACAATATCATACTATTGTGGAGGGTCGTGGTTCCGAACAATTACAACTTACACGTCGTCGCCAACCGTACATGGGTGCTTTGCTTTACTTGTAATATAAGAGTAGCACATAATTTGAGTATTTTAAGAAATACTTAGTAAGTGACCACTGGGTCAAAAAATGCAAACACATGCAATCATGATTAAGGGACCTATCACGTCTCTTAGTTGGCCTCTAGTCCGGATAAATTGGATGTATAATACTTCCTTACACACCCTGACTCTGCATGGTCGAGCTAGTTGGTTGTAGCCGGACGTCCGGAGGTACAACAACTACCGTGTATCATGTCAAGTATGATAATCATCATCATCATCATCATAGTGTACGCGTCTATACTCATCATAAAATGGGAAGTATCCTGATGCATGTGAACATACAGTATCCATGAGATCCCCATACTTTTCATCTTAAACCATTCATGCAGCACAACCCCATACATTTCTCAAATATTACCCTAGGTAACATGCATGCATAAGCTTTCATAACATTACTTAGGGGTTGTGCTTCAGAAAACTCTTTATTACCATACATGTCATAGCATGTCATACATTTCATTGCCAAGCATATTCATGTCATAGTGCAACATAACATTATACAAATCATCGTAACATGTGTTATCATCATAATGTATCATCTCGTCATGCATCTCATGTCATCATAACATATTACATCATCATAACATATCATATCATCAGAACATATCACATCATCATAACATAACATATCATCATAACACATCATATCAAACACATGACACGTGTACGGGTCACTGGGCATGTGTCATCATACATAAGGCGATTCTTCCAACCGAGCTGATAGTAGGGCCACTTATTTGGTTGGCCTAGACCGAAACTACTACGACCCCTTGATGCTAGCTTAAGGCTACTCTCTGAAATTTAATTCTACCTAAGGAGTCTCATAATCATAAATTAGAATTCTTATTATGTTGATATGGTCATGTTTATGTCTTGTATAATAAACATGAATGCAATGCCATGAATATGTATGTACGTCTAGAAAGGAATTTACGACATGAGAAGTTTGGAATTATTGTGTGTATCATCTCATTGAACCACTATTTTTAATGCAGGACTTCGTGCATGTTGAATGTCATATGATCACGGATTACTTCTACAACATGTTATGTACGAACTTGTAGTCATGTCTAGAGGGTACGTTAATGAGCCCGCCTAGTGGGCTCATGTAGGCATGTTAAACTGTGGGTAGAAAAGTACTATGCATACAATCCTACCCAAAACTAAAAAGTAGAGTCCAAGGAACAGTCATGAAAATTAGGTCTTCCGAGTCATGGTACATTTTGTATATGAATGTATTTTAAAACTCCAATAGTGGGGTCACTTGTTGAGTATTATATTTTTTCAGATAAAGATAAAAGGGTTAATGCATGGTTGATGACACGTGCTAAGGAGACCATATAAAATTTGTGTAAGGAGATGTTTAAACCTTATTTTTTTTAATCATGTTTTCACCACATTTGCATTATTTATGAATATTGAAGTTCATCAAAATTTTAAAGTTAAAATGAATGTTAGAAGTTTTTTGCTTGAACCAATCACGGTATGCTCGTAGTATGATCGATTCGATAGAAAAGAAGGAATAGTGTCTATTTTTTGTTTGGGGTTTCCTGGAAAAAATCGTCGAATCTTCCTCCGATTCCTTATGAAAGACATTCAGTCCATCAGAATAGAAGTTAAAGAGGGTATTTATGCACGTCGTGTCCTTTATATGGAAATCAGAGGCCAAGGGGCCATTCCCTTGACTCGTACCGATCAGAATCTGACCCCACGAGAAATTGAGCAAAAGGCTGCCGAATTGGCCTATTTCTTGCGTGTACCAATTGAAGTTTTTTGAAAAATGAAGTTCAGAATGAATGCTTTCTTAGTTCGTAGCAAGAGGGATAAAACTGAAAAGAAAGAATAGTCTTTTTTATAGACCATAGTAATAGTATAACTTAACGGGAATTTCTTCAGAATGCTCATTTGAGCCAAAGCAGACGTTTTATGAACAACACATGTATAACAACCCTATAAGAATCGTTACAGAGACACTAAAAATAGAAGCAACTTTAAAAGAAAGAAAATTCATATTAAAAAGTGAATGCATAGTTTACAAAATCGTTATAGAATAGAAAGATACAAAGACAAATAACAACTAAGATGGACAGAACTCATATACTTCTCTATCTAATTGGATTCCTCTTTTCTCAAGATGATTTGAGCCATTATAAGCTTATTAGCTTATTTTGCATGAATGAGACTACGTCGAGCAAAGAAAGATTCTTCAAGATTGACTCAAATTTAATGAATCATCTTGATACTGTATGTAACGGCCCAAGTTCACTGCTAATAGATATTGTCTTCTTTAGGATTTCCTTCGGGCTTCTTCTCAAGATTTTTAAAACGCGTCTTGTCTTTTAGGGAGAGGTTTCCACACTTTTATAAAGAATATTTTGTTCCCCTCTCCAATCGACTTGGACTCACAATTTACCCTCCTTAAGGGCCCAACGTCCTCGCTAGCACACAGCTCACAATCCACCCCCATTTGGGGACCAACGCCCTTGCTGGCACTCGTTCCAGCGTTTTAAAAACTTTGAGGGGAAGTCCAAAAGGAAAAGCCCAAAGAAGACAATATCTACTAGCGGTGGGCTTAAGCGGTTACAATATATATAAATAAACCATCAGAAAAATAAAATACATACGTACCTTTGTTTCTTGAACTTGTTTATAGTAAGATATATTGAATATATCATTGGAGTGCCACATACATGCAATAGAACAAGAGAAAATGGACAATTTTTGAGGGAGCAAATGGCATCCCATTTTTTCTATCATAATGTAAAATTCTATTTGCCTATCAGTCAGGTTCCATTGTTATCAAGTTGATGCAAATAAAAAGCGAGAAATGAAGTTCAATTAGTAATAGAGAGATATTTGCATGTAGAAATGCGAGCCCTGCAACAAAATTGATTCCAGAGACCAAATTCTAAGAAAAACGATCTCCAGGGAAAACAAATAATATCATCACCAAAATTCTGAAGACAACCAAACAAGCATAATTGGAAGCCTACAAACCATTCAACTTTTCATTCATTAAACCAGGAAAAAACATAGAAGGCCTCCCTAAAACTTAGTCAATTTCCATACCAGAAATTGCTTCCTCCAAAATCATCTTTAGTTCTTTTGATCTTTGTCTCGTCAGTGCAACACAATCCTGCAAGCACGCCATCCCCACACGGATTAGAGCACGTAAATCATGATATACCAATTAAAGTATTTTGAAATAGTTAAAATCACTTTTCTTAAATTCAAAATCACTCCCAAACATGGCTTTAATCATTCCAAATTCATTTAATGTTTGATTTTACACTTTTAAACACAATTTTCTTATCATAAAAAATTAAAATCATGTTTTTGAGTGATTTTGAATTCGATAAAAGTGAGTTTAACCATTTCAAAATCACTCTAAACATGTTTTTACTCTAGTTCAAATATTAGTTTACATAAAGGTGTGCATCCTAAACCAAGAGAAACTTTTGGGCTTAAATGATATTACAAACAATGATGACGATAATTAATATTAATATAACCATCAAGTCAATTAATTATTTTTCGAGTTTACTTTAACCCTTACAAAATCACTTCCAAAATATCTACCTACTCTAGACCAAATATTAGTCTATATAAAGAATGTGCATCCTAAGGCAAGATAAGCAAACCAGAGAAGCATAGTTTTTTTTAAAAAATCCAACACTATTATTGTTATAATCCAACATCATATTGAAAATCCAACTAGCTTGACCAAACTTTACAAACAGAAAATGTGAAGAATGAAGAAATCCAAGGAACTAATCCATTCTCTAACGAATTGGATACCATTAATAAACATGCCAGAGAAAGGAGAGACCAACCTGAACAGCTGATGTATAGGCAAGCACAGATCCACCCGGTTTGTAGAAGGACACTAGTTGACCAGATGAATCCAAGACCACGGTTACAATAGTTTCCATGACAGACTCCTCCTCCGCAGTAGGGTCAGCCAAGATGTAGTTCTTGTGGAGTAGGCATGTTAATGAGAAAGGAAGGGAGTTCAATTTCAGTTTCCTTTTCTCTTTATTGACAGCTTCCTTCTCAAAGTTTTCTCCCCCTTCTTCCTCAGAGACAAATACTACTTTTCCATCATCATTTAGAGCCACAACAGGGATTTGCACTAAGAATTTAAACCAGGAAGAAGTTTAAAATATGGCTCAACAGAGAAAAAGGGTACAAATTGTTTTAAAGTAATTCAAACTACCAAGTCAACAAACAAGATAGAAGAGAAACCTCATATTAACATTGTTCAGCTTTCGAAGAGCAATTTTCAAATGATAAAATAACCATTAATCACCGGCATGCTTCATAAACATAGGGTAAACAAAAGATAACCCAAGTTGCTGAAGGGAGGATAAATAGTCTTATACAAAACCAAAGGAGTAACATAAAGACTCCAATGGGTCTACTTAATTCGGATTATGCATATGCCCATCAAATATTTCCAGCATAAATCATGGCAGTCATGAATTTTCCAAATGAAGTGAGAAACAAAGAACTGAGACTAGTTCATGCCATAACACCCTAGCCTGTTGGGTGCGAGACACACTCTAAACCCTGGAGCCCAAAAGAGGAGTAAAAATCAACAAATATTAACGATTAACCAGAAGGTATGAAGCATGGATACTATAGTTAAGGTGAAGTGTCATGTCCCACACATATTGGGCACTGGACGAAAGCTAGTAAGTTGTAAAGAGAGTAGTTTATGTTTTTTCTTTCCCTAAATGTACCTTCCTTACTGTACTTTACCATGGCAGTTTGTTGACTTGATATTTTATACTAACTATAGGCATCAACTAATATTATTCCTTTCCTTTTTCTCCTAACAAGAAACAAGTTTGCACTGCTGAAGAAAAGAAATAAAAAACGCCGTTAACAAAAAAATGAAGAAGAGAGAGAGAGAAAAACGGGAACCATCCAAACAAAGACAAGGAAAAATGAAGGAAGAAACACAAGGAAAGCCACAGCCGCAAACATCAAAGAGGAAATAGGAGCTATACAGAGAGGACAGGAGCAAGGTGTCACGGTCATGCTTGTTCAAGGCATGTTGCTTGTGACCGTGTAAGATGTCCCGGTCATACTTGTCCAAGACGTGTTGTCCATGGCCGCATGCCAATTCCAAACCTCTTTCACTTGCTTTCATGTTAGATAGACATTTACTATTTTTTGTTGTGTCAATACGGGAGTGTATGACCGGTCTCCAAAATCATGTATAGACCGCCAATGCTAAAATGCCCCAAAATGTACTATAGGGGGATGTGACTAGTCAATTTTTCCTACCCGGGTTATATGCTATCAAAGCCGCCGTTGTTACTTATTTGTTTTTAGCTTATAACATTGATTTCTTTCAAATTATTTTCAACGCATTTCCTCGCTCACACTATCTAAAGTATTTCTTTCAAACGTGACCCGAGACTTAATCATACACTAAGGTTGTCCACAAAGTCCGACTTTCGTATGACTGACTTGTTTGCCGGGTTAGAACAAGTGTTACACAATCGTTGTCCCGCTGCCACAAGAGTATGATTGTGACACAAGGCACCAAAGCCAACCAACAACGTCAAAAAAAAAAAAACTCCAAAGAAAAGCCACCAAATTGAAGAACCAACCAACAAAGCAGAAAGACGATCAGCGAGACTATCAAAAGGAAACTCCAGCCAACAAAAATGAATTAGCAGCAGAAAAGTAATAAGTTGCCTAGCTTTTGGAAAACAACATATACGAGCTTCCAAGCTTTTGGGGTTTCTTGTATTTTGCGTGTAATCTAGGAAAGATGGCTTGAGAACACCTTGAGGAACATTTGGAGGAGTCTAAGAGAACTAGAAACAAAGTGAGAGAAGAGACACAGAGGCTACCAGAGATAGACTAGACAAATAAGAAAATGACATCATTGCACGAATGTTCAATCAGCTAGTGGAACAGAAGGTTACAAAAGAAACACAAGAATATCGACTAGTACTTTAAACACCACCAAAGAACAAAGGCAAGCCACAAAGGAGACTTGATGCGCCATTGCAGCATTGGCCATCGATTAGTCTCAGAACCTGAACTCAAGAAAAAAGGGGAAACCACTCCAAGAGAATACAGATTGGAGAAGGACTTACGCGGGTGCAGGTATTAATTCATTTGATACCCAGGCCAAAATCCCACCTAAAACAATAGAGCCCAACCCCATCCATATCGTTTAGACCTTCAGCGCAGCTCACGAAAAGACATACATTGCTAACAATTGATAGACGTTAAAGATGCAATCATAATGTGAAAAGGCCATTTGTTATAGATGTGATGAGAAATGCTCCATAGGCCATAAATGCAAGAGCAAATAACTCGAGCTATTAGTTGTGCATGATGATACAGGAGCTTAAGAAATGGAAATCGATTCTAGGAACGACAAGCTAGAATAAACAATGATCAAAGTAGTAGAGTTGTCTTCGATGCTATTGAGGAGATTATCCAATCCAGGCACCATCAAGATAGTGGGGTGAACCGAGAATGCAAAGGTAATTGTCTTTGTTGATTGCGATACTACACAGAATTTCATCTCTCATCAAGATCAAAATGCTTGTCTTTGAAATGACCAATTATGGGGTTGTTAAGGGCGTAAGAACAGCAATGAGAGGTAAGGGAGCATGTACGGGACTAGTGGTTTCTATTGCAAGTCTGATGACTAAAGAAGACTGTACACCTCGGGAACTAAAAGGATCAATCTGATATTATAAGGAATGCAATGGCTCCAAACACTAGGATGTTAAAATATCATCACTAGCCCAATAGAGTCATGCCCAATAATTGTATGAGCCAATTTATATTTATTTTAGTAAAATGATTTAGGTATTTTAGGATAAAGAGACCACGATATTTTAGGAAAGAGATGTAGATATTTTAGGAAAAAGATTTAGATTTTTTAGGGGTAGATTGCGTAGGCTCTAGTATAAATACCCCTCTACCCTACCTAGGTTTTCATCCCAAGAAATACAAAGCATAGAGTGCAGTAGTTTTCTATAGAGTGTCTTGTAATCTCTTCTCGATTGGTGTTAATAAAGAGTGCGAGTGTTTCCCACAGAGAGTTGTGTTCAACAATCTGGTATCAGAGCGAGGTTGGTGTAGGGTCTCTGATCTCTTGGAATTCTCAGTATGCTCTGTGGTTGCAGCTCTGTCTGATCTTCCATATCAGAAACGATTTCTTGAGATTATTAGTGAGTGAGTTTCTTGTGTGGTGAGTAGTCCGTGACTCTGCAAGTTTTGTGTCGGAAAGGCTTGTTTGGTATTACTGAGGTATTGCCAACACGATGGGTGATTTCCAAACAAGCCTTTTCCAAAAATGGTGACAAAAGAAGAAGCCATCAAGGAACTGCACAACCTGAGAGAGCTCAGAAGAATGACAACAAGAGTTCTCAAGGGAAGAGATTTGAAGGTAAGTGCTACAATTGCGAGAAGAAGGGCCACATGTTCAGGGATTGTTGGTCCAAGAAAAAATCTGATGAAAGTAATGTGACATCTTCCAACATAGAGATTGAGGAGGGATGGGATGCAGAGGCAATATGTGTCATAGAAGAAGATGAGCTAGCGCTCATGGCAATGATGAGAGAACATATTGATTACGAGGATGACTGGATCATTGATTCAGGATACTCAAACCACATGATTGACGATCGGAGTGGTGCAATGGAAGCGGGGTGGCCCTTAGAGAAGGAAGTATTACTAGGCTTGGACAACACTGGAGAACTTCCACAGAAGATGAGGGAGCAAAATGAAGAAATTCTTCCACAGAAGACGGGGGAGCAAAATGAAGAAATTCTTCTACAGAAGACGGGGGAGCAAATTGAAGAAATTCTTCCACGGAAGATGGGGGAGCAAACTACGCACATTCAGTCAAATGTTGATGTGTCTGAATATCCAAATGACACTCAGGTTGGTGAGCAAGGAGTGACTCAACCAAGCGAACCTAGGGAAAAGAAAATTGCATCTCAACAACTTAGACAGTCAGAAATAATCCAAAAGTCAAATCCAGAGTATGCCAACGTAACTATTGTAGAAGACGAAGTTAATGAGCCAGAGATATATGAAGAAGTATCACAAAACTCATCTTTTGCAAGTGGAGTTACAAAATAAAGTGTACCCAAGATGGATCAATCGTGAGATACAAAGCTCAGACGGTAGATCCAAGGTTCTCTCAAGAATATGGACTAGACGATCATGAAACGTTTAGACCGGTGGCGAAGATCATTATCGTACAGGTTCCTCTCGTACTTGTGGTAAATAAAGATTGGAAATTATGGCAGACGGATATGAAGAATGCTTTCCTGAACGGAGAATTAAACAGAAAGTTCTACATGGACCATCCGAAGAAATTCGAAAATGAAGTTTGAGTCATTAGTCAATGTATGCAAAGTCCAAAGAAGCCTCATTTGGATGCGGCTCGACGGACCTTGAGATATGTCAAATGTACAATCAATTACGATCGTTTGTATAAAAGAAGCGAAGACGGCAAGCTAGCTGGATATAGTGATGCCAACTATGCAGGAGACCAGATACTTTCCTGTGTTGTAAACAAGGTGGACCACAAGGACCTGGCATTAGCCATCAAAAATGGGGATTCAAGGATCCTGATCGAGGAAGACCCTTCTCTTACCCAAAAAGAAGTTTTGATGGAGAGTCTCAAACAGTCATGGAAACAGCGTGACCCCTTCCTCGTGGAGCTCCAAGAAGATAATAGAACAAGTTGAAGATTTTAATTTCCTAAACGCAATCCCCCCCTTCAAATCTTCCCAGTGAGGTGGACAAGCTCTGGACGGGCTACACCGATGTTTTCCAATCAACATCCCAAATTCCCCCGAGGCGCGATCTAGATCACCGTATTCAATTTAAGGAAAGCTACAAGTTGATCAATGTGCACCCATATCACTACCAAGTGGTCTAGAAAGATGAGATAATGAGATGCTTACGACTGGAATCATTAAGCCAAGTACTAGCCCCTACTCTTCAAGCCTAGTCTTGTAGTAACAAAGAAAAGGGAAGGTTTTGATAGATTACAGAACTTAGAAGGAAACTACACTTCTAGACAAGTTCCCAATCCAAGTCATTGAAGAGTTGTTTGATGAACTACGCAGGTCCAGAGTATATTCGAAACTTGATTTGAGGTCAGGGTATCATCATATTTCGATTTACAAATCAGGCATTCTTAAAACCGCATTTAAGACACATGAAGGCTACCATGAGTTCTTAGTGATGCCATTTGGCCTAACAAAATGCTCCAGCCACATCCTAGCCGCTATGATCCAAGCATTTAACCCTTTCCTAAGAAGATTTGTTCTTGTGCTTTTTTTACAATATTATGATTTACAACACTAACTTGGAGACCCATGTGACACACTTGACGGTGATTTTGAATACTCTGTGTGATAGTTCCTTGTTGGCCAACTTGAAGAAGTGTAAGTTTGCATGGGATCGAACCAATTATTTAGGACATTTGGTCTTTGTGAAAGGTGTAGAAGTTGGCTCTGAAAATGTTAGAAAATTAAAGGGTCTCAACCAGTGAATGTTCGAGAACCGAGAGGTTTCCTTGGGGTAACCAGTTACTATTGACGTTCATACCCAAATATGGTTGCATTGCCCATTACACCATATGTCAAGAAACATTGCATTTGGATGAAGTGATGAAGCCTTTCAGGCCTTCAAATCTATAGAGCAAGCTGAGGCCTTCAAATCTATAGAGCAAGCTGTGATCACATTGCCTATGATGGCTCTCCCTGATTATGTAATCATTTCATGGTGGAAATGGATGCCTAAGGGACAAGTCTAAGGGTTGTTCACTATTCGATTGCCTATTTTAGTCATACTTCATTGGCACAAGCACAAGCCAAATCGAAATATGAGCGAGAACGGATGACCATGGTTATGGCAGTTCGGAACACCATTTTATTGTGAAGATAGACCAGCATTCATTGAAATACTTGATAGAATAGAAGATAATTCAGCCAAAGTATCTAAAGTGGGTCTTGAAACTGCTAGGCGATGACTTTGAGATCCAATGCAAGCCAAACCTAAAGAATAAAGTAGCAGATTCTCTTTCATGTATTGCCACCCAAAGTTCATTTAGCAAACTTAACAATTCCAACCATACTAGATCTTGAAATTGTCGAGAAAGATATCAGTGAGGATGAACATCTTTGTTGTATCTGTTCAGTCATTGAGAATGATCCTGTCATCCACCACAAGTTTTCAATTCACCTAAATACTCTTCTCAATAAGGAAAAAATGGTTGTCTACCAAACCGAGCCTCGTACCAGCAGTGCTTCATACGTATCATGACTCGTTTAAGGGGAGGCACTCAGGATTCTTGTGAACTTACAAGCAAACTAACAAGGAATGAAGAGGGATGTAAAGAAATACATGGAGAAATGTGGAATTTGCCAATGGAACAAGACGATGGCCATGTCACCAACGGGACTCTTACTACAACTACCCATTCCTGATAAAATCTAAAAGGAAATCACCATGGATTTCATTGAAGGTCTTCCCTGATCTAACAGGAATGACACAATTATAGTTCTGGTGGATTGCCTAAACATGCCTATTTCTTGATGTTGAACCATCCTTGTACCACGAAGACAATTATCTCTCTCTTCACGAATCGATAGTCAGGCTCCTTAGTTTTCCTCGATCCAGTGTCTGACAGAGACAAGGTGTTCATCAGCAACTTTTAGTTGAATCCTTCACGCTTCAAGTCCCCCAGCTATAACGCAACAAAGCCTACCACCCACAAACTGATGAGCAAACTGAGATCGTCAACAAGAGTTTGGAAACTTATCTAAGGTGTTTCTGCAAGGAGAGACCCAAGCAAGGGGCAAACTAGCTCAGTTGGGCAAAGTGTATGTTAAAAGCAATGGTATGATATGTATATGATGAAATGTTATGTTAAAAGCATGGAACGTTATGTCATGTCTCCTAAATTGTGTGTATACAGCATGATATGAATGACATGAAATCACGATAAATGACATGAAATATAACCCCGTTAGAATTATGTATGATATGAGAAATGATATGATATGAGGACTGAAAAATGAGAAATGATAGCAGGGTTATATATAATAATGTTGAAAACGGAAAAATATTGGGACCTCATGCATTATGTGTGCTCATGCATTGGGGGATACGCCTATTACATCACGAGGGTACGGACGCGTACACAACTAGGCAGGTGAAGTAACATTGTGTTTTACATAATGTTGTCGTGACAGTTACTGATTCTAATGGGTGTCCAGCATAAGGAGCTACTAGAAAAGGCTCGCCCGACAAGAAAAGGGGCCAGCGGTGTGCGAACTGTCTGGTGAGCCCATACTCGCACGTATGGATTGTGTGTAGAGTATATGGTACACATCCAAGCTGCCCATTAGGATAGTGACGTAGGAAAAGAGACTAATATGATAGGTCCCGTCATTGCATTCGCATATTCTTGCATTTAACCCCCAATAGTGGGGTCACTTACTGAATATTTCTTTAAATACTCAAGCCACGTGCTACCTCTATGTCAGGTTAAGACAAGGTGGCCTCCCACCCCAAGCGGTAATGTGAGATCCGCAATAGTAAAAAATATATATAGTAAGAGGGGCAAAAAGGGAAAATCATCACCAACCTCTTAGTAGCCGTTAGCATAGTTGTTAGTATATAATTATTTTGTCTCTGCACTTTAGGGGTTATCTTGTATTTTGTGTGAATGGTGGTTAGTAGATCATAGTAAAGGAGATCACCACCATCTCAAATCAGTGGGGATACTCCATATAACCTTATTTTGTTTAATGTGATATTAAAGGGGAATCCTTATAAAAGTATGAACACTTTAGTTTGGCTAGCATGTCTGTGTCCGACACATGTCAGACAAGTATCAAACATTTGTTAACAAAACTGAGAGTAACTACAATAAAAATAAAAACAAAAACACATGGCTAAGGCAACATAACGGGCAAACACAGAAGGCATGAGAGATGATTAAGGAAAACTTATTTTGATGAAGCACTGAAAGTATTAAGATTGCCAAATAAGATAATCCATATAAGGATGTTTATTCTCTTGGTGCATTGGATTTCCATAAAGCCACAAAAATCTCCTTTTGTAAAGGTGAAAAAGCTCCTAAATGCTTAGACAAAGATTTCACAGAGAATCCACCTGCTTCCAAACTTTAGAAATACTAATCCAAGGGTTCTTAAAACTCATCCAACTTCTTCCAGCCGTATGCCAACCAAAGGAGTTATACCCATGTATAGTAACAATCACCTTTCTCCAAAAGGATTGAGGTTCATTTATAAATCTCCAACCCCACTTGAGAATGAATGCCATATTTCTTCATTTTAAAGCTCCAATTCCTAGACCTCCATCATCTTGAGATTTAGTGACACTAAGTTCCATCTAACCAATTGGTTGATTGTACCACCCTCATCCCTTCCCAAAAAAATAATTATCATCATACGTTCCGAATCCAAACTCACTTGTGAAGGCATAAGGAAAAGAGACAACTTGCAAAGGCATAAGGAAAAGAGACAACTTGCAAAGGCATAAGGAAAAGAGACAACTTGTGAAGGCCTAAGGAAAAGAGACAACTAATGAAGGCCTGAGGAAAAGAGACATATAATATAATGAAATACAAGAAAGCACCGAATTACAAGCATCGAACGACCTCCTCTTGATAATATGGTAGTTCACTTCAGGACATGATTACTTAATCCCCCTATATATTTTAATAACAAAAAACGAAATCTAAAGAGGGAAAAAATCTGAAATGTAAAGGATTAAAAGCAGAAAGTATCAATCTATGATCTGAAAAAAATATCCTTAATGTTAGTGGAGGACAAATGTCCCATTATAACCAACATTACTGCCATAACCATAACATCTACCAAATTATGCAGAAATATATCAAGTTATGAACAAGTTGAGAGCCTGAAACCTCACAGTGAGAAAATGCAGCAGCTGCAGATAGAAGTGCAGCATCAAATAGAGATCCATCGGCATCCAAACAGTAAATATCCTGTGGAATGCATATCAAGTTGCTATTTCATTTAAAATAATTAATCACAATAATAAAGTTGCATTCTGACCAAAAATCAGGCTATAGAGAAAAAATGTCCAATAAGAGTAAGGATGATGCAAGTGAACAAATTTCAGAAGCAAAGTATACAGGTACATCAGTAAAGGCACCTCACTTCAAACACTAAGATACTTCTAGCATAAAAATACATTGACAATGCATGACTTTAAAATACATACCAAGTATGCCATCCAAGCAGCTTTTCCTTTAACAAGAGATAGTTCTCTCAGATCAATCATCCCAGAACTAAAGAATTCACATCATCAGTTTCTTGATTTGTTAGAAAGATTTAAAGGAAATTGCAGAAATCAAAAAAGTGTATTGCATTCCTCTTGCCAGATTTCTATCACTTCTAAAATAATGAGATACACAATATCGCAGGCAGAATAGTTTGCAATAGGTAAGTCCTTTAAGAAAATTTAAAATGAAGAGAGAGAACTTATCATGCATCTAAAGTAGTTTACACGTGAAAATTATGCATTAACGATTTTTAGAGTTTAGGGTTGAAATTGATTTTTTTTTCCCAAAAAAAATGAAATGTGAAGTAGCTTAATGACCCATCAAGAGACCATTGCAAAATATCATCCCCTCCCTAAGAACCACACGAACCAAAACATCCATAAGGGAGATCCGGTCTTCTACTTCAGTGTCTCTGAACTTCTCTTTAATGTTGAGTAACCGATAGTTTTGTTCACCATTCTAGCCTTGCAAAAGAGTCTTGCCTTTGCTGTTAGCAGGAATAGAGGCAAGAGGGGTCCAGCAGAGGTCCGAAGTGTGTCATTTTGCTCCCCAAAAGAGCCTTGTTTGTTTAGTAAACAGCATGAGAGATGTTTTTATAGTTTATACATGCTAACCCATGGGCTTCTTTTGATTGCTTTCTTAATCACTCTCTCCAACCCCAATTATGAAGGGGTCGTAGTCTCTCATCACAATTTTATACTGTCCAAAGAGCCTCCCTCTCTTTAGGATATCTACAAAGGCACTTAGTCATGAGGTAAATATTTCTACTTCTCTAGTTTCAAATCCACGAGCACCAGGGGCAAAAGGGAGGCAAGTTATTTTCCAACTTACCAAATGGTTTCCTTTACCCTGTCACTGCTGTCTAAGAAGTCTATAATGATCTTTTATAGAATATCAGCAATCTTGGAAGGCATTCTGAAAAGAAAAACATGATGTTGGGGAATAATAGAGGGTACCGATTGAACAAGAGATAATATTCCACACCAAGAGAGAAGTAATTCTTCCATTTTGAATTATTGCACCTGAATTTATCTATGATTCATTTCCAGGAGTCCTTAAAAGTCAGATTCCCCAAAGAGGCATTTCCAAGTTTGGTCCAAGAGCGCCCACTCCACAGGAGAATGTTAGAATCTCACCCCAAATGGTACCGTTACACTAGCTTCATCAGATCAGACTTCAGCGTCGTTCAATTAACTGCAAAGACAGCATTCATCGTCCAGCCTTGTGCTTTATATTTGTTCATTGAATTTATTATTTTCTGAGTTAGTGGGGTTAGTTCTTCTGTTATAATTTTCCCACTAGCCTGAATCTTGTAGTGTAGATCATGTTTGAAACTGCCTCAAGACTTGCCACGATTCCTTGTATAAATCCTGCGGCTGTCTTTAACTAAGATTATTGAGACCCTTCATACAAAATCTCTCTTTTCTCTAAATTTAAAGTGAGCAACGGCATCTCAAACACTTCAATAGCATTCAAAATACTTTTTAAAGCTTGATTTCCATCCACACTTAATAGAAAAATATCATCTGCAAATTGCAATAGATCAAAGTAGAACTGCAAGAAATGTGAAATAGTACCTTGAAATAGTGTCAGATAACTGCTTTGAAATCACAGGTGCTGCTTCAGCTGGTCTCCCGGGCCTAACAATTGGAGAGCATATGGGAGGCATGTGGAAATCAACAGCTGGAAAAAGATAGACCCAATATCACAAAGATGTATAGCATGTTATCATAAGGATTATGATAAACAAGGAGCAAAAATATCTAGCTGTTGACAATGACCAACCTATGCAACCCTCATCCGGTGACTCTATGGAAGGCGTCATTACCTCCATTTTAATAGCAGCCAACATTGTCTGCACTATATAAAATTAAGAATAAACCGTCACAAAATCCCAGCACATATGAAAAGGTTAAATGTGAAGGCACTTACCGTAGAACCAACCTTAGCCAGGGCTGATCCGTTCGCAGATGATACCGGTCCTTAAATGAATACACGATACCCAAATTCAGTTTTGAGAGTCAAAATCAATCAAGCAAACTCGAGATGATAAACAAAGGCTGGAAATGGTAAGAAATGGCAATTTTCTGAAAATCCAAGCTTACAACTAACCAAGAGCAATGGTTGTGTCTCTAGCTTTTCCCAGTGCTCTTCCATCAGGACGTATTGATTCAGCGAGATGACGCTCAAAAAAATGAATGGGAAAGAGTCGTCTAAAAGCATCAACCTCCATTTCCGACGACAAGTCCCCAGAAGCAGCATTTGGCAGTCCCATTGTTTGTACTCTTATCTATTTTTCAGAAATTGGAAACCAGTTGTGATTAGAAATCTAGCTTTAAAAAAAACTCCATTCCAAATCGGTCGGGGATTTGGAAAGATTTTTAAAATTAGAATTCTACCCCCATTGGAGACCGTTTCTTCTATATTCGAGCAATAAATTTAAGCCTCGCTACACCAGTTCATTAGCATAGATATTTTTTTTTCTATATTCAACAAAACTCAGAACCATTCAAGCAAACTCCTGACGCATTTTGGTTTTATGTTTTCCTCCGGATAGATTGAATATTTGTTGAAGAAGAAATCAACAAAAGAAAATGCTTCTTTAGAACTTATCCTTCGTGGACGAACAGAATCAATCAAAGGAACAAAATAGAAAAAAACAAACAAAAACTCGAAACCTTGGACATAGGGGCTGACAGAGATCTCACCAGCGGCGCGGGTTAGGGGCTGAAGCCTATAAGTAGCGCTGATTGCGCAAAGAGACGAGAGAGCGTGAGACGGAGGTAGCAGCGGCGAGTTTTTCAGGCGGCTGAGACAGCGGCGTGCGGGTTGGGGTGCAGTAGCTGGTAATTGGAGGGATGAGCGCAAGAAAGGTAGGATGGTTCAAAATGAAAAGATTGCCCGTTGCTATGACGGAGGAGAGGAAGATTGAGGGGTAAAGACAAGGGTAGAAAGGGAAATTAACAAATAAAATTTATTTAAATGATTTCATATTTTATTTAGGTTTAAACTAGAGATCCATTAAACTTCAAGACAAGTGAAAAATGGAATTGAATTTATTATGATATTTTATATTTTTTAATATAAATTATTTATTAAAACTCTTTTAAATTAATATTTTTTAAAAATACATACGATAGAAAAAAAATCTCGAGGAGAACTTGATTGATCGTGTAAATTCTCTCCTTTGTAAATAAAGGATTTTTCCGTTCTTTGCCGGAAACCCTTGCCCCCGATCCCTGTAAAAATAAATTGAGGTATGACTATTTTTGTTGGTCCGAAAATGATGTCGTATTGTCGTTTGTAATTTAGTTAAAAGATTAGGGTTGATCTTTTATCTCCGAACTATAAAATGAAGCATGTTTTAGCTCTTAATTAAAATGTTAGCTACTAATGTTGGTCATTTGAAAAGAACTAGGAACACGTTTACCGACTTAAGGGAGCGGGTGTTTTGTATCGATGGTTCGTGCATCAAAATGTAGTACATATGACCTTAATCTAATCCTATTTTCTTTATTGACTTTTATCGTTATCTAGTATCCGTCTCTTTTGTTCTTAAAGGCTAAGCACATTTTAATCATTTATTTTACTTCAATCCTTAGACATATCAATGCAACTTGTTAGCTACCCTTGATTTACCTAATTTAAGTTCCGCCCTCGTTCTACACTAATCTTTTAAGAGACCATCTAAACTCATCACTGGCAATATAGATTATGTACACGAGTAGATATGTTAATGTAACATATCTCATCATTGTCGTCATCTATTTGTTGTCACCCTCATTTTCTGTGAACAATTTATTGCAACTACCCCTACATTTTTTGCTCACTACTAGGGGTGTACATGGATCGGGTTGGGTTGAAGAATTTGTTTGAACCAACCTAAAAGTTCGGGTTGGTTTGATTGATAATCCAACTCAACTTGAAATTTGTCACAACCCAACTCAATCCAACTCGAAATTTCGGAGGGTTCGGGTTGTGAAAAAACGGAGCGTCGAGCGAAAAAATCCGATGAGAAACACAAAGTGAAGAAGTTCGATGGCAAACATAGAGCGTAGAAGTCCAACTAAAATGGAACAGAGCATCAAGTGGAGAGACAGTCGGCAACGACGTCCGACGAGAAACATAGAGACGAGGTGAGCGGAGAAATGAGAACTGAGAAGAGAGTCCAACGGAGAAATAAACAGGCGAGCGATGTCGACGTTCGATAATACACAGAGACGAGACGAGAGTGAGATGAGAATTGAGAAGTCGAAGACAACACACACAGAGCTTAGAGGAGTCGAACAACAAATGCGTGAAGACGAACGTTGTGATGTGAGTGTGTCAGACTGCGAGTGCGGGAGTCGAGGCTTCATTTCACCTACCCAGTTATCCTCGAGGTCGAAGACAAACGCTGCGTGAGACTGCGAGACAAAGTCTCGGACTCACGATCAAAGAGTAGAAGAGAGTTAGAGAGACAATATGTAGAGTGCAAACGCGCCAAGGCCAATGACAGACAATGACTCATGGGCTTGGGCTACATGGACTTCTATTGCGTGGGCTTGAGCTTATTTTATTTATTATTTTTTTAAGGTTTTCGGGTTGGTCGGGTTGACCCAATTATTTGAATTTTGAACCCGAACCCAACTCGAATCAGATCGAGTTCCAAAAAACTAACCCAACCCAACCCAAAATCCTTGGGTTGAGTCGGGTTCTCGGGTTAGTGGGTTGGATGTACACCCCTACTCACTACTATTCTTCGTCAAACATTTGTTGCACGTCTTTTCTCCTTTTTTTTCGCATCTCCAAGGTTGATTTTTAAATTTTTAGAGACATTCTAATTGAAGTAGATGAATTTGTTTGCAAAGTTAGAACTTATGCCAATTTATTTGTTGGTCGTGAAAATTAATTTTGTTTTTCTTAAGATTACGTGAACAAATTCAGGTAAACATAGGGTTACATTGGAGCTAAAGTGGTAAATTACAAATATTTTATCCATAATTTGTCTTTAAATCTTTAAATGTAACGTTCGAAAATTCTATTAATCGTGAAGGGTCAGGGTCCTTTGCCAACCTTTAAACTCGCAAAAGCAAAGGCACGAACGACATCGTTTCCTCAAGTATCATAGGCCATGGAGCCAACAAACCACCACCACAACTCCGCCGCCGGATATTCCTCCGCCGCGTCCTCACCGCCCCCACGGCGGTCAATTTGCCCTAATTGCACCCGTCCCCAACCAGTCTGCCTATGCAAATTCCTTCCATCTCCACCAATCGCAACCAAAACACAAATCATTATCCTTCAACATCCTCACGAGGCGCAACACAAGCTCTCCACCACACCGATCCTCACCAAATGCCTCTTAAACGCAACCACCATCGTGAATCGCCGCCTCAAGCCCGGCCTCTCCGATCTCCTCGACCGATCGCCTACCGCCGTCTACCTCTTCCCGCCGACGCCTCACTCCTCGCCGCCAATCAACATCTCGGAACTCGACTTAACCTCCTCCTCCTCCTCGCCGGATTCCAATCTGGTTCTGATAGCGTTCGACGGAACGTGGAAGCACGCGAAGGAGATGGTGCGATCGAGCGAGGAGTTTCTGTCGAGATTCGCGAGGAGAATTTGCTTGGATTTCGACGAGAGCGTTGATGGCGGAAGCATTTTTGATTCGGAGTTGATTCTGAGGAAGGAGCCGCACGGCGGTTGCGTTAGCACGATGGAGGCGGTGGCGAGGTGCTTGAGAGTGATGGAATCGGATGGGGCGGAGATTGAGCTGAGATTGATCGGAGTTTTGAGGGAAATGGTTAGGTTACAGGCTGGGTTCCTGAAACCCATGAACCCTAGGCCCAAATTGCTGAAGATGAAGAAGATGAAGCAAAAGAGCGTAAGGGAGGATGAAATTAGATGAATCTTTTAACATTATCATTTTAGTCCCTTAATTTTAGTTTAATTCCATTTTCGTCTATATATTTTTATCTTAGTTTATTATTGAACACTAACACATATTAACACATATAGCTCGCTCACTCACTCGTCTTTGTATCTCTTCAACATTTTTTGAATTAGTCCTATATGTGGGACAATATGAAATGAACGCTTTACGAATGAAGTCAATCTGGTGCTCGATATTCTAAATAGTAGCAAATCATTGGACATCTCCTAAAAAAAGTCAAGATTCCTTGTATATAAGTACAATAATGGTCGGATTAGAGAGCAAAGTTGATAAGACAATCCTAATCCTCCGTAAAAAAAAATCATAGCTTTGGTTGAAACAAAAACACTTGAATCTAAGAAATTATCACTTCCTTGTATAAAATTCGGATTAACTAAGAGATAAGTCTAAAATTATATTATCTGTTAAGATCAAATATGTAGAAGCAAGATTTGGAACATTCAAACGACTCATATGCCATCTATCATAAGATTTATTTGACATCTTAGAAATGACAAGGATGATACTCAAATTTCTAAAGGTGAAAGTTTCAACTTAGAGCTCGTGATTAACAAGTTCTTTCCACCATCTTTCAATTGTCCAACGAATTATGATCATGATTGACAAGTAACTCCTCACTGTCCTTCAAATGTCCATTTAAAAGAAGTTACGACCATAATTAGCAAGTAAAAAGGTTGTGAAATTAAAATAATAAATAAAGTTTTCAAAGAAATTATCAATGTAAATGTTATTTATGACAACCTCATGCTTCACTCCAACCTTACAAAGGTTCACTTTTGGATCTCCAAATAGTTATTTTTCACTCGAGTCAGCTTGTAACACGTGAAGTGAAGGTTGAACCAACTTCATCTCATTTTTTTAAGATAAAAAATGAATGCTTTTTTACTTTAGATATTAATAAAAAAATAAAAAAAATGTGTGGATTCTAATAGATTAAATTTTATACCTCATAATCCCATTAAAAATTAAATAAAGGTTGAAGATATTTAAAACATACTAAATTTGCAATTTAATTTGCAAAATTTAAAAACCCATTTTCACATTTATTTAAAAAAAAAAAAAAAAAAAAAAAAGGAAAATTTGAGGCCATATTTTAATTTGAGAGAGAGTAAAAAGAAAAAGAAACTAATCTTTACGAATATTCCGTTCCATGAGGGAGCAAGAGCGACCCAACATTTCAGGTAGCCACGTCACCTGTTCTTTGCCTTAAATAGCCACTGTCCCTCCCAAATTTTCTGGACTTTCTCTCTTACCACTCTCTCACCATCATTATCCACAATCTCCTCCTTCCCCTTCATAATTTATTCATACCCATTGCCCTTCCTGTTCTTCTCGAATTACCAATTCTTTCCAACCCTCAACCAAATTTAGTAATAATTCTCTCATTTTCTCCTTTCTTCTTGTCGTTTTGGCCTACTTCTCTGTCTCATTATCGCCGGAATTGATATTAGTTCAGGAATTTCAGGTATTCAGATGAATTTATTTGCCCCATTTTATCGATCATTTCCATTTCCCTTTTGAATCTCTTCCTGATTTGATATTGCTCTTGATTAACATTTTTGTTTCTGGTGCTGATCATGATCATTTCTTACTCTTTTGGCATCGTTTCGAATTGCTAATGGATTGGAGCTTTAGTCTTATGTGTTTATGTGATGGGGTCTTCGTGTTTTTGAAATGAATCTGATAGCTGTTCTTTGTTCCATTTTGTGTTTGATGTTCTTTTCAGCTTGGGACATTGCTGTCTGTCATCTTTTTGTTCCCTTTTGTGTTTGATGTTCTTTTCAGTTTGGGACATTGCTGTCTGTAATCTTTGTTCCCTTTTGTGTTTGATGTTCTTTTCAGATTGGGACATTGCTGTCTGTCATCTTTGTTCCCTTTTCCTTAATCTGTAATGAATAATATGGTTGAAATCGCCACAATATGGTTGCGAATTGATCGAATAATGTTCATCCATCTCTACTTTTCATGGAATGTAATATAATTTTGTGTAGTTGGTTGTATGAAGACATCTATATAGTATTGAAGAGTGAAAACTTATACACTACTCTTAAGGCAACTTGATGGCTTTTTTTCCGCCTCTTTCAACCGTGGATCTCTACGTGGTTATGTCGGCCTAACCATTTGAGGATGTTATAGAGCACTTTTTGTTATTCTTAGAGTGAATGCAATGTGTATTGAGGCATATTGTTCTCGGGGAATTTTATAGACGGAACTAAGATCAGGGCATGCCTCTAATACCACTTGTGGATCGGAGACCTCTTGACATTTCCTAAAAGCGATATTGTCCATTGGGTGGAGCAGAGACCTCTTCCCACTTATGTACTTGTGATATTCTCCCATGTCTTGCGATGTGAGACTTTGGTTGCATTTCCATCGAGCCTAGTAGCTCGTATTGAGGTTAACTCCTTTCGTATTGAGTCTCACCACCTCTTTTTTCAACACCCGAAGATTCTACGAACATGACTAAATTTATGGCATGACTCTAAACCATTTGTTAGGACAACGCATCTCTTTCAAAATGGTATGATATTTGTTCACCTTAGGCATAGACACTCATGCCTTACCTTTGGTTTTACCTAAAAAGGTCCATACTAATAAATATATTTTTCCGTCCTTATGTATCCATGATCTTCTCTCTGTTTAGCCGATGTGAAACTTTTTGTATTCCCAACAACGGCGATACTGAATTTTGTTTTTTTAAGTACACTTTTCTTTTTAACGATTGCAATGTTGACCATAGAAGAGTGATGGGCTAGCTTATTAGGTATGGTAGATGGAACAGCACATATACAGCTGCATCCTTTTAGTTGCTTTTGTAGACATCCATTGTACCTTATTGTGTGTATTCTATAACATTTGTATAATTCGGCTGCAGTCCGGTGTAGTTGCCTTCGGCATCTCAGTGTTAAGTAAGTTCACGTGCCTGCGCTCTAAGGAGAACAATATAAACATTGCAGTTTGAAAAGGATTATTCATAACTTTGCTATTTTTCTTTTTATTTCCTTTTTGTTTTAATCAGAAATATAGTATTTTCCATGTTCCACGGCCAAATTATCGGACGCATCCATGAAACACATGTTCTTATCTTTTTCGAAGTTATGAATGCTTAAAAGATATACAATTTTGAGTTCCTACTTTCTCTCGTACAGGGCTTTGTGGCATTTTTGGATGAGAGATAAGGCTGTTTAAGATTCTATCACTAAATCTTTGTTACTATATCCAATTATAAGGAAGGAACTAAAACATGTCTGGCCCAACAAAAGTTTCGGATCCCGCTTTCCAAGGAGTAGGCCAGAGAGTGTATCCTTCGTTCTATCAGCATTAAGCATTGTTTCTTTTCGGAGTCATAGAGTTTACGTTCATTATATATCGAACAGTTTAAGATCATTTTATTGATTTTTTATGCATCTTATTTAGACTTGCTTCTTTAATGTCAATCTCGAACACACTGATTCTAGTGTTACATGTTGAACTTGACATCTTTTAGTGGCACCGACATTTGGCGAATTGAGAATTTTCAGCCTGTTCCGTTGCCAAAGACCGATTACGGAAAATTCTATATGGGGGATAGCTACATAATATTGCAGGTTGCTTTCAACTTATTTACTATTAGTACCGTTCTCGTATCTATTTGAAACGTCTTATCGCATTTAATAGACTTGGCTATGATAATTTATCGCTCGATTCATCGGAGCGAAGCTTGTGCAATCACTTTGTGAAAAGCGTCTCTTTCGTGGACTGTATTTTTAACAAACATTTCCTATTGCAGACGACCCAAAACAAAAGTGGCTCATTCTTGTTTGATATACACTTCTGGATTGGAAGAGATACAAGTCAGGTGTTTTTTTCTCATCTCGTACCCTGCTTCCCTCTCCTCGCTTTATACAAACATTTTCAGATCATGGCTACCGTACTTCGATGAAGTTTTGTCGTTTTGAGGGGACAAAAATTGTCATCTGAATCCTCAAGAAACCTTGCTTTGCATTTTCTTTTACTTTTAAAAGATTAATTCCTAAATTTCTCGACCTTTTGACGTAGGATGAATCCGGGACTGCTGCAATAAAATCTGTAGAGTTAGATGCAGCTCTCGGCGGACGTGCAGTGCAGCATAGAGAGCTTCAAGGCCATGAGTCCGACAAATTTTTATCATACTTCAAACCGTGTATAATTCCACTTGAAGGAGGTGTTGCATCTGGATTTAGAAAATACGAGGAGGAAGAATTTGAAACGCGGTTATATACCTGCAAAGGAAGACGAGTCGTTAAGATGAAACAGGCACAGGATTCTATTCATATGAACTCATGTATATTTTTGAATTCGTTATTTTTCTACGATCGAATTTTCATTTCGATAATGCAGGTTCCTTTTGCACGGTCTTCTCTTAATCACGACGACGTGTTCATCCTAGACACCGAAGACAAAATCTATCAGTTCAATGGTGCTAATTCCAATATCCAAGAAAGAGCCAAGGCTTTGGAAGTGGTTCAATATTTGAAGGAAAAATATCACCAGGGAGTGTGTGATGTTGCAATAGTGGGTATGCAAAAATACTTCTAGTTTTTCACTCTTCTAAAGAAACACGTCGACGTTTTTTAAGTTCCTCCTTAGTTTCTTAATCGTGTAATTTTGTTTGCTGTTTTAGATGACGGGAAGTTAGATACTGAGTCGGACTCCGGGGAGTTCTGGGTCCTCTTTGGTGGTTTTGCACCTATCGGAAAGAAGGCTAGCACGGACGATGACGTGATTGCAGAAGCCACACCTCCTAAACTCTATAGGTACAAGAAATTTATTTTATTTAGCATTTAGTTCGTGCAAGACAAGATAATCTTGAATCTAACATGTTTCGTGAGAATATCATACGCTTCATCATCGGTATTATTCTTGTATTATTATCTTTTAGCATGAAAAAACAAACTCGACACGCTACTCATTTAGTTTTCGGACGCATGCAGCATAGCTGATGGCAAAACGAGTATCATTCAAGGTGAACTTTCCAGATCATTGTTAGAAAATAACAAATGCTATCTACTCGACTGTGGTTCTGCGGTATACGTTTGGGTTGGACGGTTAACCCAAGTCGAGGAAAGAAAAATGGCCAACCAAGTTGCTGAGGTATTCGAGTAGCAGTATAGCATCCAAGATAGTATAGTCCACTAAATTTGGATCTAAATGTATCTGTTCTTCGCTACCTGTACTTTTCTAGGATTTCGTTACTAATCAAAAGAGGCCGAGGTCGGTACAAATAACACGACTTATTCAAGGTTACGAGACGCATTCTTTCAAATCCAATTTTGGTTCCTGGCCAGCTGGATCTGCAGCTTCCGGAGCTGAGGAAGGACGAGGAAAGGTAGCAGGTACGTGTCATTTGTGACTTAAAGTGTACCTAATGTACTTCCGGCTCGACTTATTCATTCTGGTACTCAAATTTCTGCTAGCTTTATTGAAGCAGCAAGGTGTTGGTATTAAGGGGATGTCGAAAAGTACACAAGTAAATGAGGACGTACCTCCGTTGCTGGAGGGCGGTGGAAAGATGGAGGTTTAATCCGAGCTTACTTTTTCACGTTAATTTTGAGGATAACTACATGAATTTGGTCATTACTTTTTTTCTCGTGCTTCGTTATTGTACATTCTTCATTTTGTAGGTATGGTACGTCAATGAGGACTCCAAAATTCCAGTGCCTTCAGAGGACGTCGGTAAATTCTATAGCGGAGACTGTTATATTATTCTTTACGCTTACCACTCGGGAGAGAGGAAGGAAGATTATCTTTTGTATACTTGGTACGGAAAGGATAGCGTTGAGGTAAGCTCTGGCCACGCTACATACCTTGCCGAAAAAAAATGGTTTTTCGGTACTTATCATTGCCTAACATGTTGTTCAATGTCAGGACGACCAAACGACAGCTGCTCGGCTAGCAAGTTCAATGTCGAACGCGCTTAAGGGGAAACCAGTTCAGGTATTGAATCACTTTTCTAGATCAGGATTATGTTTTCGTCTTTGACATGTTATATTGGTACTTCGGTAGGGTCGCATTTTTCAGGGTAAAGAACCGCCACAGTTCGTTGCACTCTTCCAGCCTTTGGTGTTCTTCAAGGTATGTAGCTTTAAACAGTTCGTGTTAGAATCCGGCTTTACGAGTTCGGGTTTTTTAACCGATACGCTCTTTAGGGCGGTGTTAGTGCTGGCTACAAGAAATGTATAGCAGAGAAGGGCTTGGCGGATGAAACATATAGTGCAGATAATATTTCTCTCATTGAGATTTCTGGAACTTCTGTCCACAACAATAAAGCAGTGCAAGTTGATCAGGTGGCAACATCATTGGACTCTGGCCATTCTTTTGTCCTGCAAACGACATCTTCTTTGTTCATATGGCACGGAAGTCAATGTCCGTTCGAGCTGCAGCAATCCGCTGCGAAAGTTGCCGAGTTTTTAAAGGTTTGTGACTCATGCTGTGCAGACATTTGTTCGAGATCTGTACAATTGGCTAACTATATCCTTCCTATTTACGTTCTAGCCGGGCGTTACTTTGAAACATGCTAAAGAAGGAACAGAAAGTTCAATTTTCTGGTCGGCTCTTGGCGGAAAACAAAATTATACGAGCAAAAAAGCAGCTCAAGATATCGTCCGAGACCCGCACCTATACACAATTTCATCGAATAAAGGTGGCAGTTCTTTATGATGACATTATGTTCTTCTCTACTGTGTTCCTAATTAGTTCTTATATTGATATCGATTTCCTTTGACCGATATTTCAGGACGATTTCAGGTGAGCTTTGGACCGGACTGTCTTTATGCATCGTTTTGGATGCTTTATTAAGCGTTTTGTAGTTATTCTTGTTCGTGAGTTCTGCAGGTACAGGAGGTTTTCAACTTCTCTCAAGATGATCTCTTGACGGAGGATGTGTTGATTCTCGATACACATGCGGAAGTGTTCGTATGGATCGGGCAGTTGGTCGACACCAAAGAAAAGCAGAACGCCTTCGAAATTGGGCAGGTACTCTTAGTTTAGGATAGCTCAAAATACTCTTTATTATTGTTATTGACATACTTCTTTTGCAGAGTTACATAGAATTGGCTGCATCTCTGGAGGGTTTGCCCGCAAAAGTTCCACTCTACAAAGTCACTGAGGGAACTGAACCGACCTTCTTCACGACGTATTTTTCATGGGATAATACGAAAGCTATCGTATGTGCTGCCGTTTTCCTTTCCGTTTCTCAGTATACTTCATATTTCTTCTAATATTTCGTAAAAAAATTTCTTCGATCGGTGAAAACTTGGTTAGATGCTTCTCTTGCCACTCTATTTTCTTCATTTATATTTGTCGTTAAAAAGACGACTTGGTTACTGTGAGATCCCACCTCGGTTGGAGAGGGGAACAAAGCATTCCTTAAGGGTGTGGAAACTTCAACCTAGTAGATGCGTTTTAAAATCGTGAGGCTAAAGGCTATAGGGCCAAAGCAGACAATATTTGCTAGCGGTGGGTTTGGGCTGTTACAAATGGTATCAGAGCCAGACACCGAGCGGTGTGCCAGCGAGGACGTTGGGCCTCCAAGGGGGGTAGATTGTGAAATCTCACATCGGTTGGAGAGGGGAATGAAGTATTCCTTATAGTGAAAACCTCTCTCTAACAGACGCGTTTTAAAACCTCCCCTCAAGAGAAAGCAATATCTTCTAGTGGTGGGCTTGGGCTGTTACAAATAGTATCAGAGCTAGACACCGAGCGGTGTGCCAGCGAGGACGCTGGGCTCCCAAGGGGGGTAGATTGTGAAATCTCACTTCGGTTGGAGAGGGGAATGAAGTATTCCTTATAGACACGTTTTAAAACCTCCCCTCAATGGAAAGCCCAAAAAGAACAATATCTGCTAGCGGTGGGCTTGAGCTGTTACACTTATGGTTAGTTTACTCCGTTGTTAACCTTTGAATTATCTTTGCCTAATGTAGACTCAAGGTAACTCATTCCAGAAGAAGGTTTCTCTGCTGTTTGGAATTGGCAACGCTGCGGAGGTAAACGCTCGACTCTCGAGCAGGCTTTTTTCTGGATTGATGAATTTGGAAACGTCAAAAATATTGCTATTGCAGGATAAAACTAACGCATCAGGAGGACCTAGGCAAAGAAGTGAAGCTTTAGCTGCTTTAAACTCTGCATTTAATTCATCCTCTGAGCCGAAACCTGTTTCTACGAGGACGTCGAGCCGTAGTCAAGGCGGAGGCTCACAAAGGGCAGCTGCTGTAGCTGCACTTTCTAATGTTCTTACAGCTGAAAAGAAGCAAGGCTCTGATTCTCCTCCTGCCCCACAGAATCGCAGTCCACACCCAGATGAGGGTAAGCGAGCCTCGTTCGACTTATAGATAGATATCCGTTCGACTTATAGATAGATATCCATCGTTTTCATACCGATGACATAAATGGGTATTGACAGGGAAAGGAGAGGATGACAATTTCCAAGCCGAAAAGGAGGATGGTAAAGATGATGAAGACAAGGACGGAGGGACTTTTTCGCCTTCATTTGAAAACGACGGGGGACAGGAAGATGATGCTGAACCTGTTGTTGGCACGTACACTTATGATCAACTAAAAGCGAAGTCGGAGAATCCAGTGACTGGAATCGACTTCAAACGAAGAGAGGTTAGTCCGACATCGTTAAAACTTTTCCGGGGTTTATGATGGTTTCGTTAGTGGTTCATTCAATGTTGCTGATTTCTTCTCAGGAATATCTTTCTCCGGAAGAGTTCGAGACGATATTCGGCGTAACGAAAGATGCATTCCGGAAGCTGCCTGAATGGAAGCAAAACATGCAGAAGAAGAAGTTCGATCTGTTTTAGAGAATGAATGTATTGTGGTGTCTTGCTGTTGCTCGTTCGAACTCCGACATCCATGTTCGAGACTCGGCCTTCTGTGAGTTTGAAGGCATCATGGCTGGTTTTTGCAATTTTGTTTAGAATTTGGTTGTTTTATTGATTGTGATGCAGGGTGATGAGTGGTTTTTTTGTTTGTTCTTTGTTTTTCCTTGTTTTTTTGTTCCCCTCCCTGCATTGGCTGTTCAATTCTTTTGTTGATTATTCTTTGTTTTGTTTTGAGGTCATTTGAGCCTTTTGATCTTCTTATTTTGGCAGAAATAAATGAAATTTTGTTTTTCTGCTAAGTTTGTGTTCTAAGCCTCAGTCTGCTCAGCATAACTTAGTGGAAAACGCTATCTTTTAGGCTCGTTTGGTTGAAAACTTTGTTTAAAATATTAAGAATAGAATGTTTGTGATAAGCTAATGATTTTTTTTCGTGTTTCAGAACACGGTTAACTAATTGAATATGATAAAATGGATCGCGTTTTGCAATTATTTTTTTATTCTGTACTACCTCGACGTGACATGACACGTGCGGCTAAAATCATGTATTTTGGAGTCTGTACATAATGACTTTCATCGAATATGGCTTTCCACAGAATTCTATATGTATCTATGAGATCGAGAATGAATGAAATTTGATTTACTCACGTTAAATGGGGTATCTGTTTCCCTCCCTTTTATATTAGGATTGAAAATTTGGTATTTTACGTACCGAAATAGTGTAAAAAGCTGTGTTTTGAATCATTATTAAAAAAGTCGGACATTTCTATTTTATATAAATAAATAATATTTAAGATGTCCGAGAATAATATCTTATAATCAAATAATATAAATAAATAATATTTAAGAAGTCCGAGAATAATATGTCTTATAATCAAATAATGTGTTTAGTATTATCGGAGAATGCTATTATTATTATTTTATATAAATAAATAATATTTTGTTTGCTTTTCCTTTTTTTTCTTTTTAGTTAAAATTTAAGTTAAATCGATTTTTAATTTATTTGTATTTAATAGATCGTCAAATAATAATATTTTAAATATATATATATATATACAAATTAATAGGTCCGATGAACCTTATCCGATCATGGACTATTTTAAGACTTTAAACATGAATCGTTTTTTAAATAATTGCAAAACATGTTCGGAGGGGTAAAAAGACAATTAGAGATAAAGTTAAGGGCAATGAAGCAATTTGAGGATTTTAGAGTGTTAGGTGAGCTTTAGGTATCCAAAAGGACCTCACAATAAATAAAAAATAGAAATTGTGATTAATGTCCTTTTCCCCTATTTTATTCCCTATATTATAAGAGTTTTTTTTTTTTCATATATATTAAAAAAATAAAATTAAATAACTAATTTCTTGGTTAATTTTAGAGTTTGTATTAGGGTGTTTAAACAATTCGAGCTAACTAGCTGCTTCGAATAAGTTATATACCAATTCTCTTTCTCGGAAAATATAGAAGAAGGTAGTCTGTGTGCCAATATCCGCCATAAAAGGGCCAAGCCATAACATATGAGAAGCTATACGACTCAATTCCAACATAATTACTCTGATATGACCAACCGGAACTATCCAATTTAAACTAAAAATTTGGATTGATTAGCGTATTGACATTTTTTAATCTAACAAACTGAAAAATAGAGTTCACGATTCGACTCTACCCTCTCTTTTTCAATTGGGTTGAGCTGTCGATTTATTTTGTTGAGATATAATATTTGGAGAATATATTTAGTTATAGAATATATCTTCGATATTATATCTTAATATGCTTCCTTTCATGATTTGATTTGTAGTATATTTTATTTTATTCTCCCTACTTAATTAGTTTATATTTTCCTTATTTGTAATATTAGTTGTCAGCTGGTATCCTATTTATAGCTTATGAATATCAATGAGCGCAGAGTCGTAAGACCATGTATGGGGGCTGACGCCTGCCCAGTGCCGGAAGGTCAAGGAAGTTGGTGACCTGATGACAGGGGAGCCGGCGACCGAAGCCCCGGTGAACGGCGGCCGTAACTATAACGGTCCTAAGGTAGCGAAATTCCTTGTCGGGTAAGTTCCGACCCGCACGAAAGGCGTAACAATCTGGGCACTGTCTCGGAGAGAGGCTCGGTGCAATAGACATGTCGGTGAAGATGCGGACTACCTGCACCTGGACAGAAAGACCCTATGAAGCTTCACTGTTCCCTGGGATTGGCTTTGGGCCTTTCCTGCGCAGCTCCTTCCATTCCAATTCTATTTCTATTTCTCATTCTTACCATGGTATCAGAGCACCAATCTTGGTATTTTTAATATCATAGCACCAATCTTGGTATTTTTAATATCATAGCACTAATCTTGGTATTCCTAATACCTCCTTGGACTCTGAGTCCAAAGGGAGTATTAAACCTAAAGCCAAATCCTAACTCAATCCGTGAAACCTTTATAGTCGTCGATCATCCAATATCAAGAATACGTTATAAGCATCTTCAAATTTCTCACCAAGCTCAAAGGTGGCATATTCAAGATGTTCGTATTTTCTTTCACAACCTCTCAAGTGATCCAGAGCACCGATCTTGGTGTTAGTATCCAACTTCAAAACTTCGGATGTTTATTTAACACATTCTTATTATATTCATCCCTCTGATCAGCCAGGATATTCACTTGTTCCAATCAAATTAAATGGAACAAATTACAAATCTTGGAGTAAATCATTTATGCATGGACAAAGAAGTGATCAGGGAGGATATTCACTTGTTCCAATCAAATTAAATGGGATAAGTTATCAAGCCTCGAGTCAATCATTGCAGTCTATTTCTAAGTTTTGCATCTTTCTTGGAAATTCAATAATTTCTTGAAAGTCTAAAAATGCAAACCAATGGCGGTCTATTTTTTTACTATTAGGATAACAAGAGTGTTATTGACCTACACTCTCTTCTCAAAGACAAGTTGAGTGTTATGACCTACACTCTCTATTTTCGGGATAACAAAAGTGTTATGACCTACCCTCTCTATTTTCGGGATAACAAAAGTGTTATTGACCTACACTCTCTATTTTCACTACTAGAAAACAAAAGTGTTATTGACCTTCAAAAACAACTCGGGTGTTATTGACCTACACTCGTAAAGACAAGTTGGATGTCCAACTTGAGGGGAGTGTTGAGATATAATATTTGAAGAATATATTTAGTTATGGAATATATCTTCGATATTATATCTTAATATGCTTTCCTTCATGATTTGATTGGTAGTATATTTTATTTTATTTCCATATTTAATTAGTTTATATTTTCCTTATTTATAATATTAGTTGTCAACTTGTATCCTATTTATAGCTTATGAATATCAATCAGAATACACACCTTCCATTCCAATTCTATTTCTATTTCTCATTTTTAACATATTTTATTATTATTTTAAAAATACATGTTCAATAATATCTAGAAACTCATAAAATTCAAATATTAAACATTTACAAGTCACAACGGATCACTAACATCAATTACAAACGTTAAATATTCCTTTTAATAGTTGGTTTGGGTTGGGTTGGGTTAGGCTGTATCCTTATTTTCTTCACATGTTCATTGAAGTATATTGTATGATTGATGTCTCTTGGTTCATATCAATCGTTTAGGTTAGTTCCTTCCTTCCTCCGCTACTAGATGCGATAGAACACCCCAAAGCTTGACAAGTCGACCATGCCATGAGGTCTTCTTTTCCTCCTCTTCCCTTTTTCTTTCTGTTCTTGCAGGTCTGCTATGGCGGAGGGGCGTGAGGGGTTATGAAGGTGTGCGAAGGCAGTTGTGTTCACGAGATTTACGACGCTAGCCAGAAATCTCGCATTTTCGACGAGCATCGTTTCTTGACTTCTTTTTTTTTCTCGTTTCGTTACAAGTAAAGCAAATGTATCAAATTTTATGAGACCAATTAAGCTCTAATTAAATAAAATTTAAAAAAACAACTTCAAACTACTAATTAAACTAAAATTAACAAATAAATTGATTATTTAAAATAACGACCCACATCATATATATATATATATTTATTGAATAATTATAAAAAGGATATGAATAAATTATAATTAATATTCATTCCAAATTTAATAAAAATTTGAAAATATTTTGAAAGGGATGGTTTGGAGTTGTTAGGATTGCAAGTTGCAAGGAAGGGGGAGGCCATAAGAAGCTTCTTTCAACCAACTAATACTGTGGGGGAGGATTGGTCTCTCTCTCTAAATCTTATAATGTCTTTTATTTGTCTCTTTTGTGTCCTTTTCTTTTTTTTTTAGTGTCGGTGGCTTAGGTTTGCCCGTTAAATAAATATGTGGATTTGTGATTCACAACCCATATACCCGACCATTGCCTTTCACTTTTTAGCATATTTCATACCGGGCTTGAAATAGCCTTTACTCACATGTATGAGTTACTTGACGGTAACGACTTTAGGTCGTTGCTAACGTCTCATGCTCATTTCTAATGCGAAAATATAATTTTCGGAAGAAAACATCTTCTATAATATAAATGTCGAAAACATTTAAAATATAGAAAACACAGTCATCGTCGTACGTGTAATACAAAAAAATTAAAAACAAATACAAAATAATTTAAAACGATCAAATGCAAAACAACTTATTCTAAGCTATGACTAGGAATTTAAATATGAATCTACCCTATACATGTGTCGCAGTCTCTACTCGCGATAGAGATTATATGAGAAAATGAGTGAAGAGAGATTTCTCTTTATAAAAGATAAATCGGAGATAGAGATTATATTTCCGTCTCCGCCCCCGACCCGATCATTTTTTATATGTTTGTAAATGCGAAAAATTATATTGTAATATTGAAATTGGAGTTAAAAATGACGTGGAATATTATTAAATTCATCAAATATTTCACATTTTTTAATACAAATCATATTAGAAAATGGAAATTATTCATTAAATAGAAATGAATATCATATATATTTATATTAATTTGGAAGGGTAATTTAGAAAGTCTTTTAAAAAATATATATTTATATCAAGCGGAGTGGGGACAAGGACAAAAATATAGTCTCCATTTCGACTCATTTATGTAACGGTTAAAATTATCTCTCCATTATTTTTCTCGTAATCTCTCTAAATGGGGTATCTATGCCCGGTTTGAAATTATCTTTATAAAAAAAATATTTATATTAAGCAGAGTACGATGGGAACAGAAATATAATCTTCATCGGGATCCCATTTATCTTACCAGTAGAAATCTCTCTCCGTTCGGAAAAAAAATCTCTGCACAATTTATTTTATGGGTAAAAATCTCTCTCCATTTTCAAAAATACCCTTGAACTTTACAAAATTTCATTAATATCCTTGACTTTTAAAAAAGTTCAAAAGTACTCTTACCATGTTTACAAAAGTTCTCATCGATCATTTCCAAATTTTTTAACGTTACTTTTGAAAGATATCATTTTTTAAAATGCATCGGTGAAGTTCCTTAAAAAAAAATTTAAACAAAATATTAATTATTTTCATCCCTTTTAAGAACTTAAGAATATTGTTTTAGACCAATTATAAAAATTTAATAAAAAAAATTGAAAGCAAATAAAAATAGTTTTTTTTTAAAGTTTTTCACTCTTTTTTATTTTTTATTTTTTAAAAAATATATAATATGTCTAAGAATTGAACTTTGAAAATGCCAATTAAATATTTTTTAATAAAAATAATTACAGTTTTATTAGATAAAAAATTTAAATTTAAATCTATTAGATCAATTAATTTAAATATTAAATATTTCGAAAAGGAAAAAAAGGGATTATTGTGATAAAAAAGGGGAAAAAAAAAGAAGCAATCACATGGGTTTCATCAATGCGTTTAACCGTTCTTTCACGCGTCGTTGCCTCACAGTCCCTCCGTGAAACAAAAATAAAAAAATAAAAAAATCACTCTCTCTCTCTTTTTTATAAATAAAATAAAATTTTAATTTAATAAAAAATAAATAAATAAATATATTCCGACAATTTTGAATTAATTCCCGTGTTAAATTATTGATATGCTGTTTAATTAAACATCGATCTCCATAGTTAAAAGGATATTTAATTCGACAATTATGAAGTTTTATTAATCTATAAAATCGTAATTTGTATTTTATATAATCATCTAAATTAAATTAATAAATATTTTTTATTTTTAAATTTATATATTCTAATAGTTTATTGAATTAATTCCGGTGCTGGATTATTGATATGTTGTTTAATTAAACATTAATCTCGATAGTTAAAAAAATATTTAATTCGACAATTATGAAATTTTATTAATCTATAGGATTGTAATTGGTATTTTATATAATCATTGAAATTAAAATTAATTTAATCCATAAATTAAGGTTAAATTAATATAATATATATATATATATATACCCACTCTTAATATTAGTTAATATTTTTTCAAAATTTTTTTTTGTTAATAATTTTAAAATTTTTTAAAAATAATTAATATCACTCTTTAAAAGTAACATTAATACATTTAATTCACGGTTTCGTCTATATAACGGTTAAATTAAAATATTGATAATAATGAAAATTTGAGAATTCATTAATATTTTTAAAACACTTTTATAATTTTAATTATATTTTTCAAATAAAATATTAACAATTTCGTGAGGTATACAAGTAATTTAATCTAATCCTTCTCAGAAAAAATAACCTTAAAAATATCAATAATCCTAAAAAAACATAATAATCGAACAATGTTGGAATCTTTATTACAAAAAATTTATAATATTTGTATGTTATTGACGATTCCGTCCATGGTTAAATTAAAAGGTTTAAAAATATTACTGAAAATTTAAAAATTTAATTATATCTTTTAAATAAAATATTAACGGTTTTCATTCGAAATGAATGAGATACAGCAAAATATCGGAGCCATCGAGTACTAATTCGAAACCTAAATTTTAGACATGAGTTAGTCGTTAGAAATAATTTAATATAATCCTTATGAAAAAAATAACCTTAATATAATCGAACAACAATCCTAAAAAAAAAACATAATCAAACAACGTTAGAATCTTTATTACCAGATGTAAAGTTTGTACAGGAGAACAAAAAATTATATATTTAAAAAAAGAAAAGAAAAATGAAGAACACGTTATAGCTCACTAATTGGATTTGCTAACAATCGGTATAGACAGAAGAATCAATTTCCGACGAACATATTTTCTTCCTAATAACAGAATTAATTTCACCCAAATTATCATTATTGCCCCTCAGGAACATCATCTTCTCCGGCGCCGACGACGGCCCGACGGAGCCGAATTCGACTCCGGCGAGTGAATTCGCTTCTGGGATCGACTCGGCAGCCATAATCACCTTCACATTCTTTAACAAAAACTCACTGTTAACGAGGTGACTCAGTACTCCCGAGTCGGACACCGAGTTACTCTTCTTGTGCTGCATCAGAATTCTGGCGATTTCGACCACCGCCGCGTTCGATAGCCGCCGGACACCGCGTGCGCCGCCGATCATGACGGCCGGATTTACCTGATGGTGCGAGTTTGATTTCTCCAAGTTTTTCTTGCTGTGCTTGTTCGGGAAGAGAATCACTGACTCGGTTGCTTTGTTTCTGACTCGGCCGAGTGGATCGCCGAGTAGAAGCGAGTTTTTGGCGTCGACGAGCATTACGTGCTTGAAATTCCGGCGGACTCGGCCGAGGAGCATCGGATAACACGCCCACCGTCGCAGACTCATCGGAATGTGATCTGAGAAGCCGGAAAGTGAATTCTCTGAATCCATTTCTGCCGCGTCGAAACTCACTACCGAGCCGTAACTGATCCGAGTCAACTCGTCCGAATCGTTGGCGACTCGTTTCACTCTCTTCCCCCAAATCGGCTCGTCCGGCTCCTTCTTCTCTTTGGTCTTAACAAACCTGGTCACATCAAATCCCGCCGCCGCGTCCCGGCTGGCCGTTCCTTTCAAATTCCGGTAACGGCGAAGGAGTTTCAGAAACGATTCGTTTTCCTCTTGAATAATCGGACGGAATCTCAACGAGAACGCCGGCGAGGGGAAGACAAAAACGGAATCGGATTTCGCGGTGACACCGGAGCGATGAAACAGTCGAAGAAAGAGGCGGAGGTCGTCTTCTCCGACGTCTTCCGACACGTGGACCACCGTCAAATCCGCCATGGCCCGAGTACCTCGCATGTGCAAAGTCCCCATTCGTTGCAGCGCCGCTGTCGTCGTCACCACCGTCGCCGCTTTCGGCTTCCACATTTTGCGAAACGGATTCCACCGATTTTCCAACGGAAGGGCTTCAATCGGCGACGGTTTCTGCGAGAGCAGCCGCCGGGGGGGAGTGAGGTTCATTTTAATGGCGGGGTCGAAGGTGGAGAGAGTGAAAAGAAGAAGAGAAAGAAAGACGAGCAGAGCACAGACGGAAATGGTGGACTGAGCTTTAGTGAGAAGATTGTAATTACTCCGACGAGCTGAAGAACAATTTGAAGAAGAAGACGGAAAAAGCTTGTTCTGGTCGGCAATGGCGGAAGGGGAGTCGTCGGAGAAGAAGACGAGAAGAAGACCCATTCCCCAATTCTCGCCGGAAGTGGATTTGGATTTTCCGGCGAGAGTGAGACCCATTTAGCCTCGTGTTGTAAGGTCTTCTTCAATGGCGGATTTGAATTTGGAATTGGGAATTGGCATTTTGGGGATTTTTTTTAGGCGAAGGCTTTATTTAAACAATTTATTAACAGTGACTGAAGCTCTCTCGTGGAATGCGGCTCCATTTTTCCGCCGCTGTCCCTTTCAATTAATTTTCTTTTAATTATTATTATTATTTATTATTTTAATTTTTCCCATTTTTTAAAACAACAATATTACTATTATTGATTCATCATAAAACCTGGATTCAGAGTAACCAACTCTAGTTTTGAGTTTTAATCCTCTGCGGACATTTTTATTTCTTTATAAAAAAAATAATTCTATTTATTTCCTATAATTTTTTTTCTTTATTTTGAAAATAGTAGCTAATTTTAGATTATATATTTTTAGGTGTCTTTGTATGACCGGGTTAGATATTATGATATTGTACATTTTGAGCATAATGTCTCGTGGTTTATTTTTTGTTTTCCTAGAAAGCTTAGTAGGAATGAAGATGTATTATTTATTTATAAACTCATGAATATTCTCTTAATTAGCCAACGTGAGACTCCCTCTCAACAATCCTTAACAACAACCCGACCAATGACTATCCAACTCAAACCATAAAAGTTGGGTTGAGTTATAATTTTTTTTTCGGTTTGAGTTTGGTTAGTGAGTTGACATTTTTTTTGGGTCAACCTGATCTAATCCTACCCTACTTTGAAGATTATTATGAAAATTAAGAATATTTGACGTTGGTTATCGATGTTAGTAATGTGTTGTGACTTGTAAATGTTTGATATTTTAGTTTGATGAGATCTTGTTATTAACGTAATAAGTATAATGAATTTTTTCAAATATTAAAAAAAAAAAAAAAAAACATCAACCCCACCTTACTGAGTTGGGTTGTGAACTCTTGAGTTATTCAAGTCACTAATTCAAACTCGACCCATATACTTCAACAGTTTAAATTATACTCTATTTGAGTTAAAGGAGTATAATTCAACAAAAGTGTATATTTTAACGGTTTAAATTTTCCTTCCACGTATTTTTTAATTAAAATAATTAAAAAAAATTATATGAAAAGAAATTAAATTCTGACACTAAATTAAAACTTTTAAAATTATAAAAAATAAATTAAATTCTGACGCTAAATTAAAACTTTTAAAATTATAAAAAATTTCAATGGCAAGGTAACTCAAATGAAAGATCCAAAATTTATTTTTTGTAAGTGGCGTGGCATTAAATTTTTAATATAAATATGTATTTTATTATAACTATATAGGTTAAAATACTATATTTTGATTGAGTATTTACATTTTAGTCCATTTATTTTTAAATATTTAAATTTAATCTTGATATTTTAAATAAATATTAAATTTAGTCCCTATTATTAGTTTATGTCAAACTTTTTTTTATTTAAAAAATAGTCGGCCTATCTTTTCGAAAATACATATGCTTAGTAATAATTTTGAAATAATTATTAGTTTTTTTTCAAGGGTGATATAAGATTAAAAAATTAAAAAATAAAATACTTCACCACCCAAGATCAGGTCACACGAACATCAACTAGTCTATAATCACTATTGGATGAAAGTGTCCCACATCGGTTAATTTAGGGAATGGTCATGGGTTTACAATCAAATAATACACTCTCCATTGGTATGAGGCCTTTTGGGGAAGTCCAAAGCAAAGCCATGAGAGCTTATGCTCAAAGTGGACAATATCATACCATTGTGGAGAGTCGTGTTCGTCTAACAATCACAACCCTAGCCTATCAACAAGTTATAAGAGCACACGACACGATCGTCATGATCCATAAACTTTAAGGTAAGTCCTTCTAACACAGAGCCTGCACCATGACCTTCCTCGAACCTGCAAACCCACGTCAATCATGAAAGGAGTCATGTCACAGATTGAAAACTACGCTAGGGAGGAAATATAAAACGTCTAGCCAACAAACTAGAGGAACGAGTTAAGAGTCCATGACCTTCCTCGAACCTGCAAACCCACGTCAATCATGAAAGGAGTCATGTCACAGATTGAAAACTACGCTAGGGAGGAAATATAAAACGTCTAGCCAACAAACTAGAGGAACGAGTTAAGAGTGACGAAAATCTAAACTCGAGTGATAATTGAAGATATTCTCTAAATTTTTAGAGATACTCGATAACCGATAGAAAACTGAATCGATTGTTGCATAAACTAATATGACTAAATCGTCATTAAAAAAATAAAAATAAAAATTCGTACTATGTAATTGAATTTACTTCGTACAAGAAGTTTCAAAGAAGCAACCATAAGGGGGCCGTCGACAAAATTTTTCTTGCAAACAGAGATCTCGCAAGATCCGAAATCCAACGGCGGCGATTACTTCTCAGATCGCGATCACAGTGTACGCTAAACCAGAGAATCCGGACCCATCGGGTCAGCGATCCGCACGATCCTCGAGCTGCGGGTCCGGGCTGTTTTCGACCGACACGGAAGAGCGACACGTGGCGAAATCGGGAAGGGCGATGGGTTTGTGACGGTCGATCTCCTATTGGAAATTTGCAAAACGCTGCGTTTTAGTGTGAAAGTGTAATTATGGCCATTTTATTTAATTCTGCTGTGAAGCTGTGGGGAAATCTGACATTGTCGTTTAAAAAAAAAATTAGAACTGACTGAGAACTCATAAGGATATCGGGTGGATTCACTGACTATACTGTCTCAGATTCACTGACTATACTCCTCGATCAACACGAGTCTTTGGTACTTGATATTCTTTGCGACATTGTCGTGTTACATATTCCTCGCTTCTTTTCCATAAACCAACACGAGACATTTCAACATGTTTTGAGTCACTGAAAAAGAAAAATAACGTGTATCTAATTAGTATAAGTAGTAACTTTAAATTCTTTTGAGTTTTTCTGAATTATTTTATCTTTAAGATTGCTCTCGTAAATATATATGGTTCATTTATGTACTCTTTTACTCGTGTCACATGACATCTCGAATAATCGAATGAGCTAGATTGGAAATAGCAGGATAAACTTTGATTTTAAATTCAGTTTAGATTGAATACGAGCTGAACTTGGACTAACCCTCGTACTTAGGGGCAACGACAAAGTCGAGAATAAACTAAGTTTAGATTGAATACGAGCCGAGTTTAGACTAACCCCTGTACTTCGAGGCAACGATAAAGCCGAGAAATGAGTATAAATTGGAGCCACGTAGATTGGTTACAAAATTCTTTGTGGTATTAAGTATTTAGTAAATTAAACATTTAAATAGACATTTTAAAATTTTAATTAAAATAAAAATTAATTAATTTATAATATCTTATTATTTTTTTTAAATGATACAATCAAAACGTGACAGCTAAAATAAAATTGATCGTAAAAATATATGCAATTAGGTATTAATATTTTAATTAAGTTGACATATTATTTTCTAGAAAAAAAAATAAGTTGACTTAAATCTCAACTATATTTATATTATTAGGCGTGGGTGAAGACGAATCATTTACTTTAAAATATTAGTACTTTATTCATTCAGCTATACTCAAATTGTTAATAAATGATTTGAGAACCTAACCAAAATCATAAAAATTGGGTTGGATTAAATTTTTTTCGATTTGACTGAATTGAATTTTTAAAAAATTAAAAAATTTAAGTCAGATTATGAGTTGACATTTGTTGATCAAACTCGAAAATAAGTGATATGAACCAAGAGACATCAATCATACAATATACTTCAATGAAGATGTGAAGAAAATGTTGTTGAAATTATCAAAAAGATATTCCAATTCATGCGGAAGAAGAAGTTTCATTGTTATAAATTTTGGGTAGGTTACGATTTAGAGTTATTGTTGTATTTCATTCATATATTTTAAAACTTTTTATTTATTTTAGGTTACAATTACATAATTGTTAATTATGGCCATAAAATATAAATGTTATAGTTTTATTTTGAGGCTATATAAAGTATGTATATTGTATTTGTAAGGAGACTTGGAAAATATATTAAAAGGAGCATTTGTGCTTGGCTAAATTTCTTTGCAATTCTATGTAGTTTAGGTTGTATGTAGACTCATTCAAGCTCGACATGATCAATCTTGCTTGTGGAGTGATTCGAATCTCAAACAAGTGTTCTTGCGTTGAGATATTTGATCAACAAGAATCATTCAAGCTAGACATGATCGATCTTGTTTGTGGAGTGATTCGAATCTCAAACAGATATTCGATCAATAAGGTAATCCGAATCTTACTCCCCTTGTAGTGAATCCTTATCATATCAATAAGGCTATAAACCAACCTTACTTTTAAAACTATTAGAAAGATTAAGAATATTTGACGTTTAAAACCGATGTTAATGGTGCATTGTGACTTGTAAATATCTGATATTTGAGTTTCATGATATTTTAATTATTAATGTATCTATGTAAATAAGTAGAATTTTTTAAATAATTAAAAAACCTGATAACTAGAAAATAGACGATTGGATTGAGTTATGAACTTTATTTAGATTATTCGTTAGAACCGAACAAACTAGCGTAGACCCTAGTCGTGGGTCCGTTTTTATGCATTGACTAGGTGAAGGACCACATCTTAAAATAAGCCCAATCAAGCACTCTCAATTAGCCCTAGGAGATTTAGGCCCACTTAGAGTTGCCCTTTTATTTCTACATTTTTTTTTCTTCATTTAAGTAATAAAATATTTTCTTTCAATTTCGATACGTAAGAGTCGAAACCCACAGTTAGTAGATATTGTCTACTTTGACTCGTTACATATCGTCGTTAGCCTCACGGTTTTAAAACGCGTCGGAGATTTCTACACCCTTATAAGGAATGCTTCGTTCCCCTCTCCAACTGATGTGGGATCTCACAATCCACCCTCTTGGTGGCCTAGCGTCCTCGTTGGCACATCGCCCGATGTCTAACTCTAATACCATTTGTAACAGCCCAAGTCCACCACTAGTAGATATTGTTCGGTTTAGCCCGTTACGTATCGTCGTCAACCTCACAATTTTAAAACGTGTCTGTTTAGAAGAAATTTCTACGTCCTTATAAGTAAAGTTTCATTCTCTCTCCAACCAACGTGAGATCTCACATTTTTGAACTAAACATTGTAAGAAGAGAAAAAAAAATCATATCCTATCACCGGGTCAACCATCTAAAATTTCATTGGTAGATTTTAATTTAATAAAATTAAATATTATAAAGTCAAATATGTCACAATTACTAGGATAAATATTTTATTTTATTTTATTTTTTTAAAAAAATTACTTAGTAATATATTAAAAATATCATATACTTTTTAATTTCATGATGGCAATAATTCCCCTTTATTCAAAACTCACTTATTCTTACAAATTGCATACCTTTTTTACCCTTTACCATTTGTTTGATAATTTATATGCCATGATTGCCACTACTATGAATTATGCAATCCATTATTGCCTTCTATTTTTAAATTTCAATACTATTTTTAAATTTTTTTATTTCATATAATGTCAAATTTACTCCATCAATTATTAACATAAGTCAAGCTAATCAAGCAAGAATTTAAGGATAGAAGAAAGAGAGAGAAGAAAACTAAGTATAAGACTCGAGGGAATAGCATTGAGTCGCTAATACTGCACAAGCTGTTTTTCTCGCGTGAGTTTTTACCATCTCGATACTACATAAATTAAGAATCGTGTTTTACTCAACGTCACCTAGAGTCTCAACGCTAGTCCATAGCATCGAGATATAATGTGAGATTCCACGTCGGTTGGAGAGCGGAACGAAACATTTTTTATACTGGTGTGGAAACCTCTCCCTAGAAGACGCGTTTTAAAATCTTGAGGGTGACAGCGATACGTAACGGGCAAAAACGGACAATATCTGTTAGTGATGGGTTTGGGCTGCTCAACTCGGTGCTGGGCCCCGAAAGGAGATGAATTGTGAGATCCCCTATGGGTTGGAGAGAGTAACGAAACATCCTTTATAAGGGTGTGAAAACCTCTCCCTAACAAACACGTTTTAAAACCATGAAGCTGACGACGATACGTATTGAGCCAAGCGGACAACATGGACAACATCTCGACACTACTCCAAATTTCTATAAAAAAAATTCATGCATTTTTAGAAGGTGTTGTAATGTCATCTTCAACGTCTCAACGCTACTTAAAATCTTTTTACAAAATCTTGATGTGAATCGATTAGGAAAATATCTCAATGCTTTCCCAACGTCTCGACATTATGATAGGCTTTCCTATATATACGTCTTATTTCATTTGATTTTAAAGAGAGCGCTCGAAGAGGAAAACAAAACTATTTTGACGTGAGTAGCATCCCGAACCAGTACAACGTAGTGTCAAAAGTAGGTATTTTTGAATTGAATTTCTACATATTTGTGAGATTTCGTGACGACGGTCTAGCACTAAAGAAGGAATTTTTGAAGTTCAAGAACGTGAAAATCATAACGGGAGCGAGAATCGACATAGAGACAATAGTTTAACTCTCAACTAACACGAAAATTGTAAAATACTCTCAAACCTACAAGTGTTCTAGTCGTAAACAATTTTACAACACAATGCAAACAATATTGGGCCCACCAAGAAGCCTTTTCCATGAACACAAGGCACCTAATTAATCCATGCTTGAACTTAACTCAAAACCCGACCACTAAATTGAGGGTTGGGTTGTGAACTCTATTCAGGTTGTTCGAGTTACCAACTCGACCAACCTAAAAATTCAGGTTGGTTCAAAAAAATTTATCAACCTAACCCAAACCAACCCGTGTATACCCTTATTGAAATTTCAAATTGGTTGGATTGGTGATTCGACCTAACCCTATTTTACTTTTTGGTTTTAAAAAAATTTAACTCAACTCGAACAAAAAAAAAAAAAAAAAAACTAATATAACCCAATTATCGGATAGTTTAAGTCGTTCGGGTCATTGAATCATAAGAACACCCGAATATTTACACGTTTTTATGATAATTAAAAAAAAAAAAAGATATTTGTGAAACAAGTTTGTATTTGATATAATTTATGTTATGCGTTGGGTCACTGTCGTCCCGGCAGCGTTTGAACTTAAAAGCAAAAGGTCGGCCATTAGGATAATAATATTAAATCATTAATTCCCCAATTTCATAATTTAACTATTCAACCTTATCCGACCAAATTATTTTATTTTATTTTTAATGTGTTTGTCTAAAGTGAAATGACAGATGTGCCCAACAATTTGGAATATCTTTCCGCGTGCTTTCCGGTCCCTTCTGGTCATTGTCTTTTCATATATTTTTTATTTTCTTTTTCACTTTTCTTCTTTATTTCTACGTATTTACTTTTTGGAAGACGAGTATAAAGAACTTGCTTATTCCTTTTTAACATTTAAAGAAAATTAAATAATTATATTATATAAGTATTTATTAATTTATTTGGAAAGGATAAAAATAAATGACTGACTAAACTAAATAATGAAAAGTTTAATATGATTGAAGTTGAGGCCATATAATATATTTAGTTAGAAAAAGGCTTGAAATTGCATAATTAATTAGTTTTATGAACTAATAAGTAATAAGCTCGTTACATATCTCGGGAGGTTTTCACACCCTTATAAAGAATGCTCAACCAATGTGAGATCTCACAATCTACCTCTTGAGGCCAACGTCCTCGCTATCATACCGTTCAGTGTCTATCTCTTATACCATTTGTAATAATCCAAACCCATTGTTAACGGATATTGTCTGCTTTGGCCCGTTACATATCGCTGTCAGCCTCACGATTTTAAAATGCCTATGTTAGGGAGAAGATTCCACACCAGGAATATTCTATTCCTCTTTTCAACCGATGTGACTTATTATTAATGTTAATAAATAAATATTAAATTATAAGTTTATTCCGTGAAATTTCATATTTGTGTCTGCTTGGTTATAAGGTTTGAAAAATGTTCCTTACCTTAAATTTTATATCCAATAAATTTTTAAGCTTTAAATTTGGTATCACTGTATCTCAGCAACTTTAAAATGGTTGAATAAATCAAAAGACTTATTCACATAAAATTATTCGGAGACTTATTTGACACAAAATAAAAAAAATTTAAGGATGTATTATACATTTTTCAAAGTTTAAAGACTAAATAAACAAACAAAAAAAAAGTTGAAAGTTCGTAGATTTAACTTATAATTTAACAAAAATAAAACTAAATTAAACGAGCATGAACAAAGTGTTAAAAGGCGTATACGAGTTGAGTTGAGGGAATCTTTGGACCAATCCGAACAGAGTTCACAACCAAACCCTAAAAAATTATACTCATCCACAGTACATGTTACATTAGTAATTAACCTATCATAAAACTCTGATATCAAATTTTCACTAGGTACAGCGCATCACTAACATCAGTTACAAATGTCATATATTCTTAATCAATATAATAATTTTAAAAATAGGATAGGGTAGGGTTAGATTGTAATCCTATTCTCGGGTTGGTTGGATTGACATAATAAAAATCAGCCGGTAAACCAAAAAAAAAAAAAAAAAAAAAAAAAATCGATTTTGCAAAAATTCAACCCAATCCAAACTGAAAAAAAAAAAAACTAACCCGTTGAATTGGATAGTTAAAATTGGTCAAATTCTCGAGTCATTTGAATGCGACTACGAAATGTTTACGATTCGAATATATATTAGAATGACGAGATTGGTAGACAAATTTCAAAGTAAAAAAAGAATCTCATAAGAAATGAATATTGGTGCATTATTGATGGTCTATTCTCGTCCCTTGATAGTCACAAAAGGGTGTTCATTGTACTTACCAACGAATAATGAAGTATATGCAAAATTACATTTACCCAAAAAAAAAGAAAAAAAAAAGAAAAAAAAGAGAAAAAAATTGTGAACTTGTTGACTCCACAACGCCAACTGCCTTCATTTTCCTCCTCCTTTTCTCCTCTCTTTCTCTTTCTCTTTCTCTTTCTCTTCCCTTCTCATGTCTCTGATTCTGCATTTCCGTCTTCCCTGAGACGCTCCTTCCCTCCTTTGATCCTCCGGAGATGGCGACTGCATGGAGGCAGCTCAAGGCTATGCTCCGCAAGAACTGGCTTCTCAAAATTCGCCATCCTTTCATCACCTCCGCGGAGGTTTTTCTCTCAATTCATCTTTTTACTTTCGCTGTCGCTTTACATTCCTGTTCGTTTTCATCTCAATCTATACGCTAGGGTTTTCTTGTTTACTGTGGATCTCATTCATGTATCCGCCGCTGTATCGCCGAATTTCTGGAGAATTTGTTGTTTCTTATTGCTGTTGAGTGTACAAGGATATGTGATATTAGCGGCGGTGTTTTTTTTTTTTTTTTTTTTTTTTCATTGTCGTTCTCCTTTACGCGGTCGAAGTTCTTTTTGTCTTGTGTTTTGTTGATGATCATTTTTTTTTCATTTCTGTTCTGTTCTGTTCTGTTCTGGAATGGAAGATTGAATGTATGTTGTTTCTGTTTCTGGCAGATTTTACTTCCGACTGTGGTGATGTTGTTGCTGATAGCTGTAAGGACGCAAGTTGATAACACAGTCCATCCTCCGCAACCGTGAGTTTCTAAAAATTGCCTCTCTCTGGCTTATGAGTGGTCTGTTATTTTGTGGTATTTGTTTTGTTCGCTTGAGTTCTGTATCGCAGTATATGTTCGTCGATCGTGCCTTTTGTTTTTCCAAATTTCATGCTTCCCTTTCAAAATGTTGTTACGGCTATCCTCAGTGTGTAAATAAGCGTAGATATCAAGGTTTCTCTGTATTTAGTTTCGTGATGCTCTCCTTTTATGTGATACTCCTAAGTTGATAATTTTTCAGGCTGTAAATTTTCAATTATCAATAGAGAGTTTGTGAATGGAGTTGAAAGAAGAGGAGAAGTTGATATTTGTTGCAGTTTTATTTTAGTTTGGAATAAAAGGAGGATTTTTTATGCATATGCTTAAGCAGCTGCGGGAGTTTTTTCTTTTCAATTTTACATGCATACAGGCTTGAATATGTGTATTCCTATAGTTGGTTTTCCGTTATATCTCTTTAATTGGTGGAGCAAAGGAGTTGTCAGCGAACGGATTACAACGATTTGCGCATGTTTGATATATGCACTCCCGTTTGTGTTTCGAAAACATAATTCTTTTTTTCCATTTTTCTTTTGGTGTCAGGCATATACGGAAAGGGATGTTTGTAGAAGTTGGCAAAGGTATATCCCCGAGTTTCCAGGAAGTTCTGGAGTCGCTGAAGAAAAATGAAGAATATTTGGCTTTTGCACCAGATACAGTTGAGACAAAGATGATGCTACGTATGATGTCGATAAAATTTCCTCTTCTAGAGGTACATATCATTGCTTACCTTGAATTTTTTTTAACAAGAAACAAATTTTTATTGATATAGTGAAAAGAAAAAAAGAAATGTTCGAAGGTGACAATCTCTCGAATGGAGTGAAAATAGAAGAAAGAAAATACAAAATCAAGAACTTATATACAATCACAATCTTTTTCTTTATGCACATCAATGAAAACCAAACAAACTTGAGGAGTGGACTACCTAGAGACCAAACAAATCTGAAATTGTTGTTGTCTTGAAAATGGAAGGAATTTTGGACTAACCATTGATGCTCCTAAAAACTGGAATAAATGTGGGATGGAAAAAGGCTTCTTCCAAGAAGTTCATACCAATGAATTAAATATTGACTTAAACCATTCACCTTGATGAGAAAGAACCGTAATTCAAAGGAAACTACCTTGAGCCGTGACAAAAAAACTTCTTCCAAGAACCCCAACAAAATAAATGTTGACTTTAAGCAAACCAACTATTTGATGAGAGAGACTCATTATCTTCAAAGAAGGTGCTTTTAGATTGGTGGAAAAAATCCCATTTAATTATAAAATACATAATGAGAGAGAAATCAACGAAATAAATGACAACAACTTGATGAGATAGAATTATTAATGTCCCACAGATCTTCAATGGAAACAATATTAGCAGGTTATATTCTCAAAGATGGAGAAGCAAATGAAAGTCAAGTGCTATAAAATGTTACAAGTTATTAATCTTCCCACATAAGGAATCCTTGAAGAAATAACATCACTATTATAGTATAGGTTGCGTTCCAATTTCGTTTTCAACAACAAGAATTGTTGAGTATGAGAGTGCAGTGTGTCACGATCGTGCTCGTCCAGGGCATGTTGCCCATGCCACGCCGAACCCTTTATTTAATTTCATGTTGTATTGTCTTACTATTGTATTTTCTGCTTGTATGACTATTCGGCGAAATCATGTCTAGGCCTGCCAGACCTGAATCGCCTCAATATGTACTATAGGGGGTATGACTAGTCATTAACTCTTCCCACCTAGATTTTGTATGACTGTTCGACGAAATCACATCTAGGCTTGCCAGACCTTAATTGCCTCAAAATGTACTATAGGGTGATGCGACTAGTTGTCAAATTCTCCCTACCTGAAAAGTTATATGCTATTTAAGCCGTTGTGTTGTCTTTTGCTTATAGTTATATAACTTTTCGGGTAGGGAGAATTTGACAACTAGTCACATCCCCCAATAGTATATTTTGTGGCGATTCAAGTTTGGCAGGCCTAGACGTGATTTCGCCGAACGGTCATACAAAATCAGGGGAGGAGTTGACAACTAGCACACCCCCTTATAGTTCATTTTGAGGCGATTCAGGTCTGGCAGGCTCAGACATGATTTCGCCGAGTAGTCGTACAAACAGAAAATACAATAGTAAGGCAAGACAACATGAAATTACATAAAGGGTTCAACGTGGCATGGGCATGCGGCCACGGGCAACATGCTCTAGACGAGCATGACTGTGGCGCCGGGTGATATCTACATGTTCCTAAGATTAGTAAATTACCTGGCACTATGCTATTTTTTCAAGCTGGAACAGTAAACTACCTGCTCATGTACCCTCATCGGGTTAGAACAGTAAAACTACATGTCATTATCCCCTTTTCAGGCTGGGACAGTAAACTATCTGCTCATGTACCCTCAATGGGTTAGAATAGTAAAACTACCTGTCATTACGCCGCTCATGCTAGAACAGTAAAAAAGCGATGGCTCTCCCCACTAGGCACCACCATAAGTATTTCAGTAGTATACCCTCTTTGACTCCTGAAATCCTCTATGGCTGACAACTAAGTCATGTATAACAAGTAGACCCTAACCTCTGTTGGTTAGTTCACGAATAAGGGTTGCACCCTATCCGTCCTTACAAGGTAACTGGTCAACCCAAGGAGGCTATGGAACTCATGACTAGGTGCTAGGACCAAAATACGCGAAACAATAACTCATAGTCTATAGAAACATAACTAGCACTCTATGGCACATAGCGATAGTCCAACTCATACGGGGCAATAACGGCCTATCCAAACTCTAAATCAATGCATAACAATGAATAAAGACATACAACATGCTCATCATGCTTATTAAGTGATAATAATCAAACCTCAACATACTAGGAAACATATAAGTCCAATTATCTATTAGATCATGCATGCAGAAGCTGTATGACGGTAAATATAATTAAGTGGTAAACTATTCACATGATCTAAGCACAATTTTCATGAGACTAGGTCAAACTAGGCTCCTAAACATAATACTTAATCATTGACCTCAATCCTAATCGACTCCTACAAGTATTTCTTAAAAAATTGTTCCATATGGTTACTTACTTGATTGTAGACTTCCCGAGCTTGTTTCGGGTCTTCGAGGATATTCCAAATTTCTCCAAAAATTCCTCACTATGCCCTAAATGAAGTCAAAACAATGAAACTGATGACAATGGCTAGCTTCAAATTCGTTAAAGAGAAGGTTGAGAAACTAACCGTTGACTGTACGGTCATCTTCTCCAACTTGCATGCGTGCCATTCTGCTTTCCTTCTTTTTTTTTTTTTTGAAAAAATCTTTTATTTATTTTCTTAAAATTTCAGATGTTAGAGCTAATACATACCACATTGTAAACCTCTCTTTGCTAATATATACCACATTGTGCTGGCAGGTAGTCACTAAAGTTTACAAAGACGAAGAAGAGCTAGACAGCTACATTCGTTCTGATCTGTATGGAAACTGCAATGTTGTTGAGTAAGTATTTAAATCTTTACATGTATTTGATAGGAAACTAGAATTTTCATTATTAAAAAGAAAAGTACAAGACGTAAAATGAGGCACTTATGATTTCTTATATGGACAAGACATCTTTCAAATTAATTTTACGGTTCTACTTTTTGCAATTCATTAAAAAAAAATTAATTTTCAAGCAATTGAACCCATGCCAACAGAACTTGAGGTTAAAGTTCCTGGCCCTTTAAATATTCATTAGCTTAGTCGTGGAAGAGATTCTGTCTCGAGAAGAAATTTAGCTGGTACATTGGTACTTTTTAAGGATGTTTATCGGGCATCAAGTCTTGTGGAACTTGAGTTGGCTAAATCAAAAGGTCCTAATGGTTTAGGCAGGTACGTTGTCAATGTGGGTATTATCAAAGGCTTGCTGCTTGTTGATACAGATCTAGTAATTTCACTCAACAATGGATGTTTTAGTTAAGCGTGATTAGTTAGCTTATGTGTGCAGTAACTAAGACTATATGGATCGTTTTCTAATGAATATTAAATAAGATATCCAGAAAGTAATTGTTGTTGTGAACAAATACCAAAATTGATGGGATGTCAATTTTATTGAGAAGATTGTTTCTAACCCTGATAGGGAATTGGATATTGGGGGAAGCTTATGAGACATACTGACACCATGAAGCTTGGTTAGTCAAAAGACTTGAAACTTTGAAAGCCCCATAGCATTTGGTGCTTTAAATAAAAATCCCTCTTTTCTTGCTTTCTTCATTAAGATTTGTAGTCCTCGGCTTATTTTTCGAAATAACCTTTTGGAGTCCCAAGGTTCTAAACTACTACAATTATTTTTGTTTAGGTTCCCCATTTCTGTTCATAATAATGAAAAACGATGAACTTTCTTATGGAAAGGTGTGTGATGAGTCAGAGGACCTCATTTGATTAGGTGGGAGGTGGTGTTGAGGTGGATGGATCTTGGAGTTTTGGGAATAGATAACTTGAGATTGACAATGCATTCATGATAGCTAAGTGGTTATAGTGTTTTCTTTAAGAGTTAATGCTCTGCAGTACAGAATAGTTTTTGCTATAAAAGACATATATGCATTATACAAAATCAGGGGAGAAAAAGTGATATAAACTAGGACATCTCAATCACACCATCTGAACTTTAAGGAAGTTGTGAAGAATGTTGTTAAAATTACCATAAGATAAAGTCAAGTTACATTAAGTGAAGTTAAGTTTGATTAAATTTGAACTCAAGTTGCAATTAATGTTATATTAAGAAGAATCAAGCTTCATTTATGCAACAAGGGCTTTAAGATATCACATTTACATAATGGCTCATTATAGTCCACAACCTTTGAAATGCCTCATGGAAGGTCAAGGTTTCATTTTAAGGCTATATAAAGCTATCCATGTTGTGTTTGTAAAATATGAATGTAGTAAAAAAACATTTGTGGTTTTCTTTTAGTGAAGGGCTAAGTTTCGTTGCAATTCTATATAGTTTAGGTTGCATGCTTAGAATTATTCAAGCATGATATGTTCGATCTTGCTTGTGGAGTGATTCGAATCCCAAACAAGTTTTCTTACCTCGAGATATTTGATAGGTAATCCAAATCTTACTTTTCCTTGAGGTAATTTCTTTTTTTATCATTTTGGGGTTTTTAGATATTTAGGTCTAAAGGTCTTGTTCTCCAAAAAAGTTGTTCCCAAGAGTTCATCATTTGGGATAAAATCATTTGTTCCCAAGAGTTAATCATTTGGGATAAAATCATTTTGATTTGGGGGTTTTAACATTTGTGATTTAAGTGTTTGCATATCCATGAGGGTTCTTAAATCCATTTAGCTGAGGGTTCTTAAATCCGGTTCTTAAATCCATTTAGCTGAGGGTTCTTAAATCCAATTAGCTAAGGTTTTCTTAGGGGAAGAGAGAACCTCCTCTCAAGGAGCTTAACCAGTTGTTGTGAATCTATGCAATTGGATAATTACAAAAGAATTAACTATTACTGAAAGTTCCCACAAAAAGAAATAAAATCAGAAAATTTATCTTCAAAAAAGCCTTTCAAGCCAACACACCCAAACTGACTAAATTTAGATGACGCCCTGTTCCCTTCAAAATTAACATCAATATATCCTCCATTCCATTTTCCAAGAATAGGCGCATCATCAGGGCAAAAAAAAAAAGAAAAAAAAAATAGTGAGACTTCCAGCAAGGAGTTCCCTACTTAAGAACCATTCAGAATTCATTTTTCAATACAAAAATGGACCGTATGACTAAGGCATCCCCAATGATGGCGAAGAGGAAGGGAGACAGTAAAAAAACAGCGTATATGGTGCTGGGCATTAGAAAAGGACAGCTTTTTATGCCAGTGACAGAGAGGATGTATGGTGGTGAGCATTAGCAAAAGACAGGTTATTTACTACAAAGTCTCTGTCCATGTCTCTCTCCTCAGAAATTCTTCCTATGGAGCTCAGTGACTCTTAGAATAGTACTTTAAAAAAACTCCATGGAGATTTCCTTGGCTTTGCCTATCTCCTAGCTGCTTCCCAATGTGTTATTCCCATGCAAAAAATTCCGATCCACCTATTTTGTAGCTGCATTTTCACTTCACAGTTTTGGAATTTTTTTTATGAGCCTTTGACAGGAGTTCCGAGGACCGGGTGGCATCCTATCTCTTTTCTTTCTTTTGGTTATGGGTCATCCTTTCACAAAGGACATAGAGATCCTTTGGCTTTGTCATGTTTGTGCTTTCTTTGGATCCATTGGTTGGAGCTCGAATCTATTGAGATATGATTCAAAATAGTTGAGATATGATTCAAAGTATTCAAAATTGAGATATGATTCAAAGTAGCTGAAATATGATTCAAAGTACCAAGATTTTAGGAGGTTGTTAGTAGATTTGAATTTATCTAGGATTTCCATAATTTACCATTTCTGGTTAGTGTACAAGCTTATAAATATTGGAATTGTGTAACACCTTAAGCATGGAGTGAGAAAACAATAATAAAGCACTGCAGCTTTGATCTATTCCTATCTCTTTCAATATCCCTTTCCCAACAAATTTGGTATCAGAGCCAAGTTCTTGTCAACACGAGAGTGAGTGATTATTTTTTTTCACAAAACGAAAATGGCAGTAGCTGGTTTTTCTTCCTCTGCACCGCTGTTACCAATTTTTAGTGGTGAGAAGTATGAGTGGTGGAGCATCAAAATGAAGACCTTGCTCAGATCGCAGGAGCTATGGGACTTGGTGGAGCACGGGTTTGTTGATCTATTAGAACCCACAATAGAAGAAAAGGAGAGACTAAGAGAAACCAAGAAAAACGATGCCAAGGCTCTATTCATTATTCAACAAGTAATTCATGAGACTATTTTTTCACGAATTGCAGCAACAACCACATCAAAGCAAGCATGGTCAATTCTACAAAAGGAGTTTCTAGGAGATTCAAAGGTCATAACAGTGAAATTGCAATCTCTAAGACGTGATTTTGAAACTCTGTTCATGACGAATTGTGAATCAATTGCTGATTTTTTGTCAAGAGGAATGACAATAGTCAGTCAGATGCGTACCTATGGAGAGAAAATTTCAGATGAAACAATTGTTGCAAAAGTGTTGAGAAGCTTAACTCCAAAGTTTGACCATGTGGTGGCTTCCATGGTGGTCATGATAACAGGGGTAGATGGAGAAATGATGGACAAAGTCAATTCAATGAACAAAGTAATATAAGGAATGTCATACAATGTTACCATTGCAGAAGGTATGGGCACACAAAAGCTGATTGTTGGTATAAAGATCAACAAATAAATTTTGCAGCAGAAAATGAAGAAGAAAAAGAAAACAAAAGCTGATTGTTGGTATTGCAGCAGAAAATGAAGAAGAAAAAGAAAAGTTTTTTATGGCGTGTACTGATATTAATCCAAAAAAAGGTTACTTATGGTTTGTTGATAACGGATGCTTGAACCATATGACAGGCACCAAATCCTTATTCAAAGAAAAAATTAAGGTGCAACTTGGAAATACAAAAGAGATGCAAGTTGAGGGAAAAGGTAACCAGTCATGGTAAAATAAAACAATTAGATAATGTTCAATTTGTACCTGATTTAGGGTACAATTTATTGAGTGTTGGACAATTGATGACCAGAGGACATTCCGTTCTATTTGATGACAACACATGTGTCATTACACATAAGAAATCAGGTCATAAAGTTCAAATTGCCATGACTTCAAATAAGATGTTTCCACTGGATATTTCTAACATGGAGGATTTTGCTCTTACTGCTAGCACAAAAGATGACTCGACATTATGGCATCTTAGATATGGGCATCTTCATATGAAGGGTCTGAGAATACTCAGGGATAAAGGTATGGTTTTCGGATTACCCAGAATTGATTCAACTAATTTATGGGAAGGATGCATTTATGGCAAGCAAACTAGGAAGTCCTTTGGTGGGAGTATATACTTTTTACTATTTATTGATGACTATAGTCGCATGAGCTGGGTTTACTTCCTACAACATAAGTCAGAAACTTTTCCGAAGTTCCAGAATTTTAAAGCTATGGTGGAGAACCAAAGTGGCTGCACATTAAAGTTCTTCGCACAGATAGAGGTGATGAGTTCATATCTAAAGAGTTCAATCTGTTTTGTGAAGAAAAGGGCATCCAAAGGGAGTTAACAGCTCCCTACATTCCAGAACAAAATGGAATCGCTGAACGAAAAAATCGAACTATTGTGGAGATGACAAGAAGTATGTTACAAGTAAGGAGACTTCCAAACCAATTTTGGGCAGAAGCTGTAGCAACATCTGTCTATCTATTAAATCTCTCACCAACAAAGGCTATTATGAATCGAACTCCTTATGAAGCATGGCATGGAAGGAAACCATCTGTAAGTCATTTACGAGTCTTTGGTTGTGTTGCTTATGATTTGAAACATCCTCAAACTCGTCAAAAGCTTGATGAAAAATCTGAAAAATGCATTTTCATTGGCTATTGTACTCAATCAAAGACATATAAATTATACAATCCCCTTAGTGAAAAGATTTTAGTTAGAAGGGATGTAATATTTAATGAAAACGTGAGTTGGGATTGGAGTAAAGAACGGGAGCAGTAAGAGATTACAGTTGAAGTTTCTCCAAACGAAGAGACAAGGGTCAACTCCATTGCATCTCCTAGTGCCCCCACTGCAACACAAAATTTGTCAAATTCATCTTCAGCATCACTAAACAGCAACTCTTCTCTTGAAGAATTTTCAGATGAGACATCTCCAAGGAAGTATAAATCTTTAGCTGATATATATGCATCATGTCAATTTGCTCTTACTGTTACCGACCTTATGAGTTATGAAGAAGCAGCTGAAAAAGAAGAGTGGAAGAAAGCCATGGTAGAAGAGATGCAGTCCATTGAGAAAATGGAACATGGGATATGGTTGACTTACCAAACGAAAAGTTCTATAGAGATTTACAAGAAGAGGGATTCATAAAGAAAGACAAAGAAACAAAGGTATACAAACTGAGACAGACATTATACGGGTTAAAGCAGACATACTTAAGAAGGCTTTGTCAAAAGAAAAGTTCTGCTACTTCAGACTATTACTTGACATCTGCAACTTTGAATCAAGGAGGAGTATTGTGATATGATTCAAAGTAGTTGAGATATGATTCAAAGTATTCAAAATTGAGATATGATTCAAAGTAGTTGAGATATGATTCAAAGTATTCAAAATTGAGATATGATTCAAAGTAGTTGAGATAGAATTTAAAGTATTCAAAATACCAAGATTTTAGGAGGTTGTTAGTAGATTTAAATTTATCTAGGATTTTCATAATTTACTATTTCTGGTTAGTGTACAAGCCTATAAATATTGGAATTGTGTAATACTTTAAACATTGAGTGAGAAAATAATAATAAAGCACTGCAAGCTTTGATTATTCCTATCTCTTTCAATATCCCTTTCCCTACAGAATCTTCATGATTTTAGTTTATTGACTCCACATCTCTTTTACTGATAAAAATCATGATATCAATTAGTTTATTGACTCCACATCTCTTTTAACTATTAATTGGAGTAAATTGTGTCCTCATTTTTCTAATTATAGCCTATAAGCTCTTGTTAATCAATGAAGGTGTTTTTTTTGTATTTAATACTCCAAAGGACATATCCTTATGTATCCCATTTCATCATACCGATGAATGGTTATTGTTTCTCATAATAAAAAAAAAAGAAAAAAAAAAAAAAAGAAAGAAAAAAAAGATAGGTAAACTTAAATAGCGTCTCATCTAGAAATTCTAATTTCTATCCATCAATGTATCCATAAATATAAGTTATCAATGCTGACATAGTCATTTTGATCCTATTACTTACTTTTGTATCTTTATTTGATTTTGATTTTGGTAGTAAGATAGTTTGGGCTGTTTGAAATGTGTTCCCTTGTTGGAGGTGATTCCCATGCATACTTCTGTAGTAAGCATTTTTCATTGGCAACCATTTGATATATAAATGATGCTGGATACAAGGCTGCCTTTAAGGGTTGCGTACTTTATAAAATATGATTGTTATAGCGCTTATATTAGTGTTGTTATATTGGCGTTTACAATGAACCATTTCATTCTTTATTCAGGACCTTGAACTGTTCAAATCCCAAAATTAAAGGAGCCGTGGTATTCCATGAGCAAGGTCCAGAGTTATTTGATTATAGCATTCGTCTCAATCATACTTGGGCTTTCTCAGGATTTCCTAATGTTAGATCCATCATGGACATGAATGGTCCGTATCTCAATGACTTGGAGCTGGGTGCAACTAATATACCAACAATGCAGTATAGCTTCAGTGGATTTTTAACTGTATGGTTCCGTGGATCCCTTTTTACTTCTTCATTTCTCAGTTAATATGCTGCTTACTTCAATAATAATGGTACTATCCTGTTGAATTTAGTGTGTAGCCTTTTTCCTTCTTAAAACTATTTGGACGGAAAACCGTATCTTTATAAGAAATTAATGGTACTATCCTGTTGAATTTAGTGTGTAGCCTTTTTCCTTCTTAAAACTATTTGGACGGAAAACCGTATCTTTATAAGAAATTAATTTCGTTTATAATATGTACAAGGAGAAGTAGGCAAGCGATCCTACTAAAAGAAGACAAGTATAAGTTAAATATTATTATTTTCTGGTCTTCAACAATTGAAATCGGGAGATTGTTCTGATACCTGCTTACTGAGAAAATCTACAAAGAAGTGAAGACAGATTGTTCAGCTTAATTGAAGCCTTAGCTTCTGATCTACCTTAATAATTCTATTTCTTTTCTTTTGTTCCAAAAAAATATGTATATATATATATTTTCCTTTCCTCACGAAAGCATGGCCATGATATCACTAGGGGGGAGCTTTCCTCTTTTAGTTTCTCTCCTAAAAAAGAATGATGCACTTTTCTTTGAGTATGTGACAATTGATAAATTTCAATAAACAATTCTTCATCTCTTTAATGCCTAGGGACTTAGAAGACTAAAACGCCTAAGCCTCAATGGTTTCTATAGGTACCTCTTTGACAATAGGAGGACCATTTGGAAACATAACTGAATCCCCACGGCCTTGTTATAGAAATTGGGGCTGAGACTGCAAGCATTGGTCATTAATTGAATTAACGTTTCTTTTTTGGCGGGGGAATCTCTCAATCATATTTTCTTTTTTGCCTTTTATTGCTTTCGTTGTCACTTCTTTTGGAGTTTGTATCCTTGAGCATTAGTTTCTTTTTATTATTAGAGTTTCAATCAATTCTGTAACGACCCAAGCCCACTGCTAGCAGATATTGTCCTCTTTGGGCTTTCCCTTTCGAGCTTACCCTCAAGGTATTTCGTTCTCCTCCCCAACCGACGTGGGATCTCACAATCCACCCCCTTTAGGGCTCAGCGTCCTCGTTGACACTCGTTTCTTTCTCCAATCGATGTGGGACCCCCACCAAATCCACCCCCCTTCGGGGCCCAGTGTCCTTGCTGGCACACCACCGCATTAGTTTCTTTTTATTATTAGAGTTTCAATCAATTCTGTAACGACCCAAGCCCACTGCTAGCAGATATTGTCCTTACTGGTACACCACCTTGTGTCTACCCCCTTCGAAGAATAGCCTCCTCGCTGGCACATCGCCCAGTGTCTGACTCTGATTCCATTTGTAACAGCCCAAGTCCACCGCTAGCAGATATTGTCCTCTTTGGGCTTTCTCTTTCGGGCCTACCCTCAAGGTTTTTAAAATGCGTCTGCTACGGAAAGGTTTCCACACCCTTATAAAGGGTGTTTCGTTCTCCTCCCCAACCGATGTGGGATCTCACAAGTTCAGTTTTTTCACTTCTTAATTTTTCGTACCCATCTCGTTCGTGGATTGCAAGGGACTTGGAGTGATTACACTGGGCGTTCAATTGGGTTTCTTTTTTAGCATATCCACATAAGAATCCTGTGCCCTTCTCTTCCAACACGTGCTTCTATGTGTTTCCTTGTATTGTTGAAATATGTAAGCATGTTCGTGAACATCTCCCAGCCTGGAGACTCATCTCTTGATGGGACTACTACATTGGTCTTTCCTCCCGAGTAAAGGACTTTTGTGATTTCTAGAAAGTGACCTCTTTTTGTTTGATGTTTTTCATTCCAAATAAACTCACCATTGCAATACATTTTTCGAAAAAACTTTTGCTCTTGAGGGAAAGCAATAAGTCTTCCAAGGTATCTACAAACCAGATGATAACAGTCTCTTCAACTGAAATCGCAAATTCTCTCTTTAATTGCGATTTGTTGATTTTTTTGAATCTTCCCTTCTTAATTTTATCAAAATCACACATAAACGACATATTTTCTATTTTGACTGGGTCTATCTTTCCAACCATTAGGGTAGGAGACCCCAGTCACGAGTGTCTAGAGACTAAGCCATAGTCGGCTGGAGAGAAACGAGGAAGAGAAGGAGCCTAAGATGTTATAAGACGCAGTTAACATACATTTATGACTATTCTGTTGTTATTTAAAGGTCTTCTACAATTTGTTATCGTTCTATGAATTTGTATGTATTGATTTGTTATTGTTCTTTACCCTACTTGAACAAAAAACAGCTCACTCTCCATAAACTAATAAAAGTAAAAGATAAAGTAACTTGAACTGTTTGCACTTCATGAGTATAGGTTTTTCTCCCAGTTGAATTGTATCCACCAAAAAAAAAAAAAATCTTAAAAAGTATTGATTTTTTTTTCCTTCTTAATTTCTTATAATTTACCAGAATGACTGATGCAACTTAATTTTTGCAGCTTCAGCAAGTCATGGATTCATTTATAATATTTGCTTCCCAGGAAATGGAAACTAATATTCTCCATGTAAGTAGGAACAATACTTCATCAAACTCCTCTAGCAGACCTTCCTTGCCGAACTTGCCATGGACACAATTTAGTCCTTCAAAAATACGAATTGCCCCTTTTCCAACTCGGGAGTATGTCGACGATGAATTCCAGTCAATTGTCAAGAAAGTGATGGGTGTGTTGTAAGTAGAATCCTGATTGTCTTTGTTTCTAAATTATTTATAATTTCTTTTGAGACCATTATGCACACATTTTCAGATTAGATTTTGTCCCGATACACTTAGTAAACTTCCTTTTATTGAGCAGGTATCTGTTGGGATTTCTTTACCCAATTTCTCGCCTTATCAGCTATTATGCATTTGAGAAGGTTCGATATTGGTGCTGTTTAGTGTGATAATATTCTCTGTTTCATGTAGAAAAATTATATTATTTACCTTGATCCGAACAGATATCTGTACTTATGCATGTTTTTGTTGTTCAATAGTTGTTGCCAACTCAACCCTCTAATTTTTATGATATTATAGGAAGAGAAGATCAAAGAAGGCCTCTACATGATGGGTCTGAAAGACGGGATATTCCATCTTTCTTGGTTTATTTCATATGCCGTTCAGGTAATGACTAATGTGTTCTTCACTTTACTTGTGTATAAGCCATGAGATAAATTTTTTGTGCTGTTGCATCTGCATGCTTAAAGTGCGAGCAAATAGTTGGTCATGATAAAGCTCTTCTTTAGAGGGATATCGTCCCAATTAATTGAGCTGGGAGGCTCCTTGTACTAATCCTTAAAAAGGATAGACTGAAAAGAGGCAAGAAATTCAAGTATAATCCTAGAAATATTGACAGTATCTATGCCCTAGTCTGTATCTATGATTAAATTCTTCCTTCTCCTTACTAATACCAGTATGTGAAAAATATTACAGCTCTCATCTACTTATATCAAGTTGTTTAACTTACATTTCTGTAACCAAAACATATTTCTCTTGATGGTAATCCTTTGTGAAGAGGCCTTAAAGAGTTGTTCTACATGCTATGCCCTCCTCCCTAAGCTCTCCATCTTTATCGGCAGGGTCAATTCTGATAGTTTCATTGGTTAGCACAGCAGTGTTCCTTTGTGTGAATATGACTAAATTGGGGAGCTTATTTTTACATTTCTTTAATGATTATACTATTTTAGGCAGACTTCTTAAGTGGGGTTTGGTTACTTTATTATTGTAAGTTTGTAATGATGTATCAAATAGGCAATTTGTTGCATGTCTAAATTAGCGTGGTGTTTTTCTTTTTTTCTTCCGATAGTTACTTTTTTTTTCCCGAGAATTACATGTCCATTTTATAGGTAGAAATGCTAACTAAATCTAAATCAATCCCTAGATACTAGGTAATCTAAATAAATCCTTAGATAATAAGTAACAATAGGTAACATGATATGATAAATCTAAATAAATTTCTAGTTACTAGGTAACAATAAATCTAAATAATAATCCCTTGATACTAGTTAACTAGATCTAAATAAATCCAACAAGATAAAGTAGGGAGGTTAACGGATTACACTAATATCCTTCGACAATTTTATTAGAATGACAAAAGATGCCTTCAAGATTACTAGACAGCCACTTTATAGGCTGTGAAACGGAACCTAACCATGCTGTAAAACAATTTCTAACCAAGCACCCAACTTAACTAGGCTGTAAAATATAAATAAGGAATACATACCTAATGCACAATCACTATGACAAAATATATAAAAAGGAAATCCAAAAAAATCCAACCACCATAACCTTTGATGTAATCTGGAATACTATGGTTTTTTGAGCTTCAAGTGAAAATGACCTATTAGCTTCCACCTTCCAACTGGCTCAAGAACCAAAGGGTTTCTCCCATTTTCCAGTTTGAGCACAACTTTGTCATCCATCATGGGGTTCACTTGAAATTTGACATTGAAATGTTCCTCAAGAGCCGGTGCAGGACATCTTTTATTATTCTTGGGTAGTTCTGGTTAGTTCTCGACGTTCTTGTATTTTCTTGTTTAAAGATTTTGTTAAAACCAAGAAGAGGTCTTTTCTATCTAACCATTGTCAGTTTTTAGCTACGATTCTTTAGTTTTTACAGCCTTCGTTAAGTGGCTGTTTAGTTAAGTTTTACCATTACCCACTTCGGTAAACCAGTATTTCAGCCTATTTAAGTAGCTTTCACCTCAATGAAGCATCATTTGATAGTCAGTCTAAAAAAATCTCCCTTGTCTACACCAAGAGCCCCCTTGATATGAGCAAACAATCTGATTATAAATAAAATTTCACAGACGTTCTAAAATTCACAAAATTTCGTACTTACTACTTCATGTTCCTTTCTTACCCAGTATGAAGAAAGAGACATTATTTTTCATGGATGATACTGGAGGTTCTTGTTATATCATATTGGCTTTGTCAATATCCGCATAAGACTTAGAAGGGCTTAAACTAGATTCAGACGTGCTTGGCAAAGGTTGAACCTTAGGCCTAGGTTGAAGGACCGAACCATCCAACCTGAGTCTTCAAATATCCTGATAGTGTCCTTCAATATATCCCGAATAGTTAGCCATTCTCTCTTGAGGAAACCAACGGGCACACTAATCACCTTTCTTTCACTGGTAATTGACCACACAATCAATCAATAACCCACATTGAAGAGTACCGTTATCTATGCATTTGGTTGTACCTAACTCATCCCTGTCATGCTTAGAGAATAGCAAAGGATCAGGAATTTGTAAAAACTCAACTATGGACTCCTCAAACCAAAGGAGATGGGATGAAGAGAGCGAATAACGTACTTAAAATCCAAATCTTCAATTGGATTGATAAGTCTTTGGCATCATCAACCTCTTTGAATAAATCATTATTTGCAGCTCTTTGGAAATCTAAAAGTCAAAAGAAAACTAATATTCTCATTTGCCATCAATTTCTATTCTTCTGAAGTTTTGCAGAGGAATCGTCCCAATCAGAGTCTTTTGCCATCAGTTTGTTCTTTATGTTTTGCATTGGGGGAATCTCTCAATCATATTTTCTTTGATTGTTCTTATGCTCGATTTTGTTGGTTCAAGATTTTTGCGATATTTAATGTCCAATGGGTTTTCTCTAATATTATGAAGGATAACACCTCTCAAGTTCTCATAGGCCTTTTGATGGTTCCGAAGACGATTATTCTTCGGGTTAGTGTGGTTAAAACTCTTTTCAGAATTACAGTCAGAGAGGAACGTAGAATTTTTCAAAGTTCATCTCTTTCTTGTCACGTCAGATTTGAATCAGCTTGCCTAAAGTCGTCATTTTGGTGTTGGTTTTTCAATACAGGATATTTGCTGAAGCTGGAATGTATTTATTTCTCCTTTTTAAGTACTTCAACATTAATTGCTCGTTTTGTTGTGCTGTCTTTTTTTTTTTTTTTTTTTTTTTTTTTTTTGCTTTTGCTTTCTGTTTTACTCCTTTTGGAGTTTGTGTCCTTGAGCATTAGTCTATTTTCATTTCCTTAATGAAAAGTTCCGTATTTTGTTAAAAAAACAAAAAGTCTATATCTTCTACATAAAATTGCTCCTTTTTGGACCATGGAAATTAAAACTACCGATACAACCAGCTTGTCATATTACCAATGAGAGCCAGTTTCTCATATAATTTCAACAAGAAAGCCGGTTTCTCATGTATTGAACTGCTTACCATGCTAAATAGAGTTCTAATTTTTTCATCTAAGCTTGTTATCTAAATTCTCTACAAGCTTTCTTTTTTTTAATAGTTCTCTCTTTGTTCTTTGGGGTGGGATCCGGTGGTTTTGATTTTAGCTTGATCTAATGTATTTTACAGTTTGCAATATCTGCTGGAGTTATCACTTTGTGCACGATGCATAACCTTTTCAAGTACAGTGATAAGACGGTGGTCTTCATCTACTTCTTCTCATTTGGATTAAGTGCAATCATGTTTTCATTTTTGATCTCTACATTCTTCAAACGAGCAAAAACTGCTGTGGCAGTGGGAACACTTTCTTTTTTAGGTGCCTATTTTCCATACTATACCGTAAATGATGAAACTGTGTCCGTGTAAGTATCTTTGCCACGAGGAATCATATTTGTTTTATTTAGTTAACAATTTCAATTTTTGAATTGATGTATGGTCTAAGTTTTCACTCTACTTCAGGATAGTGAAGGCAACTGCTTCATTGCTTTCACCAACGGCTTTTGCTTTAGGGTCCATTAACTTTGCAGATTACGAACGTGCTCGTGTTGGACTTAGATGGAGCAACATGTGGAGGGTAATGTTTAATGATTAGCTGTGCTTTTAACACTAATCTGTAAGATCTTTTTCGGGAGGGAACTAAATGTTGGCTGCTTGGTTTGGATAGGCATCCTCTGGAGTAAACTTTTTGGTGTGTCTTTTAATGATGTTCTTTGACTCGCTGCTGTACTGTGTAATTGGTCTTTACATGGATAAGGTATGACTTTCCACTCAAATATCATTTTAAGGGGAATCTTTGAACTCATAAATATTGCTTCAAGATTTTTTTTAATCTTATATATAAAAAGATCAGTTTTGTGAACTAAGTTCTGAAATATCGAGGATGTAAATGTCAAGTTGTTAGGTTATGGAGCCAGCTACTTATTTATAGCTTAGTCAACGGTTATACATGATAAAGTTATATCCGGTAAAGCTATATTCGATAAAGCTATATATGGTAAATAGCTATATATAGTAGATGGTTAAATCTGGTAAAGCTATATATATATATATATATAGTAAACTGAACTATATATATATTCTCTGAGGTAGAGCTTTGAAAAATGTACTTTCTATTCTCTGTATTCTCTCTTATACATACTCATCAATACAAATCCTTTAGCCAGAGTTCTCCTTGCATTTTCTCTCTTCTATTTCTTTGTGTTCATCTAGATCGAGTGTTTGCGTTGTTGAGTGATCCTAACAACTGGTATCAGAGCTAGGCAAAATTCACCACAATTTGTGAAGATGGAAAGTTCAAAGATTGGAATTGAGAAGTTCGAGGAATCTGATTTCGGTTTCTGGAAGATGCAGATTGAAGATTATCTGTACCAGAAAGATCTTCACGAACCTGTTGGGGTGAAGCCGGATACCATGACCACGGAGTAGCGGAAGCTCAAGGATCGACAAGCCTTAGGGCTGATCCGGTTGATGCTATCCAGAAACGTGGCATTCAACATTATCAAGGAGAAGACAACGTCAGATCTATTGAAGGCGCTGTCCAATATGTACGAAAAACCATCGGCTATGAATAAGGTGTATTTGATGCGGAGATTGTTCAATCTACAGATGTCTGAAGGTGGATCTACAGATGTCTGAAGGTGGATCTGTTGCTGATCATATAAATGAATTTAATATGATCGTAAGTCAACTGAGTTCGGTGGAAATTAATTTCGAGGATGAAATTAAAGCATTGATTTTGATGTCATCTTTACCCGAGTCATGAGACACTGTTGTTGCCGCAATCAGCAGTTCTCGAGGATCTGATAAACTGAAGTTTGATGAAATTCGAGATGTAGTTCTCAGCGAAAGTATTTGCAAATGAGAAATTGGAGATTCGTCAGGCAATGCTCTCAGTGTTGACCGAAGGGGAAGAAGTAAATCAAAGAGCTCAAACAAACATGGGCGATTAAAATCAAAGAATCGGGAAAAATCTCCAAACAAATCCAACGTAACGTGTTGGAGCTGTGGAGGAAAAGGACACTTTCGGACAGATTGTACAAAACTGAAGAAGAAGCAGAATCATAAATCTGAAGATGATGATTCTATATATACAACAGAAGATACTGAGGACGCTTTAATCCTTAGTGTGGACCGCCCAGCTGAATCTTGGATTTTGGATTTTGGTGCATCGTTCCATTCGTCTCCAAGTAAGGAATTGTTTCAAAATTTCTAATCAGGAAATTTTGGGAAGGTGTATCTTGCCGACAACAGAACTTTGGAGATTGAAGGGAAGAGAGATGTCTCAATACAAACTCCAGCAGGAAATCAGTGGACATTACAAGATGTCAGATACATTCCTGGTCTCAAGAAGAACCTGATCTCTATTGGTCAGTTGGATAGCACAAGCTATGCAGCAGAGTTTGGAAAGAGTTCGTGGAAGATCGTGAAGGGTGCCATGGTTGTTGCATGTGGCGCAAAATCCGGATCCTTATACTCTACTGCAGAGTGTATAAACATGGTTGCTGCTGCTGAGAGTGCTTCCAATTCAAGTCTATGGCACAATAGACTTGGACATATGAACGTCAAAGGAATGAAGACGCTGACTGCGAAAGCAGCTTTAGAAGACTTAAAATCTGTTGATATGGGTCTTTGTGAGAGCTGCGTCATGGGCCAACAGAAACGAGTTAGTTTCACAAAGGCTGCCAGAGAACCGAAGAAAGTGCGGTTGGAAATGGTCCATACAGACGTTTGAGGACCATCTCCAGTTTCATCACTTGGTGGATCAAGGTACTATGTCACCTTCATCGATGACTTCAGCAGGAAGGTATGAGTTTACTTTCTGAAACACAAGTTTGATGTGTTTGTCACCTTTAAGGAGTGGAAAGCTGAAGTTGAAAATCAGACCGGCTTGAAGATCAAATGCCAATGGAGGAGAGTACAACGAATCAGAATTTAAAACATTTTGTGCGGCTGAGGGAATTAGATTGATGAGAACAATTCTCGGTAAGGCAAGACAAAATGGTATTGCAGAAAGGATGAACAAAACATTGAATGAGCGAGCAAGAAACATGAGGATTCATTCTGGACTACCAAAGACATTCTGGGCTGACGCTGTGAACACAACAGCATATTTGATTAATAGAGGGCCATCAGTACCCTTAAAGTTCAAATTGCCAGAAGAAGTATGTTCTTCATGGACAGGAAAAGAACTCAAGTACTCTCACTTGAGAACTTTTGGTTGTATTGCGTATGTTCACGTTGATCCAGAGAAGAGAGACAAGCTTGATGCTAAGGCTGTGAAGTGCTACTTCATAGGCTATGGCTCTGACATGTTCGGGTACAGGTTTTGGGATGACAAGAATCGGAAAATCCTAAGACACTGCGATGTGACCTTTGATGAAAATGTCCTGTACAAGGACAAAGAGAGGATAAACTCTGAGACTACGAAGCAAGTGGGAGTTGAGCTTGAGTGACAGGAAAATTCACCCAGTGATGTTACAGCAGAAGCTCAAGAAACTCCTAACCCTACTGCTGAAGAACCAGACGTGGAGCAAGTTACACCTGAGCAGGTGTTGAGGAGATCATCCAAAACTATCAGAGCACCAGATAGATATTCACCCTCATTACATTATCTGTTGCTGACTGACGAAGGAGAACCAGAGTCCTTTGATGAGGCCCTACAAGTGGAAGATTCAACTAAGTGGGAGCAAGCCATGGATGATGAGATGAGCTCACTTGAAAAGAATAATACGTGGGTGCTGACTGAGTTACCTACTGGAAAGAGAACTTTGTTGAACAAATGGGTGTTCAAAATCAAGGCTGAACCAGATGGCAGAAGGAGGTTTAAGGCTCGGTTAGTAGTTAAAGGATATTCACAAATATAAGGCATTGATTATGCTAAGATCTTTTCTCCCGTTGTGAAATTAACTACTATCCGAATTCTGTTGCGTATTGTTGCATCGGAGAATTTGCACCTTGAGCAAATGGATGTAAAAACGGCGTTTTTACATGGAGATTTAGATGAGGAGATCTATATGCAACAACCAGAAGAGTTTGCAGCTCCAGGCAAGGAGCACATGGTGTGTAAGCTCAATAAGAGCTTGTATGGACTGAAACAAACACCGAGACAATGGTACAAGAAGTTTGACTCCTTCATGTGCAAGAGTGGTTTCCACAGGAGTGAAAAGGATCAGTGTTGTTACCTCAAGAAATACACTGATTCTTATGTGCTGACTGAGTTACCTACCGGAAAGAGAACTTTGTTGAACAAATGGGTGTTCAAAATCAAGGCTGAACCAGATGGCAGAAGGAGGTTTAAGGCTCGGTTAGTAGTTAAAGGATATTCACAAATATAAGGCATTGATTATGCTAAGATCTTTTCTCCCGTTGTGAAATTAACTACTATCCGAATTCTGTTGCGTATTGTTGCATCGGAGAATTTGCACCTTGAGCAAATGGATGTAAAAACGGCGTTTTTACATGGAGATTTAGATGAGGAGATCTATATGCAACAACCAGAAGAGTTTGCAGCTCCAGGCAAGGAGCACATGGTGTGTAAGCTCAATAAGAGCTTGTATGGACTGAAACAAACACCGAGACAATGGTACAAGAAGTTTGACTCCTTCATGTGCAAGAGTGGTTTCCACAGGAGTGAAAAGGATCAGTGTTGTTACCTCAAGAAATACACTGATTCTTATGTGTTCCTACTCCTGTATGTGGATGTTATACTGATTGCTGGATCAAGTATGAGGGAGATAAACCACCTGAAGGCAAGCTTGTCTTCAGTATTTGAGATGAAAGATTTGGGTGCAGCGAAGCAGATTCTTGGGATGAGGATTTCTCGAGATAGATCTGCTGGCACATTAAATTTATCCCAAGAGCAGTACATTGAGAAGGTGTTGTCCAAATTCCAGATGAATGATGCTAAACCCAGGACTACCCCCTTGGCAAATCGTATTAAATTGTCGAAGGGGTAATCTCCCAAGACAGTTGAGGAACATGAGCACATGGCATCAGTTCCGTACGCTTCTGCAGTTGGGAGTTTGATGTATGCTATGGTCTGCACTAGACCTGATATAACACATTCAGTGGGAGTTATTAGCAAGTACATGGCAAACCCAGGGAAAGAACATTGGGAAGCCGTGAAGTGACTTCTGAGATATCTGAGAGGTACATCCAATACTTCACTCTGTTATGACAATGACAAAGTAGTTCTGCAAGGTTTTGTGGATGCTGATCTGAGTGGAGATGTAGACTCTAGCAAGAGCACATTTGGATATATCTACACTATAGATGGAACAGTAGTGAGTTGGATGTCCAAGCTTCAGAAATGCGTTGCTCTTTCATCTACTAAGGCTGAGTACGTGGCAATAATTGAAGTTGGAAAGGAGATGATATGGATGACAGACTATCTAGAAGAATTAGGCAGGAAGTAGTGCAAGAAGATTCTTTATACAAATAGTCAGAGTGCCATACAGTTGGTGAAAAACTCAGTCCATCACAAAACACATTAGAAGGCGATACCATTTCACTTGCAGGTTAGTGGAAGAAGGTGATATGTGTTGGGAGAAGATAGAGGGTGCAAAGAATCCGGCAAACATGTTGACAAAATGTGTTGATGTTGGAAAATTGTTGACAAAATGTGTTGATGTTGGAAAATTGAGGTTATGCAAAGCCTTAATTGGTATGGTGCAGTGAAGATACTGGTGATCGTTTGAGAATGAAATTCTTGGTTGAATGGATCAGTCTCCAGTGGGAGAATTGTTAGGTTATGGAGCCTGCTACTTATTTATAGCTTAGTCAACGGTTATACATAGTAAAGCTATATCCGGTACAACTATATTCGGTAAAGTTATATATGGTAAATAGCTATATATAGTAGATGGTTAAATCTGGTAAAACTATATATAATAAACTGAACTATATGTATATCCCCGGTTATATACCCTTAGGTGGAGCTTTGAAAATGTACTTTCTATTATCTATATTCTCTCTTATAAATACTCATCAATACAAATCCTTTAGCCAGGGTTCTCTTTGCATTTTCTCTTAATACAAATCCTTTAGCCAGAGTTCTCCTTACATTTTCTTTCTTCTATTTCTTTGTGTTCATCTAGATCGAGTGTGTGCGTTGTTGAGCGATCCTAACACAAGTTTGAAAATTAGGGACCAAAAAGTGTATTATCCTGTGTATTGGTGTAAATATGTAAGATCTAGAGGTTTATTATTCTTTAGTCCATATATACCTAACAAAATCTTTCGTTGATTAAACGAAAAGTTTGAAGACAGTAAGACATTATAAACAAAATAAACCCACCAAAATTTATTGGAAGTCCTCCAAAACTAACCAACCACAAAAAAAGAAAAAAGAAAAAAAGAAACACTCAAACTGGACCATACACGTAAATCATAACATGATTGCCTGCATAAATTTCCATTAAAAGTAGAACTATTACTAAAAATTGTAGCAAAAACACACCTTTTGATTGTGATCTTCCTCTCTTCCCATATGAAACATTTACCTTAAAAATTCTAGAGTTTCTCTCAGACCATAAATCAATATTAAGGCGTAAGTGAAATAATCCGCTTTAACTTACGTGTCTACCTTGAATAAAAGAATTTTGACGAGAAGATATGGTAGAGTATACAACTTGCTTCAATCTCTTGTATAGCACCGTAGGCAGATTCTTTAACACACTTTTTTCCTAGATAATAAGTCTGGAATCCTTTACATCCTTCCCTCTTCTGAATTAAATACATGAAGCGTTTCTGATGCTATCATTTTCAAAGAATTCAGACCTCCATCATAATTTCTTTCAACAATTTCAGAATTTACTGAAAAATTCTGAATAGAAAAGTCATCTGAATCTGGAGATTCTTAACAGCTGCACACAGCTCTTCTTCGTTGAAGGACTTCTCGAACTAACTTTTGATCCCCTTTCCTGATGTGATTCAAGTTTAATCCAACCGGAATGTACCTCAAGTTCCAGTTTTTTGAATTTAAGGATTCATAAAAGCTCAATATCTCTTTACTATTTTTTTAATCTTATTATTAAACTCGTTTTTTTTTAGCTATAATTGAAGCTCCATGCTTTGATGATTCCTTCCCTCCGTTTTCTCTCCTCCCTTCCCTATGTTTTCTGTTTTCAGCCGAAGCTTAATTCTAATCGTTGCTTCTTCTTTTCCACGGTCTTTAGCCTGTGAGTTAATAAGCTTTTTAGCATGTGAGTTAATAAGCTTGACTTAGCAAAATGAGTTATTAACCTAAAGTAATTTTAGGACAATTATTTAGTAGTTATTGATTTGAAAGTTTAGGAAATCGATTAGGAAGATTTATTAGTAGTTGCTTAATCTTAGGAGAAAGTTTAGGAATTTGAGGAGGAAGTCTAAGAGATCGGTTGTGCAATCTCCACTATAAATACTCGTGAGATGTATGTTATTTATCACAACAAAAAGAAGAGAATTAATAAAGCATACGTGCTTAAGGTTCCTCTATTAAAAAACTCTCTCCCCTCAAGTTCTTCTGCTTTCGTTATTTGTTTCGACATACTTTGATCGTGGGCAATTTCCAACACTTGGTATCAGAGTTCGGATGTTGAAACAAATGCTTGTCACCACAAGTTGTCGGAGGTAATGTGACAACGATAAGGAGTGAGGGGGGGGGGGAGTGTAACGCTCCAGTATCCGTTACTCACGAACAGTAACTGCGCAACATGGTCGAAAGGGAGGGGGGAGTGTAACGCTCCAGAATCCGTTACTCACGAAGAGTAGCTACGCAGCATGGTCGATAAAGATGCGTGTTAACTTACAGGCACAAGGCGTGTGGGACGCCATTGAGCATGATGACGTTGAGGAGCGCAAGGACAGGATGGCTCTTGCCGTCATCTACCCAGCAATCCCGGAGGACGTCCTTCTCATGTTGGCAGAGAAGGACTTGACAAAGGCAGCGTGAGAGACGCTGCAAACAATGCATGTAGGTGTGGAACGTGTCAAGGAAGCAAAAGTGCAGACCTTGAAGAGTGAGTTCGAGACTATCCGCATGAAGGACGGTGAGTCAATAGACGACTTTGCCATGAAGTTGACGACGATCGTCAACAGCATCCGTTCATTAGGCGACGTGGTGGAGAAGATCTCCGTCGTCAAGAAGTTCCTTCGAGTAGTTTCCGCAAGATTCATACAGATTGTTACCTCTATTGAGCAGTTCAGCGACCTCAAGAACATGTCGGTTGAGGAGGTCGTTGGTCGTCTTAAGGTTCATGAGGAGAGACTTCGTGGCTATGAAGACATAGAGTAGGAGAAATATCTCTTACTCACACATGAGGAGTGGCTCGCACGGACGAAAAAGAAAGATGCAGATGACTCTTCTTTTTCAGGTTCGAGCTAACGTGGCAGCTATAACAAAGAAAAAAGAGGTCGTGGACGTGGCCGCAGACGTGGTGGCAGAGGAGGTCGTGACAATACCTCACAAACCCATGAAATGACAATAGTCAATCAAATTGCTAATTTAATAGATTGACGAATGATGTATCAATTGCTGATTTTTTTGTTAATAGCAATGACAATAGTCAGTCAGATACGTTCTTATGGAGAGAAAACTTCAGATGAAACAATTGTTGCAAAGGTGTTGAGAAGTTAACTCTAAAGTTTGACCATGTGGTGGCTGCTATAGAAGAAGCTAAGGTTCTATCACTACTCTTCGTTGATGAACTGATGAGCTCGCTTCAAGTTCATGAGTCAAGAATCAATAGATCATCAGAAAGGAATGAAGAAAAGATGCTACAAGTGAAGGAGACAACCAACAACAAAGACAACGAAAGAGAAAATATTCGTTTAGAAGTCGTGGAAGAGGAGGATTCGCAGCTTCCATGGTGGTTATGGTGGTTGTGGTACAAGGGTAGATGGAGAAATGATGAACAAAGACAATTCAATGAGCAAAGTAACATAAGGAATGTCATACAATGTTACCATTGCGGTATCGGCACATAAAAGCTGATTGTTGGTATAAAGATCAACAAATGAATTTTGCAGCAGAAAATGAAGAAGAAGAAGAAGAAAGACATTTTATGGCATGTATTGATATTAATTAAAAAAAGAGTGATTTATGGCTTGTTGATAGCGGATGCTCGAACCATATGACAGACACCAAATCTTTATTCCAAGAGCTTGATTAGACGCAAAGAATTAAGGTGCAACTTGGAAATACAAAAGAGATGCAAGTTGAGGGAAAAAGCATAGTGAAAGTCGAAACTTGTCATGGTAAGATAAACTATTAAATAATGTTCAATTTGTGCATGATTTAGGGTCCAATTTATTGAGCGTTGGACACTTGATGACCAGAGGACATTCCATTCTATTTGATGACAACACATGTGTCATTACAAATAAGAAACCAGGCCATAAAGTTTAAATTGTCATAACTTCAAATAAGATGTTTCCACGGGATGTTTATAATATGGAGGATTTTGCTCCTGCTGCTAGCACAAAAAATGACTCGATATTATGACATCTTAGATATGGGCATCTTCATATGAAGGGCCTGGAAATACTCTGGGATAAAGGTATGGTTTTCAGATTACCAAAAATTGATTCAATTAGTTTATGTGAAGGATGCATTTATGGCAAGCAAACTAGGAAGTTCTTTCCGGTAGGAAAAGCTAAAAGAGTTTCAAATTGTCTAGAACTAATTCATGTTGATTTATGTGGGCCAATGCAAACTAAGTCCTTGGGTGGAAGTATATACTTTTTACTATTTATTGATGATTATAGTCGCATGAGCTAGGTTTACTTCCTACAACATAAGTCAGAAACTTTTCACAAGTTCCAGATTTTTTATCTAGTTTTTGACGAATTTGAGGATGTTTCAAAGCATAAGCAACACAACCACAGAAGTTCCAGAATTTTAAAGTTATGGTGGAGAACCAAAGTGACTGCCACATTAAAGTTCTTTGCACAGATAGAGGTGACGAGTAAATATTTAAAGAGTTCAATTTGTTTTGTGAAGAAAAGGGCATCCAAAGGGAGTTAACAACTCCTTATACTCCAGAACAAAATGGAATCGCTGAACGAAAAAATTGAACTATTGTGGAGATGGCAAGAAGTATGTTAACAGCAAGGAGACTTTCAAACCAATTTTAGGTAGAAGCTGTAGCAACATCTGTCTATCTATTAAATCTCTCACCAACAAAGACAGTTATGAATCGAACTCCTTACGAAGCATGACATGGAAGGAAACCATCTGTAAGTCATTTACGAGTCTTTGGTTGTATTGCTTATGTTTTGAAAAATCCTCAAATTCGTTGACCCTTGTCTCTTCTTCTGGAACTTGTAACATACGGAAGAAGTGATACGGAAAGTCTCCTTGTCAAATTTGTCCAACGAATTTTGTGTTGCTGTTTAGTGAACTTGTAACATCTGGAACTATTGTGGAGATGACAAGAAGTGATACCGAAGAAGTATGTTACAAGCAAGGAGACTCCAAAACAAAAGGGCATCCAAGAGATGACAAGAAGTATGAGTTAACCCTTGTCTCTTCGTCCGGAGAAACTTCAACTGTAATCTCTTGCTACTCCTGTTCTTTACTCCAATCCCAACTCACATTTTCATCAAATATTAGATCCTCTCTAATTGAAATCTTTTCATTAAGAGAGTTGTATAATTTATATGCCTTTGATTGGGTACAATAGCCAATGAAAATGCATTTTTCAGATTTTTCAAAAAGCTTTTGACGAATTTGAGGATGTTCCAAAGCATAAGCAACACAACCAAAGACTCGTAAATGACTTATGTTGTAGGACGTAAACCCAGCTCATGCGATTATAGTCATCAATAAATAGTAAAAAAAAAGTATATACTCTCGCCCAAGGATTTAGTTTGTATTGACCCATATAAATCAGCATGAATTAGTTCTAGACAATATGAAGCTCTTTTAGTTTTTCCAACCGGAAAGGACTTTCCAGTTTGCTTTTTTAGTTTTTCGAACAGGAAAGGACTTCCTAGTTTGCTTGCCATAATTGCATCATTCACATAAACAAATTGAATCAATTCTTGGTAATCCGAAAACCATACTTTTATCCCCGAGTATTTTCAGGCCCTTCATATGAAAATGTCCATATCTAAGATGCCATAATGTCGAGTCATCTTTTGTGCTAGTAGCAAGAGCAAAATCCTCCATGTTAGAAACATCCCGTGGAAACATCTTATTTGAAGTCATGACAATTTGAACTTTATGGTCTGATTTCTTATTTGTAATGACACATCTGTTGTCATCAACTAGAACAAAATTTCTTCGGGTCATCAATTGTTCAACACTCAATAAATTGTACCCTAAATCAGGTACAAATTTAACATTATCTAATAGTTTTATCTTACCATGACAGGTTTCGACTTTCGCTGTGCCTTTTCCCTCAACTTGCATCTCTTTTGTATTTCCAAGTTGCACCTTAATTCTTTGCGTCTCATCAAGCTCTTGGAATAAAGATTTGATGCCTGTCATATGGTTCGAGCATCTGCTATCAACAAACCATAAATCACCTTTTTTAGATTAATATCAATACACGCCATAAAAAGCCTTTTTTCTTCTTCTTCTTCACTTCATTTGTGGATCTTTATACCAACAATCAGCTTTTATGTGCCCATACCTTCTACAATGGTAACATTGTATGACATTCCTAATGTTACTTTGCTCATTGAATTGCCTTTGTCCATCATTTCTCCATCTACCCCTGTTACCACGACCACCATGGAAGTTGCGAAATCCTCCTCCTCCACGACTTCTACTTGCTAAACGAATATTTTCTCTTTCGTTGCCTTCGTTGTTGGTTGTCTCCTTCACTTGTATCGCCTTTTCTTCATTCCTTTCTGATGATCTATTGATTCTTGACTCATGAGCTTGAAGCGAGCCCATCATTCATCAACAAAGAGTATTGATAGATCCTTAGCTTCTTTTATAGCAGCCACCACATGGTCAAACTTTGGAGTTATGCTTCTCAACACCTTTGCAACAATTGTTTCATCTGAAATTTTCTCTCCATAGGTATGCATTTGATTGACTATTGTCATTGCTCTTGACAAAAAGTCAGCAATTGATTCACCATTCGTCATGAGCAAAGTTTCAAAATCACGTCTTAGAGATTGCAATTTCACTGTCATGACCTTTGAATCTTTTTTAAACTCATTCTGCAGAATTGACCATGCTTGCTTTGATGTGGTTGCTGCTGCAATTCGTAAAATTTTTTGTCTCATGAATGGTTTGCTGAATAACGAACCGAGCTTTAGCATCATTTTTCTTGGTTTCTCTTAGTCTCTTCTTTTCTTCTATTGTGGGTTCTAATACATCAACAAACCCGTACTCCACCAAGTCCCATAACTCCTGCGATCTGAGAAAGGTCTTCATCTTGATGCTCCACCACTCATATTTTTCACCATTAAAAATTGGTAAGAGCGGTGCAGAGGAAGAAAACCAGCTACTGCCATTTTTCGTTTTGTAAAGAAAAAATAATCACTTCTCGTGTTGACAAGAACTTGGCTCTGATACCAAATTTGTTGGGAAAGGAATATTGAAAGAGATAGCAAAAGACTGAATAGATCAAAACTACAAATGCTTTATTATTGTTTACTCACTCAATGCATAAAGAGTTACAAAGTTCCAATATTTATAGGCTTATACACTAACAATAAATAGGAAATTATGGAAATCCTACTAAACAAATTTAACTATAAATAAATACACAAGTTTAGGAAACTACTAATAGCTTCCTAAAAATTTGGTCAAAACTTTGAATCATAGTTCAACACATCTTTTAGTACCTCTACTGCAACACAAAATTTGTCAAATTTATCATCTTCAGTATCACTAAACAACAACTCTTCTCTGGAAGAATTTTCGGATAAAACACCTCCAAGGAAGTATAAATCTTTAGCTGACATATATGCATCATGTCAATTTGTTCTTACTGTTTCATACCCTATGAGTTATGAAGAAGCGGCTGAAAAAGAAGAGGGGCAGAAAGCCATGGTAGATGAGATGCAGTCAATCGAGAAAAATAGAACACGGGAGATGGTTGACTTACCAAACGAAAAAAATGCAATCAACTTGAAATGGGTGTTCAAGACAAAATTTGCACCAAATGGAAGCATACAAAAGCATAAGGCTCGTCTTGTAACAAAAGGTTACGCGCAACAAGGTATAGATTTTGAAGAATTTTTTTCTCTAGTAGCTTGTTTTGAAACTGGAAGAACTATTCTTGCATTAGTAGCAGAATTGCGGTGGCCTGTTTATCAGTTTGATGTCAAGTCAGCATTTCTTAATGGAGATTTACAAGAAAAAGGTCTATGTAACGCAACCAGAGGGATTCATGAAGAAAGACAAAGAGACAAAGGTATCAAGCTGAGAAAGGCATTATACGGATTAAAGCAGGCCCTTCGAGCTTGGTATAGCAAGATTGATGGGTACTTTCAAGAAAAAGGATACATGAGAAGTGAGAATGAGCCTACTTTATATGTGAAGAATGAAGGTAAAGTGATTTCATCATTATTTGTCTCTATGTTGATGATATCATTTACACTAGCTCTTCTAACTCTTTTTTGAATAAATTTAAGTCTCAAATGATGAGTGAATTTGAGATGTCGGATATGCGTCTATTACACTATTTTCTTGTTCTTGAAGTATATCAAGTTGAAGATGAGATTTTTATTTCACAAAGAAAATATGCCAAAGATATTATGAGTAAATTTAGTATGCTTAATTGTAAGCCTGCAGTTACGCCCATGAATATTAATGAGAAATTACAACATGAGGATGAAGCAGAAATGACAGATGTTAGAAGGTTCAGAAGCTTGGTTGGCGGACTAATTTACTTAACCCACACATGACCCGATATTGCATTTCTTATTGGTATTATTTCTAGGTTTATGTAGCATTCTTCAAAGGTTCATTATGGAGCAACAAAAAGAGTCTTACGTTATGTTGTCGGAACTATAGAGTATGAAATTTGGTATTCTAAATCTTCTAATTTCTAATTATATGGGTTCACTGACAGCGATTGGGCAGGATCATTAGATGGTAGACGAAGCATTTCAGCCAATGTTTTCACTTTAGGATCAGGAGTAATCACTTGGAGCTCAAAGAAGCAAACAACAGTGGCGTTGTCAACGTCAGAAGCAGAATATGTTGCAGCAACTTCAGCAGTGTGCCAAGCTATTTGGTTAAGAAGAGTGTTAGCTGATCTTCAACAAGAGCAAAAAGGGGCAACAAAGATATTTTGGGATAACAAAACAACTATTTCTATGACTAAGAACCCGACATTTCACAGCAGAACAAAATATATTGAACTCTGACATCATTATATTCGTGATCTTGTTGCAAAGGAAGAAATTGTCTTGGAATATTGTAACATCAATGAACAGTTAGCAAACATACTTACTAAGGCTGTGTCAAAAGAAAAGTTCTGCTACTTCAAAGGATTACTTAGCATCTGCAACTTTAAATCAAGAGGGAGTGTTGAAATATGATTCAAAGTTTTGACCAAGTTTTGAGGAAGCTGTTAGTAGTTTCCTAAACTTGTGAATTTATTTATAGTTAATTGTTTGGTAGGATTTCCATACTTACCTATTTCTTGTTATTGTAATAGCCTATAAATATGGGAACTTTGTAACTCTTTATGCACGGAGTGAATAAAACATTTGCAGCTTTGATCTATTCTGTCTTTTGCTATCTCTTTCAATATTCCTTTCCCAAACATACTCCACTTTCTTTTTAATTGATTCACCATGAGTTGAAAATTCGTATTGTTGAAGCTATCCCTTTCACAATTCAAGAAATAAAGGTGAAGCAAATTCTTGTCCAACATTTTCAGAGAGTTTTTAGGATAACCAGGATTATATTGAAGAGTCTTGCTTATGACTTATGTTGTCTCTGTCTCAAACTAGTAGCCCCTCACAAAAATAAGTCTTCGAAGAACACGTTGCTTCAGTCTTCCAATAACTTAACTCATTCAACATTTTTTCTTCTTGGTTCAAACTTAGTTGTGAATGAAGGGGTATTGATTTCTTCTAATTATCTGATCTTTCACCTTCTTCTTTACCGAATCATGATGTTGATGGAGAACCAATTGTTAGCAGTTGAATTTACAGCTACGAGAAACAGATCAAGTTGATCATTACGGGGATGGTAACTTTGAGTCCTCATTTGCTCTTCTTTTTTAGATAGTGATGTTTGTCCTTCTTTAATTTCAGTTGATAATCAGTTCAAAGAAGGTCCCCCTATAGTGTCCACCATGGCAACTCCTAGTTCTCCGCTCTTATTAAGGCTTGTTGCCTTCAGATGAGTGCAATTCCACCTTCATCGCCTCAGATAAAGGCTTAGCTGCTCCCTATACTTATCCTTTCAATGAAATTATCTTAAGGAATACCTGAAGCCTTGGGGTTTTCTCTAAAGGGTTGGCTCTGTTGTCAGAAAGTCTGGTGGAAGGTATGGGAGGATTGGGGATGAATCTTTTCACTCTTTATAAGACAGTTTTTTCGTTCAAAAGATTGTGTCAATTTATTTGATAATTCTAGGCATTGTTGAGGATTCTTGGGAGGGAGTCCCACATTGGCTAATTTAGGGAATGATCATGAGTTTATAAGTAAGGAATACACCTCTATTGGTATGAGGCCTTTTGGGGAAGCCCAAAGCAAAACCATGAGAGCTTATGCTCAAAGTGGACAATATCTGTGATTCCTAACAAGCATGTGAGGTAATAATTGAGAATATCCCCTTCAGGATTGTTCTTATTAAGCCTTGATATGTTGAGAATGAAGTCATTAGAACTGCAAATAAATATCCTCCTTCCAGGGCTTGCCTTTTGATGATAAATTGGAAATCAATAAACTTTCGATCTAGAATTAAAGGTGAAACGATCTTCTTGTAGTTGGCAGAACTTCGTGGAAAAAGTTATAATTATAATCATCTTCCTTTAGCCATTTTATCCATTTCTGGAAATGTTATCTTCAACAAATACAGGATATCACATCTCCCTTTTCAAGTTCATCAGCTGCCCTTCATGAGACAAAACTCTGGATTCTTCTTCCTTTTCTAAATCTGCCATCTAAAAATCTCTCTTCCTTTCTGCTTTCTTTCAATTTCTCACCATCTGTGCTCCATTTTTTTAAAAATTATTTCTAACTCTTTCATGTATATATACCCATATATTTGGGACTTTAGTATATAATAGTCTTATGGGTTGTATTCTCCCTTTTGACTTTTGTTTTTTTTTTTTTTCTTCTGTCTTTAGGTCTACATTTAGTAGTTTGTTTCTTTTGTTGTATTTATTTCTTTGTCTTCGTTAATAAAAAGATCCGTTTCCTTCAACCAAAAAAAAGAAAAAAAAAAAAGAAAAAAGAAAAAAAGAAAAGAAAAGAAAAGAAAGAATACTCCAAATTTTGATTTGCAGTCAATAACTACAATTAAAACATAACAAATAAAACAAGTTGTAAGCAGCACAAATATACCCAATTCCTTGTGTAGACTAACTATTTGAAATTTTGGCAAACATGGCCAGCGTAGCGGCCAACACATCATGGCTTTTTTTCCTTTGCCCTTCTTTTGGGACACTCAAGACTCAAGTGACCTTTCTTCTTGTAGGACCAGCACTCTATGTTTTTCAGGTCATTCTGCACTCACTTTGTGTTTATAGTTCTTTTAAACCTATTATTTTGTGCAGTCTGAAAAGGCTCAGACTGCTGTTCAAACCTCTGTTCAGCCTCCACCTAAAGAAAATGGTCAGATCAATCATAGAATAAGGAGGAGTTTCACGGGAGAGAGTGATTGTTAAATTCTTGTTTCAACCCTTCAATTAGATCAACCCTTTTTAATAATAGTGATTGATCAAAAAGGTCAAAGGTTTTCCGTTCACTTAATCTTTTACCTGGTATAATACACTGGTGGGTTTCGGTTTGCAGTAATGACTTCGATATGCTGATTCTTCCATTTTTATGGTCTTTTTTTCTATCGAAAATAAATAGTTTGTTTTGTCGACTATTGCATCTCTCTGACTCATTCTTTTGATTTTTGAATTGTATCTAAATTATTCTGTCTACTAATTAGATTCTTTCAAGGGAAAATGGGTTTGGTTATTCTTGGAGCTGCTTTCTCCGCAATTTCTTCTCGAGAAAAAGGAGTATTATCGAAGATCAAACTCCCATAGAATGTAAAACTGCTGATGTAATTTCTGTAGAAAATGCTAATGCATCTAGTAATGTCACCTTTGATACTGTGGTAGAGGGTATAAGTTTGGACATGAAGCAACAAGAGCTCGATGGCAGGTCATTTTCTTATAGTTTGTTAGTTATTGCCCTTAATTAATTTCATCTTCTTTACTTACACCATAACTTTATTTGTAGGTGCATCCAGATAAGAAATCTTCATAAAGTTTATGATACAAAGATGGGAAAATTTTGTGCTGTCGACTCTTTACAACTCACTCTCTATGAAAATCAGATTCTAGCTCTTTTAGGTTTGTTTCTTTGATACTTTCATTTATCTACCTCTGCAACTATTTATTAAGCATTCCCTAAAATGTTCTTGTTGTTCACATGTTCGAGTGATCAAAGAGTTCCGTTTGCATACGACTTGCATTTTGACTAGAAGATATGGTAGAGTTTTTCACTTGCTTCAAACTTTGAATGTGTTTCTAACCGCTATGAGAACATCAAGATCTGATAAATTGGTAATGTATATTGAATGGTTTAGTAGGACTTGAAAATGGGTAATCCAAGTTTTCAGGCTAGCTTTGTGAAAGATCAACTATTTGGTTTTTGTTCCTTTGATTGACAATTCTTCTAGTATAAAACTTAAACTCAGGAGCTTGATTTTTGGAATCATTCTGCAGTTACAAGAAGGCTCTCCAACTAGTTTGTGTGATAGAGCAATTACAAAAATTTTGGACTTGTGTCCAGAAAGATAAAATGAATATAATACATTTTCATTGAGACTACTCTTCGTGGTTGCGACCTCAGTATTTCTTTCATTCCATAGTATCCACACCAAGGAAAAGCTGTATACACGTTGAACTGAAGAACCTTCATATGCTGTTTCAAAATCAGCCTTCCAAACATTTGTTCAACAGTCTTGCTATCCAACTTGGAAGGCTGAAATCATCTAAAAGCTTAACAATAATGAACCATCTTACTAAAATAATCAAGTGTAATGAAAGTAGAATTGTTAGCTCGTTTGGTTAATGGTAAAACTGAAATAAAGTCCATTAAATCTTCCCAAATGGTCTTTTGAATTGGTAGAGTGTACGGGCTTGTATTTTGTACTTGACAAATAGAGCACCTTCTTACAAGGTTTTCAATATGCCAATGAAGTTGGGGCCATTAAAATTTACATGTGATATGATCCAAAGTCTTTCAACATGCCAGTGAAGGCTAAGCGAGATGCCTTTGCACTGCTTGAGGGTGCTTTCAAGACACGCCTCAAGCATATAAGAACATGGTAGAACATAGTATATGATCATTGAATTTGATTTTTAATTTTTCAGGTCATAATGGAGCTGGTAAAAGTACGACAATATCCATGCTTGTTGGTCTTCTTCCTCCTACTGCTGGGGATGCTCTGGTTCTTGGAAAGAATATCATAACAGACATGGTAAATTGTGTTTTACGCAGTCTAAGTTTCTCTTTTGAACATTTTCTATCTCATTCCACCTTTTTGTATATCCATTTATAATTTTTTTTCGTAACTGTTGATGATAACTTTCTCCGAGGCTGTAGTTGAAGATTTTTCAATCTTTTATGAAATAACTTAAAACAATTTCCAAGATTAATTAACTGTTATTTACTTAAATGACGGAAAATGTCACCAAAACTAATATGCATTTGAATTAATGGACGATTATCTTGTTTGGGAGTTATTCATTTCTTCATTTATTTTGGTTGTAAATATGTTAATTAGCTGTAACCATGTAGTATTGATTTTATTCTTATTCTGGTTCTTTCCTTTTATATATTAAGAACTCCTCCTATATAAGAAGTGATGTAGTTCGGTTAGCTCTTTTTTCAGTCTTTAGTATTTTAGTCTTTATTGCGTAGGTATGTACCGAAGCTTATTGATTTAGTTGTTCAGGGCTTTTTATTTCATCAACCCATGTAAGAGATTAACCTCTATAAATTCAGAAGCCTCTATTGTTTGTAAAATAACTTTAGTAACAAAAATACTCGAGTCTTTTTGTATATCATATTTTGGAAGATACCTGATTATTAGAGAAAAGGACAATCTATCTGACTAATTAGAAAAAAGGGGGTTAGATAGGCGATAGGTAGCTTGCTTCCAAGCCGGCCCGGCTGCGAGGAAGAAAGAGATCTTTTTCGGTGCTGACTTGGATCTTGGGTGACGAAATAAGGCGGCTAGAAGCAACGAGCATGTCTCCATCTTGTGCTCTCTGTCCCTGTTCTCTGATTATTAGAGCTCCAAGATCCTTGGACTCATCTTTCAAGAAGACAATTGCTTATGCTGGTGGAGACGACACCTAAGGCACCAGGAAAGAAGCAGAACTTTCCATGCTCTCTCCCCAACCTCCATGGCCAGTCACTTGTAGACGGTTGAAGGACAATGTGGAAATTTACAGAAAGTGGTGGTGAGATTTATCTGATGGTTACAACGACAAGACAAATAGCACAACTCACGATTAATCCAACTCAGGTGAGAAACAGGGACAACAAAGAAGGTCCTAGGCACCAAGAAAAAGCTAACAACGGTATTTTTATTCAAGAAAGGGAGTTTTCAGCAGTCCTCCTCGAACGACTACCTCATTGTTCGAGATTGGGATTCAAAAGAGCTAGGGAAGAGGTAAATCTAAGTAGACTAAGCTGTGAATTAGATTCATCTAGTAGCGAAGAAGATGTAAGTGGTATTTGCAAAGAAGAAAGGAGAAATGAGTATGAATACAAGATGTAACTTGACATACGTACTTTTAGTGGTAAAATGGATATCGGGCCTTTTTGGATTGGGTTAAAAACGTTGAAAGATTATTTAAGTATGCTAATACGGCGAGAAGAAAGCAAGTGTATCTTGTTGAACTTAAATTAAGGGGAGGAGCTTCGACTTGGTGGGATAGTTAGAAATCAACCTAACTATGTGGCAAGTGACCTATCAAGACTTGTGAAATAATGCAAGCTAATGAAGGATTTATTTTTCTTCGCCAATCATGAGCAAATTTTGTACAATCAGTATAGAGTTGCAGGCAAGGTACCTGTACGGTGGAAACATATGTGGAGGAATTCCATAGACTTGATGCAAGAACCGATTTGGCAGAGATTGAACAACAATTGATTGCAAGATTTGTGGGAGGATTGCGTTCTGATATTAAGGAAAAGGTTGCACTCCAACCATTGGGATTTCTCCCTGATGGCTTCACTTCGGTCACTTGAATGATAGCTGTTTCAAGAGTTTTTACTCCAAGGGCATGGTTTTGAAGAACCAAAAAGGTAATGAAAGACGGTGGGTATCAGTCAAGTCAAGGAGATCTCACTCTCTTTATCAAGCACTTTGAGTCAAGGGGAGTTACATGTGTGTAGATGACATCATAAATAAGATTGAACATAGAAGGAAATTGACAAGAGAATTTGAGATCAAAGAACTTGGAAGGATAAAATACTTTATTGGCATTGAAATAACATATATAGCTCAAGACATTTTCATATCACAACATAAATATGTGATGGATTTATTGATGGAAAAAGGGAAAGCGGATGTATACCTGCACTATCACCAATGTATCCACATCAAAAATTGGGAGAGTCAAAAGAACCTACGGTGAACAGAGAAATGTACCAGAGGCTAGAGGCTAGTGGGGAGGCTTATATATCTTGCTCATAGTTGACCAAACATAGCATACTCAGTGAGTGTAATTAACCAATTCATGCATGATCCATAGTGCTATATTACTTGAAATGAACTTCAGGAAAAGGAATCTTGTTCAACGGAACGGCTCCCTTGCATTGGAAGCTTTCGTTGACGTTGACTATGCTGGATCAATAGTGGACAGAAGGTTTACTACGATGTATTGTACTTTCTCAGATGTAATTTGGTAACGTGGAGAAGTAAAAAACAAAATGCGGGGGCTAGATCATTTGCCGAATCAGAATTCTGAGCTATTGCAGAAAGGCTATGCCGAATCAGAATTCTGAGCTATTGCAGAAAGGCTATGTGAGCTGTTACAGTTGAAGATAATCCTTGATGACTTACAAATTTAAAAAGAAGGCCCGATAAAGTTATATTGTAACAAGTCAGGCATCAATATTACTCATAATGATATCCAGTATGACAGGACAAAACATATTAAAATCAAAAGTTAGAGGCAGAGATAGTATATATGAGGTGTGTGCTCTCACGACTTTAAGTAGCAGATGTGCTAACAAAAGAACTTTACCACTCAATATTTTATGAGTTAGCATCCAATTTATCTATTCCTTAGCTTGCGGGGAGTGTTGAAGAAATAACCTTATTCGTAGGAATATTGGTGTAATCCCATTAAATAAGGGAATTAGTTAGTGTTTCTATTTTTCTGTATTGTTATCTATCATCTAAGGAATTAGTTAGTTTTTCTCTATTATAAAAGGTTGTGTACTTCGATAAAAAAAATAAGAGTAAAGTACCTTAGCTTGCAACAAATGTCAATATTAATTATGGTAAATTTAATCTTTTATCAATATCTTAAAATTACTGACGGGTAATATCATACATCATACACATTTGTAGTTGTATCGGACGGAAGTTTCTTTTCTTATAGAAAAGGGTGGTGCGTTTTGCTCCCTTTTGAATATATGGTTGCTCTGTTTGTAGATTCTTGTGAAGGATGCATTTTGCTGTCTATCATTTTTTTTTATAGATATTTCTTATCTAAACTATTATTTTGTATCTTGTTGAAATGTCATGATTTTGTTATTGACATTGTTGTACAACATGATTTTCTCCAATCTTGATACTTATTTTTGTTAAATTTTTCTGTAGGAAGAGATACGGAAAGGGTTGGGTGTGTGTCCCCAGAATGATATTCTCTTCCCAGAGTTGACTGTAAGCAAAAATATTTAGCTTATTCCTTTGTCACTACTAATATATCCTGAGCTTATTATTATATTTATTATTATTCCTTGCAAAAATGATAAGGAGGACAGTCAGCCTGGTTTCTGTTCCTAGAAAATTATGGCAAACAAAAGCAAATAGCGAGATTGCTAGTTGTTCTCATGTTCAAGTGTTTGCTTATTTACATCCATTTGTGCCCCCGGAAGTTTGCTCGTTGTTGTATTTCCCATGGATTAATGTTGGATTCTATAATCTAAGTTTTACTCATGGTTTACCTGGGGAGGTGAAAGCCCAGTGAAATTGTTGGGAGTTTTTAAGATACAAGCTCTTTGTCCTTGTATTGGCAATCTGAGAGTAGTAATAGGAGGTATATTGGAGATATTAATAGGATATTAGTAAGGGCATAGTAATAATGAACTACTTACAGTGTTTTCGAAGCGTAATGTGCAGTCTATGGTGACAAATAAGCGACGCCTCAGTGAAGCAAGACAAATGTATTAAAATGCTAAATAAGTATTAAATATAGTTATGTTATGTGTAAGAATAATAAATACTTAATTTTAAACACGTAAAAATAAGAAAAATACTATTTGATATATAAATAAAGTTAGGAAAAAGTGAAGATATTCATGAAAATAAAGTAGAGATGATTTTTTTCCAATATTGTAAAAAATCGATTCTACATGGCTATGACTCAAATTAAATAAAAGAAGCTTCCAATAATGTCATCGGTAAGTCATGGACGTCAATAATGTCAGGCATTAAAAACAAGTAAATAATCTTTCTTCTCCTAACTCTTCCATTATGTTAATAGTGTACTTGTTGTCCATGTTAATAGCGACTCGCCCGACTTTATTGAGATGGTGAAAACATATGAGAAATGGTGTGTTAAAATATCATCACGAGTCCAATAGGGTCAAGCCCAATAATTGTATGAGTCATTTGCTAAAATGATTGAAGTATTTTAAGAATAAAGATACCGAGATATTTTTAGGAAAATGATTTAGGTATTTTAAGAATAAAGATATCTAAATATTTTAGGAATGATTTAGGTATTTTAAGAATAAAGATATCTAAATATTTTAGGAAAAAGATCTAAATGTTTTAGGAAAAAGATTGAAATATTTTAGGAAAAAGATTGAAATATTTTAGGAAAAAGATTGAGATATTTTAGGAAAAAGATTGAGATATTTTAAGAAAAAGATTGAGATATTTTAGGAAAAAGATTGAGATATTTTAGGAAAAAGATTGAGATATTTTAGGAAAAAGATTGAGATATTATAGGAAAAAGATTGAGATATTATAGGAAAAAGATTGAGATATTATAGGAAATAGATTGAGATATTATAGGAAATAGATTGAGATATTATAGGAAATAGATTGTCTAGTCTCTACTATAAATACCCCTCCACCCTACTTAGGTTTTCATCCCAAAAGAAATACAAAGCTTAGAGTGCTCTAGTTTCTATAGAGTGTCTTGTAATCTTTTCTTGATTGGTGTTAATAAAAAGTGCGAGTGTTTCCCACCAAGAGTTGTGTTCAACAATCTGGTATCAGAGTGAGGTTAGTATAAGTTGTCTGATCTCTTTGAATTCTTAGTATGCTTTGTGGTTGCAGTTTTGTCTGATCTTCCACATCAGACACGATTTATTGAGATTATTAGTGAGTGAGTTTCTTTGTGTCGTGAGTTGGTTACTCTGCAAGTTCTATGTCGAAAAGACTTGTTCAGTATTACTGAGGTATTGCCAATACGATGGGTGATTTCCAAATCGTTGGAGGAATCAAGAAACTCAATAACAACAACTACAACATGTGGCAACATGCATGATATCCTATTTACACGGACAAGACCTTTGGGAGGTTGTTGATGGGAGTGAAACTATGTCGCCAGAGGAGAATTCTAATGACGCATTGTGCAAATGGAGAATCAAAGCAGGCAAAGCAATGTTTGCCTTGAAAACCATAATCGTAGAAGAGATGTTAGAGCACATTTGGGTTGATAGGACACCGAAAGAAGCATGGAACATGTTCGTGATGTTGTTCTCAAAGAAGAAGGATACGAGACTACAACTTCTAGAGAACGAGTTGTTATCAATTTCACAACGTGACATGACAATTGCTCAGTACTTCCACAAAGTCAAGTCGATCTGCCGTGAGATTACTGAACTAGACCTGAAATCCGTCCTGGATAAGCTCGAATGAAGAGGATAATTATCCACGGATTGCAACTAGAATATAGAAGCTTCGTTATTGCTGTACAAGGATGGCCCACTCAACCATCACTTGTAGAGTTTGAAAATTTGTTAGCCAGCCAAGAAACCATGGCTAAATAAATGGGAGGCATCACATTGAAGGGTGAAGAAGAAGCACTCTACACAAGTGAATGTCGAAGCAACCCTATGTCGTCTACCAAACGTGGATACAAAAATGGTGACAAAGGAAGAAGCCACCAAGGAACTGCACAACCAGGGAGAGCTCAGAAAAACGACAACAAAAGCTCTCAAGGGAAGAGATTTGAAGGTATTTGCTACAATTGCGGGAAGAAGGGCCACATGTCTAGGGATTGTTAGTCCAAGAAAAAATATGTCGTAAGCAATATGGCATCCTCCAACATGGAGATGAAGGAGGAATGAGATGCAAAGGTACTATATGGTATAGAAGAAGACGAGCTAGCACTCATGGCGATGATGAGAGAGCATATCGATTATGAGAATGGCTGGATCGTTGATTCAGGATGCTCAAACCACATGATTGGCGATCAGAGAAAATTGCAAGACAAGAAAGAGTACAAAGGAAGTCCTATGGTACGCACAGCAAATAACACAGTTGTCAATTGTTCAGATCGGCAATACGACAATCATGCTTGGCAATAAATCTGATATAGTGTCACTACATAATGTTTATCATGTACCGGGTATAAAGAAGAACTCGTTGTCAGTGCCACAACTAACAACATCAGGAAGCTATGTCTTGTTTGGGCCAAAAGATGTGAAAGTCTATGAAGATGTTAAGATAATAGGAAAGCCAACAATGGAAAAGGCGAAGAGTGGAGTCCGTTTACGTCCTATCTGCAGAGTCTGTCTGTGTGGAAACCTCTCTTTAGCGGACACGTTTTAATATCTTGAGGGGAAGCTCGAAAGGGAAAGCCCAAAGAGGATAATATCTGTTTACGGTGGGTTTGGGCAGTTACACTCCCACAAATGAAATCTGACCATAATAAGATACAAAGCCTTCGAAAGAGCAAGCCAGTATTTTTTATTTTAGTGTTTTGGTTGGAGAGCAATGAAAGGCTTTTTGAAGTCAAACGTTGTTCCTGATAGATTTTTCTCCTGGATAGATTGATTTGATTCAATTCTCCTTGAAGCTTCCTCAGGGTTGTTTTCCTTAGGATTTTCGTTTGATTTGGAATGCTTTTATATGTCCTCTGTAATTCTTTTTTGCGTTTACTTTTTTTCTTCCTCGTTCATTTTAGAGTTAGTATCTTGTGAAACATTAGTCTCTTTTCATCTTTCCTATGAAAAGTTTTGTTTCCAGTTAAAAATACACACACAGATATGTATATATGTATCTTGAGACTAATATTACATTCATGTCTATACATGTATCGTTGTATCTGTACCTGTTACAACTAGTTTCCATATACCTTTGAAATGGTTCCAACTTTTAGTTGTCTCGTCTCATTCTCATGGTTTAGTTTGATACTTGGTATTATATTAGTTTTATTGGATGCTTCTCATTTCATTACTTCATACAGGTACGAGAACATTTGGAAATATTTGCCACATTGAAAGGAGTGAAAGAAGACTGTTTGGAAAGGACTGTTGTTGATATGGTTAATGAAGTAAGAACTTTTAAGTTTTCCTTAAACAGGCTTCCATTGGAATAGCATACATATTCTCTAGTTTTGCAGCCTTCGATGGAAACGACCATGGATTTTTTGTGCAAGTATGACTAATAATTTCTGCTATTATTTGTTCTTTCATACTTGATTGCATAAATCTTTTTGATACTTTCTTAGGTTATTCATTGTGAATGGAATCATTTTTGTCATTGCATTACATTGTAACTCTTATAAACTTCTACAAATTGGTGTCGAATGAATGACCTTGATTTAAGGAATATTGGTGTAATTTAGAAATTTAAGTTAAAAATATTTGTGTAATCCCATTAAATAAGGGAAGTAGTTGACCTAGGTACCTAGGGATTTATTCTTACATAGTATGCAGGGATTTAGTTAGCTTTTCTGTATTATAAAAGACACATGTACCTCTTTAAAAATTAATATGAAAAGAAACAAGATAATTTACACATTCCATGCCAAGAACGTTGTTCTGAAGACTCACAAAGGTAATGAAAGACCGTAGATATAAGAAATGCCAAGGGGATCACAATTTCTTTATCAAACACTTAGAATCAAGGGGAGTTACAATGCTTCTAGTGTGTAGATGACATCTTAGTCACTTAAAATAATGAAGAAAAGCTTGAACTTAGAAGGAAATTGATGAAAGAACTGGAAGGCTAAAGTACTTTCTCGATATTGAAGTAGCATACTCAGCTTTGGACATTTTCATATCACAACAGAAATATGTGATGGGTTTATTGATGGAAATAGAGAAAGCAGATGTAAACATGCACCAACGCCAATGGATACACATAAAAAATTAGGAGAGTCAAAAGAACTTGCGATGAACAAAGAATTGTACGAGAGGCTAGTGGGAAGGCTTATATATCTGGCTCATACTTGACCTGACATAGTATGCTTAGTGAGTTTAATTAACTAATTCATGCATGATCCATGGGAGCCTCACCTTGAGGCAATATATAGAGTATTCCGTAGTGGGAAGGCGTATATATCTAGCTCATACTTGACCGGACATAGCATACTTAGTGAGTTTAATTAAATAATTCATGCATGATCCATGGGAGCCTCACCTTGAGGCAATATATAGAGTATTCCGTAGTGGGAAGGCGTATATATCTAGCTCATACTTGACCAGACATAGCATACTTAGTGAGTGTAATTAACTAATTCATGCATGATCCATGGGAGCCTCACCTTGAGGCAATATATAGAGTATTCTGTTACCTGAAAGGAACTTTATGTAAATGAATTTTGTTCAAACGGAACAATTCCTTTACATTTGAAGCTTACCCCGTTGCTGACTATGCTAGATCAATAGTGGACTGAAGATCTACTATGTGGTATTGTACTTTTCTTAGAGCTAATTTGGTAACATGGAGGAGTGAAGAGCAAAATGTTGTTGCTAGATCATCTATCAAATCAGGATTATGAGTTATTGCAAGGGCTAATGTGAACTCTTATAGTTGAAGATAATTCTTAATGACTTACGGATTAAGGGAGATGATCTGATAAAGTTGTACTATGACAATAAACCATCTATCAATATTGCGCATAATCCTACCCAATATGATATGACAAATCTTATTGAAATTATCGACATTTATCAAGGAGAAATTAGAGAAGGTGTTCATATGCTTTAATTATGTGTGCTCGTAGCTTCAACTAGTAGATATACTAATGAAAGGTCTTCACAACTCAATGTTTCATAAGTTAGTATCCAAGCTGGGAATGGATGATATCGACTCCTTAGCTTGAGGTGGAGTGTTGTAGGAATGACCATGATTCAAGGAATGTTTGTATACTTCCTAGGCTTAAGTTAAGAAATATTTGTGTAATCCTATTAAATAAGGAAAGTAGGTGACTTCCCTAATTTATTTGTATTGATACCTAGTATCTAGGTATTTGATTACACATGTACCTCTCCGAAAATTAATTTAAAAAGAAGGAAGATAATTTACACTTGCAACCATTAGCATAAAAAAAATGGAAACATTTCCATCTTTGTTTGGGAGATTGTTCTGAAAACAGTGGTGTACTTATATTTTCATAATTATTTTCAAGTATTATGATGGGTTGACTAGTAAAAATTATGTTTATTTTATTAACATACTTAGTTTTGGCCACCAGAAGAATGGGCTGATATGAATGAATCGAGAAACCTGATTTTCTTCACGATAATGGGCTGAATTGATGTGGGCATTTCGGCTGAATATGGAATGTCCTTTAACAAGTAGTAGCTGCAGGAAGACTATAGTTTTCGATGTCATTTTTTTAATGTATATTTTCTGTTCAAAGTTTTGGCTAAGCTTTCCTGTTTGTAAAACTTTTAATTCATATGATTTAACTGAGAAACCTGATTCTTCTTCTTTGTATTTTGCATGGTAGATAAAAATTAAATGTCCTGTTTGGAAAGAATGATGAGTTCATTTACTCTTAAGTTATTATTTCTGTCGTCTTTTGAAGCACACTGCAATTTTTTCTTACTTTTGATGTGAAAAATAATCAGATTTTTTTTACCTCTGTATTATTGTTCACTGGGATCGGTTTGAAAGATCAACTGTTCATTTATTTCTATCCTTATGCGCAGGTTGGCCTGGCTGATAAAATTAACACTCCTGTGAAGGCTCTTTCTGGCGGCATGAAGAGGAAACTGTCCCTAGGAATAGCGTTGATAGGGGACAGCAAGGTGGTTTATTGGTTAAATAAAGCTAAGCTACGTCTCAACAATTCCTACATGTTTATTATTTTAATGTTACAGGTTATCGTCCTTGATGAGCCTACAAGTGGAATGGATCCATACTCAATGCGCTTGACATGGCAATTAATTAAAAAGATAAAAAAGGGTAGGATTATATTGCTGACAACACACTCGATGGATGAAGCAGATGAACTGGGAGATCGGATAGCCATTATGGCTAATGGATCTCTGAAATGTTGTGGAAGGTATAGCCTCTGGTAGCATGATTCCATAGTCATTACAAAAGATTCAATTACATCATGGTTCGTGATCAAATGAAGCATGTTGACATTGATTACAACTTTATAACTCCCGAAAAATTTGTATTCTCCATTAATTAATATAGAAAAGGGACACGATGCAAGAAAGGAAAGAAGAGAAACAAATAACTAATGAACTAAATTAAAATTTTACCCTTAATATTTACTAAGAATAAACTTACAAAAACAGAGTCATCCCATAGAAAACTCTATGGGAAAATTATTCGATGTGGACACTATAATTGTTGATACGTCCCTCTAGGCTAGTGGATAAATAGTTAAACCATAATTTTTAGTTTCCTTTGTCTGTCCAATGGTATAAAATTGTTAATCACTAAAGTAGCCAGCTGTAGCAACTAAGTTAAATATGAAATAAGTAGTATCATGTTGAGGATTGTTGGGAGGGAGTCCCACATTGGCTAATTTAGGAAATGATCATGGGTTTATAAGTAAGGAGTATATCTTCATTGGTAATGAGGCCTTTTGGGGAAGCTCAAAGCAAAGTCATGAGAGCTTATGCTCAAAGTGGACAATATCATACTATTGTGGAGGGTCGTGATTCCTAACATGGTATTAGAGTCATGCCCTTAACTTAGCCATGTCAATAGAATCCTCAAATGTCGAACAAAGAAGTTGTGGGCCTCGAAGGTGTAGTCAAAAGTGACTCAAGTGTCGAACAAAGGTGTACTTTGTTCGAGGACTCCAGAGAAGGAGTCAAGCCTCAATTAAAGGGAGGTTGTTCGAGGGCTCCATAGGCCTCAGTGGAGGCTCTATAGTGTACTTTGTTCGAGGGGAGGATTGTTGAGGATTGTTGGGAGGGAGTCCCACATTGGCTAATTTAGGGAATGATCATGGGTTTATAAGTAAGGAATACATCTTCATTGGTAATGAGGCCTTTTGGGGAAGTCCAAAGCAAAGCCATGAGAGCTATTGCTTAAAGTGGATAATATCATACCATTGTGGAGGGTCTTGATTCCTAACATATCATATTCTCAAATCTTCTTCTATAATTATCTTATACTTTTTTCTTAATATGGTAAAGTGTCTCTCATATAAAAAGAGTCCAACTATAAATTACAAAGGTCTCGGTGGAATCAGTTGTTGTCTTATCAAATATTGCACAACCATTTACATGTTACTCGTTTTCATTTCTTTTATTTATTTATTATTATTATTTACAGTTCTCTTTTCTTAAAGCATCAGTATGATGTTACTCGTTTTCTTTTCTTTTATTGATTTATAATTATTTTTTACAGTTCTCTTTTCTTAAAGCATCAGTACGGAGTTGGGTATACTCTTACTTTAGTGAAGGTGAGGGTTTCCTCCAACTTCTTTTTTCTCGTTATGAACTTACTGAATGATGGTTTCAATAATCTGCACCCTTTGGCCTCATTCCTTGTCACAATGTCTCCTTTCAGTCTGCACCTACTGTATCCGTTGCTGCAGATATCATCTATCGTCACATTCCATCAGCAGTCTGTGTGAGTGAGGTAATCAATTCACCTGCCTATTCATTGTTTTCCGTTCAATTATAAGCAATAGTGTAGTCATGTAGGCTCACCAATAGCCTACCCGAAACTAGCTGTTGCTTGAAATTTTTTAAAGAATGTTCACGATTGATCAAATCTCTTACATGAGCTATACTGACAGTTGTATCTAGATGCTACAAAAGCCCGTTTGGTTGACAATGATTGAAGAATGAAAATATATGCAAGCACGATTCAATGTTTTCATTGTTCACCAGGAGTGTCTCATGAAATATGTTGAAAATAAGGTTTTGGCAGTTCACCTGTGAACTTATCAGCCTGCTTTGTTGATTCTTATTTATTGAGTTGGTTTTCTATTCATAAGTATGTTTTCCTCTCCCCTCTCCATCTTTCTCAATGTGTATATATATATTTCCTTTTTTGTGCACGAGCTTTCAGCAACCCTGCTTCCAGAAACCAGGCTTTACTTCAAGGATTAGTATATTATATCAGTGCTCATTATGCCTTGGCCATTAAGAACATGTGTTCAAAATATGTTGAATGCACGGATAAAGTTGGTAACCAGGAAAATTGATGGGCACAGACTTTTTTCTGAAGTTCGTAGTTTAGCATAAGGCAATTTTGACCTTTTTTTTTTCCTTTTGTGTTTCCTTTTGTACATGAATGTTTGCCATGCTTTTCAGGTTGGGACTGAGATCTCCTTTAAGCTTCCTATATCATCTGCTTCTTCATTTGAGAGCATGTTTCGGGAAATTGAAAATTATATGCAAAGATCAGTTTCTAGCTCCGAAATGAATTGTTCTTCGGATACTAATACTGGTGATGAAAAAGACCATCTTGGAATTGAAAGTTATGGTATATCTGTTACCACTCTTGAGGAAGTATTCCTAAAAGTTGCTGGATGTGATTTTGACGTTGCACCCAGTGAGCAGAAAGAAAGTTCTCTCCTTGGTAGTTCTGTGGTTTCTAATATCTCTGTTCATCACACGCCTAGCAAAATCTCTGAGTCTCAGCGTTTTGGGATATCTGAAAAGTCTGGTTTCTTGGCTTTCGTAGTAAAAAAAGCGTGTGGTTTGGTATTTTCAACAGTTTTCAGTATTATAAACTTTCTGAGTTTTGGGTGCTGTGGGTGTGATATGCTATGGAGATCAAAGTTTTGGCAACATTCAAAAGCATTATTTATTAAGAGGGCCATAACTGCTCGTAGAGACCGCAGGACAGTTGTATTCCAACTTTTGATTCCTGTTGTATTCTTGTTTGTTGGTCTTCTCTTTCTTAGGCTCAAGCCACATCCAGACCAGCAGTCGGTAACTTTGACAACTTCAGAATTTAATCCACAATTGATCGGTGGTGGTGGTGGTGGTCCAATTCCTTTCGATCTTCAGTGGAACATTTCCCAGCAGGTTATCAGTTATCATGTTAACCTGTTCTTTTCTTTGTTGTGTAGACTATCTCGCTTGACAGCAATGGATACTCCTGAGGTTTAACTTCATTTTATTGTTTTTGAATCTGAAAACTAACTCTTCTGAATGTTATTTGGTGGCACAGGTTGCACACTATATTAAAGGTGGCTGGATTCAAAAATATAAACCTAGTGCGTATAAGTTCCCTGATGCTGAAAAAGCATTTTCCGATGCAATAGAAGCAGCAGGGGAAACTCTGGGACCAATTCTACTATCCATGAGTGAATATCTGATGTCTAGCTTCAATGAATCCTATCAATCAAGGTGTGCTGACATATATTTTTAAATTTTATGCAGTCTGAAATATTTTAGTGTAGCTTTTGGATTAATCTTGATTGTGCGAATTCTAGATTAATGATCTTATTTCTTGTCAATCGAGATCAACACTCTTAACTTCTCTAGTTCTCTTGTGTGTATCAAGTTTGTATGGATACTGCACTTTAGATCGTTTGTTTCTTCGTTGATAGTTTTGCCAAGGAACGTCAGTCCCAGTTACTTCATGGCTAATGAAGTTTGATGTGCTGTGGGTTATGCTAACATGATAACTTCAAATTGTTTTTGGAATTTATTTGGAGGTTAGGCCTCGGAACAAAAAGGTTTTTTGAGTTCCATCAACCGTTTCACCTTTTTTTAAGTCTCAAGCATTTAAATCTCGGATGTTTAATATCTATACCTATGAAATAATATCAAATATCCAAATGGGCTGAAAGATATTACTCCTAGTTATATTGTCTTTTATTTTCATTTTACCGTCTTTATTTTAGGATTCCTTTCATTCTACCAAACCTGTGTTGATTACAATAAAGTTTTGGTCTACAGCCTTAATTTGGAAACCCATATTCCACGTTTACGGACAGTCTTAGCCCAAAACCATAAACTGTACGTGAATATTTAGATGTTCCAATTTTCTGAAGATGATTTGGAGCACTTTGGTTGTTGGATTTCATACGAGTATAAATGCGGACCCGAGTAACTTAAAAGTCATTTTGTAGTTTTCCTACTTCGAAATGCTTACAAGAACTATGGGTTTTCTTGGACCTCATAGGCTGTAACATCCATTTTGTAGCCAACTAGGGTTCTAGCAATTCAAGAAGCATGCAGTCACTTGGAATTTTGGAAATCCCCAAGCTTTTATAGTCTGATCATTTGTTTGCCTCACCTGATCTTTATTTCCCACTTGTCACTAAGATTCCTACAGCCCAAGTTTAGGTGCACTAATTATGGAAAAGCAATGATCAACCTACTACATTTAGGTTCTATTACAAAACCTTTTCTTAAACTGATATATTGGGTAGCCATTCCATAGGAAGAATGCAGCGTCGAAATTCGAGCACAGCCATGTGAAGCTTGTTGGAGTTGGACCGTTAACCTACTTACTGCCAGATTCTGGGATGCTGTCACTTTTGTGAAGGCAGAGTTCCAAAGCTTTGGTATCAAATCTTGGTGAAGTTCGGGAAAACCATGATTATTTTATTGATCTTCAAAAAAAATATGAAGTACAATGGACAGTTCCTGTGCCGTTATATAGCGTAGGCCTATAGGGAACAGGTTGAAATGAAGGAAGTTAAAGTAATTATTTTAAAGTGATTGGAGATGAACTAACTCAATTTATTTATATTAAATATATATTTCTTATAAGAAACTGGTAGTTGTTGGTAATCTCTTCCATGATTAGCCAAATTACCCTACAAATAGCTGCACTGGGAAGGAGCCACAGAGTTTATTTTTTATCTGAAGGAGAAAAAGGGCGATAAAAGGTTTGTAATAACGCAATCTTGATGTTGTGCTGGACCCAAGGAATTTTGGAATTCCCGTGGAAGGGGACCAGAAGTGAGAAGCAGGTGGGCAGGATATGAACAAGTGGTTCGCATCGGCCCAATGTGGTTGGACATGGAGCACTAACTGGGGCATATAGCTGTAGCAGGATTTTATCCTTTCTTTTTCTTTTTTTTGTAAAAATTTCATCAGCTGTGTTGGTAGCTCCTAATGATAAAAACCAAAGAAGACCTTACATTTTTTGTGGAGCTTTGTGATCCAGATATTCTTGCAAATGCCCTCTTTCTCTATAATCCAAGAAATATGGCCGGGTAATGTGGTGGGGGTATTTCCTTGTATGGTGGCGGTGAATGAGCTTAATCCTCTGCATCTCTGCCTCAAATATGTTTTCTTAAGGCAACTGTCAGGTGTCTTTGTTTCTGTCTCGTTGATCGCAATTTTTGTTGTCCTGATGACTTGAACACAGAGTCTTTCATATTTGAGCTTAATGTCATGCCAGAAGAAAGATTTAGAGTCGTCCCTGTAAAATGGCTGAGGTTGTCAATGATGCTCTTGAGCTTGATAATGTTGGGTGCTAACATGCCCACGAATAGTGGGGAGGCTGCTGATTTTGACTAAGTCACATATGGCATGAACGACATCTTTTAAGAAACTTGTTGTTTCACATATAGTAGCAATTTAGGAATGAAATATCCTAAATTTAAAAACAAAATGAACTTGTAATAAAAATTAAAATAGTTAGGGTTACAAGAGAGCCCTTGAATTCCTTACTTCTCATATTATGTAAAATTATAAATATGAATTTTGTAGCTTCACAAGTATATATTTAAATAAATGCAATAAGATTACGTCTATCCTAGCATAGAACACATTGTAACATATGCTGTATTTGCGTACATGGCTCCTCAAAAGCAGCAGTTCAATTACGTCGTCCATTTATGATTACTTTTTATGCTCTTTAGGTATGGAGCGATTGTAATGGATGATCAGAATGGTGATGGCAGTATAGGATATACTGTACTTCATAATTGTTCTTGTCAGCATTCTGCTCCAACCTTTATCAATTTGGTGAATGCTGCTGTTCTGAGGCTTGCTACTGGTGACCAGAATATGACTATTCAAACACGAAATCATCCTCTCCCCATGACAAAAAGCCAACTCTTGCAACGTCATGTATGTGATTTCTTTCTCTCTATATGAGTATGGGTACATTTTCTGTGTATGAATTTTGTTAACTCTAAGATAAAGATGACAGGCCAGAAGATTCGTATTGTGTCAATCCTTGGTCCTTGTGCATCCCTCTCCTGTACTTTTCAGAATCTTAATGGAAATCTCTTTATTTGTTTCGTAGGGAGAATTAAAAACTCAGGTAGCCTTATGTGGCGACGTTCTGCCCAATCCCTCCCATGTTCTTTTTAGAATCTTAATAGAAAGTCCTTTGTTTTTTAACAAAATAATAATAATAAAACGGTGTTGAGTCACAAAATGACGATCTCTCTCATCTCATTCTCCATAAAATTATTCCTCTTTTCTAAGGAATATGCTCTTCTGGCCCGCTGTGTTCTTGACCTGAATTGTCATCCATCAGCGTAATTATTTGCCTTGCTGAGTATTCATTTGGCATGTTGCCATCCTAAAATATGTTACCTGTTATGTAAGTAGGGAAATATATTTACTATTCTGTGGCTGCATTGCTCTTATGCATCCTGGTATGCATGAAGTTTGTGGAAGATGCTCCTATTACAAATAACTTAGACCATATATTCTTCTTGACTTCCTTCTTGCAGATCTTTTCTGAACATTGTTAGTTTCGAACTTCTAGAACTCAATGTTTGAAAGATGGTGACAGGTTACGTTTTCAATAGAGATTCCACGCTTTGTTCGTCAACATACAGTAAAAGTATATCGACAGTTTAAAGTTCCAAAAACGCTTGTCCTGTGTAGTAAATAGAGAATATATTTACTATCTCTTGCTTCATTGCTCCTATATTCACTGAACACTGGATTCTTTTGCAAATTTTCTTATATCTAATAAATTCTGTATTACAAGAAATCTTAATATTATGTGCTGTATTAACTCTTTCATTTATTTATGTCATTATTTTTTTACGCTTCAATCAAGAAGAACCTTGTCATTTTGTAGGATCTGGATGCTTTTGCTGCTGCCATCATCGTTAATATAGCATTCTGTTTTATTCCTGCATCATTTGCAGTCTCACTTGTGAAGGTAGTACTTTTAGATCCCTTCTGAACACATTATAAATTATTTTTGAGTGTTTGTTATGGTTTGACATAGATCTGAATTGGTCTCAATGGTCACAAATTTTGAATTCAGTCTTTATACTTTGAGTCGGGTTTCAATTTGGTGTTCAGAATTTTAGAAGTGACACGTTGGTTCCTATGATTTAATCGAACATCACAAATTATCCCAACTGTAAAAGTATTGATACTTTTTTAACGTGAGAATAAGTTGATATTTTTATCTGGCTAATTGTGTTAGTTCACTGAATTATGGTGTTTTAGGGTTTAGGATGGAGTAAAAAATCGAAGAAAACCAAAAATATGTCAAATTTCAAGTGGTTAGATGATCTGCAAATCTCCATATGCAAGAATATGCAATCAAAGGTAGTATTTAGTTCAGGTTGAGTCTATGGGGACTATTTTATGCAAATTTGATAAATTGAGACCCAAATGCAAGTCTCTCTACCCCCGTTTTCTAAAACCGTCTTCTCAAAGCGGGGCCAGAGGCTTGAGAATACGTCATACGGCCGTAGGCGATACGAATTCGAGTTGGCTGACTCACTCGGTGCTAAGAGTGAGTGCTGCACAATCGCTTGTAAATGTCCAAAGAGGGTGCGATTGTGACACAGTGCAACCAAAAATAGAACGTATGAGAGTAGTTAGAAAAACGCAGTTGTAAGATATTCAAGAGTACTAAATTTTGAAGACTTGGGATCCTATTTGATCAGGTAGGTAATCATGATTACATTTTCATCATAAATACTTGGGAACATGCTTAAAAATATTATGACACATGTAACCTTAAGTAAATGTCTATTTTTTCACTCAACAATTTTATTTTGTTGAGGGGTATATGGACAAGTAGGATGATATAAAATGTTTGTAAAATGTTTTTATCCTTTAAAACGTTCCCTAGGTATTCACTAAAGTACTCAGTTCGACGGTCATGGTTCGATGGTCATAGTGTAAAGATTTTAGTTTGCATTTAGGTTTCACTCGTATTATAAAGATGTTTGAAAAGATCTTTCACTCCAAATGAGTTGTTGTCTTGGTCTTGATCGGAGATAGAAATGGGCGTGGTGTCCGATGTCTACCAGAAACTAGAACGAATAGATGCTTCTTTTATCATAGAAAACAATCTAAATATATATCTACAAAGATATAAGGCTTCAAAAAATTTCTTCAGAACATGATAAAATTATCTAAATTTATGCAGGAACGTGAAACAAAAGCTAAACACCAGCAAATGATCAGTGGGGTAAGGCATCTCTTCATTTGCTTCTCATACTTTTTAAAACATTTTAGCCTGACCTTGTCTTCAAACAATATACTGTTTACCAGGTTTCAATGCTTTCATACTGGATATCTACTTACCTATGGGACGTTATAAGCTTCTTGGTTCCTACTTGTTTAGCACTAGTACTCTTTTACATCTTTGGTACGTCCATTCTCTTCTAATTATGCATTTTCCAGAGTTTTGATGATTCAGATAATTTTTGTGCAGTCCATTGATAATTTTTTTTATTTTTGTCGTATTTGTTTGATTTAAAAAATATATGCAGGTATGGATCAATTCATTGGTAAAGGTAGATTCATAGCAACGGCCGTCATATTTTTGGAGTATGGAATGGCCATTGCATCATCAACATATTGCCTTACATTTTTCTTTTTCGACCATACTGTGGCTCAGGTAGAAGAAAATCACCTTTTTACCGTATCTAAAAATACATGGTACGAACCATCATTATTTACCAAAATATTGTCTCATTTTCTTTGCAGAATGTGGTTCTGTCGGTCCACTTTTTCACTGGACTTATTCTTATGGTTATTTCATTTATAATGGGGCTTATTGAAACAATGGCAAAAACAAATTCTTTTCTTAAGGTTGGTTCTCTTCATGCATTTGTTATTACTGTTTATTCAAGATGGTCAGCTAACAAGTGAATACTCTCCTAAATGGTTTTCAATTTTCATCTCCTATTGTATTTTGGTTCTCGATAAGAATAATTAAATTGTTATATGAGACCTCCGATTGTAAGTACCTACCCTAGGAGAGGTAAATTAGGAATGGCTGAAAAAACAGTCAGTGTGGGGGCTTTGTATGGGATCGATTGGAAGACTAATGAAACTCGCAATTAAAGAGACTTAGGGTTCCAACTGAATTAGGGTGCATATGACTTGCACAATGGACCTCGAATACGCAGATAAGCATGCTAATAACATACACAGGGGATGGCAGACATGATGAAAACAGATAGGAGTGGAAAAAAAATGCACGACTATAAGAAAAAAAGACCCATGATATCAGGTGCCTGATGCCAGTGAAACAACAGCAAATTGACCTAAGAAAAACAATATCCACAAGAGATCACCGAAACAACGATGACAAGGGTGACGTTGGAAGGACATTACACCAGTGAGGATGATGGCTAAAGTTTCTGACAATTGTGGCTTAGCTCTGATACCACGTAATTTTGAGAAGTATTTTTTTTTTTCATTAGGCCAAGGATCCAATGATGGGTACCTATAATACAAGAGAACTTACAATAAGGAAACTAATTATGAAAGAAAAGGTTAATTTCATAAATCAGCGAAGGATTTATTCATGCCAGTCTCTGCTACAGAAACCACATACTCTTCTCTATTGATAGTGACAGAAAACTTTTAGACTCTCTCTTGCTCTGTTGAATCAACTAACAATGCCATCACCATAGACTTTTATCTATGTATTTTGTGCACATCTGTGAGCCATTATCAATAAGATTATTAACTTCTATCTCATTACCGTTAATTTTCGTGTCTGTGTGCAACTGTGGCAATAATACTGATAGTCCAGACATCTTGATGCAGATCTGCTTATCTCTGCTCTCTGTTCTCAAGAAATTTGTTCTCTCATCAGCATACATGCATTTAACATTAATTTCTTCTGATTTTCTCGGATATTCGTGCAGAATTTCTTCAGGATATCACCTGGGTTTTGCTTTGCTGATGGACTTGCCTCATTGGCTCTTCTTAGGCAGGGGATGAAAGATAAAACAACCGATGGGGTTTATGATTGGAATGTTACTGGTGCCTCAATGTGTTATCTCGGTGTACAGGTTTGTATGTTCCTCTTGCTTCAATAGAAGGTTTCTGTGACAATTTATTGAACTGTCCTCGCATTTAGACCTGATAATTTGGAAGTTCTTCCAAGTGACTAAATTGAAGATAATTTAATTTCCCAGAAGATGGAAAAATGATAAAGATAATCAATAAGTATCTTTAAATAAACTATCGAATGCTTAGTTTCAAATTACAATGTGGCAGAAATGCCCTCAATATTACATCCGGAATATTGCCGTTTGAGTATCAAGAAGTAAGACTTAGGTCACAACTCATTTACTTTTGGCTGGTCGACATTTTGACAAGAGTCGTCATGGTGATAATCGATCAAGTATGATATTAATTGTTTTCTTAGTGATTAATTTAGAACAACTAAATCTTATATATGCAATAGATTTGTTCTTATTTGATTTTTTTTTTCCTTCCGACAGTCTGTGTGTTACTTTCTCTTAACTCTTGGCCTTGAACTGCTGCCACTTCATAAATTGACTGCATTATCAGTCAAGGAATGGTGGATGAAGCTTAGGAGGAACAATCTCACAAATCTTAGAACTGAAACTTCATCCCCCTGTGTTGAACCTCTTCTTGCGCCTTCTTCGGGGCTTGTTATTCCTGACTTTGATATCGATGTAGATGTGACAGCAGAAAGAAATAGGGTCCTATCGGGTTCTATCGACAAAGCCATTATCTACTTGAGTAATCTTCGGAAGGTATTTTCACTTTTCAACTCAATTAATTATGATGAAATTTTTGTTGTAAGAATATTTATACGTTTTGATCCTCGCTTTTTTGTTCGAAACTGCAAGGATGTTTTCTTCTTGATTTAGTTGATGAAGGATTAAATATTACGTATCAAACTTAAGTTGTATTAAGTTGATGGGTTACAATATATTTAATTTTATATCATTATTTCAACATTCTCACTCACTTGTGGGCTTAGAAGTTTGCACAACACTCAACAACACTTGTGGACTCAAAAATTTGCACAACACTCAACAAATAGTTATCAATGTTAATTGAAAAGAGAATGACTTTGTTGGAGTATGTCATAGGACCTCACCGGAATTCTCGCGTTTTCTGTCGACTGCGCAGAATTTTTTTTATTTTTTTATTTTTTTTTTTATTTTTTATTTTTATATAGTTTTGATGGCATTGAGAGTTGAACATTATTGGGTATGTTAGCCATTTAAAACTGATATAAATTATTTTCAATTTAAGGTCGTTTTGTAGTTATCAATTCTAGGAAATGATCTCCTCCTTAATTCTTGTAACTTTTTAGGTCTTTTTAAGTTCGTATTAGGATAGCGTATTTTTCCATTTACTATCACGAAACATTTGCACCAATTATTAAACTCAACGCCATAAGAAGTATCTTGTCTCCAACAGCCAATCTTGATTGGGGCCTTCAAGATTTTGATATTAAAAATTCTTTTTTGAATGGTGATTTGGAAGAAGTATACATGGATATTCCTTCTAGATGTAAGGAAATTGATTCAACAAAGGGTTGCAAATGGAAGAAATTCCTCTTTGGACTTGAGCAATCTCCTCATGCTTGGTTTGATAGATATGCAACCTGTTAGGATCGCACAACAGAACAGGTCGCACAACAACGTACACACTCGATCAAGATGAACACAAAGAAATAGGAGAGAGAAAATTCAAGGAGGAATTTTGGCTAAAGGTTTTATTGATGACTTCAGGTATGTACACCAAGAGAGAAGACAGAGAATGAAAGAAAAAAAGTACGTTTTGGAAGCACGGTCTAATGGGGTATATATATGGTTTCAGCTTACTAAATATAGCTTCAAAAGATTTAACCCCCTACGGAATATAATCTACCAAATATATCTCTACCAAATCTTTACGAAATATATGGTAGATATTTATGAAATATCATATATATCTCTGCCAGATCTTTTACTATAAATAGGCATCCGGCTACATATCCCAACGCAACCTTTGTTCACCGTCTTGAGTACTGAGAATGTTAGCCAATCCATAATCTGATATCATAAAAAAAGTCTGAAAATTTACTTGCTTTCTGAATAGTACATGTTGATGATATCTTTATTTCTGAAAATGAATTAGAATTACAAATGTGAAGAAGCACTTGATTCAAGAAGTTGAGGTCAAGAATCTAAGAAATCTCAAATATTTTCTGGGTATGGAAGTTTCTTAGTTAACTAAGGGTATAATTATATCCCAAAGGATGTAATCCAACAGATTCTCTTATAGACCCACAAAAGAAACTTGGATTCAACAATGAACCTACACCGATGGATAGGGGGAGATACCAATGTCTTGTAGGGCATCTTATGTACCCTACTCATACTCGTCCAGATATTGGATTCGTTGTCATCATGGTTATTCAGTTTATGCATAATCCCAATGAAGAACATATTTTAGTTGTATATCGAATCCTTATAAATTTTAAAACCGCCCTTGGAAAATGATTTTTTTAAGAAATTGACAAGAAAAAGCTAAGGTATACTCTGATGCAAGATTGAGCAGATGATATTACATATAGAAGATGTATTTTGGGTTACTACTCCTTCATGTAGGGTAATCTTTTAACAAGGAGAAGCAAAAAGTAGTTGTGGTTGCAAGAAATAGTGCAGAAGCTGCCCTAATTGTTTCAAACAACCTTGTTCTTTGTTATAGGACAAAACATATCGAAATAGATCAACATTTTATCTAATCAAAAGTAAATGATGAAATAGCTCAACTCAACTATGTGCCTACCAAGTGTCATGTGCCACGTCGAAACCTTTATTTCATGTTGTATTGTCTTATTATTGTATTTTCTGTTTGTACGACTACTCGGCGAAATCATGTCTAGGTCTACCATACCTAAACCACCTCAAAATGTACTATAAGGGGATGCGACTAGTTGTCAAATTCTCCCTACCCGAAAAGTTATATGCTATTTAAGTCGCTGTGTTGCCTTTTGCATATAGTTATATAACGTTGCTTTTAAAATCTTCTCTCATTCTTACTTTCAAAGTCGATTTCAAAAACCTCTCCACCCCCGTTTTCTAAAACTTTCTTCTCAAACGGGACCAGAGGCTTGAGCATACGTTGCCCGGCCATAGGTGACACGAATACTAATTGATTTGACTCACTTGGTGTTGAGAGTGAATGTCGCACAATCACAAAGTCCGCTGCCAAGAAAAGTGCGATGGTGACACCAAGCAGCAGCTAGTACATATCCTTATCAAGCCTTTACCAAGACCTAACTTCGAAGATCTAGCTAGAAAGTCGGGATTGTATAACAATACAACTCATTTTGAGGAGTGTTGTACATTATTTTGCAAAGTTAGGGTAGTTTTGTAATTATCAAATTTAGGAAATTATCTCTAGCTTAACTTTTGTAATCTTTTAGGTCTTTTTAAGTTTGTATTAGGATAGCTTTTTTCTTTTTCCTTTTAAAATCGTGGCTAATTAATTGTTTTTCCTGTTCTTTTTAGGTTTGTGACTAGTTAATTGTAATTGTATTTATATTGATCATTCTAGTGCATTAAAAGCTTATAGAAAGTTCAGCAATTTTCAAAAACCATTTTCAGGTATATCCTGGAGAAAATTATCTCCACAAGAAAGTTGCAGTGGATTCTTTAACGTTTTCAGTTCAAGAGGGAGAATGCTTTGGGTTTTTAGGAACAAATGGTGCTGGGAAGACAACAACTCTATCAATGCTTACTGGTATAACGTTTCTTCCTTTTTGATTTCTGTTACAGTAACAATCTTGATAAGAGCTCTTATACATCTAATAATTTTATATGAGACATTTTCATTTAGATAACTTTAGCATAAAGCAATAACTTATCAAACTATGATGAAGCTCCCATTGATCAATAAGTCTGTGAGATCCCACATCGGTTGAGGAGGAGAACGAACCATTCTTTATAAGGGTGTGGAAACCTCTCCCTAACATACGCGTTTTAAAAACCTTGAGGGGAAACTCGAAAGGGAAAGCCCAAAGAGGACAATATCTGCTAGCGGTGGGCTTGGGCCGTTACAAATGGTATCAGAGCCAGGTTCTGGGTGATGTGCTAGCGAAAAGACTGACCCTCGAAGGGGGATGGACACGAGGCGATGTGCCAGCAAAGATGCTAGGCCCCGAAGAGGGGTTGATTGTGGGGGTCCCACATCGATTGGAGAAGGGAACGAGTGCCAGCGAGGAGGCTGGGCCTCGAAGGGGGGTGGATTGTGAGATCCCACACCGGTTAGGGAGGAGAACGAAGCATTCTTTATAAGAGTGTGGAAACTTCTCCCTTTTAAAAACCTTGAGAGGAAGCTCGAAAGGGAAAGTCCAAAGAGGACAATATCTACTTGCAGTGGGCTTGGGCCATTACAAAGTCCAAACCTTATCTAAATGCTTATAACTTTAGTTATTGTTTTATAAAAAAATTGTAGCTTTTTAAATGGTTATTGTAGTTTTCCCTCCCTATAGTCATCAATAATCGTGGTGCAAAGTCTTTCAATATCAAATGTAACTTCATTGTTTAAACAACTGGATCACTAACAAGCTTAATATTTTCCAGGAGAAGAATCTCCCAGTGAGGGATCTGCTTTTATTTTTGGAAAAGATATAAGAACTGATCCTAAGGCTGCTCGTTGCCATGTATGTTAAAGATTTTGTTTTTCTCATTTATTTTGAACTGTTTTCTGTTGTCATATATATTACACCTGAAACTTCATTGTTCCATCCAAAATCAGATTGGATATTGCCCACAGTTCGATGCGCTATTAGAGTTCCTTACCGCTAAGGAACATCTAGAACTTTATGCACGAATAAAAGGTGTTCCAGAGTTGAAGATAGATGATGTACGTATTATAGTTCAATTTTAGTTGAGTTTTTGCTAAATCATCTAACTTTGAGATTGTACAACCATCTGGGTAGGTGGTAATGGAAAAATTGGTGGACTTTGACTTGCTGAAGCATGCCAATAAACCATCGTATTCACTCAGTGGAGGAAACAAACGTAAACTCTCCGTCGCAATTGCAATGATTGGAGAACCTCCCGTTGTTATTCTTGATGAGCCATCCACAGGTACTTTTTTTTTTTTTTTTTGAACTGTTGATAATATCATTAGATATTTCTTCCGTGCACTAAAAAAGAGGTTGGGAGTTAGGATATTTGTGAGATCTCACATCGGTTGGAAAGGAGAACGAAACATTCTTTCTAAGGGTGTGGAAACCTCTCCCTAGCAAACGGGTTTTAAAAACCTTGAGGTGAAACCCGAAAGGGGAAGCCCAAAGAGGACAATATCTGCTAGCGGTGGGCTTGGGCCGTTACAAATGGTATTAGAGCTAGACACCGGACGATGTGCTAGTGAGGAGGCTGAGCCCCGAAGGGGGTGGACACGAGGCAGTGTGTCGGCAAGGACGTTGGGCCCCAAAGGGGATGGATTGGGGGTCCCACATCGATTAGAGAAGGGAACGAGTATCAGCGTCGGCCCTTAAGGGGGTGGATTGTGAGATCTCACATCGGTTGGGGAGGAGAACGAAACATTCTTTATAAGGGTGTAGAAACCTCTCTCTAGCAGACGCGTTTTAAAAACCTTGAGGGGAAGCCCAAAAGGGAAAGTCCAAAGAGGACAATATCTATAAGCAGTGGGCTTGGACCGTTACAATTTTAGAGATAAGAACATTTTTTTGTTGAATCCGAGGTACTATACATTAGATGACTGCTAACTGGTGAACTAATAAGGGAGGTGCACTTGAAAATTTGAGTATAGGTTCATGCTTAACATGTGCTGGACTTCTGAGATCTTATATAATTATGAAAAGTAATGAACTTTTTTAATTAATATATTTTTGATAAATAAAAAGAAACATTTAGCTTACTTTTTTCAGAATAGTTGATTGTATCAATATAATTTAGTGGTATAACTTTTTACCATTCATGTTGAAACTAATCTGTGTCGGACTACTTGTGGCAGCAAAGTTACTATTATTATGATGATTTTAATCTGATGGTGGGAGCAAAAAATTTTTGAACAAGAGACAAAACTTTCTATTGAATAAATTAAAAGAGACTAATGCTCAAAGATGCAAACTGCACAAGAGAGTGAAAAACAGAACACAATGGAACACAAGAGAAAATGAACTTCAACAACAAATGTCTTGAGAATTGAAGTAGATTCCACCAATCCGCTAGCCCACTAGTGCCCATTCGTAGTTTGAGAAACAAGTGAGAAATGTCGAAGGCACAAGTGTACATCAGAGAGGACCAAATTAGATTAAAAGCCGCCAATTGAGAAGACTAATGGATTCAATAATTAAGAGATTGAAAGGTATTCTTGGACTTGCTCAACAAATCATCATCATGTTCTTTTACCTTGAGATTACCTTGACAATCTCATATGAGTCTTCATTCACTTTTTGTATAAACTCTTTAGAGATAAGTCAGATTAACTCTTGGATTATAGACTCTGGTGCAACTGATTATATGACCCCTCACTCACAATATTTAAGAACATATAATCCATGCCCGATAATCAAAAAGTTACAATGACAAATGGAACTAGTGTCACCAGTGCAGGAATAGGCGATGTATTCTTTTCTCACTGAAAGATGTTCTACACGTCGTCTCTTTTCCATGCAAAAGCTTACCCATAACAGCCACTGTAGTGTTGTTTTCTCCTTGTCATGTTATGTTTTCAAGACCAAAACTTGAGACGAATGATTGGACTTGCTAAGAAATTGAATGGCCTATACTACTTGCAATTACTTGAGAGAACAGCTAGCCCGGCAGCCGTGTCATCTCCTAGTTCCTCCAATAAAAATGTGATTTGGTTAATCACTTTCACATGGGTCATCCCTCATTTAGAGTTTTGAAAATTATGTTTCCAGATATGTTTCAAGGACTCGGTCTCTAATTTTAATGTGAATTTGCCAAACATACTCCTATATCGTTTTCCATTAGTCAAAATAAAAGTTCTACGCCTTTTCATTTGATTCATTGTGATCTATGGGACCCTCAATTGCTCCAAGTATTTCTGGTGCTCGTTGGTTTCTCACATTAATTAACGATTGTACTTGGGTCATATGGCTATTCCTTCTCAAATAAAAATAAGATGTTAGTAATATTATTCATGCCTTCAACTCAATGATTCAGATGTAATTTGGAGTTAAAACCAAAACATTTCAAATGACATTGCTAGAGATTATTTCAATCGAACCTTATCCCATATTTCAGATCTCGAGGCATTATCTATGATTCTCCTTATGTTATTACACCACAACAAAATATAATGGCTGAAAGGAAAAACGGACACCTTTTAAACACTACCCAAGCATTGCTTTTTCACAGAAATATGTCAAAAAAAACTTACTCGGGAGAGGCAGTTCTTAATGCAACTCACATGATTAATCGTCTCCCATCTCATGTCCTGAATAATCTAAGCCCAATAGAAGCCCTCAACCAATTCCATCCTCACTTTTTCACAGAAATATGTCAAAAAAACTTACTCGGGAGAGGCAGTTCTTAATGCAACTCACATGATTAATCGTCTCCCATCTCATGTCCTGAATAATCTAAGCCCAATAGAAGCCCTCAACCAATTCCATCCTCACTTTTGAACATCAAATGGTCTCACACCCGCTTATTTGGGTGTACCGCCTTTGTTTATGTTCACAATACTTAGAAAGAGAAACATGATCCGAGAGCAATAAAATGTGTCTTTTTAGAATATTCTTCAACCCAAAACGATACAAATGTTAAAACCCTACATCTATGAAGTCTTACACTTCAATTGATGTGACATTCACCAAACATAAACTGTTCTTCTCTAAGGTCTCTCTTCACGGGGAGAACATAGAGATTGAAAAGGGCCCTTGGGAAAGTACTGAACCCTAGACACATTAAACAACCAGCCCACAGAACCAATTATTGAGTCCATGCCTGCTACTAGTTTTAATTAGGAGTGTACTCCTTCTATTATAGAGTTACCAATTGAACCATATGCTCCTCCTCTATTGCTAGATTCGTTGTTCTCTCAAATATAGTCTAGAAGGAAAGCCATTTCAGAACTGATACAAGTTCAAACATCCTACTCTACTCAAAATGAGGATGTAATATAGTACCCATAGATGATAGACCCATAGCTCTCTAAAAACCTACTAGAAAAGCACAAAATGGCCCGTATACCCCTTATCAAACTATATCTCTCTTGAAAGACTATTCCCACCATACAAGAGTTTCACTATGAGTCTAAATTCGTTGTTATACTAACACAGTTTCTTCTGAAACTTTATCCAAAAGAGAATGGCATGATGCTATGAGAGAAGAAATGCATGCACTAGAGAAGAATAACATGTGGGAAATTGTGGATAGGCCAAAAGGAAAAAATAATAGTTGGGTGTAGGACTACAATAATGATGAAACAGGTGGGACTACAATAATGATGAAATAGTTGGGTGTAAGACTATAATTTGTGTAATTCCTAGCCTTAAATTAGGCCATATTTGTGTAATTCCATTAAATTATATGTATTGTTATTTAGTATCTAGGAATTTATTTAGATTTGTTGTTACTTAGTATCTTTGAATTTATTCAAATTTATTGTTACCGAGTATTTAGGGATTTATTAAGATTTATGGATTTAGTTAGCTTTTCCTCTCTGATAATTAATATGAAAAGAAAAGAAAGTAAGATAATTACACTAAATTTCCAGATTGATTTTCTTGGACCGAATACAATTTTTACATAAAAGACAAAAGAAAAATTACTAAGCTGACATATATTCACGGAGATAATCAAAAGTGGAAATTTTCAGCAAATTAATGTTCTAGTTTAATATTAGTAAAATAATTGAATAAATTTCAAGAAACACCATTTGTTGAATCTTTGCAAGCTATACCATTGACATAAGCCAGAAATCTCAAATACTTTTGTGTGTAAGCCGAAACAACAATACTTTTAAGCAAATGAATTAGAATGGTTTTCATTTCTCCATATAAATTCTCGGTAGCTAAATCAGACCTCAATTTTTACATAGCATATTATTCTTCCTAGTACTTTACATGTCCTCATCAGAAATCAATTACTGTCATTTGTAGGGATGGATCCTATTGCCAAACGATTCATGTGGGACGTTATATCCCGGATATCTACCCGACGTGGAAAGACAGCAGTTATCCTCACCACACACAGCATGAACGAAGCGCAAGCACTTTGCACTCGCATCGGGATAATGGTAGATAAAGATTTTCTTCATACAACCTGAATCATTTATTGGTTTCAACCCATGACCCTATGTGAACTTTTGCTTATTTCCATTTGAAGGTTGGAGGGCGGCTACGTTGCATAGGAAGCCCCCAGCATTTAAAAACACGATTCGGAAATCATCTCGAGCTAGAGGTACTTTATGGCATACTAATTCTTCGATGTAATCGATAGTTTGATTTCAATTCTCTTTCTACAGGTCAAACCTCATGAAATCGACTCGGAGGACTTGCATAACTTTTGCCAACATATTCGTGAGGGTGTTCTTGATTTTCCCTCACACCGAAGAAGCTTATTGAGTGACATTGAAGTTTGTATAGAAGCTATTATACCCATTACGCCTGAAAATCAATCAGTGACAGAGATTAGTTTGTCTAGGCAAATGTTAACCATAATTGGACGTTGGCTTGGAAATGAAGAAAGGGTAAGAACACTTGTATCCTCACCGTCTACTGCTCCTGGAGTTTGTGGTGAACAATTGACAGAGCAATTGTTTCGAGACGGTATGTAGAATCGTTGTTTTGTATTCTTCTTATTCTCTCCCTGAAATTCATTTTATTTTCATCAAAGTTAAATTTTCAAAATATTTCATTAGATCCCACGTCAGTTAGAGAGAGGAATGAAACATTCTTTATGAGAGTGTGGAAACCTCTCCCTAGCAGACGCACTTTAGAAACCTTGAGGGAAAACCCGAAAGGGAAAGTCCAAAGAGGACAATATCTGCTAGTGGTAGGCTTTGGCTGTTACAAATGGTATCAGAGCCAGACACCGGGCGGTGTGCCAGCGAGGAGGTTGAGCCCCAAAGGGGGTGGACACCATGCGGTGTGCCAGCGAGGACGCTAGGCCCCGAATTATCTTATGTCTATTACAAAAAGACAGCAGCTGTATAATTACTTATTTATGTTACCTAATTATCTTATGTCTATCTTTCTCTATGGATTTTGTAGGCAGCATACCGTTACCTATATTTTCTGAGTGGTGGTTAGCGACAGAAAAGTTCTCAGAGATTAATTCATTTATTCTCTCTTCATTTCCCGGTGCAACATTTCATGGCTGCAACGGCTTAAGTATGAAATATCAGGTATGATCAATAGTGACTTTCTAGTATAAGCAAAATAGAAGGTTCCTTCAAAAGATGGGTGTTTGCATATTCTCGTATTCCTTTTTTGCGTTTCATGTTTTCGCTAAATCAACATTTTGCTGATTGAATATTGAGCTCTTGCCTAACCACTAGGCTGAATCGATAACGTTAACGAGCGTGCAATGATTCTTTTGTCTATGGTAATTCATGTCGTTTTCTTGAAGATTGATATGTGTTCGTTCTTAAATGAAAGTTCTGTTTCTCAAATGCAGTTGCCTTATGGGGAGGATGGTCTCTCGCTTGCTGATGCTTTTGGACACATAGAGAGAAACAGGTAAGATTATTCGTTACTTCATTATTCCACCTATAACGTTCCGAATCACTTCCCTCGTTCATCTGTCTGATCTATATTCTTGTTATGATGTTTTCTTTCCTCCAGAAAACGACTCGGAATTGCCGAATACAGTCTCAGCCAATCGACGTTAGAAACGATATTCAACCATTTTGCATCGAATCCTTAATCAAAAGTATAGGTGACATTTCATACTTACGTGATGTGCATATCCTTTCTCATTCAAGAAATTTTAGTTTGCTGCAACTGAGTTAATATAACAATGTTATTTGAGATGTTTTGGATGTTTCATGAATGACAAATGCTTATTTTAATGCCGAAATCCACGAGGTTCTTTATTGCTTATTGGTTCTTATGATTTTCGTTCTGTGGTTTCCTGCGTCTCTAGCCTGCACTCAAAGCCATTGTTAGATCATTCCGAATTACTCCTGGTTTCTTTTTTGTTAAGATACATAAAAGGACTAAATATAAGTTTTTCTGGGATAAGTCTACGATACGATAGATCTCACATCAGTTGGAGAGGGTAACGAAGCATTCTTTATTAGGGTGTGGAAACCTCTCCCCACCAGACGCGTTTTAAAATCGTGAGACTGACGGCGATACATAACGGGTCAAAGCGGACAATATCTGTTACCGATGGGTTTGGGCTGTTACAAATGGTATCAGAGCTAGGCACCGAGCGATGTATCGCTCGGCCCTGAAAGGAGGTAAATTGTGAGACTCACATTGGTTGGAGAGGGAAACAAAACATTCTTTTATAAAGGTGTGGAAACCTTTCCCTAGCAGACACGTTTTAAAATCGTGAGGCTGACGGTGATACATAACGGACCAAAACAAACAATATTTGTTAGCGGTGGGTTGGACTGTTACAAAGGATATCAGAGCTAGGCACCGGAGTGATGTCTCAGCGAGGACACTGAGCCCCAAAAGGGGGTGGATTGCAAGATCCCACTTCGGTTGAAGAGAGGAACGAAGCATTGTTTATAAGAATGTGGAAACCTCTCCCTAGCAGAAATGTTTTTAAACCGTGAGGCTGACAGCGATACATAACGGGCCAAAGCGGACAATATTTGTTAGCGGAGGGTTTGGGCTGTTACAAATGGTATTAGAGCTAGGCACCGAGCGATGTGCCAGTAAGGATGTTGGGCCCCGAAAGAGGGTGGATTGTGAGATTTCACATCGGTTGGAGAGGGGAACGAAATATTCTTTCTAAGGGTGTGGAAACCTCTCTCTTGCAAACGCGTTTTAAAACCGTGAGGCTAACGGCGATACATAACGGGCCAGAGTAGACAATATCTATTAGCAGTGGGTTTGGTTGTTACAAATGGTATCAGAGCTAGGCACCGAGCGATGTGCCAACGAGGACGTTGGTCCCCAAAAGGGGGTGGATTGTGAGATCTCACATCGGTTGAAGAGGGGAACGAAACATTCTTTATAAGGGAGTGAAAACTTCTCCCTAGCATACGCGTTTTAAATCCCTGAAAGGAAGCCCAAAAGAGAAAGCCCACAGAGAACAATATCTACTTGGCTATTACAATCACGAGATTTAACCGACCTTTTTAGAAATAATGTCAACTACGTTGATCATATGAATTGAGAGATCGAGCTTGTGCCCATCTTTTTACACGTTAGCCATTCAGCCCTTATTAATCTTTTATATAGTCATTTTTTTACAGATTATGCTTCTATGTTCTTCATAAATAGCTTAATAATTCTATCTACTATGCCTTCATTTGCATGATTGAGAAGGCAAAAAAGCTGTCTCTTCTGCCCTTTTTGTCTTCCTCCTCCTCTCTCCTTCAACTTCCAACCTCACTCCAAACAGCTTTGGCCTCTCATCTTCTTCTTCTTTCCTTGAACCATTCCCATACTTAGCCACCAAATCAAGAAGCTCTCTGCATTTCCCTTTCATGCTTGCAAGCTCTGAGCTTAAGGCCCCATTTTCCTTCTTCAACCTCTTGTTCTCATCCATTAGTGTATTGTATTGTGACGATGATGAGTTCGAAGAGGAAGATCTCTGATCTTCATCCACCTCGTGTTGTACCTCGTGTTGTTGTTGCTTGTTCGTCCATGCCTTTCTTCTTCGTATTTCACAAAGTTTTTCCTTTTCGCCCTTTCGAAATTTGTCGTTGCAAAACTCCCACCTTGTTGTCGTCACCTTTCGAAATCCCTTCAATAAAAATTTAAACTTTGAGAGAAGGATCGACCAGCTTTATCGACTTTTGAAAAATAATATTGTTTCGACAAGATTTATGCTTTCCTAGAAATATTCTTAAAATCTTTACTCGACTACAGCTTATTCTACTCTTCAGGTTTGCTATAGTACTTTACTCTTATTCACGAGATTTGCTATTTTGTCCTTAATCTTTCTTATTCACGAGATTATTGATGGTAATTTTACAATAAATAAATAAATATAGTTAAAAGTTTCATATAAGAATAATTAATTCATATTCAAAATCATTTGCAATTATTATAAACTTCATCCTTTAAACCCTTAGAATAATTAAAAATGATATTTAGTAAAATTAATCAATAAAAGTTGGACACATGGTAAAAGTAAAAAATTAAATGACACGTGGCATGTAAGAAACCGACTTTTTTTATTTAAAAAGAATAATGGGTTGGTAGAAAAGAAAAAAAAATATACAATTTTGGAAAATGGGTTTAGGTTGGTAAAGGATTTAATAAAAATTGAAAATTAAATAAGAAAATTAAATTTTTTTTTGGGTTTGACTTGAATTTTTGTTTTCTTACCATTTTAAAAGAAAAATATTATTTATTCAATTTTCATTAATTTTCAAAATTTAAATAAATTTATAAAATTATAACCACTCGAGATGACTCGATAAAACTATAAAATTTTAATTTTAAATAAAATATTTATTTAATAAATTTATAAATTTATTAAAAGCCTTTAAAGCTTAACTCATTAATCACTAAACACGATTAAAAGGTTAAGAAATTAAACTCCTAATCATTTATATGAAATTATCGAGATGAAATTAAAATATTTTCAACTTTTTTTTTACAATTTCGGGTTTTGTCTATTCAAATCTCCGAGTTCTCGTATTTGTAATTCAACCCGAAAATTAGAGGGAAAAAAATTAAAAAATAGGGTTTAAAAGAGTGAAAAAAAAAAGAAGAAAATAAAATAAAAGAATACGTACGTAAGTATTAAGCTGGCGAACAAAGCTAGAGAAATTGCAGTGTTTAAAGAGCTTCGGCAAAACATCCTTTGCGAACTCCGCCGTCTGCCAAACCACAAACGCCGTCCCGTCGCCGTTCCACGATATCACCTTGTCCGTCGCCGGATCCTCCACCACCGTATAAGTCTTCACCAGAAACGGCGGCGGCGTTGACTTTTTCATCATACTCTCCACCGTCCGCGGCGGCGATGGCAACCGCAACCCCTTCTGATCACTATTATTATTGCTCACTCCGGCCTCCATTAACACTCAAAACACCAAAATTCAACACAAAGAGATGAGGAAATGAATGAAAATTTGGATTTTTAGGGACTTTAGAAGAAGAGAATTAATGGGTTTTTTTTAAAATAAAAAAAAATGAAGAATTTCTCTCTCTCTCTCTCCTCTTATTTGGGTTTCTCTCTCTAAAGAAATGGACCATTTCTATGTTTATAGTCAGAAATTCTTGGCTGATCCTGTAAATTAATTTTAAATTGTGTGTAGAAGAAATTAAAAAAAATAATTAAGTAAATAAAATTTTGTTGGTGTTTGAATATTTTAATGAATTTAATGATGTTTGAAAAAGATTGAATTTTGCTTGTTGGGTAAAAGAGTATGGTTTTCTTGTAATATGGTGTGGTTTGACTAACCATCTTTTGGTCAATGGAGTGAGTGAGAGGTTTTGAGAAAATAAAGACTTTTTTTTTTTAAGGTTAAACTATGGTTTTAGTGTTTGACTTTTGACGATAATCATATTTGTTTAATTTGTTTGATTTATGAATTCTAGAAAGTTTATGTTAATGTAATAATTTAAAGTTTTCGGACTTGCGATTGTGCGGCACTCACTTGTCAGCAACAAGTGAGTTAAGCCAATTTGTTTGCGTGTCGCCAACGGCCAGGCATCGTATGCTCGAGCCTCTGGCCCCGATTTAAGAAGAAGGGTTTGGAAAATGGGGCCGAGAGATTTTCGAAAGAGAGTTTGAAAACAAGATTTAGTAAGAGATTGAAAACGGTGTTATGCTATTAGAGAATCCCTTAGAATGGTCAGGGCCGAAGCGGCGGATCTAAACACCAAACTAAACCTCACGATGAAAGCGGTGGGGGACCAAACCCCAACGGGGGTATAGCTATCACAATTCAAAATTGTGTAACGATCCATGTTTAGGATTCATCACCTGATAGTCCAATATTCTCCTGCATTTTGTGCAATAATTAACACAAGTACTTTCAACATCATTTATTCTCACTCACGTCATTCTTAGGAAAGTTTACCAAAAGTCACCCAATATAGAATTTCTCCGAGCAAATCACGTTTTTATTTTGAAGTTCCTATGATTGAGCCATCGGAATGAAACTGCACCTTATTGGTACATGTAGTAACGTTCAATTCTTTTAAGTCTCTCTCTTAGTCATCTTATTATTAAAATCACTTTCTTTCAGATAGGGTCTTAGTTCATTCATGTACCTCTCATTTACTCGGGTGTCATATTACATATGGTTGACACACGACAAAAAAACGAGAGAGAAGAAAATGGTAGAGAGATTCAGCATGACGCTCAATGATCCTCTACTAGCCTTGATTTGCCCATAGAAGTACCAAGGTGCGTATGCTGGTATCGTATATAACAGAAAGGTCGACATGCATAAACAGTGGAACATGTGGTTTAATTCAATACAACACTAAGTCGGTCGACGGGTTTTGCTCGTCCGAGATACCTGATTAATTTTCTCTCTCATAAAACATAATTTTCTTTCTCTATTTTTTTTAGTTGGGAGAGTTTGATGCTTCACTTTCTTTGATTACAACAACACAATTTCTTCACCTAATTTCATCTCCTTAAAATAAGAGAGAAAGTCAAGCGGTGGGTCAATTCATATGGTAATTTATTGGTCTCATCAACCAACTTACCTACCTTATAACATATCTTATAATGTTCTTTCATAAATGTCACATTATTTTAAAATTCTTAGTGTCAACAAAATTGGATCATGATTTGGTCTCGATGATGTAAGCGAGATAAAGTAATGTTCGGGGAGAATAATTTATAGCCTTCTCGACTTGAATCATAGAATCGTACGTAAATTTTGGTACCATTCTCGATAAGCTTCTATCGAGTTCTTTTTATAAAAGAATCATCGGAAATGTCAACTTTCATACTGATTTTGGGTGATTGGAATTGGTCTTTGGAAGAGCTGCATCGGTGCGTTATGTTCTTCTTTGGATAATCGGGTTCAAATGTCCTTCTCATTCTCTAATAATTTATTGTCAACTTGTTGGAACTTATGTTCTAAAGTCTCGTAATTTGTAATAATAATTTTGATTATTTTATTTGTAATTTAATATTGTTTATTGCATGAAAAATCCAATATTATTAGCGTAATGTTCGAGCAATGACTTAATATTGTTTATTGATATGATTCACTTTGTAATTGTTATAAATGATTTTATCAGAATCGTTCATGTGAAGACGTATGAGTGAGAGTATTTTATACTGTGAATTTATATAAGATTGGACCATGAAATATTTAATCTCTTTTTATAAATCCGTTAATTGAAAATATTAATACTTCACAGGAGGATCATATGTGACTTATGAACTCTTGCTTGTAAGGGCTTGTCCTTTCATTCTCACGAGTGTAAATGACGTTTATAGTCGATTCAATATGTCTACCACTTTAGGGACTTACCAAATATCTTTCGTTCTCCTCCCCAACCGTATAACTTGTCCTACCGTGCATAAGAGTGCAACTCATTTAAATATCTTTCGTTCTCCTCCCTAACCGATGTGGGATCTCACGATTCACCCCTCTTCGAGACCCAGCATCCACTCTGGCGATGTGGGATCCCTCAATTCACTTTTCCAGCGTCCTTGCTCGCACACCGCCTCGTGTCCACCCTCTTGGGGGGCTCAGCCTCCTTGTTAGCACATCGCCCAGTGTCTGGCTTTGATACCATTTGTAATAGCTTAAGCCCACTGTTAGCAGATATTGTTCTATTTGGGCTTTTCCTTTCGGGCTTCCCTTCAAGATTTTTAAAACGCTTATGCTAGAGAGAGATTTCCATACCCTTATAAAAGTGTTGCGTTCTCCTCCCAACCGACGTGAGATCTCACATATATAACCTTCTTCACATTATTAAATTATAATAGCATTTGTTTGAGTTATGTAATGCATGTACTTCCATTTAAATAAACATGATTGAAGTACATTGAATATATATATATATATATATATATTTATTTATTTATTTATTTATTTTGGTAAGAAATTTAAGCCCCGATAATTATGAAAGTATTATGTGCGATTTTAAATGTAAAACTTCATGTATGTTATATGTCTATACGATCATCAATTACTTCTCTTCCCCAATATGTTATGTACATGTGTATACACCACAATATTATTCACGTTCATTTCTTTTATATTGATTTTTACACCGTGAGTATACGCTTGCCCATAATCAGACCTACTGAGTACGTTAACGAGTCTAATTAGTGACCTACGTGCATGTACATGGTTCACGTGTAGAGAATTACTATACATCCAACCGTACTCCGAAAATAAAATAAAGTCCAAGAAAAAGTCATGAATTTTAGGTCTCCTCAATCATGATACATGTTGTCACTTATCGAGTATTTTAAAATATTTATCATTTCTTATCCGTTTTGGGAGTCATTGAAAATTCATTCTCGATGTTCGTTTTTAGCTTTTAGCATATATAATTATATTTTATTGAATTGCAAAGTAAACTGTTTAAAATATTTTTTTTTGTAAAAACTACGAGCGTTTAAAAGAATTTCTGCCAAAATCGGTTTGAAATATCATGACGTGCATGTAGTGACGGACTTATACTTAACGAAGAAAAATAGGTTCGTTACAAATTACCATATTCATGTTCATTAGTTCAACTCCTTAAACATTCCTCTATTTTGCAAGTGTACAGAAAACACTTGAGACGATACACTTTCAACGTTCACACATGTATTACAATATAGACGTGAGAAATTTATTGTACAAGATATTCTTTGAACTTTAGGGTATGTTGGTCTATTAGTTGGAAGAATTCGGTAAAATATGACTCGTGTATTGAGAGAGAAATTTTTTTAAAAAAATTGAAATTTAGTCCCTATAATTTGATAAAATGACGATTTTAACTAATAATTAGAAGAATGAGAGATTTTTTATTTTATTTTATTTTATAAAAAAGTTAGAATTTAGTCCCTGTAATTTGATAAAATGACGATTTTAACCCATAGTTAGAAAATTTTGGTCAAATATGACTCGTGTAATGGAGGAGAAAAAATAAGGAAAAAGTTGAAATTTAGTCCCTGTAATTTGATAAAATGACAATTTTAACTAATAATTAGAAGAATGAGAGATTTTTTTTTTATTTTATAAAAAAGTTAGAATTTAGTCCCTGTAATTTGATAAAATGACGATTTTAACCCATAATTAGAAAAATCTGGTCAAATATGACTCGTGTATCGGAGGAGAAAAAATAAGAAAAAAGTTGAAATTTAGTCCCTGTAATTTGATAAAATGACGATTTTAACAATAATTAGAATAATGGTCAAATATGACTCGCTTTGGGAGAGAATTTTTTTTTATATATAAAAAAGTTAGAATTTAGTCCCTGTAATTTGATAAAATGACGATTTTAACTCATAGTTAGAAGAATCTCGTCAAATATGACTCGAGAGAGAAAAAAAGGAAAAAAAGTTAGAATTTAGTCCCTATAATTTGATAAAATGAGGATCTTAACCCGCTATAATAATTATTTATGAACTTTTATGGAAATATAAGAATGGAATTTTAACATTTAAAATTACAATAATTAAATTATAACTTTCTTAGGGACTATTGATTAAATTTGTGAATTAAATGCATTTGGACAAGCGTGTAACACACGCGCTAATGTGAAAGGGTGAAAAGATGGTTCAATTTTGACTAAAATAAATCGGATTTTTCAATTTGGTTTGGCCGCTGAACCCTTTCTCCACCTGACATAATTCTTTACCCGTTTTGCCCTTATGAAAAACTTAATTAATTAAATATTTTATTTAATAACAAAAAATAATAATAAGTTAAATTAGAAATTTATTTAATTATAATTTGAAATTAACTTCAATTTATTTCATATTTTGGTTTCATATCATAATTTAGTTTTTATAGTTTAATCAAATTTTATAAGTGGTTGATAAGGAGCCCGGGAATGTATATAAAATTCGAAATCGATTAATTTAATGGTCGAGATCAAATGTAAAAAAAAAAAAAAAAAAAAAGAATTTTTAAACTCAAAATTTGAGGTTTGTAAGTTGGGTCGAGTTGAGTTATGACATTTTTTAGACCCAACTTAATTGCTCGGGTTGTAAGCTTTTTCAACCTGAATAACCCTTATTAAATAATGAACCCAACTCAACTCAAAATTTGGTGTGTTGAATGATGCACCGTCCTCCTCGATCACATCATGATATTCTTCTATATTGGCCCTCGAATTGGCGCTTATTGAGGGTCGCCGCTTTGCTTGTCTCAACGTGAAGGTCACAACCTACTCTTTTCATAGTATAATTGTGACACTTTGCTTGAAACAATCCTACGTTTGGTGACCTCTTGAGAATTTTCTAAAAAAACATGTGAGTGAGAATAAAACATATTGAAAGGCTCTGTGTTGATCGGTGGGATAGTTTTCACTCTTACAAACTGCCTGGAACAATCATATATTGGGTGATTTCCGGAGAATTTTCTTAGAAGGTAGGTAAGTGAAGACAAAATATGCTAAAAGAATTCGTGTTGATCTGTGAAATAATCTTCACTCTTATAAGCGGCTTAAAATAATTCTATGTCGGGTAACCTCCCGAAGACTTATAAGCTGCTTGAAAATAATTCTATGTTGGGTGATCTCCCGAGAACTTACAAGCTGCTTGAAAATAACTCTATGCTGGGTGACCTTTTGAGGACTTACAAGCTGCTTGAAAATAATTCTATGTTGGGTGACCTCCCGAGAACTTACAAGCTGCTTGAAAATAATTATATGCTGGGTGACCTCCCGAGCACTTACAAGCTGCTTGAAAATAATTCTATGCTGGGTGACCTCCCGAACACTTACAAGCTGCTTGAACATAATTCTATGCTAGGTGACCTCCCGAGAATTTTCTTAGGAAGCAAGTGAAGATAAAATATGCTGAAAGAACTCATTTCAGTTCGTGGCATGGATAGTCCTTACTTCTAGAAGCGAGAACCCATCCAAATTCTAGGCACACAGTGTTACCTTTTATTATTATTATTATTATATATATTTTTCTCTAATAGTCCCATTTGATTGAACTCCACGTGGAGAATCTGAAATCCAATATATAACCATAACGGGAGCGAGTTCCGGATAAAACATAGAGCGCGTGTGTCACAATCCCCAAGAAAGCTCTCTGTAATCTGTATCGTTTTTAACTCCGAGTGCTTCCTTTGTATGGTCTCAAACTCAGATGGCTGCTTCTCTCCAGATAGGAATCGGCCCCTCCGTTTCCTCCCACCACATCTCCGCCATGGCCGCCCTCTCCAATGCTCTTCCTCCGCCTCCTCATCGCCTTATCCTCCTCCGCTCTCCTTCCTCTCGTCGCCGCTCCTTCCGCTCTCCTCCTTCTCGTCCTCTTCTTCGCCCTCGCGCCTCTTCCGATGACATCTCCACCTCTCCAGGTTCCGTCCATTTTTGCTCCTCTCTGTCTCTATCTCTATCTCTATCTCTGTTAATGTATGTATTTATGCCGTGTTTTTAAGTTTGTAACTGTGTTATCATCTGTTGAATTGGATGTGTGACTGTGTTTAGGGGTCAAGCTGAAGGTTTGTGCGGCTTCTCTAGACTTTTCGTTGTTTTGAGGAAATTCGAGATTGGAAATTGATTTTGATGTTGATGTTTCCTATGTGAAATCCTACGATTTTTCTTGCGTTTTGGATATATAATCAATGCGCATGTTTTTATTAGCGTAGTATTTGAACTTTTATCTTTTGGAGGTTGTGCGTTTCTGTAAAGTCTGCTGCAGTAAAGCTTTGTGATCTGAATATCTCGTCTTCATTTTCTGTCATTTTGATGAGAATCGGGTTACAGCTTGTTCTAGTACTCGAATATGACGTTAAAACAACGAGAATTTTAATTCATCAAGTGTAAATTGTTAATTTATTAATTTAAAAAGTTTTTTTTTAATTTTTTGTTTTCACAAATTTTTCAAGAAATATCCATTGACATCGTTCTATAAAAATATTGAGACCTCAACATTTTAAATCTTGTAAAGTTTTTTAGCACTTTAATTTTGATGTTTAATTTTTCTGATGTGAAATCCATGGTCTCCATTTTCCACGTGACTACGAATTTTCTTACTTTTTCTAGTTTTCTAATGTTCGGAAATATAATCATTAAGCATGTTTTTTTTTTTTTTTTTTTCAAAGTGGGATCCTTGATAATAATAACTCACTATGGCCGGATCATTTCACTATGGCGTTTTATCAAGATAACTTTGAATGTGAGGGAGGACTTGGGAAATGTTTTCAGTGAGTTTAACCAGGGATGAATTATAGACACCGCTATGAATGAGATTTATGTTTGTCTGATCCCAAAAAAGAAAAGTTTTGGAAGTCGAATACTATAGAGAGAGACTCAGGAAAGTGTTCCCAAGTACTAATTTGAACGGCTAAAGAGCTTTTACTGTGGGTAGGCAAATTTTAGATTAAGTTTTGATTAAAAGTGAAGCCATTGAGGATTATAGAGTGAGGAAGAAAGAAGGGGTGATTATGAATGTAGATTTTGAGAAACGTGGGCTGGGGCTTCCCGGATAGAGTTTTGTGCAAAAAAAAGTTTTTGGTTTAAATGGAGAGCATGGAGTTAGAATTGTGTTTGGTCAGCTAACGTCACCATATTGGTCAGTGGCAAACCAAGGGGGAAAATCTTTGCGGAGAGTCTTAGACAAGGTGATCTTATTTTGCCCTTTCTGTTTCATCTGGTGTTGGACGTTCTTAGCAGATTATTGTATGCTGGTGTAGAGAAAGGTGTGGTGGAGGTCTTTCTGGTGGGTTATGATGGAGTTCAGTTGTTGCGTCATCAATTTGCTGAAGACACACTCTTTTTCTATTATGAAAAGGAGAACTCCTTTAGGAATCTTAATGAATTTTGTTTTTCTTTCAACCTATATTGAGTTTAAGAATAAATCGTTGGAAAAACACCATTTTGGAAGTAAGTGTGAGCCTGCAAAGTTAAGCTATTGGGCCTCTTTGGTGGGTGCGAAGTTAGTCAGTTTCCTGTTGCTTATCGGTCTTTCTCTCGGTGATAATCTAAGATCTATGTGTTTTTGGATTTTGGTGGTGGAGAAAATTCAGAAAAGGTTGTTGTTGTGGAAAAAAGGTTTTCTTCTACCAAAAGGGAAGATTGGCCTTAATTCAGTTGGTGTTGAGTGGAATCCTGTTATACTTCCTTTCCTTATTTAACATGTCCGTAATATCAAGTGTTTGATGTTTGAGGAGGTGCTTTTCAACCCTTCTTTCCATTACAGAGAAAGGATTCTTTAGCAGCCTTGCTTTTTTGCCATGTTGTGGGGTGTTTGGTTTGAGAGGAACTTTAGAATTTTTTGTGGGGTGGAGAGGTCGGGGTGGATTTTTTTTTGTTTTGGATTTGATTAGGAATAATTCCTTTTTTATGAGTATTTGTAAATAAATATTTTTGTAATTATCAGCTTAGCTTTATTCTTTTGGACTCGGACTCCTTTTTGAAATTGGGCATGAGGGTGTTTGTTTTCTTGGGCTTGTTTTTTGTATGCCATTGTATATTTTTTCATCAATCTCAATGAAAGCTTGGTTTCTTATAAAAAAAAAAAAAAAAAAAGTAGAAACGTGATTCTTTACACGATTTTGAACTGATAATATGCATTTCTCCCTTTGCACCTCATGATCAATATGTCCTCTTGTTCCTTGGACAATATCTAGGCTGATGTATGTAACGTAGTTGGATAAGTTCTTTCCAAGCTGAAATGATCTGTTGTTCTAGAAATAATTGTTCTCATTTATTTTATTTATCCCAACGTTTCTAGTCGAGGTGCACACAAGCTGACTCTGATACTCACAGATGTCAAAGTTATTTCACTCATCCCAACATTTCATTTAGCTTTCCTCTTCATAGTTGTAATGTAGACATTGTGGTTGTAATTTATTTGGTTGACATATAAACTTAATGACCACATATGATGTTGCAATTCTATATACTTTTTTGGTTGACATTGTTCTACTTTGCAAGGTTTTCTTCAATCATTTTGCATGATATAGTTACCTTCATGGAAAGAAAAAAAAATTGGTTTCTAATATGTGGAAATGCTAGGTATTAGTTTTTATTTATTTACATTTATATGTGTAAGAAGTTGCAATTTTGATGTGTATTTTCCATAAGATAATGAGAATGATCATCTGTTCTTTATAACAGGAGTTGAGAATCTGGTAATCATAGGTTCTGGTCCTGCTGGACATACTGCAGCCATATATGCAGCTCGGGCAAATTTAAAACCTGTAGTGTTCGAGGGTTTCCAAGCAGGTGGTGTTCCTGGAGGACAGTTAATGACTACTACAGAAGTGGAGAATTTTCCTGGGTTTCCTGATGGAATTACTGGTCCAGATCTGATGGATAGGTAAAGTAATATGAAGTACGGGAAATTCTTTGGTTCTTCTTGCTTTCTACACAATGGAAGAAACATTTAGTACGGATCCATGGGAAGATATTTTATTGGTTATAATCTTGGTATTATATTGGATAGGATGCGGAAGCAAGCTGAGCGATGGGGAGCTGAATTATTTCAGGAAGATGTGGAGTCTATTGATTTGAAGAATAGACCATTTACTGTACAGAGTAGTGAACGTAAGGTAATGGATTATTTTCTATCAAAATGTATGAATAAACTCTGGACTCTTGACTTCCTCTTTAAGAATTTTTATGATTATGTAGAATCATCAGTTCATAGTGTGCTAGTACTTTTCCCCAACATTTTTGGGTTGTTACCTAAGAATCAAAGAATAATTTGGACTTCAGCCTTTTCCCTGTTTTGATGCATTTCATTAATTATTTTGTGTTTATGCCTATAAGCAATTCAGTTAATCCGTGTTGGTGTTTAAAAAATACACGTTGCTTCTTTTCTTCCTGATTTCTTCTTTGTCTTTTCCTCCTCAAACGTTCCAGGTTAAGTGCCATAGTATAATATATGCAACAGGAGCGACAGCAAGACGACTTAGGTTACCTCGTGAAGATGAATTTTGGAGTAGGGGAATTAGTGCTTGTGCAATTTGTGATGGAGCATCACCCTTGTTCAAAGGGCAAGTACTTGCTGTTGTTGGAGGAGGTGATACAGCAACAGAGGAAGCCTTGTACCTGACTAAATATGCTCGTCATGTTCATTTACTTGTGCGCAAGGATCAACTCAGGGCTTCTAAAGCAATGCAAGATAGGTATGCATTCAATATTTTGGCAATGAGTCATTTTTATTTTGTAGTAGTTGGTTTGATATCTTGTAAATACTACGTACTTTTAGGGTAAGAATGTCTTATCTTTCGACCTTTGCTGTGTGTCTGTTTTTTTAAGTAGGAATATAATAACGTGTTTCTGGGAAGATAAACCTTTCGTTTGAAAACTACTATGGGGTTTCCTGCTATCTACTTTATGCTAGTGAATTGTAGTGACTGCTGACTTTAAGGTTTATACTATGCTATATCCCTTTAATAAATATTTGTTGTCTTAGTTTGAATTACAAGTTTAGTTTTTCAACTTTCAAATGTGTTTATTTGGTCTCTAAAATTTTAAAAATATCTAATAGCTTTTTGAACTTTTTTGTGTCTAATTAACCCTTTACCTATTTTAAATTTTCTTAAATTCATGGATATATTAGACACAAAAGTTAAAATTTAAGGTCCTGTCAGTCAAAATTCAATATGTCTAACTAATAGATGGGTAAATTTTTTAGAATTTTAATATGACACGGACTTGTTAAACACAAAATCAAAAGGAGGGACCTATTAGGTGCTTTTAAAGCTCAATGATCTATTAGATGCAAACTTGTCTAATGTCTGAACTTTTAATTTAATCAAAATTCAAAAGCAAGCCTGTTCCTATTTGGAGGACGAAGTCATGTTTTTTTTTTTTTTTGAAAGGAAAGGAAACAAAACTTTTCATTAATTCTAAATACAAGCTCTACAAAGTAGAAGTAGCAAAAAGGAAATAAAAAGGGGTAATAAATAATGTAACCCAATACAAAACAGAATGATCAAGTAAAAATAAGAACTTCCCAATCGAAGCAAATGTCTTTAAGAGAAAATGCTTGAAAATGGTTGGATAGAGAACAACAACGGGAAGTTTTAAGCTTGGCCATCTCAAAACATGCCAACCAATTTTTTTCCTTATTTTCGAAAATCCTCAGATTCCGCTCCCATCAAAGTTTGGGGATAACAGCTTTAAAAGCATTGACCCACAAAAGATAAGGTCTAGAAGTAAGGCAAGGCACGGAGAGTAGGTGAGGGGAATTGCACTTAGAGTTGTTGTGGAAAACCTATTGAATTCTGAATGTGTCAAAAAACTTGTGCCAGCAAGATAAGGCAAAAGAACAATCAGAGAATAAGTGATTAATGTTTCTGAGTCCGAGCAACATAGAGGACACCAAGAAAGCAAGAAGTAGTTGAATGGATCTTCAGTTGTAATACTTCCGAGGAATTCAAACAACTATTATAATCCATATTAGAATATTAGTCCTCTTAGGACATTTGGATTTCCATAATGGAATTAAAGTAGACAATGATATGTTTGTTATTTGCAGAACTGGTTTGTATTGTGTTCTTTTATTACTTCTATATGTTCATTTGGTGATATTGAAACAATCTATCATGTACATTAGAATAGGTGATGAGTTATGGGAAAGCCTACAGTACGGCCTATTAAGTGATTGGATAAGCGAGAAGAAGGAAATCAAAACTTCAATTTACCTTGTGTAGAGCCTTGGGAGAATAGTGAAAGACTTGAAAACTTGGCAGGCTGGATAAATTTTAGAGTGTCTTTAAAACATAATTTTTCATTCCTCTTCACAGTTGTGTAACAGCAATTTCATGCCTTTCTAGGCTCATTGTTCGATATAAATTATACTCAATAGCCTCGCTTTGCACTTGGTCTCTACAGCCTTTTGTACTGACTTCCATCTGTCTCTAGGTTTACTAATAAACAATTTGTATGTGAGTTTTCAACTCCCTGAATGTTTGTTTAACAGGTTGATTATCACGAATGTTTCAGAGTGTTCAACTGTCCAAATGTTACCTTGCACTTTAACACGGAAGCTGTGGACATTGTTAGCAATACAAAAGGGCAAATGTCTGGCATTTTAGTTCGAAAAGTTGATTCTGGGGAAGAATCAGTGCTTGAGGCAAAGGGTTTATTTTATGGAATAGGTCATTCACCAAACAGCCAGTTATTGAAAGGCCAGGTTGAGCTTGATAACTCTGGGTATGTGTTAGTGCAGGATGGTTCTGCGAAAACTTCTGTCGAAGGTGTATTTGCCGCTGGAGATGTGCAGGTATTTTCCTTCTGAAAGTGCATTCTTGATTATTGCTATCGCTCATACCAGTGCAGGTTCTTTAAGACTCTTGTTTGCATCAGAATTGTCTCCCGAGGCAAATTATATGGGTATTTTCATGTTTATTACAGTCAAAACAGATGTAGCCTACCAAGCATGATAATCAAAGTAAAAGTTCAATTTATTTTGAATAGTCATTGAAAAATGAAAGGAAACAAGAAACGTTGATAATTAATTTAACCTTCTCATAAAATAGAATTAATTCTTTTCAGTTTTGAGATCCACATATAATTCTTGCTTTCATAAACTATGTGGACTTTTCATTCTATATCTGATCAATTCATCATTTCTGCAATTAAAGCAATATGGCTTATGACATAGTCTTTTAGGAGAATGAATGTGCCACTTTTCTTATGTTTCCAGGGTAACTCGTAACTTCTCCAGGCAGTAGATTTGCATGCTCTTGGAAAATATTAGTTTTAGTATCTTTCCATCTTAATGTATTATGGTGTGCATCAACTTCTGATGTTTGAAAATCAACTAAATCAAGGAACTATGTTGGCAAATTGAGCATGTCCACATGGTGTGATCATGATGTGACATAGAGGCACAAAAACTGTTCTCTAGTCAAATTCATTATCTAATTTTTACCAATCTTTTTTTCTTGGAAAAATGAGATTGACATGATTTGTATCATCTCTTGATTTTGTTTCTATGTAATTTCTCAGGATCATGAATGGAGGCAAGCTATTACAGCTGCTGGATCTGGATGCATTGCTGCTTTATCAGTTGAGCGCTATCTTGTGAGCGAGAATCTTCTTATTGAGTTCCACCAGGTATTGAAACCCTATTGAAGTTGGTTGGTTGACTGATTTTTTCTCTTTTGGAGTAAGAATTACTGAGTTGTGTTGAAGAGACTTAGGAATTTTTTTTTTTTTGATTTAAAGTCCAACCTCGGTTTTTTTCGGCATTTTCAACCATAATATTTGTTTGTTGAGCTTTGAGTGACTTAACATGTGACAAAGTCCTGTTCTTGTTTTTGTGTATATTGAGCAACTCATTTTGTGCTGCAGGTTTACCACAAGTAGTGTATTGACCCTAAAGTAATCCTTTATGTATTTGCTTTTGCAGCCCCAAACTGAAGAGGTTAAGAAGGAACCGACAGACCGGGATGTTCAAGAAGGTTTTGATATCACACTTACAAAGCATAAAGGCCAGGTATGTATTGTTCTCATTATGTTTCAAATTTTGTGATATATCATTTTATTCTTCTACAGTTGAGGCTTTCAAAATGTTATTTGTCATTAACTAATTTTTTTTTAATATCTTCTACATTTCTGCTCCACAGTATGCTCTTCGGAAACTATACCACGAAAGCCCCAGGCTTATATGTGTACTATATACGTCACCAACGTGTGGCCCATGTAGGACTCTGAAGCCAATTCTCAGCAAGGTAGAAAATGTCAAGTTGTTCATTGGCTTAAGTGTAGGATCAATCCATCCAGCTCGCATTATTATTTCAGTGACTGTTACAGAAAATGTTGAATTTGTCCATTTTTGTGCTGTAGGATCAATTCAAATACATAAATTTTCTGGTTGTCGTGGATATTATCATCTACATAATTTCACAATTTCACGTTCTAAGATAATCGATGTTGTAGGATCATGGGATTGTTACATGAGATTGGTCAAGGTGGGCGTAAGTGAGCCTGAATACGTTTAGATGTCAGAGAAGGAGAGAGAGACATTGATAATCTTGCTTTTAAAAATGCCAAGTGTAGTTTGTTTCCACGAAGTTATATTAAAGATTTTGAGATTACACATGATAAGCTTGTGGTTGTAGGTAAAAATCTTCCCATAAAGTTGAAGAAGCTTATTTCATAAATCTTCTTCATTGAACAGTTTCACGGCTATGTTAGAACCAACCAATTAGTTTTGTTTAACGGTTGGTTAGTGTGGTTTTAAAAATTTGAAAAATGGACAATGTTTGTGATAGGATAATTTTGGTTGGCTTTTCGTTAATATTTTTTAGTATCTTTTTTGTACTTCTTAAAGTTAAAGCAATAGGTTGAATGTGCAGCCATTTAATGAAAAGAACTGATTACATATCTAACAGAAATAAACAAAAGATGTCTGTAATGATTTTATAGGTGTATATGTGCAGTTGATAAACTGCTGATTATTTATTTTGACATGCTTGACGATAGATTACACTATTTTTCTGTTGATGTTGTTAATGAAAAACATTGATGCTTATTAGCCTTCTGACTGTAATTTTCCAGGTGATAGATGAATTTGATCAAAATGTTCATTTTGTTGAAATTGATATCGAGGAAGACCAAGAAATAGCAGAAGCAGCTGGGATTATGGGTACTCCATGCGTGCAGTTCTTCAAAAATAAGGAGATGATCAGGTCTGTTCTGCATTTTATTTTATATCATATTTGATGCATAAATGCACCCACCTGTATGATGAGCTCCACGTGGATTTACATTGCCTTTCTCATGATCATTTCTGACTTTAGAATGAAATCATATTTGCTGCCACTTTTAGATTTTAGTGCCCTAGAATTTATTGTCCATACTCCTTCATGTCTATTTATCGTGCCTATTCACACTGCAATTAATATATACTTCATCTTTGTTCATCCTCTAGATGTGAGGCATCTCTGTTTCTTTTGGTTTAGATTTTCACTTCTTGAATTAGACATCTTAAGCCTAGTTTTGGATTTAGGAATCTGGTTAGATCTCAAAAACATATTATGAAAGTAGATTACGAATAAACATATTAATAAAGAAAAACATACATTAAGCGATCTTATGAAATAGGAAACCGAACAAAAGTCTGTCCGGTACCCCTTTGATTTGTTGAATTAAAAGTAAGTTTATAAACACTACTTCAACATAACATAGGTATATTTTTTATATTTAGTTTTAAAAAATTATTCAAAATCAAAAAAAAGTATACACAAAAATTTATAACAAGATCTAAACTTCTTAATGATATTATGGAAAGATACAAAAAATTTCAAAGGAAACAAACTCGTAGAAGGGAAAAAAATGAAAATTCAAAATGCTAACGAGTGATATTGAAAGCCTCTCAAATCATTACAACTAAAATTAGTAGAGTTTGAAAACTTTTTTGTTTTTTAGCTAAGAATTCAAAGATATTTAAAAAAGAAAAAAGAAAAATATACCAAAGAAATTATGAGGCAAGAATAATTTATAAGAACAGAAAATAAAAAACAAAATCAATATCAAATAGGGCCTAAATGATTTAACAAACAAGGTTCTATCTAATACATTCGTAACTTTGTGGGATTCAAGAACATTAGAACAAAAAGAGAGGGAATTTCTATACTTACTCATATATGGCTTGTAAATTTAGAAATTTTCATGGTGTGCTTGGCATGGAAATTTTTCTGGTGTAGCTCTCACCAATATTCTGTATAATGGTTCTCTTATGTAGGAATATATCTGGAGTCAAAATGAAGAGCGAGTACAGAGAGTTTATTGAGTCAAACATATGAGGTTGCCATTGATCTTCTGCCTTCAATTTTGTTTCATTTGTACTAATAAGCCAAGTGGAAAAATGCTTTAAAAGTTTTACCTTGTAGATTTTCGATACAGATTTGAGAAAAGGGCAACAAAAAAAAAGAAAAAAAAGAAAAAAAGAAAAATGCAAAACTTCTCATCTGCAGAACAGACATTCATTTGAGGGGATGACTCCTTCCTATGGTTCGTCCTCAAATTCCTTGGTTGTAGTTTCTGGATGAAAAAGGTTCGATTCCTTCCATAATACATCATAATTTTATTCTTCGTTTTGGCTCTTGATGATGACGATGATGAAAAAGGTTCGAGTCTTATATATATCTTTGTTCTTTCGTTTCTATGAAGTAAAAATTTCACTCAAGTTTCATCTATTTGTTGATACTTGACAAGGCTCGAGTGTGAATAGGAATATCGTATTTCCTTTAGTTTATTGTCAGTCACATCACCATTATTTTTTAGAAGGATTTGGAGTCGACCAGGTTAAAAAAATTATTATTTAATCGTAGTGTGAATAAAGAAATCATTTTACTCTCTTAGTCCTAGATTCTTTTTGGAGGAGAATAATGAGTATAGTGTCAGATGAATTCTTAAATTTTTAATTTTGTATCAAATCAATTGATTTGTTTCGTGATTTAAATAAGTATAGATTGGATAAGTTTGAGTTTATATAATGTGTGTTTTGGTTATCTAAAGAAACAGGTACAGAGAAAATGAGTTTGTGCAATGTGTTTGATTTATGAAGGTTAGTGTATAGTATAGAGTAGATAATGAATTGTTTGTAAGCTCGACTTCATGGAATCAACAAACCTGTTGTTAGGAATAAGCAAATTCACCTACCATACATCGATTTGATTCTTTAATTTTAGGGAGAGAGTCCGAATTTTAAAACGCGTCTACTAGGGAGAGATTTTCACACCTGTACAAGGAATGTTTCCATCATATCGTAGGATTTCACATATTCATTCTTACAAGGTACCTTGATAAGTGATGAACTTCACTTTTTTGTTTTTGGAAAATTTGGACTCCCCAAGTGTAGGAAAATGCGAAGGTAACTTCTAAAGAAGTCGAGTGTCACAATCGTACTCTTGCGATAGTGGACAATGATTGTATGACACTTATTCTAACCAAGTGAACAAGTCAGTCGTGAGAAATTCGGACGTCATGGACAACGTCGGCGTATGTTCGAGCCTTGAGTCACGTTGCGAGAAAAAGTTTAGAAAACGTGAATGAGGAATTACATTTGAAATCGATTAGAAGAATCGAAGAAAGTAACATTATATGACTATAAGCAAATACAGAAATACCACGACTTAAATAACATATAACTCAGGATAGGAAGAAGTGACAACTAGTCGTATCCTCCTATAGTACATTTCGGGGCATTTTAGCTATGCTGGGTGTAGAAATGGTTTTGGTGAATGGTCACACCCCTGTATTGACCCAACGTGAAATGTTAAAGATCTATCTAGGATGAAAGCATGTAAAAAGGGCTTGGAACGGACATGCAACCATGGACAACACGTCCTGAACAAGCAAGACCGGGACATTTGCCATGTAGCCATAGGCAACACGCCTTGCACAAGCATGATCGTGACATCGTACCCCACTCAATTGGTTGACGTCTCTGTCAACCGACTTAGACAAGCAAGATCGGGACATCTGCCATGCGGCCATAGGAAACACGCCTTGTATAAGCATGACCGTGATATCCTCCCCACTCAATTGGTTGATGTCTCTATCAACCGACTCTTTACAACTCAGTGTTGTAGATTGAGGCTGACTTTAGGTCTCTTCGACGCACTTCCAGCTGATTTCAGTGTTGTGGAGTCTCTTCCAATCTGTAAGGAACTGTTGAAGCTACTTCTTGGTTCGTTGACTCTTGGCGTCTCCTCAGTCGAAGTTTCTCCTACTTCCTTTGCTTGGGAATTCTTCTTCCTTGTGTGAGGTCGTGTCGCCTCTCTGTGCTTGGCATTTTTTAGGTCGGGAGAGTAACGTTTCATGTTACTGACGTGGACAACACGGCTAGTCCGCATCCATAGGAACAATTGGATCTCATATGATGTCTTCTCGATCTTGTAGACAACTTCGAATGGTCCATAGTGTTTTCGCACCACTCTTTGACTCTTGTTGCTTTGATCTCAGAGTTGATCTGACCTCAATTTGATCAGAACTCTCTCTCCTTCTTGAAACTCTCATGGTCGATGCTTCTGACCAACCCTTCTCTTCCTCTCCTCTGTCTGGATGGTATGTGTTGTTTCAGAGGTTTGTCTCTGTCTCCCTCCTTCAGTGGAGGTGTTGGCTTGGTGTCTCTCCCCACCCCTTGGGTGATCACTAATAATGGTATTTGTGGGTCTAATGAACCCAACTGTTAGCAAGTCATTTAGCTGCTTGTAGAATTCAACTAGCTCGGGTTGAGCCGTATGACATTCATTCGTGGCAGGCGATTTTGCCCCCGATATAACATCAACCTCGCTATTTATCTGCCTAGGTGGAGATAAATACTTTGTCTGACTTTCTTGTCTCGTGTTATGGTGTTTCTGAATTGACCACGAGGTTTTTGTTGGGGTTGGCTCGTTCGAGCTTTCCTCTTCCAATACGGTAGTGGCAGCGAGCGTAGGTTCATCATGGCTTAGATCTTTTCTCAATTGCAGTGCTGGCATCATTTTCATCCCTGGTGGGTGTTTGTCTGGATAATCGTTGGGTTTGACCCCGTTATTACTAAACTTTTTACTAGGGGCATGAGAATAACTTTGTGTTCTAGCAGGAAATTCATCTCTATCACAATGTCGAAGTCGTCCATCTTGACTATCACAAAGTCAGTTCGTCCAGTCCAAGTCCCTAGCTTGATGGGAGTTTTCTTCACAAATCCTAAGACGGGTAAGGCTGCCGAATTGACGACCTTCTTTCTTTTGTCTCGATGCCAAAGGATATTCAAGCGTTTTCTTCGGTCTCCATCATGAAGCTGTGGGTGGCTCTAGAGTCAACGGTAGTGTTTCTAGCTGCTCTATGATTTACCCAGATCTCAACATACATAAGATCACGTTCCACCGACTCTTTTGTCTCTTCCACTCTCTTCTGAAGAGAAGACAAGTACTTTTGCGCCCCCACGTGGGGGTGTCCAATAGTCCTAGCTAACGGTATTTTTGTTTCTACCGTCGCGTACTCAGTTTTTGAATTAATTTCGAGTTTTCTTGGAAGGCACATAGTGTTGCCTTCTGTGGGCATTTAGATACTTGATGAGACCCTTTACATATGAAGCAAGAAGGGGGGTCATGGCTTTGACTCTGACTAGTCGGGTTGTGAGGTCTCTGCCATGGAGTCCTACCTCTCTATTGGAGGATTTGTATTCCTCATTCCCACCATCAAATCTATCACTTCCCCCACCTTTGGGGGAGTTTGGTCGATAATTTTCATTTTCACCACGTGCAGTTGCTCTATTCCGCCCCATCTCTTGGGGTTCACTACTATCAAGATCAAACAATCATTTGGCAATAGCATAGGCTGTGGAAAGGGTTTGAACTCTTTGTTCATAGAGCTTGTTTTTCACCCACAGCTTCAGCCCCTCAATAAAATTGAAGATCTTGTCTGTCTCGGACATATTACGAATATCTAACATAAGCCTAGAAAACTACTTAACGTTATCTCGAATACTGCCCGTATGACTCAGCTCTCTTAATTTCTTTCTGGCGATTATCTCAACATTCCTTGCAAAGAACTGAGAGCAAAGTTCTTGTTTCAAGCAATCTCAAGTGCCTACAATACATCAACCATCTTGAATGTCCATGTACTTGGACCTCCACCATAACTTTGTATTGTTGCCCACGTGATCTTCGCTTCCTCTACCACGGTATTTGTGGCTCGAAAGTATCGTTTGAGGTCGAAGATAAAGTTCTCTAGAGGCTTGGCATCTCAAACTCCACAGAAGGGCTTGGGCTCCAGGGCCTTTATCTTGTTAAACCATGCTACACCCCCAGTTGGGGTTTGGTCCCCCACCGCTCTCACGATGAGATTTAATTTGGCGCTTGAATCTGCCACTTCAACCTTGACAACTCCAAGGGCTTCTCTAAAGTCTTCAGAAAAATCCGAGAATATTTGGACGATCGCCTGTTGGGCATTGTCTAATCCCTCAATGCGCTCCTTCGTTCGGGCAACAGAGCCTGTCGAACAATCCCCACGCTCGAAACCACCCGCTCTTGTGACCTTGTCTTCTAGAGCCTCGACTCTAGTCATTAATTCGCAGACATGCATTGCTTCAAGGCGACCTGCCATCTCATTGAACCTGTCATCCATGAGACTTTCCTAGTTGTTTTGCAGCGGACATGTTTGTGTAATACTTTCCAAAGAGCCGACTTGACTCTGATACCACTTGTCACAGTCGCACTCTTGCGATAACAGGACAACGATTGTGCAACACTTGTTCTAACCAAGCGAACAAGTCATCCGTGAGAAATTCGGACGTCGCGGACAATGTCGGCGTATGTTTAGGCCTTGAGTCACGTTGTGAAAAAAGGTTTAGAAAATGTGAGCATGGAAATACATTTGAAAATGATTTAAAAAATTGAAGAAAGCAATGCTATATGACTATCAAACAAAGAAATACCACGGCTTAAATACATATAACTCAGGGTAGGAAGAAGTGACAACTAATCATTAGAGTAGGAAGAAGTGACCACTAATCATTAGAGTAGGAAGAAGTGACCACTAATCATTAGAGTAGGAAGAAGTGACAACTAGTCATTATCTCCATAAGTACATTTTGGCCCTGGCAAGTGTATACATGATTTGGTGAATGGTCATACACTCCTGTATTGACCCAACGTGAAATAGTAAAGGCTTATCTAGGATGAAAGCATGTAAAAGGGGCTTGGAACAGACATGCAACCATGGACAACAAACAAGCAAGACTGGGACATCTGCCAATGCGGCTATAGGCAACACACCTTGGACAAGCATGACCGTGACACCGCACACAACATGCGAAAAAAATGTGTAAGAGAAATTTCGAAAAGAAAATATTAAAATATGGGTATAATTAAATCTACTTCAAGTAATCCATCGAGTTAAGATATATTGAGCGACCTCCCTCACACGTAGTATGAGTAAAAAGTTTTACCATTTTGGAGCATTTCTTGAGTTAAAAAAACATGGCCAAGATTTGCTTTTGCCAATTGGAACCATTTTATCTAATTTAATTGCCTATGTTTGACTTGTTTGTTGTTCTTTGGTATACTCTCTTAATCTTATTTGATTCTAGTCACTATTATTATTATTTTTTTTTTTGTATAACATGATATGTCATTTTACGTTCTCGGTGAAATCTTATTCGATTCTTTCCTTTTAGAACTCTCCTTCTGTTTCCCTTTTAACTTTTGGATCTTTCAATGCATTATTATATCTTTTCTCGTTTTGATACCTTAGTGAGGGACCCCTGCGATGACTGGGGACCCGAACCTTCTTTTATACACGTGGAGTTTTTTAAGGAACTCTGACTTATTGTTGCACCAGGGATCATCAAATGCCATAATAATCAAAGCAAGCTAAAGTCAGGTCATCCTATGCCTTTTCTTCATTGTCACTGCCATCTCACGATTGGGATTCGAACCAAGATGTTAATGTCAAGACCCTAATTCATTTTTTTGAAGAATAATTATCATTTTTTTTTCTTTTTATCAACTTTCTCTATTTGGTTCATGGACTTTAAAAAAAAATTAAAACTAATAAAATACTTCTAAACTTTATATTTTGTCTAAAATAAATTTTCAAAACTTTCAATAATATCCTCAACTTTTAAAAAAAATCTAAAAAAATACCCTTATCGTTAGTTTTGGACGGAAAGTGTTAATACTTATGTTTCAAAAAATGCCTAAACTTTAAAAAGTTTCATTTTAACACCTTTTACCTTTATAAAAAAAAAGTTAAAAAAATTCTTACCATCAATATAGGGATGAAAACCATCTATCGACATCGATTATTTACAAACGTTTTAATGTTAATTTGAAATTTTCATGAGTATTTTTTAAATGTGATATTAATTGTAAATATATTTTTGGATTTTTTTAAAAAAATTAAATGTGTTCTTGATTTTTTTTTTTATAAAAAAATTATGGGTATTAATAAAACTTTAAAAATTTAACCTTAAAATAGTATTCAATACTTATATTTTCTATTTTATGCCAAATATGTTCTTAGATTTTGAACTGTGTCAACGTTTTTATATAACTTATGAACCTACCTACTCGACAATAAATTAAAAATTTATAATTCTTTTCGACATAAAATTTCATGTTAGATCTAATATATAAGTACTTTGAAAATTTTTAAATACGTCAAGAACCGTTCGAACACAAGCTTCAAATTGTTTTACCATAATTAATTATAAATGATGTGTCTTCGTCAATTGGGTAATTAATACTAAATCTAAGGATAATACACACGGATACCAACACGAACATATATTGTTCATCGATAATTGACATGTGTACTCATTAATGGGAGATTTCATATAAACTAAATATTTAGTATCAATTTTATTTGACTTTTAGAATGTTATTACACAGCGTTCTTAGTTTATTAATGTAACAGCTCAAGCTCATTGCTAGCCGATATTGTCTGCTTTGGCCCATTACGTATAGTCGTCAGCCTCACGGTTTTAAAACGTGTTTATTAGGAAGAAATTTCCATTTCCACACCCTTATAAGAAATGTTTCGTTCCTCTCCAACCGATATGAGATTGCATTCTTAAGATCTCACATTGATTGGAGAGGAGAATGAAACATTCCTTATAAGAGTGTGAAAACTTATTCCTAGTAGACGCATTTTAAAATCGTGAGGCTGGTAGTGATACGTAACGAGCCGAAACGGATAATATCTACTAGCGATGGACTTGGGGCATTACAATGTGTATTAGAGCTAGACATCAGGCGATGTGCCATCGAGGACGTTGGGCTTCAAGGGGGTGAATTGTGAGATCCCACATCGGTTGGAGAGGGGATCGAAACGTTCCTTATAAGGGTGTGGAAACCTCTTATACACAAACATCTAACGATTATATTTATTTGATCCTTAAATTTTAAGAAATTCTCGATTACAAACCTAATCAATATTATCGACGACGTAACATCGACCTGACACATCCCATACATGTTCTAATCTGTAGCCTTCATTTCCCATCTTGAAAATTGTTGATGTACAAGCCAAAAGAATAAAAAAGACAAGATATTGATTACAATAGCTGTAACAAATTTCATTGAAAGTAACAAGTTTATGAGATCAATATAAACTGTGGTGACTGTGGACAATTCAATGTAGTAAGGCTCTACCTCTCCGATCCCAGATGAACAAGAACGCCGAAACCAAAACCCGAACGGGACCGAGTCAGTTACAGACCAAAATGATGAGAGAGTTCATCATTGCAAAAATCACGTCTCCTTCCATGTCTACTTAGCTGCCTGCTGTGTCATTGCTCGTGCCTTCAATCGATCGTTTCCTGTTTTGTCGACCATCCAACGACAACCTAAAGAAAATCTTCGATTATGTGACTTAACCAGAGTGTTCGATTCACGAGTTAGGCTCTTATAATATGGAGTTAAGAAGTCAAGTCTACGTTTTATACGTAGGTTTACTTTTCTCAAGCCATGGTTCGTTAGTCCTATAGACTACATGACATATTTAGGGTGCATTTAGCTCAGGAACGCCTTGGACTAACAAACAGACGTTACATAAACTCGGGAAGAGAAATCATGAACCGACAATTTAGGCACACGAACATAAGTTTCTAAAACATATTCCTTTGTACGATCCAAACACACATTACACAAGTTTTACTAACTCGAGAATTTATAAGCCCAAACTTTCTAAAACCATGAAAATCTCATCAAGGTGGTGATGTTCTTTATCGTTTTTAACACATTTGGTTTCTAAGTCGTTTACGTTTATCTATTTACACATGTTAAAACTCCCCAGTAAATGTGAGATCTCACAGCAGTTGGAGAGGGGAACAAAACATTCCTTATAAGGGTGTGGAAACCTCTCCACGCGTTTTAAAATCTTGAGGGGAATCTCAGAAGGGGAATCTCAGAAGGGAAACCCCAAAGAGGACAATATCTGTTAGCGGTGGGCTTGGGCTATTACAAATGGTATTAGAGCCAGGCACCGGGCGGTGTGCCAGCGAAGACGCTGGGTCTCTAAGGGGGTGGATGGTGAGATCCCACATCGGTTGTAGAGGGAAACAAAACATTCCTTACAAGGGTGTGAAAACTTCTCCCTAACAGATGCGTTTTAAAACCTTGAGAGGAAGCCCAGAAGGAAAAACCCAAATAGGACAATATCTGCTAACAGTGGGCTTGGCTGTTACAAATAGTATCAGAGCCAGGCACCAGGTGGTGTACCAACGAGGACGCTGGGCCCCCAAGGGAAGTGGATTGTGAGATCTCACATCGGTTGGAGAGGGGAACAAAGCATTCCTTATAAGGGTGTGGAAACCTCTCCCTAACAGACACGTTTTAAAACATTGAGGGGAAAGCCAAAAGGGAAAGCCAAAAGAGGACAATATCTGCTAGCGGGGCTTGAGCTATGATAGTAAACCTCAACAATACTAAATCTAATATTGACTAAATTGTACGTAGCTTACGTTGCTATATACTAAGGCTTGGGAGCTAAACTGTTACGAAATTGAAGGTATCGGGACTAAATCAAATGTGTTTTAACCTTTCTTTTCGTCTTTTCATCGGTTTGTTTCGGTGCAAATCATGTTCATATTCCACACAGATTTCTTTTGAAGGCAAACCAGAGAGACTTGAGTAAGAAATTTAAAGCTTACCCCAGATGCAAGGAAATTTCTGAGCAGTCATTTTCCTCTGCCTCGGTCTCGGCCTCAGTCTCGTTGGTAGAAGCGGTTTTCGAATCTGAAAAGTACGATCTCTGAAGCGGGCTCGACTCCAAAAGTGGTGTATTATTTCTCTGCTGAAATTCCTCAAGCTAAGGAAGATAAATATAAAACATTAGTCCATTCGTTCAATCTCGGAAATCGAAGTTAAACTACGAGCCGAAAACTAGCCTGTTTTCGAAGAGTCTCATTCTCTGAAATGACTACTTCCCCCTAAGAATGAACAAAATCAAATAGGAAATAGTTAGTAATCAATCACTAAGATCAAGAGAGAAAGTAACTTATAAGATTGTGTTCATACAAGTGTAATGCAACAAGCATTTCAGTTCATCCATCAGTCTGTAAACATACAAATTGTCCCACTACCGTTTTACTCGGCATTATCGAGCTACTTACCATCGTTCCATACATCACAGTTGGTTACATTATAATGTTTTGTAATAACCCAAGCTCACTGCTAGCAGATATTGTCCGTTTTGACCCGTTACGTATCGTTGTTAGCCTCACGGTTTTAAAACGCGTCTGTTAGGGAGAAGTTTCCACACCCTTATAAGGAATGCTTCGTTCCCCTCTCCAACCAATGTGGGATCTCACAATCCACCCCCCTTGGGAGCTTAGCATCCTCGCTGGCACATCGCCCGGTGTCTGGCTCTGATACCATTTGAAACAGCCCAAACCCACCGCTAGCAGATATTGTCCGCTTTGGCTCGTTACGTATCGCCGTTAGCCTCACGGTTTTAAAACGTGTCTACGAAGGAGAGGTTTCCACACCCTTATAAGGAATGCTTCGTTCCCCTCTCCAACCAATGTGGGATCTCACAATCCACTCCTCTTGGGGGCCTAGTGTCCTCACTGGCACATCGCTTGGTGTCTGACTCTGATATCATTTGTAACAGTTCAAACCCACCGCTAACAGATATTGTCCGCTTTAGCACGTTACGTATCGCCGTCAGCCTCACGGTTTTAAAACGCATCTACTATGGAGAAGTTTCCACACCCTTATAAGGAATGCTTCGTTCCCCTCTCCAACCAACGTGGGATCTCACAATCCACTCCTCTTGGGGGTCTAGCGTCCTAGCTGGCACATCGCCCGGTGTCTGGCTCTGATACCATTTGTAACAGTTCAAACCCACCGCTAGCAAATATTGTCCGCTTTGGCCCGTTACGTATCGCCGTCAGCTCACGATTTTAAAACGCATCTACTAGGGAGAGGTTTCCACACCCTTATAAGGAATGTTCCGTTCCCCTCTCCAACCAATGTGGGATCTCACAATCCACTCCTCTTGGGGGCCTAGCGCCTCGCTAGCACATCGCCCGGTATCTGACTCTGATACCATTTGTAACAGCCAAAACCCACCGCTAGTAGATATTGTCCATTTTGACTCGTTACGTGTCACCCATCAGCCTCACGGTTTTAAAACGCGTCTACTATGGAGAAGTTTCTACACCCTTATACGGAATGCTTCGTTCCCCTCTCCAACCGACGTGAGATCTCACAGTAACAAAGTTCCTATAACTACAAGTCACAAACTCGACTTCCAAACCAAAATCTTCAATAGCTTACTTGTGATAATTCAACTTCTTTGGATTCTAAGAAACATATAACAAAAAGAAAATTTGAAAAAGGGATAACTAAGTTACCTGTGACCTACACCTTTGGAGCTGCTCCAAAAGCAATGACTCCTAGAAAAGCAAAACATGTCTCAGCCAAGGCAAGCATACAAGTGTACTTTAATGAACATGTATATTTGCAAGGTACCTTCTTGTCTTTGATCGATACGATCCCTTCCCGCAACTGGTTTTCTAAGTTTTGTAGCTCTCTAAAGCTCAAACTATCCAGTTCCTGCCCTCTCATTTGCCTATAAAATCCAGGAAATGGGAAGCCACATAACAGCCTTTTAAGTCATATTCTAGATTGTTAAGCAAATAAATTGGTAAAACGAACACACATAGCTTGTTACAGCCCAAACCCACCGCTAACGGATATTGTCCGCTTTGCCTCGTTACATATTGTCGCCTCACGGTTTTAGAATGCGTCTGTTAGGGAGAGGTTTCCACACCTTATAAGAAATGCTTCGTTCTCCTCTTCAACTGATGTGGGATCTCACAATCCACCCCTCTTAGTGGCCCAGCGTTCTCACTGGCACACCCCACCCGATGTATGGCTCTGATACCATTTGTAATAGTTTAAACCCACCGCTAATAGATATTGTCTGCTTTGGCCCGTTATGTATTGTCGTCAGCCTCACGATTTTAAAACGCGTCTGTTAGGGAGAGATTTTTACACCCTTACAAGAAATGTTTCGTTCTCCTCTGCAACCGATGTGGGATCTCATGATCCACCACCCTTGGTGGCCTAGTGTTCTCACTAGCACACCGCTCGATGTATGGCTCTAATACCATTTGTAACAGTCCAAACCCACCGCTAACAGATATTGTCCGCTTTGGCTCGTTATGTATTGTTGTTAGCCTCACAGTTTTAAAACGCATCTGTTAGGGAGAGGTTTCCACACCCTTATAAGGAATGCTTCATTCTCCTCTCCAACCGATGTGTGATCTCACAATCCACCCCCCTTGGCCCAGCGTTCTCGCTGGCACACCACCCGTTGTATGACTCTGATACCATTTGTAACACCCCAAACCCACCGCAAACAGATATTGTCTGCTTTGGCCCATTACGTATCACTGTCAGCCTCACGGTTTTAAAACGCGTCTGTTAGGAAAAGGTTTCCACACCCTTATAAGAAATGTTTCGTTCTCCTCTCCAACCAATGTGGGATCTCACATCACTTGACCAACTCTTCCATTTCAGTGTATCAACTAAGAACTCTTATGCGAGGTCCCTCAAGAAGAATAGCTGACAAACAAACAAGAAAACTATGGACTTACATGTACGTTAACTTCAGCTTTACGAACTCGTCTTCGGATGACTTCGCATCAGCATCCGATGGTGGCAGCTATTTTTCAACAGAGAATGTCAGCATAAAAAAGACAGAGAAGAAAACATATGCCATAAATGTAATGCATTTTACTTGTGTTGGATGGTCCAAAGTCTCTCTTGGAAAATCCAACTCCATGCCCTGTCCTCTGTACCTTGAAAGTGTATGTTCCATGCTTTAAAACATAAAGAGAAAGAACAGTCAATAATTTTCAAAGTGAGGAAAACAAAACATGTTTCCCATTCCAAGAAGACAGGAAGACAGAGAGACAAGACAGCCCCACATTTAAAAGAACATGTCTCCAATAACAAAGGCCCAAATCTTACCTTTGTGTGGGTTCATCACTGAGAAAAGAACACTCACTAAAGACCAAAAGAATGAATAATAAAACCCTTTGTGTTAGGAATAACGACTCTCCACAAACAAACAATGGTATGATAAGCTCTCATGACTTTGCTTTGGACTTCCCCAAAATGCCTCATACCAATGGAGATAGTATTCCTATGGACCCCTCGAATAGCCTCCCCTTAATCGAGGCTCGACTCCTTTCTCTAGAGTCCTCGAACAAAGTACACCCTTTATTCAACACTTGAGTCACTTTTGACTACTTCTTCGAGGCTCACAACTTCTTTGTTCGACACTTGGCTAAGTTTAGGACATGGTTCTATACCATATTAGGAATCACGAACCTCCACAATGGTATGATATTGTCCACTTTGAGCATAAACTCTCGTGCCTTTGCTTTGGACTTCCCGAAAAGGCATCATACCAATGGAGATAGTATTCCTCACTTATAAACCCCTGATCATTCCCTAGCCAACGCAAGACTCCCTCCCAACAATCTTCAACACTTTGAACTCCCATACTGTTAAAATCCCAGAAAGTTTCTACTATCAAGTGATTAATTTAGATGGGGAAATACTCAAACACTCAAAACCCTTTAAGAACATAATGAAGAACAAAAATCTGAAGAGACAAATCCAGTAAAACCCAGAAACACAAATGTTTGATTGTTAATGTACCTAGTACTGGAGAATTCATAAAGTCTTCCAGTGCTGGAGAAGACAACAATGGCGACCTCAGCATCACAAAGAACCGACAATTCTTTGGCCTTTTTCATCAACCCATTTCGACGTTTTGAGAATGTAACTTGTCGGCTGTTGATATTCTCAATCTTCTTGATCTCTACTCTGCCTCTTCCCATGTCGGATTTTGGTGTTTCCTATGATGATGTTGTTGCGGCAAACGGCAATGAAATTTGATTTGGGAAAAGGGGGAATAATTGGTTAAAAAGGAAAGGGCGTTGGTGTTGGAAGCTTGAAAATGAATTTGGAAATTTGGGTTTTTCTTTATTTTCTTTGGAGTCCATGAAAGGTAAGTTCGACTAAAATTAGTATGCAAACATAAAGGGGTGCCGATTGCTATTTCTATATACCTACAATTTATCCAATATTGGCATCAACTCGCTGGTTTCTTTGGCCGCGTTTCGAGGGATCTTTTTATATCTGTTTTTAAAAAAATTTACGAGATTCAAACTTTTGACTTTGAAGACAAACGTGTTATGTCTTAAACATCTATATATATATACTCAAATCGGTAAGAACAAGATTTTTTTTAATCGGTGAGTGGATGATCGAACGTTTAACCTTTTAATCGATGATATATATTTTTAATCAACTGGGTTATGCTTAGATGTGTAAGAACACGTCTATTTAGTTCAAACGTCTTATCATTGAGCTATGTTCAAATTGAAAATAAAATTTAGACAAACGTGTTATGTCTTACACGTCTAGATATACTCAAACCATTATGAACAATTTTTTTTCTACTATTATTATTGTTTTTTCAAATCGAATATGTATAAGTGAACGGTCGAACTATTGACCTTTTAATCGATGATATATATTTTAATTAATTGGGTCATGCTTATATTTGTAGAAACAAGTTCATTTAGTTCAGACGTCTTTAACATTGAGTTATGCTCAAATTGGAAATATATTTTTTTAATTATTGTTATTTTTTAGATCAACATCATTGTGGGTGAGATTAGAAACGTAAAATATACTTTTTTCCTCGAGATTTTACAAAATCTAACACATTATATTACAAATCATGGGCCAAATATAAGCTCTATAAATTCAACCTTTCAAAGAGCTATTCCTTTCCACGGGTGTACATGGATTAAGTTTGGTTGTATTGGTGACCTGAGCAACCCAAATAAAGTTCACAACCTAACCCAACCGAAATTTTTCGAGCTGGATTGAGTTAGGTTGGATTGGATTGGATTGGATTGTCTTTAATTATTTAAAAATCATATTTATCTACCATACATATTACATTAGTAACTAAAATCTCTCTCATAACGTTCAAATATAAAAAACTTTACAAGTCACAATGCATTACTAACATCAGTTACAAACGTTAAATATTCTTAATCTTTTTAAAAGTATGGTAGGGTTGTGGGTTGAGTTGTAACTATATTTTTGAATTGGTAGGGTCCCAACAAAAAAAAATATCAACTGTGAGATCTCACATCGGTTGAAGAGAGGAACGAAACATTTCTTATATGGGTGTGAAAATCTCTCCCTAGTAATGCGTTTTAAAACTGTGAGGCTGACAACGATACGTAACGGGCTAAAGGGGATAATATCTACTAGCGGTGGGCTAAAACCAAATCGAATTTTTGGTTTTCCAAAAATTCAACCAAACCCAAACCGAAAAAGAAAATGTAACTCAACTCAACTTTTATAATTTGGGTTGGATTAGGTAGTCGGAATTGATCAGATTAACAGGTCATACGAACCATATAGCTAAGATATTACCAAATTGAAGCCTTTTAGGTTATATAGTAAACCAAACATAGCATTGGCAGGTTGGTGTGAGTCAAATTGCCAGCAATGACTAGAAATTCCTATTATGGAACCCTAAAAAATGGTCCTTTTTTCCTTACATTCCCTTATTTGCTTCACTTTCCTCTTATAATTCTTTGGAAATTTGGATTTTTTTTAAAAAAATTTAAAAAATAAGTATATAAATACCATTTCCATTTATGAATTTCTTTTCTTTTTAGGAAATTTTTTAAAAATTAACAAATTTGTTTCATTGTCCACTTTTCTTTATTAATTAATTAATTAAAAAAAAAATTGTACCATCTTCCGAGTTCATCACAATAAGTTATGTCTTAGATCTTCCTTCTCTTTTATCGTTGCAATTATTTAGATTTTAGTTAGAAATTAAATGTCAAAAAATTTATAAGGGTAAGAATCTGTGTTTTGAATCAGAAATTAAGTATAAAAAAATTATTATACATGTTTACTCAATCCAATAAATATAAATTAAGGTAATATAGTTGTATACTAATAGAATTTGATGTAAATATAGATAAATAGTTACGTGTTTTATATGTAATTTTTATTTACGTAAGTAATTCTCAAATATATTATAAAATTATAGATCTAATAAATGATATGTCGGTAGACATTTTACGTAAATAATTCTTGTTTTATGAATGATTTTAAATAAATGTTCCCACGTAAAAAGATCACGTCAATAAAAAATACTTTAAATAAATTAGGAGAAAATAAGTTAATTTCTAATAACTAAAAATTATTAAAGAGATGCAAATATTTGGGTTTTCTCCTCTCTTAAAAGGCCCAAAGATTTCAAAATTTTTCAAAAAATATTTTAAATAAAATTGTTTTTATATCTTATATTTTTTTAATTATTTTAAATAATAAATTTTTTTTTTTTTGGGTATATGTAATGTTTTTTAACTACCTGCTCAGAAAAAAAAATCTTTTGAACCAACACAAATTTTAGATTGGTTGGGTTGGTGATTCAAGCAGCTCGAATAGAGTTTACAATCCATTTCAATCCAACGGTTGGGCTGGGTTGGGTTGTCGGGCTGTTTTTGTTTAATTATTTAAAAATAATACTTTTCTACGGTTACATTAATAACTAAAATCTCATAAAATTCAAATACCAAATATTTAAAAGTCACAACACATCATTAACATCGATTACAAATATTAAATATTTTTAATATTTTTTAAGAGTAGGGTAGAGCTACGTTGTAACCCTATTTTCGAGTTTGTAACGTTGACTTGACAAAAGAAAATGTCAATTTGCAAACCGAATTTGTAATAGCTCAAACCCACTGCTAATAGATAGTGTCAACTTTGGCCTGTTACGTATTGTTGTCGGTCTCATGGTTTTAAAACACGTCTTCTAGGAAAAGGTTTCCATACCCTTACAAGAAATGTTTCATTCCCCTCTACCGCCAATGTGGGATTTCACAATCTACCCCCCTTGAGAACTTAGCGTCCTCGCTAGCATACCGCCTAGTGTATGACTCTAATACCATTTGTAACAGCCCAAGCTCACTGCTAACAAATATTGTCCGTTTTAGCCTGTTACGTATCGCCGTCAGCCTCACAGTTTTAAAACGCATCTTCTAGGGAGAGATTTACCCACCCGTATAAGAAATGTTTCGTTCCCCTCTCCAACCATACTAAAAAACCTCATAATGTACTATAAAGGGAGATATGATGTAACTCTCCACTATCCCTAAGTCTTGTGGCCTAAGCGAGCTACCTTGTAGCACATATATGTGTCACATTCTGAGGGAGCATTGCAAGACGATTGTTTCAAGTGACTTTCTTTGAAATGGATTTTTTAAGAACAGTGCCGGATGGTATCAGGAGCGAGAAGAGCGTGCATAATATCATAGTGTACATAATATCGTAGTTACAAATGGTATCAGGAGTAGACACGTTCGTTCCCCTCTACAATATTGTGTACACTATGATATTATACACGCTCTTTTTCCTCTGCAACTTTTCAGTAGCCCGAGTGTATGCTAGTTGGAGGCCAGGTCTAGAGGGTACGTATATAGCGTTTTCGAGAACACACGTAAATGGCCTTACAAAGCCTAATTTTGAGAAGTTTTGGTCCAAAATGTGGTCGTAATGCATTTAGTTAGGCGTGGGCCAGAAATTTGGTAAGAAAATTCCAAGGCCTACTTTTCCATGCATAATTATTTCATTTAAATTCATTTTTATTTTATCAATAATTTCCATGTATTTATTTGTTTAATTTAAATTAATTATTTAAACTCGATAATGCCTTATCAGATAAGTCACTAATCATTGTCACAAAAAAAATGTACGCTAAATTTATAAAATATTCCTGAATTTTGCATTTTGTCTGAAAAATACTCTTAACTTTTAAAAAAAAATTAAAAATTTCTTTACACTTTTATAAAAAATAAAAAATGAGATGATTTATGAAATGTAGATAGATAATTTATGTTTGACACTCGAGTAAAAATGAACCGAGACCACATTTGAATGAGAGCGATCGTGAGGATATGATGAATAAGAACGACTTAAAAGAACTGAAAATCACTGCTTATATGAACAACGTGCACTGAAAAATTTTCTAGGATGCATGTGAGTGAAAACAAAACATGCTGGAATGACTCGTGTTGGTATGTGGAGATAGTCTTCACTCTTAAAAGCGAGGAATAAGTAACATAACCATGTCGTAGAAGATGTAAAGGAATGTCGGGGCCATTAACGGAGTAAATTGTTGTATACTAAACTTCAAAAACTAAATTGCTACAAACTCGAGCGTGAATGAATTAAATTATTACAAATCAAATAAAGAATTACACTATCTTGATCTACTACTTTGTAAATGATTCACTAAACCCTAATGGGTGATTTGTATGTGCAAAATAAACCCACAAGAATAATCAAATGTTATCTACATAACAAATATTTGAACTCAATGACGAACAACCCCATGAGTATCACTCTGGCCGACCACGGTGTCGGGTTCGCGCGATGCAATAGTAATAAGCACGGTCCAACCGCTTCTGAAACCGTGCAAGATTCAATCTCACATTTTGTCCATCGAGATAGATCTTCTTTGTGTATTCCCACCCTTTTTGTGTAATGCTATCTGGATCGACAAGTACAGGATCTTCTTTATCGTATTTGCTATATAACGAACTCTCCTTTGATTGAATTTCGTACCCAATATACTTCAAACCGAGCTTTTTCGCAGGCTCGCCGTAGTAGGTTTCAGCTGCCCAAACCGTCCCCAATGGAACGATTTGGATGAAAACCGCATTAGGCCTCATGAACAGAAAGTGTGTCATGGCAGCTCCATGGACTCCTACCATTACATCACTTTCATTGAGCTCTCTATAAATCTTAGCCAGCTCGGTTGATCTATCAGGCCTCAAGACTTTCACTTCAAACCCGACGTTCTCAGCCATTTTCACCATTAAATTCTCGTTCGTTATCTCTCTCGACCCCTTTCGTGACAAAACCACCAATTTTGGTCTTTTCGGTTCGAGTGGCGTAGAAATCTTCACCTCCTCTTTCACTTCCTCTTCCTCGTGTTGAATCAACTCTTGGATTCGAGGTCGGTATGCCATGTTCAAGACGTTACGAAAATCGACAATGCTCGTGCTACCTTCCATCAATGAAGGCTCCACAGTCAGCTCATCATGGATTCTCAAACCAGCAATGGCTTGTGGGAAGCAATGAGTTCTATTGTCATTTCTAAAGTCAATTGGAGGATAATTTGAGAGCTGAGAAAGAATATCACCATATTTTGTGAACCACCAATTATGATACTCAAGGATCACAAAAACAACCTCCTTCTTCATGTGATTCGACGTTATATAAAGTGGCAAAATCCCGTCGTTGAACTCGTGATAAACGTTGCCCGTGTAGCCTCCGGTCGAGAAGAACACAGCCGGGACGTCGTGTCGGACGTCACACCGGTGGTGATAATCACTAGCATTGCTCCGTTTGACGATGAGCTCCAATTCATCGATCGTATCCATTGTATTTTTCTCCCATTTTCTTGTGTATGGCTTGATTTTTTCGACTTGGATCACGTCGTTTTCGTCGTCGTTGTCGATCGGGGAATCGGGTGAGGTGTAGAGGAAGATTGATGAGGAAGAGGAATGTGTTCTTATATCTCCTTTCATAGTACAGATATCAGAACGGATGCTGTTTCTGTCACAACATATGGTTCCTAACAAAGACAACAACAAAATCCCATAAGAAAACATGAATTTCTGCTAACAAATTCATATGAATCGATTAAAAATGCTTCTGACAAAAGAAATGAGAGGCTATGATTTGGAAGGATGAAGTAAAACAGGGGATTTTGTATATTTTAATGAAACATTTTGGTCTTTTTCCTTGTTTTCTTTAGGATTTCAAAAGTTTTTTTTTTTTTTTTTTTTTTTTTTGAACAAAGTTAAATAAAACAGATCAGACTTTAGTGGGAATTCCCCTTTTTTTTTTCTCAATCTCTATACAAAAAAAATGTTTTGAATAATCCCGACATGAAACCTGGGAAGAAGGAAAACTTCAAAAAAAAAAAAAAAAAACAGAGAGAGATGATTTCTTCTTCTTCCTTCTTCCTTCTTGTTTCTTTTTTTTTGTTATGTGAAAGAGAGCTAATTTCATTGGGGAAATTCATTGATATACAGAGAAAGAACGAGAGATTAATCTGATAACCATGAAACGAAAACTTTGAAAAACAGAGACAGAGAGAGAAACAGAAACAGAGAGAGAAAGAGAGAGAGAGAGAAAAAAAGAAAAAACAAAAACAGAGAGAGAGAGAGATTAGTCTGATAACCATGAAGGAAAACTTTGAAAAACAGAGAGAGAGAGAGGGAGGGGAAGAGAGAGACAGAGAGAAAGAGAGGGAGAGGGAGAGAGAGACAGAGAGAGAGACAGAGGGAGAGAGAGACAGAGGGAGAGAGCGACAGAGAGAGGGAGAGGAAGAGGGAGAGAGGGAGACAGAGAAAGAGAGGGAGAGGTAGAGGGAGACAGAGAGAAACAGAGAGAGGGAGACAGAGAGAAACAGAGAGAGGGAGAGGGAGACAGAGAAAGAGAGAGAGAGGAAGAGAGAGAGAGAAAGAGAGGGAGAGGAAGAGGAAGAGAGAGAGAGAGAGGGGGAGAGGAAGAGAGAGAGAGAGAGGCAGAGAGAAACAGAGAAGAGAGAGAGGGGGAAAGGAAGAGAGAGAGAGAGAGGGGGAGAGGCAGAGAGAAACAGAGAAGAGAGAGAGAGGGGGAGAGGCAGAGAGAGAGGCAGAGAGAAACAGAGAAGAGAGAGAGGGGGAGAGGCAGAGAGAGGCAGAGAGAAACAGAGATTAATCTAAACACCATTAAAAAACACTTTGAAAAACAGAGAGAGAGAGGGAGAGAGAGACAGGGCTTAATCTAAACACCATTAAAGAAATACTTTGAAAAACAAGGAGACAGAGAGAGAAACAGAGCTTAATCTAAACACCATTAAAGAAACACTATGCAAAACAGAGAGAGAGGGAGAGAGAGAGAGAGAAACAGAGATTAATGTAAACACCATTAAAGAGAGCATAGAAAAATACCATTAGGGATAGAAGAACAGAGAGGAGCCAAAACCTCCTTATGAGCAGAGAGATCACCATTCTCAACCCCAAAACAATCTGCAAACAAAAAACACCATCAATCCCAGAACAGAGAAACCAACCCAAACCAAACCAAAACAAAACAAAACAAAAAGAAGAATCAGAAGAACTTACAGAAACGAGAGAAGAAGAACATGGGAGCAAAAATGAAGGAACAAGAAAGAAACGACAGAAAAAGAAGAACCAAAAACTTGAGCCTTGTTTTCTTGTAAGCAGAGGCAGAAACAGAGTAATAAAACTCCTCACACCCCATACCCTCTGCTCCTTCTTCATCTTCATCATCTTCATAATGGGTTCTTCCCAAAGTCATCCCTTTTTTCCATGCCTCATACCGCATATACTCATGAACCATATTCCCAACCAATGAAGCTGTCACTTTTTCTGGTATTTTACAGCTTTTTTAAGAGAGAGATACAAAAGCACTGCACAAGAACAAATGGGTTTGTCTCTGTTATTATAGGGGAGGAGAGATAAACAAGAGAGAGAAACAAGAGAGAGAAACAAGAGAGAGAGACAGAGGTGTTTTCTGGGGCTTGTAGCCGCAGGGAAAGAAGGAAGAAAAAGGCAAAAATGGAGGCGTCAAATAAGGCTGTATTTTGCTGTTCAAGAATATCACTAAAAGCCTAACCAACCAGCTACTCAGACTACTTAATCTAAATTATAAAAGTTGGGTTTACATTAAAATTTTGTGTTCGTTCTTGAATTGACATTTTTTTTATTGGGTTAATCCGACCCCCTCGAAAAATAGTGTTGCAATCCAATCTAGCGCTCTTACCACTGTAACATGTATAGGACATCATTATGATTTTTTTAATTAATTAAAAAAACCCAACAACTCAACTCCGACAAATAGAGTATTAGGCTCGGTTAGATTATGAACTCTATTTGGGTTGCTCGGGTCACCAACCCATTTGACCCAAAATTTAGAATTGGTCCAAAAGGGATATATTTTTAAATAGAGTTATTGCATGGGACAGAGATAGAAATTTGCAAAAATTAATTATATTTTTAATAAATTTTAAAATTATAAAGTTAAAAGAATATTTTTGGTTGCCAATTTTAGAGTCAAAAGCGTGTGAAAAAGAACAAAGAATGACGTGTAAATTCTTCATTACCTTTCCAATGAACTGTGTTGAGCACTCAACGCGCTCTCTTATCCAAAATAATAGATTTTAAAATATTTTTAGTATTTTTTAGAGTTTTAAAGGTTAAAGATGAGATTTAAATGAAAATATTTTCACTTTTATGTTTATTATTTACCTTCAATAAGGTTAAAATCAACTCCGAAAAGTTAAACAAACGGTATCAAAATCCAAGACCCGAGTTGAATGAGCTGTTTTCCAACTGAAGTCAAGCCAAAACACTCTTAACTATGGAGGTCGTAGAATTGAGCTACGGAAAAAAGAAGGTGCACCCGGTTGATATAAGTAAAAAAATTTCAATTCTTTCAAGCATTTCTGAGTCATTCTATCCTCATTATAGCTCTCATTATGATTTGGTCTCGATTCATTAACACTTCTAACCTTTATTAAAAAAGAAATTAAAATTTTATTACCGTCAATATATATGGATGAAAACCGTCTATCTACACCTCATAATATTATTTTTGAAAGTTCATGACTATTTTGCAACGTCGTTACTAAAAATTTCATCCCTAAATGTATTTTTGAAGTTTTTCAAAAAAGTTTAAAAGTATTTTTTTTAAGCTTTAAAATAATTTAAAGAACCTATGTGAATATTAACTCCAAAGAATTTCTATTTTTCAATATAATTTCTAATTAAAAAAAAATACCTTAATAAATTTAATAATTTTTTACAATTTTTCCATAATTTTTTAAAAATCCAATATTACAATATATTATTCCACTGTAAATGAATAGAAAGTAAATAAATATATATTTATATTTATATTTATATTTGTGAACGGGGCGGGACAGGAGTTCCCCGTCCTCAATCTCATTTAGCTAACTAAAAAATATCTGGTCGAAAACATTTAACTAGAAAAATTAAGGCGAAACAAATTTAATATATTTTTAAATATTTTGTCCAATTCCAATATAATATTTATAAAAGAAAACAAAAACAAAAATAAAATATGTGTGGGTCCCATGATACAAAATTACCTCCTTATCCTTAACTATTGAAACACGGTCGTCGTTTCATATGGCTAATTCGAGTCTATCTCAATTATCTATATTACTTGGATTAACTTAAAGATGTGTATCACATCGTGGACTCATTTAAGTCCATATCTCAATCATTAATGTCATCAACACCGGATCAAATATGGGTTTAACACTATTTAGCTCAGCCCTTTAATATTTTCTATCTTGCATTTTGTGATTAAAAACTTTAGTTTTAAGAGTGAAAACTATCCCCACAAACCAACACGAGTCTTTACTTACATGCATGAAAATTCACACCGTCCCTGTGACGTAGTGATGTTACTTACTTCTCGCATTTAAGAGTGAAAACTACCCCACAAACCAACACAAGTTCTTCCAGCATGTTTTGTCTTTACTCACATGCATCCTAGGAAAATTCACACAGCCTATGTGACATGGTTATGTTACTTACTTCTCGCTTATAAGAGTCAAAACTATCTCCACAAACCAACACGAGTTCTTCCAGCATGCTTTGTCTTTACTCACACGCATCCTAGGAAAATTCACACGTCCCTATGACATGGTTATGTTACTTACTTCTATTCCCACAAATCTGATAAAAGTAGGTTCGTTATGGAAACACAAAATATAAAAATTAGAATTATATTTTTAACCTTAAAATTTGGATAAGTTACTTTTCTTCCAATTTCACCAAGTTTTTGACAATTAATTTGTTTTTTTATTTTAAAAAATTAGCTGATATTTTAAAAGAAAAAAAAATAATATAAATAAACGGGAAAGCTATTGTGCGCCCGTTGCCATTCTCCTAGCGGAAGAAAAATCAAATTCCTTATCTGACAGCAGAAAATGACTGCGAGAACCACCTGGCCAGCCCGTCAGTGACGGTAACGTTAACAGCAGAATTTGACCGTTACGTTTGAATATGTCAAAAAAAAAAAAAAATCCTTAGAATCACACTCTTTTTTAAATAGTATTGATTCATTTATGTATCTCTCTTTTACTCGAGTTTACAAACACATCATCATATATTTACTGTGTCTGCTTTGACCCGTTATGTACCGTCGACAGCCACACGATTTCAAAACACGACTGCTAGAGAGAGATTTCCACACCATTATAAAAAATGTTTCGTTCCGTCTCTAACCGATGTAAGATTTCACAATCCACCGCCTTCGAGGCTCAACGCCTTCATGACACACCGTCCGGTGTCTGCCTCTAATACCATTTGTAATAGCTCAAGCCCACCTAGATATTGTCCGTTTTAGCCTGTTATGTTTCGCTGTCAGCCATATGGTCTTAAAACGTGTCTGCTAGGGAGAGGTTTACACACATTTATAAACAATGTTTCGTTCCTATTTTTAACTAATGTAGAATATCATATACCATATGCGACAATGAATCAATACGATACTTTATCTTTGTTGGATAATGACAAGGTTGAGTTGTCAATGACTTAATCTCTTTGACTAAGAAAAGATATAAAAAGCATGACAAGGCCAAAATGAAAGCAACAAATTTACTTATCTATAATAAATGAGTAATTAATTAATTTTTTTTAGTTTAACTTATATGTTTGTTTTCTTAAAAAAAAAAAAAAATTAATGAATTTTATTAGAAAATAAAGAAAAACATACCTGATAGAAAACTTATAATTAGTTAGTGGTTGTTACAATTAGTTAGTGGTATCTTAATCCTGCCATAGATGATTTAGATTTAAGAAGGTTTTATTTTATTTTTTTAAGTTTTAGATAATTGTCTTTAAATTATAAATTACAATTAGTTAGGGGTCATTATGGTATTGATGACCATGAAAATTATCCATTTCAATTAATCATAGGTTCTTATGAGTTTTATTTTCGAGTGTATAAATAGTTATTCATGTTATTGTTTTACATCACATTTTGGAATTAAAAAAATAAATAAATTATATTTTAGCTTTGTTGAGAGCTAAGTTTTTAACTTGCAAATTCTTGTATTTAGAACTTGTATGCTAGAGTCATTCAAGTGGTATTGATCAAACCTCTTGTGCAGTGATTTGAATCACGAGTTTAGAAATGAGTTTTCTTTACTCTTGATCATTAAGGTAATTTGTTCTAAACTTTCCCTTGGGTTGATTCCATATCACGTAAGAACAATGATTGTTAGGGATAATGAATCATTACAAGCGGGAGTAATATTTAGATTACGTTGATCGAATATCTCAAAATAAGAACACTTGTTTGAGATTCGAATCATTTCACAAGCAAGATTGATCCTGTCAAGCTTAAATGATTCTACACATGTAATCTAAACTATATAGAATTGCTAAGAAATCACTCCAACGAAAAGTAAAATTTAGATTATCTTGTTGATCGAATATCTCAAGACAAGAACATTTGTCTGAGATTCGAATCATTCCACAAGCAAGATTGATCATGTCAAGCTTGAATGATTCGAAACATGTAATCTAAACTACGTAGAATTGTAAAAAAATTTAGTCATTGGCTAAAAAAAGTACAAAAATAACACACATGACTTTATATAGCTTCAAAATGAATATCAAACATTTCAAGAATTGTAACTTTTATACTTTATGATCATAATTAGCCGTAAATGTAGCCTTAAAATAAATAAAAACCTTAAAATACATTAAAGAAATGTCGTAACTTTAAATTATCATCCACAAAAAATTTGTAACCCTCCAAGAATAAATGAAGTTTGATTCTTCTTTAATGTCACGTGAATTGCAACATCTTGTGATAATTTGAACAACATTTTCTTCCCCATCTTTCTTAAAGTTTATCTTGCATGATTGATGTCGTGATTCAGTAGACAATGAAATTCTACATGATTTTGTCTTTTCCTCTCCGACGGTAGAAATTTTTTTTAGTACAAGGAGTCCTTTCAATTTATGTTGAACATGTAACGACTCAACTTTGGACCGCAACTATATGCATGTTATGAACGTTTTTAAAAAATAAAAGCATTCAAGGGTATTTTTAAAACTTTTATAAAAGTTCAAGGATATTTTTGAAACAAAGTATTGACGGTTTCATCCAAAATTAATGATAAGTGTATTTTTGAACTTAAAAGACTTTTTTGTTTTTAATTTTTTTTATTTTTTATTTTTTACAATTTTATTTAAAATTATTTATTTTTCAAAACATTTTAAAATAATTTTGAAATTGAGTAAAAAATCTTAATTAAATAATTGAAAAATAAATAAATAAATAGATTTTTTTTTACCAACTAACTTTTTATTTTTATTTAAAACAAGAATTTGAATAATGACGCAAACAACCCAAACCAACCTAACCAAAAAAGTTTATGATCGGTTGAGTTCATTATTTAATAAAGGTTGTTTGAGTTGACAAATAAGTCTAAAAAATGTCCTAACCCGACATAAACTCACTCACGAACACCCTTAATCGTTCATATCGGAATTAAATAGTGAAGCCTTCTCCCTCATCCTCGCTCCTTTTTTTTCATTCTCAATCTCTGTGAAACGCTTTTGTAACACTTACTCTCGCCCTTGAGTAATTCAACCACCTCAAACTTAGATCACGATTGGCGCAAAGAGCCTATTTCACAATCTCTATCCCGGTTCTTACAAAGTTTAAAAACATATTAAGAAAGAAAATGTTATATGCTATAGGTGGGCTTGAACCGTTACAAATTGTATTAGAGTCAGACAACGAGGACGTTGGGCCTCCAAAGGGGGTGGATTGTGAGATCTCACATTGATTGGAGATAGGAATGAAACATTCTTATAAGGGTGTGGAAACCTCTCATTAGTAGACGCATTTTAAAACCGTGAGACTGATAGTGATATGTAATGAGTCAAAACGGATAATATCTACTAGCGGTGAACTTGGACTGTTACAAACCGGGATAAGAAAATTTAACACCTAGTTCTCTATAGTACATTTTGTGACAAATTTCCTCTTGCACGTCAAAAATTACACATGAAAGTGGACATACAATAAAAATATGGATAAATAGATTGTCACGAGCATGCGATCATAGACCGCTTTAGCAGTAAACACTCACACTTTTTATTAAGACCAGTAAAAAATATTACAATTGAAATCTTTTGTTGACCTTAGGAAGTGAGTGACTTTCATCGATTCATTTATGTTATGTTTTATTTGTTCATCGTATTGGACCATTTGGATTATTGATAGTTTGGGTTGATCTATTTTTCGTGCAAAATGACGCTCGGTTGGATTGGATTAGGTTTGAGAAACCTTTTGGATCAATCCAAAATGTTAGGTTAGTTGGTTTGGTGACCCAAACAACTCGAATAGAGTTCACAGCCATTATGTTTATCATAATGTTGACGTGATGGTTGCTATTCCTAACAGGTGTTCGACATCAACAGCTACCAAAGAAGCTTGTCTAACCAGAAAGGGGTCTAGGAGGTGTGTGAATCGACTGGTGGGTCCATACTCGCACATGTGGACCGTGTGTAGTGAAATTAAGTACACATCCAAATTGCCTGTTTAGGATAGCCGCCATAGGAAATAGACGGTTATAATAGGTCCCATTCAGGAAATTATTTTGTTTGCCTTTAATCCCGGATAGGGATTTGCATTTAATCGCAACTAGGAGACCGTGACACATGGTTAGGGTAGTTTCGTAATTTGAATTTAGTAGACTGTAAGTTAGTATAGGTTAGTTGCATTTCCATTTAGTAGCATATAGGTTAATATAGAGCATTTTACATTATGTTATTTTTCTTCTTATTTCAATTTGTATTAGTTTGTTTGAAGGTCTTAGATGAGACATGCAAGACCAACGTCACATTTTATTATAATGTTTTAAATGAAGTATTTTCGCATTAAATGTTCATGATATGTATACAATAGCGACTTTAGGTTAAGTAGAAAATCTAGGGTCGTTACAGAGACGGTGGGGCACCATTGTTCAAGTCCCGAAATCAACACTTGAAGATGCGCGCGCGATATGAGAAAAAAAAGCAGGTTGGGAGAAACCAATGAAAAGCCAGAGTAGAGCCTCGGAGCCGGCCCAAGCGAAGATCGACCTCGAAGGCTTGAGGAGCAGCACGCAAAAGGGAAAGCCGTGGAGATGGAAAATTCGCTAGTCAGGCACACCGTGAGGCTGACTACAGTAGACCGGGAGGTTACAATTCCTGTTTTTCTCTTTCAATTTTCGAGAGTGAATGTAGGAAGTTCAGACGGTGGATCAGGTGTGAAGATTCAACCAAAGACGTCTTGGGGATCGGCAATAGCAAAACAATTTATAAAGAGAGATTAAATATTTGGTTGCAATGGACGGTTTTGTAAAATTAACGGCAAATTCAAATTAATTAATGTATATTTTAAAATTAAGAGTAAATTTAAAGAGGTTAATTTTAATTTATTATATAGATTATATTTAATTAACAAAAAGTCTATTCGCCCAATTAAGCTCTCTCATCCACGAAACTTCCATGACTTTCCTAATTCCCCAAAATCACCAAAACCAAAAGCCAAAATCCCTCTCTATAAATACCCTCTTCTTCTTCTTCCCTTCGAACTCTCCCTTTCAATTCTCCTCCATCGTCGAAATCCATTGCCGACGCCTCTCCGGAGGAAGAACCTGAAGGATTCTGATCCCAAATTCTGCAGGAGTGAAGGTTCATCTCTCTTCGGTTCCCCAATTCCGATTGGTGAAGCTTTTCTAGGGTTAGAAGAGGAGGAGGAGGAGGAGGTTTTGAACAATGTCCGATGCGTTCTGCTCTGACTGTAAGCGTCAGACGGAGGTTGTTTTCGACCATTCCGCCGGAGACACGGTGTGTTCCGAGTGTGGCCTTGTGCTTGAGTCGCACTCCATCGATGAGACCTCCGAGTGGAGGACTTTTGCCAACGAGTCCGGGGATAACGACCCGGTTCGTGTTGGTGGACCGACGAATCCGCTTTTGGCTGATGGTGGCCTCTCGACGGTGATTGCTAAGCCTAATGGTACGTCTGGGGAGTTCTTGTCGTCGTCTTTGGGTCGGTGGCAGAATCGTGGGTCTAATCCAGATCGAGGGCTGATTCTTGCTTTCAAGACCATTGCTACTATGTCTGATAGGTAAGGGGGTTGGATGTTTTGGTGGTGGTTTGGATGCTGAGGAAGAGTGGAATTTGTTGGATTTCTCTGGATCTTGATTTCGTTTCCTTACCTTATGCCGTTAAACAGATCGAATTGGGATTATGGCGGGGTGGGAACTGGGAAATCTGACTAGTTTCAGGATTTTTATGTTCGTGGGGGAGATTTTAATGATTGATACAAATTTTGGGAACTGATTGTTTAGGATTCGGGTTATGCAGCAGGACCTAGTTGGCGAACTTTTTGTTATTTAGGGAAGCGTTTCTTTCTTTGTTGGAAAATAAGTCGAGGACAAGTGATCTTACCTTGTTTACGGATTCACTTATCAGAATTTAGGAACTTAGATGTTGAGCTAAGAAGTCTTATAAATGAAAACTCAATCTGGGTATTTCTTTTGGGGGGAGAATATTGAATTGAAACCTATCCCTTTACAGTATAGATGCGCAGCTACGTGATTGAGCTGAATTTTGTAAAATGGTTCTTCACGTCTGGAAAACTTGCTTGTGAGCAAAAGCTTTGGAGTTGAACTTTCTTGTAGCTTTTGCTTTCTTTCTTCAATATCCTGGCAAGCAACTTTGTAAATGGAGTGGAATATCTTAACTCAGAGCTCAAGTAGGTCGATATAGCTTGTTGCTTTGGAGTTTCAAGGTCTTTTTTGTATTCATTTTGGGTGGAGCCACTTCTCTAATTGGGTTTTAAATAGTGAATAAACTTAATGTTTACTCCTTCCATCTAGTGTTCGATATATTTTTTAAATTATTGGTTGACACAAGATGATTATGGATCTGGGTTTTTTTTTCGTATTTTCGTTCAGTTTAGGGTGTTCTTGTGCTGATTAAAATTTTTATTCGGCTGCTTGTTCTAAGCGTCCCAACTTTGAGTTATGATAATTTGAGATTGATTTATAATGTTTAATGAAGTTATGGCTACTATGATTTTGGCGTGATTACTTTTGAGACTATTTTTTAAGAAGAGCCACATTTAGAAAGACCATACATTACTAATGCAGCTTTATTGTGTTTCAGGTTGGGCCTTGTTGCAACCATAAAGGTATGCTGTTTTCCATCCATTATGACATAATACCACAAGTTTCTATTTCTTGTATTTTCTCAAAGCATTCAGGTTACTTGTCAATATAGAATGATCATGCAGTATTCTCAAGGTTGGAATAATGTATGTTTCATAGTTCTTGTTAAACGTTTATTCGGGAAGTGATGCACAATGCATGGGTCAATTTGGAATTGTTGGATACGTACGGTGCACACATATATAGATAAGAAACAAGATTTTCCTTAATTAAAATTTACAAAGGGTGGGAGATGAGGTTTCCCCACTTAGCTAAGGGGCTAGAAAAACGCTTTCCTATTGGCATAAATTTGAAGAAAAGAGTAATTACACATATTATCAAAGAAAGAAGTGCAAGCCCTGAAAATAAGATTCAAGCCCTTATGAATTGTGAGATAGAAGCATAGACTAGAAAGTAACCAAGTTTTGCAGAGAAACAGAAAATGGTATAATTTCTAAAGCCCCTCCCTATTTCTAACCAAGAACATGCTTGCCTAGACTCAATAGTTGATTCACTTAGGACAGTGGTTTATTCGTTTAGGGTTTAGTGTCGAGACTAAAAGTTTGTTTTGAGCTTCATTTCTGTAGTAACAAAATGCATATTACAGGGTCTAAAATGCTGTTGAGGGGGTTGAAAACAGCAAATGGGAGAGGAATTGTGGAGCATTAACAAGAGAATAATGAGGAAACAGAAAAAGGAAGTTGGATAGTGGGTGGGAGTGAATTCATTTATAACTTTGAAGAATTCTTTAAGAACACACTATAGCTGTGATAAAGCATCGTCTGTTGTAGATTTTGTGTAAACATTATATCTTCTTGGGTGTCTATGACAAAAATATTTTGTAATTGTTCTCTGTTGCAATTCTACTTGGTATCGTTGCTAAAGACGTATTTGTAGAGGCTTTTGCCACTTTTTCTTGGCTCTTTATTGTTTCAAACATTTTTTTTGTGGGTATTGCCCAGCTGTATATACCTGCGTTCTGTCCGTGAATGAATAGTTTTTCATTAAAAAAATTTGTTTCCTATTAAAAGAGGTTATTCAATATATACCTGTAGTATATGATTTGAAGATCAGCTTGGTTTTAGATTTTGCTTTTGAGTGTCGTTCATTTCTCTAGAAAGTGACCTTTGATATTTTGTAAATGTTTATCTTCAATGAGTTTCAAATTTATTAATTATATATAGGATCGGGCCAATGAAATATATAAAAGAGTAGAAGATCAAAAATCTAGTAGAGGAAGGAATCAAGATGCTTTATTGGCTGCTTGCTTATACATTGCTTGTCGACAAGAAGATAAGCCCCGCACGGTCAAGGGTATTTTCTTATATATCATTTGATATCTGGAACATTTGTAGTTTAATTTCTATTCTTACCTAATCATGCTGATTTTGAGTAGAAATTTGCTCCGTTGCCAATGGGGCAACAAAGAAGGAGATTGGCCGAGCAAAAGAATACATTGTGAAACAGTTGGGGTTGGAGACAGGTCAGTCTGTGGAGATGGGAACGATACACGCCGGAGACTTCATGGTGAGTTTTTTGGTGAAAGAAGTTGTGTTGATTTTTTGAACTTTGATCATGGACAATATGTGATTGTTTTTTCTGATGCCAATTTTTTTTCCGAATGAATATAGAGGCGTTTTTGTTCGAATCTTGGGATGAATAATCAAGCTGTTAAAGCTGCCCAAGAAGCTGTACAGAAATCTGAAGAGTTTGATATTAGGTAATGTTCATTTCCTTTGGTTGTTGTGATGTAATCTGTACATGTGCATTTTTATGTTCATTTCATTTGCTTGGCTAGTTCATTAAGCGTTGAAACATTTCTTATAAGGGTGTGGAAACCTCTCCCTAGTAGACGTATTTTAAAACCGTGAGGCAGATGACAATACGTAATGGGCCAAAACGAATAATATCTGCTAGCGGTCGGTTTGGGCCGTTACATATGGCTTCTTGGCCTGAGATTGAGGTCCACCCCCACTTTTGTTGAATTAAAAAAATAGGCTGGATTTTTTTGAAGATAGAAAACCAAAAACAACTACTATAAGTCTTTATTTTATTGCCCCTCTCTTTTTGGCATTTGAGGTCAATGTATTTTTCTTCATCTTATACTGTAATTCACTCTTCCCAGACTCCTTTCAGGAGGAATTTATTATGGTTGGCTTTTTGATTTGGGAGTATTTTCTTCCCTCTTTTCAGGAGGAGCCCTATTTCGATTGCAGCAGCAGTTATTTACATTATCACTCAGCTTTCAGATGATAAGAAGCCTCTGAAAGGTAATGTTAGCTGCCAATAAGCTTCACTACATCATTTAAGTTTAGAAATATGATCATAATCTGAGACGATTCCCCTTATTCTTATCTACAAAATGATGTTTTTTAGCAATTCCGTTAACTGTTTCTGGAATTTTTGGTTTTCTAACTCTAAACAAAACTAGACTAGAGATGTTCATTTTACTCGCGGGTACCCGTCTGAATGGGGAGGGGATTTCTCATTTAGACTAGGAATGGAGGAGATGTGGATATGTTCCCTGTCCCTACGTTTAATATAAATATTTTTTCAAGACACACATATATAAATATTTGTGGAATGGGGATGGGGATTAGGAAGACTTCTCGTTCTCGCTCTGCCCCATGGACATCTCTAAACTAAACCCCCACTCCCGATCTTTGTTTTTGTTAGTCTTGATGTGCAATTTGTTCAAGTGTTTTTATGTATTAAATATGTGGATGTGATTTGAGTGCAGATATATCAGTAGCCACCGGGGTAGCGGAAGGGACGATCAGAAATTCATATAAAGATCTGTATCCACACGTGTCGAAGATCATACCGGGTTGGTATGCGAAAGAGGAGGATCTTAAGAACCTGTGCAGTCCCTGAAATGAATGTTATGACAGGAATTGAATCGAAATTGGAATGATTACTTTTTGTTAGCCTTGTATTTAAACCCTCAGAGATTGCAAGACAAGGAGTGCGTGCTAGCCAGAAAATCTCTCCCTCCCCTCCTCCTCCTCCTCCTCCTCTGCTTCTCTCTCTTTTTTTTCTAAATAGATTCTTTGCCACTATCAAATTCCAAATGAACCTCCATAATTTTCACCTCAATTCACAATGAAAGTCCTCCCAAATTTTGTGATGCTCTCCTCAAATATCATTGCCATTCATTTAGCATTTGCTTCAAGTTCATACTGATTTTTACGACTCTGCTTTCCCTCGTGGCATTGAAGCTTTTTTGATGAGTGGTGATGATGATGATGATGCAAGTATTGAGCATCCTGTTTGTGTTTGTGTTCATTTTTTTGTAGGGCTATTTCATGGTGACTCAAAATTTGATAGAGTTTTGCATAAAATGTTTTAGAGATTTAGAGATGCACGTTTTATGAGTAGAGGTCTTGTGGATTCTCTGTTTCGATGGGGATGGAAAGAGAGTGGGCAACAGTTTTTCTCCTTTTGATAAATAGAGTCAGGATAAGATTATATTATCTGTCTCGTCTTTGTTTAATTGTTTTGTTTAATTGTTGATAGTTTATGAAAGGTATTGATTATAGTTTTTTTTTGTTGCAATTTTTAAATAAAAATTATATTACAAAATAAAAACTTTAAAATAATTTTTTTTAATGGGTGAAAATTACTAGCGAGATGGTGGGGATAGGGACTTGGAACGCTTTTTCCTATCCCATTCTGTAGACATCCCTACTCCACTCTGTAGACATCTCTACTCATGATGGACCCAACAGAGACTCTGGTGAATGAGGTGAATGATTCCGAAGGTAAATAAAATATAACATATGGTAAAATTTAGTGCCATTTAAAAAGAATAATATGATGATTAAATACAAACGGAAATCCAATCACGAATAATATAAAAAGCTAAGGTAAATAAAATATAAAATATTGTAAAATTTAGTGCAATTTAAAAGAACTAATATCATGATTAAAAACAAACGGAAATCCAATCACGAATCAATGATCTTCGAATTTATTACTAACGGAGAATGTGTTTGGGATAAAATTTCAAACACAACATAAAAGATCCATAATACACAAATAAGACCCATGCCTCGGGACGACTCCCTTTATAATTGTGCATCTCCCGAACACTTTCTCCATTGGCTAGTGGTTAGCAGTCACCTAAAAAAAAGAATGGAGTGGGTATAAAAAAACTTAGTAAGCAACCTCTTGTGCATCTTTATCCAAGTAGATTACCTAAGTCTTTTCTTTAGGTTCTCGGAAGTTCGAGCCCAATCTCTATGGCTAATCGAGCCTCTGGGAAGGTCTCAAAGTTTTGAGCAGTTCCCTAGTCTTGACTCCTTACCCTTTGGGGTATATGTAGGTTACTCAATCTTTTGTACTTGGACTCAAGTAGCTTGTTTTGTTTACGCAATGAATGACCGACATCATAGGTTGAGCCGTTACCGCAACAAGTTAAGATTAGAGCATGATTTTGATACCATGTTAGGAACAACGACCCTCCACATTGATATGATATTGTTCACTTTGAGCATAAGCTCTCATGGTTTTGCTTTCGGTTTCCCCAAAATGCCTCATACCAATGGAAATAGTGTCCCTCACTTATATAACCGTCCTTCACTTATATACCTATGATCTTTCCCTTAATTAGCCAATGTGGGAGTTCAACAATCCATTGTGAGTCAAAAGAGACGATGAAGTTTCTCCATGCAAGTCTAATGATGAAGTTCCCGCTCAGAAGAGAAGAGTAGATGAAATTGCATGTTACAAAACCGAAACTTCTTGCGGAGAAGATGAAGTTGATTAGAGACCAATCAAAGTTGATACTAGATAGCAATGTGCTGGTATTCTCACCAAGATCCCCAACAGGGGTTAAATCTACAGACATGCGAGAGTTGCTCAGAGTGAAAAATCTCGAGTAAAGTCAAGCTTACGGGAGAAATGATTAAAAATTATAATGAGACCTATGCATGATATGATTGTTATGATTTTATGGTAATTACACGTATAATCGAGTAGTTAGCTATCACGGTCTCCATACGAAGTGAGTGTAAGTTTCGTTGCATGTTTCTATGAGGAGAATTAGGGTATTGTTTTGGCCATTACAAGAACCATGAACGATGGTTAGATGTACTTTGATTGGAGCAATTCTATGTTGGGTGACCTCTTAAGAATTTTTTTAGAATGTGTCGAGTGAGGACGAAATATGTTGGAAGAATTCATGTTAGTCTGTGTGGATAGTCTTTACTCTTAGAAGCGAAAAGTAAATAACATGACTATGTCGTAGGGAATGCAGGAAAATGCTGGGGCTATCAAGTGTCGAATTCAGATTCTGAATCTCTACCAAATTTTGAACATGGATCGTTACATATAAAATTTGTTCACATATGAATCAATAATGAATTTGAGTTTTTTGGTCAGGTTAATCCAAACAATCCGAAAACAACATTAACAATCCAACCAAACCAAACTCTGATTGTTATGAAGATTAAGAATATTTGACGTTTGTAATCGATGTTAATGATATGTTGTGACTTATGAATAGTTGATATTTGGGTTTTATGAGATTTTAGTTATTAATATAAGTTGATTAGCTTTCCTTCCTGCCGGATCGATCCCATCAGTAGCCGATCCTAACCCAGAGAATGAGACTAACGTTTTTTTCCTATCAAAAGTGAGTCAAGCTACCTTCATACTACAAAACTGATCGAATCTCTTGAAAGAAAAGAAAGTCGGGACAATTCGTCGTTGGGAACAACAAAAGAGAAATCCGTCACATATCCTGTTTTTGACCGCTACGCCCTCTCATACCCTATTCCTCGCGAACTTTTTGATCAATTAGGTGCGGGAAGATATTTCACCAAGTTGAGATCCACGAGCGTAAGTCCCCCCTTTTTTGAACCATTTCTTTAGTCTACGAGACAAAGCTTGGTAGGTGGGACCAAGAGAAAGAAAGAAGCTCAACAACTAAAAAATAGAGGATTGGGTTGGGTTGCAAACCTTACGAGTCATTTGGGCCACCAACCTAACCAACGTGAAATTTCAGATTTGTCCAAAAAAAATTCACCAACTTGCAATATCGTGGACATCCATGTTGCTAAGTTGATCGAGACAAGCATTGGATAGTTACTTTTAGGTAGAATAGAATTAACTCGATAAAAACGAAGATTCGAATAAATAATTTTTAAAGTTTAGAGATCGAATAATAAAATATTTTTAGATAAAAAAAAATCATTTTCTCAAATATTCGTTCGATTTGTTCAACGACGGTTTGAATTGAATCTACCTCGTAATATGAGCAACAAAAGCCTCCAACTCTCGACGAGAATCGCCGCCGTCTTCCATCGACCGCCGCACAGCTTCCCCAAGCCTCTCCGAATTCCTCCTTATCTCCGCCCCTTCCTCCGACACCATCAACCTCCTCACCACCTCCTCCACCACCGCAGCCGCCACCACCTCACCCTTCTTCTGCCCCCACTCCTTCACCACCACCCCCACTCGCAGCACCGCCGTCATAAGCACGGTGTTCCTCGGCTGGTCGGAGTGCATTGGCCATGCTGCCACCGGGACCCCCGTGGTTATGCTCTCCATGCAGGAATTCCACCCGCAGTGCGTCATGAACCCTCCCGTCGCCTGGTGGCTCAATATCTCCAACTGTGGCGCCCATTCTCTTATTACCAACCCTCTACCGTCGATTAGATCTTCGTACTCTTCTGGGAGCTCGGATATTTTAACGTTGTTGCCTTCAAAGATGTCGGCTTTGTCGGCATCCCGGAGGACCCAGATGAACTTTTGGTGGCTGCTTGCTAACCCATTTGCTATTTCTTTGATTTGTTCGTCTTCCATAGCCGTCGTTGTTCCGAATGAAACGTAGATCACTGATCTCGGATCTTGTCGATCTAGCCATGCCAAGCATTTATGTTTGGATGACGACTCTTGGCCATTCTGAATTAATCAACACAAAAACATTATTGAATATGATCCACGATCGAAATATGTCAAAACAAATAAAAGAAGCAAAGGAATAAGGGGAGAGATCAACAAAGAAACCTTAAACAATTAGCTTTTTAATTCGGTTGGTTGTTGGGTAAAAAAAACATACATCCAGTGGCGAAAGTACTAACTAGCTTTCTAAACTTTCTCCTCAAGTTAAAGACCACTAACGATCTTCGTAATTAAAGCATAAAACTGCTACCCATTCTGCTCCATAAGTTAATAACTTATTCTAACAACCCTATTAACAATTCTACTAAATTACTCACTTATTATACTAAGTCGGGTTTATAAGACATTTATTTTGGTGTCTAAACTTAAAAATAATAATAATAATAATTTTGATCTCCTAAGCATTTATTTTTCTAAACCTCACAATCTTATGGTTCTCGGCAACTGACCACTGTACTAATAGTATCGAGTGGATGACTCCTCTCCCTGGTCGAACCAACTCTAAATATATCTAATATTTACTTTGTGGGATCCCACGTCAGTTAGGAGGGAACAAAACATTACTTACAAGACAAGAGTGTAGAAATCTCTCACTAGTAGACACGTTTTAAAATCTTGAGTGAAAGCCCTTGAAAGAAGAACCCGAAAAGAATGATATCTGCTAGCGGTCATACTTATTCAATATTGTCCTCCAATCCATATGAATTGAATATATATTCATTAATACATATATTTAAAGCTACTTGTAACGGCCCAAGCCCACCACTAATAGATATTGTCCTCTTTTGGTTTTACCTTCCAAACTTCCCCTCAAGACTTTAAAACCAGTCTGTTAGGGAGAGGTCTCCACACCCTTATAAACGGTGTTTCGTTCTCCTTTGATGTGGAATCTCACACTACGTTTCGAAGAAAATAAAAAAACCGAGTTCTTGTAAACCCGTAAAAAGTAAATTTTTTTTTTTTTACATGCTTGTTACCTTCAAAGATGGAGAGATTTTGAGAGGGTTGAAAGGACCCAAAGCCCAATGATGAAATTCATGTTCAACCCTTTCAATCACTTCCAAGAACTGTCCTTCAATCACTCTACAAGCGTTATAAATTTTCCCACCTCCCATTTTTGGTAGCTGATGAAACTGAGATCTAATAAACTCCAAAAACTCCGCCGGAAAACACTCATCAAGCGGAGGAACATTCAACTTCTCCGGTAACAGCTCGTCACAAAACGCCGCCATGTCACGGCCGGTGACAACTGCTTTACGCTCCAAGTAGTGGAGCACGACGGCGAAGGCCGAAACACTATGAAAGCTATAGGATTCAACGTTGGGAATGGTGTGAACACCTTGAACAACCGACGACATAAGCGAGTCGTGGATGACGATGACTCGTTTCGCTTTCGGCGAGAGGGAGTGGAGAAAGACGGTGAGAGGGCGATGGAGGTGGACGGCGGCAGCGGTGAAAGAGGGGATGAGGTGGGAGGGAAATTTGTGGGCGGCCGAAGGGTTTGGAGGAGGAGAGGGGAATGGGGGGATGTCAAAGTCATGGAATTGAATCGGGTGGCAGTGACGACTATCGTCGTCTCCGCCATCGACGCAACGAAGGCGAGCTTGGCAGTTGTGGGTGGCGGTGCCAACGAAGTGGATGGGGATGTGGAAGGTGGAGAGGAGGCAAGAGAGGTGGAGGAGCTGGTTCAAATGGCCTTGTGCCGGTAGAGGAACCATAACGACGACAACTGGGAGGTGGTCGGAGTTTTCGGCAGCGGCGGAGACGGTGGGGATGACATAGTTTTGGTTATTCATCAGACAAGAAAGGAAGAAAATGACTTGTTTTTGTAGGGTATAGTTTGATGAAAGCTTTGAATTCAAAATAGAAATTTGTAATGAAATTTCTTCATGTCTACATATTTTTGTCCCCAAATGAGTTTTTATTGTTTTTCACATGGTCCATAAATAAATAAATAAATAAATAAATAAATAAATAAATAAATAAATAAATAAATAAATAAATAAATAAATAAATAAATAAATAAATAAATAAATAAATAAATAAATATATATATATATATATATATTGAATAAAATATAGTAATAATGCAATAAATGTGTGGATCTCATGTTTATGTTACGAAACTTTCGAAGGTGCAAAATCTATAATAAATAGAAGTTGAAATCTGTTTCACATATTGGACGGTCGTTTAGAAATTTAGGAATAAAAATTGAATTTCAGATTTAAAATTTTATACAGAGTGTTCAAAAAAATCGATTTAACCTAATCTAATCTAATACGTTCATGGGTTCCTTCAAACTGGAATAGGTTGAATGGAACAAATTCGAATTTGTTGTTAATTTTAAAATATATATTTTTGCTTACCGTATAATTATATGTACGTACATCTATTTTATTTTTATAATTATTCTTTTATTATTTATTATTTAATTTTTTAAAATATATATTAAAATCGAGTTAGTAAATTTTAATTAAATGCATAAAAGGAAAAATAAATATTTTAGGAATTAATAAAACGTTTAGCAAAATGTTAAAAAATTATTTTGTCATTTGTTCATTTAAAATAATGCAAATAAAATAGAATATTTTAATTTAGACATATTGGGAAGAGAATTTTATTTATAGTTTCCTTCAAATAAATTTTTTAATTCTTACAATTTAATTAGCATTTTAAAATAAATTGATTTATTCACCATCCACAAAAATTATAGAAAATATTAATAATTATATTATAATTATTAATTAGATAATAATAATAATAATAATAATATGCAAAACTTTTCGCTCATTGTAATAATATTTATATAAAGAAAAGTTAATACATTGTATTAATTCCCACTACCAACTTTATGAACTAAATTATGAAAAACGGGTAACTTATTGAATGACTACCAATTCCTCACGTGTTTTTAAATTATTTTATTTTATTTAATGGGAATTAAAACTTTTCAAATATTTAATTATTGGAGGTGACGTTATGACAAAAATGTGTCCCTACGAACAGATCTCAATGGTTAGAAATAAGCACTCCTCTTCTCTCGATGGACATCTTGACCCGAATAGTCACATCATTGCCTCTCAATGGACATCTTGACCTGAACAGTTGCTTCCCGTTGTTATTAATTGATTCAAATTTAAGCAATGAAAATCCACGTACAAAATTGAGTCGTAGTTGTTCAAATATACTTCAAGACATCTTGACCCGAATAGGGTTAGGGTTTCATGTCAACGGTTAGATTGTAATATTTTGCATTTGCAGTTTTGTTCGTCTACATATATAGACGAACCCGTCGTTTCTTTCAATGAACATTTCAACTTGAATAGTTATATTCTGTTTATATCAATATGATGAATGTTATCGAAAAACTAAACTTATAATTTAACGAACACATAGGGACTATTAGGGCAGACACGAGGCCATTCAAATGGAGGTCACCGACCAAGCTTTGAAAAAAGCAATGTGTTATCCCGCCGAAACATTTTGGGAATAACGAAATCGTCTCTTGTTTTTTACCATAGCCATTTACCATAGCCATTTTCATGATTTCATCTATAATGTGATTTCTTTTTGTTTTCTTGTTTATGAACTCTTTTCCTATTTTATTTATAGTTTATGCTTCTATAGGTTTGACCCATCAATCTATGCTTAGGTCGAGTAAGAATTCGGGTTTGGAAATAAGAAATTTAGTTCCTACCTTATTTGATCCCTTTCTTAACCAAGGATGCTGAGTCTGACGTGGCAGAAGGACATGGGCGGGGGCGTAATGTTGACACGTGTAATAACTCAGAGAGAAAAAAAAGGAAGTGATCTTACTATCGGAGAATACACTCTCTAAACCCAGTCGGAGAATACACTCTCTAAAGGCTCTAGGTCGGCATTTCGGCTGATCTGGCTTGGGTCTGATCTGGTTTAGCTAGTTTAAATTATTTTATATAAAATTATGCAAAATTAGGTGAGTCAATTTCCGGAAGAATTCTAATTTATGATTGTGGGACTTCTTAGACATAATTCAATTTCAGAGAGCAGTGTTAAACTAGCGTCAAGGGGTCGTAGTAGCATAAATTTTTGGAATCTAGTTTAAATTATGAAAAAAAAATAGGTTTAGTTGGTTTAAATTATTAGGAGTAAGTTTAGATTTCAGAGAACAACTTTATGGTAGCATCGAATCATAGTAGATTCGGTCTAGGCCAACCAAGTAAGTGATCTTACTATCGGTTCAATTATAATTGTATGTCTTATGATGACACTTGTTCGTGGCTTCGCACGTATCATATGCTCGTATGTTTGAACGGTTATGAAATGATATGCGTATGATATGATATGTGAATATTATGCTATACATGAAGAAATGATATGTTTACAATATGTTATGTTGAGATATTATATGCTTGACAATGTGCTCGCGATATGATATGTGAACATTATGAACAATGTGCTCGCGATATGATATGTGAACATTATGATATATGATATGACATGATAGATGATATGATATGTTAGAAATAAGCCCGACCCCCCTCCCCCTCTTCTTTTTAGTTGAGACTTTTAGGAGATAAGATATTTTTTGGAACAAGTAAATCATATAGGAGTTCACGTTCAGTTGCGTTGTACCTTGTTGAGAAGGGTAAGAAAAAACGTCGATAGAAATTTGTGAGATCCCACATTGGTTGGAGAGGGGAACGAAATGTTCCTTATAAGAGTGTAGAAACATCTCCTTAGTAGACGCGTTTTAAAACCGTGAGGCTGACGACGATACATAATAGGCTCAAGCGGACAATATCTACTAGCGGTGGGCTATTACAAATGGTATCAGAGTCAGATACTAGGTAGTGTGCCAACGAGGACGTTGAGCCACTCAAGGAGGGTGGAATGTGAGATCCCACGTCGTTTAGAGAGGGGAACGAAACATTCCTTATAAGGGTATGGAAACCTCTCCCTAGTAGATGCGTTTTAAACCGTGAAGTTGACGGTGATATGTAACAGATAAAAGTAGACAATATCTGCTAGCGGTGGCCTTGAAGTATTACAGAATTCGTCCAATAAAGAACAATAGGGCAAAGTGGTTAAGGGATGCACCCTAAATGACGAGAGTTTAGTAGCTGAAAGCACCACTAGCTTACGTTCTTACTTGAGATTTCGAATTAGGTTACACATTTCTAATTTGTTCCCTCATCAAATTAGAAAAATTTAAAAGTATCTACACACTTTCTATGACTAAATACCACAAAGGAAACTTGATTCTAAACATGGCTAGGCATGTGAAGTCTTAATGGAGGTGCAAATTTTGATTTTAAATATCACAAACCAAGAATTAGTTCTAACAAAACTCTCAAAATTAGAAATTACTTGTATGAATCAAAAAGCTCTCCCAAAAGTGGAATTTTTCTTATAAAACTTTCATACATAAATAATATTTTGTAACAAAATGTGGATAAACGGTGAGATTCCATATCGATTGGAGAGGGAAACGAAACATTTCTTATAAGGGTGTGGACACCTCTCTCAAGCATACGCGTTTTAAAACCGTGAAGCTCACGGCGATACGTAACGGACTAAAGCAAACGATATATGCTAACGGCGTGCTTTGGCTGTTATAAATGGTATAAGAGCTAAACATCATACGATGTGCCAGTGAGGACATTGGGCTTCCAAGGGGTGGATTGTGAGATCTCACGTCGGTTGGAGAGAGAATAAAACATTCCTTATAAGCGTGTGAAAACCTCTTCTAACAGACACGTTTTAAAATCGTGAACCCAACATTCCTTATAAGGGTGTGAAAACCTCTCCTAACAGACACGTTTTAAAATCGTGAAACCCAACATTCCTTATAAGGGTGTGAAAACCTCTCCTAACAGACACGTTTTAAAATCGTGAGCCCAACATTCCTTATAAGGATGTGAAAACCTCTCCTAACAGACACGTTTTAAAATCGTGAACCCAACATTCCTTACAAGGGTGTGAAAACCTCTCCCAACAGACACGTTTTAAAATCGTGAAACCCAACATTCCTTATAAGGGTGTGAAAACCTCTCCTAACAGACACGTTTTAAAATCGTGAGCCCAACATTCCTTATAAGGGTGTGAAAACCTCTCCTAACAGACACGTTTTAAAATCGTGAACCCAACATTCCTTACAAGGGTGTGAAAACCTCTCCCAACAGACACGTTTTAAAATCGTGAAACCCAACATTCCTTATAAGGGTGTGAAAACCTCTCCTAACAGACACGTTTTAAAATCGTGAGCCCAACATTCCTTATAAGGGTGTGAAAACCTCTCCTAATAGACACGTTTTAAAATCGTGAACCCAACATTCCTTATAAGGGTGTGAAAACCTCTCCTAACAGACACATTTTAAAATCGTGAGCCCAACATTCCTTATAAGGGTGTGAAAACCTCTCCTAACAGACACGTTTTAAAATCGTGAACCCAACATTCCTTACAAGGGTGTGAAAACCTCTCATAACAGACACGTTTTAAAATCGTGAACCCAACATTCCTTATAAGGGTGTGAAAACCTCTCCTAACAGACACGTTTTAAAATCGTGAAACCCAACATTCCTTATAAGGGTGTGAAAACCTCTCCTAACAGACACGTTTTAAAATCGTGAGCCCAACATTCCTTATAAGGGTGTGAAAACCTCTCCTAACAGACACGTTTTAAAATCGTGAACCCAACATTCCTTACAAGGGTGTGAAAACCTCTCATAACAGACACGTTTTAAAATCGTGAACCCAACATTCCTTATAAGGGTGTGAAAACCTCTCCTAACAGACACGTTTTAAAATCGTGAAACCCAACATTCCTTATAAGGGTGTGAAAACCTCTCCTAACAGACACGTTTTAAAATCGTGAGCCCAACATTCCTTATAAGGGTGTGAAAACCTCTCCTAACAGACACGTTTTAAAATCGTGAACCCAACATTCCTTATAAGGGTGTGAAAACCTCTCCTAACAGACACGTTTTAAAATCGTGAACCCAACATTCCTTATAAGGGTGTGAAAACCTCTCCTAACAGACACGTTTTAAAATCGTGAACCCAACATTCCTTATAAGGGTGTGAAAACCTCTCTAACAGACACGTTTTAAAATCGTGAACCCACATCGATTGGAGAGAGAATAAAACATTACTTACAAGGGTGTGGAAAACTTCTCCCTAAAATATGCATTTTAAAATCGTGAAGCTGACAACGATACACTAGAGGCATTCATGAATTAGGTTAAATCAAATTAAAATATTATTTTAAAGACAACCCAAATAACCCTTAATATAGTGAACGAAATCAACAATAAAATATTTGGGTTGAATTGGTTTGGATGGTCCTGTTATTTATTCAATTTTTTTAATAAAAGTGAAATATTAATACGTAAAATATTTATTTATTTATTTTTAAAAAATAAATTAAGATTTGCACCTCAATTTCAACGTAAAGACTTATTAAGAGACCAAATAATCGAAAAAATAATTATGAAAATTAAATAAATTTATATATATATAATTGTATCGTAAGTAAAAATAAATATGTGTCTTAAAGCCGTGTAAAATTTAGGAATATTTTTATTAATTTAATTAATATTTATTACTTTCTCAAAGCAATAAGTGGTGACATGTGGAAAGAAACCAATTTGGTGCCATTCAAAATTGGAAATATTAAAGTAAAACGGCAAACTATACGCATATTGTAATTAAAGCAAAAGTTAGACCCTTCATAGTAAATATCCAAAACTATATTTGGAAGCTTCATTAAAATAAAACTTAAAATTTTCCTTTTATTTTTTTGTTGTCACTTCTCTTAACCTTCATCTCCATTTATATAGACCATACTCAATTTCAAATTCATCATCGAGTCGGAATCATGACCGGTGATGCCCCGGTCGTGGCCGTCATGGTGCCATTGGCAGCGCAGGGCCATCTCAACCAGCTTCTCCACCTCTCCCGCCTCATCTCCGCTCGCAACATCCCCGTTCACTATGTTGGCGCCACTGTCCACAACCGCCAAGCCCAGGCCCGCATCCACGGATGGGATCCATTGGAACTCGCCAACCTCCATTTCCATGACTTCGCCATTCCCCCTATTCCCTCTCCTCCGCCCAACCCCACGGCGAAGACCAAGTTCCCCACCCACCTCATCCCTTCGTTTCAAACTGCAACGGTCCACCTTCGTGGCCCTCTCACGAATCTCTTACGTTCGCTTTCTTCCCATGCAAGAAGAATAGTTGTCATTCATGATTCTCTAATGGCATTTACGGTTGAAGATATTGACTCCATACCAAACGCCGAGTCTTATAATTTTCATAGTGTCTCAGCTTTTACGCTAGCCGTTTACGATGTTGAAACAAAGCAAACAAACGGAAATAAAAACTCTATTATTAAGGATCTCAATGTTCCATCTTTTGATGGATGCTTCACTCCGGAGTTTTGGGAGTTTATGGAATTGCAATATGGAGTCCCAATAAAGTATTGTGGGAATCTCTACAACACTTGCAAAGCCATTGAAGAGCCATATTTGGAGATTCTTCAAAGCATCAACCATGAGACAAGGCATTGGGCCATTGGTCCATTTAATCCGGTGGAATTGGGTTCATCAAGGCATACTCACCCTTGCTTGGAGTGGTTGGACCAGCATGAGACTGACTCAGTGGTGTATGTGTCCTTTGGGACGACCACGACCTTGGAAGACGAGCAAATTATTGAAATAGCAGGTATGTTGAAGTCCTACATGGGTTAATTAAAGAAATGATCATCCGTAGTAAAGGACACTATCTCTATTAATATGAGATCTTTTGGATAAACTCAAGTGGATAATATCATACTACTGTGGATGAATCTTGTCTAATTTTATGATCTACATAGCATATATTATCGATAAGGCCTTTCCTCGAGGTTTTTAAAACGCGTCTTCTAAGGAGAGATTTTCACACCCTTATAAAGGGTGTTTTGTTCTCCTCCCTAATCGATATGAGATCTCACAATCCACCCCGTTCAGGGTCCAGCGTCCTCGCTAGCACTCATTCCCTTCTCCCATCGATGTGGGACTCCCCAATCCACCCCCTTTCGGGGCCAGCGTCCTTGCTGGCACTCCGCCTCGTGTCCACCCCCTTCGGGGCTCAGCCTTCTCATTGGCACATAGCCCGGTGTCTAACTCTGATACCGTTTGTAATGGTCCAAGCCCACCAATAACAGATATTGTTCTCTTTGGGCTTTCCTTCTCATGCCTTCCCTTAAGGTTTTTAAAACACATCTTATAGGGAGAGATTTCCACCCCTTATCAAGGGTGTTTCGTTCTCCTCCCCAACCAACCAACGTGTGATCTCACCTATACTTTCTAGTTTTTTTTAACATAGGATCAAATAGGAATCCTAACCCAAAAAAGTGTTTAATACTTCAATTTTGTAATGAAAATTTTGTGATTAAACTTCAATTTCATAGGTGGATTGGAGAAAAGTGGGCAAAAATTCATCTGGGTGTTGAGAGATGCTGATAAAGGAGATGTCTTTGACGGTGAAGTTAGAAGATCGGAGCTGCCCGAGGGGTTCGAGAGGAGGGTGTCGGGAAGAGGGTTGGTGGTGCGAGATTGGGCGCCACAATTGGAGATTTTGAGCCATCCATCGACCGGAGGGTTTGTGAGTCATTGCGGGTGGAACTCTTGCATGGAGAGCATAACGATGGGGGTTCCCATAGCAGCGTGGCCAATGCACTCTGACCAACCGAGGAACGCTGTACTAATAACGGAGCTGCTTCAAGTGGGTCTCCTCATTAGGGATTGGGCTAATCGGAACGAGATAGTAATGGCAACAACCATAGAAAATGCAGTGAGAAAGCTTATGGCATCAAAGGAAGGTCAAGAGATGAGGAAGGTAGCGAACGAGCTTGCCGCCGCCGTACGCCGATCTGTTGCCGATGGCGGAGTGTCTCGAGTGGAATTTGATTCCTTCATTTCTCATATTACAAGAGATGATTAATTATCTGTGTTCATGTAAAATTTATAATGTAAAAGAAATAATGTTATCCTCTCCCCTCCTTTTTCCAGCTTCGTCCAGCTTCGTGTTGGTGTCATACTTATGTCACGACTTGATATTTTGAGCCTTCAAATCTTGGACCGTGACTAAAAGAATCGAAGTGAAGTCAAATAAAATAAAAGTCAAATAAAATTTTGATTTTTTTTTAACCATTTAAAACAAATGACACAAAAATTGAAAACAAATTGAAATCTAATTATAAATATGATCATATCACCGCTTTTGTCCTACTGTGGTTGTGAGTGTTGGCAACCGTCGGTGTTTTCAAGCTGTAGCTCACTCCATAGCCTTAACTGCTTTCAAGGCGATAGCGAGGTGGTAGGGGTCATAACCTTAACAGTACAACGAATCCTCTTGTTTAGGCCTAGGATGAACCTTTGAGCCAACTTCATCTCCGTGCCAACAAATTGAGGGACAAACTTCTTCAGTCTCACGAACTCTCTTTTGTAGGTAGTGATGGAGCGTCCATTTTGTGTCAGTTGGGAGAATTCTTGCAATTTTTGAAGTCAGATCGCCTCGGAGTAATATCCCTCCCAAAAGGCCTCTTTAAATTGTGACCATGGTATCACCCCTCCGTCAGGGCTAAGGATGTCTCGAGTATCTTTCTACCATAACTCTGCGTCGTCCTGTAGCATAAACGAAGCACACGATGTCTTTTGATAATCGGGCAGTTTATCAACTGAAAGATTGTCTCCATTGACAACAACTATAGTTGCGCAACAGTTGGATACTTTAAGGTTCCAATAAAGATACGGGGGTCATACCTCCTAAAATCCTCGAGGTACCTAGCCTCTAGGATTGACAAAGCACTATTGATTTCTTGGGTGACCACCATTATTTGCATTATGACCTAAAATGACTCCAATATCTGGGTCAACTCCTATTGCAGGCACCGCTGGGGGAGGTGCTGCTACATCTATTCGAGTCACGGATCCCTCACAACCGGGACTCCCTCTAACCCTGCCTTGCCCTCTTGCATAGGGTTGTCCTTCTCTCCGTCCTCTTCCATGTCCTCTAGGCGACATGATCTATAACGAACATATAATATTTTAAATTTACAACACTCGACACATGTATATAGCGTACACATTATAGGCTAAGATTCTCAGCATAAATCAACCTATACATTGCATTGCACACATGAATCAATCATAAACAACAATTAACTTCTTTTTAATCTTTCGTAAGGCATACTTGACGGCAACGGTGTGTCTGCGATGGGACCAAAGGAGCATGTCGAGCCTACGTTGTAGGATACTCTATAAAATCTATAACCTAAATCTCCGATACTGATTGTAACAACCCTATTTTAACTACTAAAACATAGTCATTACTACATGCATATCTTAATTAAGAAACACCAAAAAAAAAATTTATAAAAAAATTTCAAAATGATATCATAGATTTATACGTTCGTAATAAAATTGCTAAAACAATTACAATGGAAAATAAATAATGTGATATTTAAATAAAACCAAATAAAATTATAGAATAATGTAATGATCTAACCTAAAAGCCACAAACAATATGAAATGCATCTACTCTAGCTTAAGTCTCATGGTCGTCACTGCGACGTCGTCATCCTTGTAGAGGTGTCTTGCCTTTACCAAAAAGTAGGAATAGCACGTGTTTTGAGTATTTTAAAAAGTACTCAATGAGTGACCTCATTACTGAGGTAGTAAACGCAATCATGTTTGAGACCTATCATTTCATGGCTTTGGTCTCAACTTTTAGTCCGAGCAGAATTGGATGTGTAGTACTTCTCTACACATGGCCCACACACGTGCATATGGACTCCCAGATAAGCTCGTATATGTACCTCCTCGACCTAGTCTTCGACTAGTGTATACTCTTGTTGTCGGTATACCACGGAGGGAGGGGAGCGCGCATAGTATCATGGTGTACATAATATTGTATCGTAACATCGTAGTGTATGTGTCCGTACTAATCATAACAATAAAGTATCCTGATGCATATGCATGAGATTCCCATAGTTTTAAAATCATGACATGTATTTGTAATGCAATATATATCTTCGTTCATTTCATACGTAACATAATCATTTTATGTCATTTTATAATATAGTGAAAAACCTGGTACCACACTTTCATAACATAGCACAATCATCATTGGTATAACATGTCAACATGAGATCTCATAACATCATATATCTCATGATAACAAGATATCATAACTTAATAAGCAAACATTAAACAATCATAAGGTACGGTACGTGCAAGGGCATAGGGTGCACGTCGTTCATACTTCAAGTAATTCATCCAACCAAACCAGTAGTGGAACAACTTTCTTGAGTAGCTTAAGCTGGAGTTGCTAATTTATCCTTGAAGCTAGTTTAAATTTGTCTCTTGAAGTCCAAGTCAACCTATGTGAGTTCACCACGACACCGGATTAAAATACGTTGAACGGCCTAGTCTAATTAATACTCATAATTTACCACCTAGTTTAGCTTACAACACTTTAATTTGGTCAAACAATGGTCGTATTTATCTCAAATGCCTTTGGAAAAGCCAAAATTGACTCCGAAATGGTAAATAAGGTTTAGGTTAAAAACAAGTGGAACGAGGTAAAAATCCTTAAATTGAGTCGTTTAAGTCATTGGAGCCGCCAGAAGTCGAGCTGAAGTCGCCGAGCTAGAGCCAAGCCAAAACTAGGAGGGGCGCCGGTCGACGTTCAATTCAAGTCCGATAACGAGTTGCAGGCATAGGTCGCTGTGGATCCGGCCACCTTCGTCTGGTTTTAGAGCTGAGAAGAGGTGGAATCAAGCTTGGAAGACATGGGCTCCATGTAACGGCCTTAAATTTCCCTATTTAATCTAAGGACATTATTATACTTCTAACCTTATATTTAATACGAAATTACTTTAATGAACTCTTATTATAAATGCATTACCTCAGGAATAAACAAATACAAAGAAAAAGAATAATAGTGAATGAAATACCTTAACTAACCTATATTTTATTAAATGCAATTACAATTCAACCTATACTAACCTATACTATTAAATGCAAATACAATTCAACCTATTCAACCTATATTATTAATGTAAATACAATTCAACCTAGGCTAACCTATCTATTAAATTTAAAATGAAAATCTATCATCTGCATGTGCGGTCATGCGATTTGCGATGCTTCCGTCGATCTCAAATGAGTGTCTTGCCTTTATTTGAAAATGTAGTACCACGAGGCTCGAGTATTTTAAGAATACTCAGTAAGCGACGGTAACGATTCAAATATTTTTTTTTTAAAATGATAGGATGATAATATTAAATGCAGTATTTATTCTCGCCGGAAAATGCGTGATTTCCGTCGAGACAATTATTGCGATAATCGAAAACGTTCATAGACTCTTTATATCTCTCTATGCACAACTTTTAGCAATCCTTGAAACGATTTTCTCCCGAACTTATCTCCTGTGTCTGAGTGTGTTTGAGAGAGTAGAAAACCGAGAGCTTTCGAAAGGGAAATCGAGTGGGTTGTTTATCGAGGATCTGTGAACCAACGTGGGTATTTGGTGGTTTTCGGATCGTCAGTTAGGTAGAGTTGTCGTGCAAGTTTTCAGAGGAAGAACTGAGTAGAAGTAAGGAGCGACGGCGTCTGAATTGTTGCGCATTCGTCAGTGAACGGAAAGGGAGGGTTTTTGCGATTAGGGTTTTCGTCGTTTTCCAGGTAAGGAAGACGAGGGTTTGGAATCGGGTCGGGTTCTCTCCTTCACAAGTGTATACCTGCGAACACAACCCTCACGTACGACCTCTAGTTCAAGCCCACAGCCCGGACGAAGAACCTGGGCCGCGTTCCATTGTCGACCCAATATTCAGCAGATACAGAATCCGCAGACGCGCGCCTGCAGCTCCGAATTCGACTTCGCAGGGTGCACAGTTGCGGCTCAGCTCGCACGTGTACGAACGGTCGGCTCGGCTTGTCGGCTCTGTATACTCGTAATATATCGATTTCTAGGTTTTTGCCTTTTGAGGTCAGTATGGCTCTTAAGGGTAAAAAACAGATTACGTTAGGGCTTACGATGGTTTACATGAGATTTAGCTTGGTTACATCATGAAAAGTTTCTAAGTATATTATGTGGTTCTTATAGGGAGTAGTTAGCCGTTGGAGTTAGCTTACAATGAGTAACTTCGGCCAAAGCCACGATGGTTTACATGAGATTTAGCTTGGTTACATCATGAAAAGTTTCTAAGTATATTATGTGGTTCTTATAGGGAGTAGTTAGCCGTTGGAGTTAGTTGACAATGAGTAACTTCGGCCAAGGCCATTGAGGTAAGTGACTTTACTGTTGGAGTTAGCCTATTTTATGTTGTATGATGGTGTGTGCTCTGTGGCTTCTGCATGCACCATATTTTATGTGATATGACCATCTTATGCATTGATTGTGTTTTTTCTGGTAATGTTATGATATTATTACATACTATGAATGTGATGAACGTTGTCATGCATACACGTAGCATAATTGAGTTATGTTATACAATGTATAAAGGAAAGAAAACGTATTTTTTATTATGTAATATGTAATGTAATGAAAGACATGGGACCCCATGCATATCTGTATATCGTTATTTGCATCGGGATACTTTCCCTTAATGTCATGAAAGTAAGAATTCAATATTTATGTTTATCATGATATCATGCGGGCCTTTTCTATTTTGTGGCATCCGGGGAACGTGTAATACGTTGTGCCCGACCAAACCAGGCCTAGGGGTGCGTGTACGAGCCCGCCTGGTGGGTCCATGTGCGCATACATGGACCGTGTGTGGAGAAGTATCACACATCAACCTTGCCAAGAAAAGAAAAGAGCCCAAGGTTATGTATAGTCTATGAAAGATATGTCACACTCATATGTTGCATGTGTTTGCATATCTAACCCCAACAGTGGGTGACTTAGTGTGTATTTCATAAAATACTCAAGCCACTTGTTACCTACATTTTTCCGGTATAGGCAAGACACCAATGCACAGTTGACGGTGGAGGCTAAGGATACCATAGAAGTTGGTGAGAGGGCATAGTTGGTCAATTTATGTTTTAATTGAGATTCTAAGTTAGATGGTTGAATATTTGTTTTATTTAAATTTATGTTTTCAGTTCTCGAATATTTTCTTATTTTGGGATATGTTTATTTCGGATTTTTGAACCTTTACGTAAGACCTTGGTGTTGTTTCCGAACCTATTTATTATGAATTTTCGCTTTATGATTTACGCATGCATGGGTGATGTCACTAATTAGGTTAAGAAAATTAGGGGCGTTACAGCGACCCCTATCGCGATTATGCAGCAAGAACATGCAAATGCAATGACTGGACCTATCCTTTCAGTCTATTTTCCTACGGTACTATCCTAACGGGTAACTTGGACGTGTACCATATACTCTACACACAGTCCATACCTACGAGTATGGACTCACCAGTCAGTTAGCACACCGCTAGACTAGTTTCCTTGTCGGACGAGTATACTCTGGAGCTCCTTAGGCCGGACACCCATTAGAATTAGTAACCGTCAAGACAGCATTATGTAAAACATAATGATAGTTCCCATGCCCTTGGGTGTACGCATCCGTACCTTCGTGATGGAATAGGGGTATCCCCCAATGCATGAACATACATAATGCATAAGGTCCCAACAATTTCTATTTTCAACATTATTAAATATAACCCCGTTGTCATTTTTCATTCTTATTATATCATTTCTCATTTTTCAGTTCTCCTGTTGCATAATTCTAATGGAGTTATATTTCATGTTATTTATCGTGATTTTTCAGTTCTCGGTACATAGGATATGGGTCGGTTCTTGGTTGTAGTTTCGGGTCGCAGCTGAGGTATTTGTGCTGGCATCTGTGGGCTGCAGGCGTGGATTGGGTTGGGCCGAGGCAACAGCTGGGTTGCAGGTTGGTTTCGGATTCAGATCGTGGATCGTTGGGCTTCGTCTTCTTCACCCGTTTACCAGCAAACTTCGATGACTTTTCTCTCTCCTCGATAACGTCATTCCGGCGTTCGTTTTCCTTCGTTTTCTTTCATTTCTGAGTCTTCTCTCTTCCCTCTTCCTTTTTATGGCGTTTGTTTGGTTCGTACAAGTCAAAAACTCTTAGATATGAAGAGATCCGAAAACTCGAGGTTTTGTCTTCTTTGTTCGACGGTGTACAACGTATAAGAAGCGTCAAAGTTCGTTTCCGGTGTGCGAGTAGGCCTCTGAGAGGTGTTTCGTGGTGTAAGTCGGGGTTTTCGACTATTTTTCGTTGGGTTTTCGTCGCCGGAACCTCGTCGGTGTTTTCTCTCTCTCTTTCCTCACCGTTATCCTTTCTTGCAGGTTACTCCGAGGTGTGGCTGAAGACCATGGCGAGCTGTGGAGATCCGAGAGAAAAATTGGGGTCCTTGGTCGTTGGGAACGAAAACTTCGGTGTTCGCCATTGTTTTCGGGCCTTGTCGGAGACCACGGAAAACGTTTACCAATTTTTTTTCTAATTCGTTACACTGTCGGTTTGTTGTTTGGACAAACACGCTGGTTTGAAGGAAATGCACATGCGAGCAAGGCTATTGAGAGTGGATTTCTGAGTAGGGTGTACATGGTCCGAGTCGGGTTGGGTTGAGTGATTTTTTTGAACCAACCCAAAAGTTCTGGTTGGTTGGATTGATAACCCAACCCAACCCGAAAATTTTCACAACCCAACCCAATCCTCTAGTTTCGGGTTGGGTTCGGGTTGTTTCAAACTGAGAAGAGACAAGAAGTGGAGAAACAACCTACCGCCGAGCGGAGAAGTCCAACGAGAAACACAGAGCGGAGAAATATGACGAGCAACACAAAGCGTAGAAGTCCGACGAGAAACACAGAGCATAGAAGTCCAACAGAAATAGAACGAAAAGCCGAGTGGAGAGACAATCGGCGACGACATCCGACGAGAAACACAGAGCTTGGAAGTCCGACAGAAATGGAACGGAAAGCGGAGCAGAAAGACAGTCGGCGACCACGTCTGAGGTCGAGTGGAGAAATGGGAGCTAAGAAGAGAGTCTGATGGAGAAATAAAGAGGTGACTGGCAAGCGACGTGGACATCTATTATGAGATGAGAACGACGTCAACGGAGAAGACGAATGCTGTGAGATGAGAACGGTGAAGATGAAGAGCTGAGAGACAATGAGATAGATGAGAATGATCATTATAATTATTAATTCAAACTCTTGTATCGAAGAGGAGAGAGAGAGAAAGTCTGCACCCGGGAGAATACATGTGCCCCACATGGTAGGGTCAGACAACATGACTCATGGGCGGGCTGCGTGGGCTTTTACTACGTGTGTTTGGGCCTTTTTTTTTAAGGTTTTCGGGTTGGGTCGGGTTGTCCCAATAATTTGAATTCTGAACCCGAACTCAACCCCAAACCCGAAGTCCTTTTAAACCCAACCCAACCCTGATCTAGAAAATTTTGGGTAATGGGTTGACTGATTTTTTTTTTTTTTTTTAATATCCTAACTATGGTTACAAAATGTATTTGGGGTTGCAAATAAATAATATCAAAATTTCATATAAATAAATACTATTTTCATTTGGTTTCACAATTTCTTCCAACCATACATTAATTCATTTTAGATAATTCAAATTTATTACACTACTTCATTTTAAATTATTTTAATAATTAATTGTTGTTAGTTATTTATTAAATCAAGTTATTAAAATAATTTTAACTATACTGTAATTTTCATTTATTAGTAAGTATATAACGAATAACGTGCCTAAATTTTAAGTTTTTTTAATTTAATTAGTAATCAATCTTAATAATTATCTTCAAATAAATAATTTTAATAAAATTATATAAAACTTTAATTATAAACAATTAATACAATAATTACATCTAAGAATTAATTATACGTATATGATAGAAAAATTATTTTAAATAAGATAAATATAATAATTATTAATAAAATAATAATAAATTATTCAAAAAGAAGTTTATATAACAAGTAAAAACTAATTATTACAATAAAATATTTAATTAATTTTAATTTGAATCAATTAATTATGATTTAAATTATGATATATTAATAAATAAGTTAGTATTGATTATAAATAATTTAACTTGTAATTAATTATTCTTGCAGCTAACTAATTAATAATTTTATTAAATAAGTAATATATTTATTTACCAAACTTTTATTTGTAAAAATTAAATCAAGTACACAGTTAAATAAATGATTATTTGTTTATTTTAACTAAATAATTAATTATATTAATTTTTGTAAAGGAAAGATTAATTCATTAAGTATGTTCAAAATAAAATTATAAATAAAAATGAAAAATATATTAATTCAAGATTATTATGAAAAGACTTGCTTTCATTTCATATTTTCCACGTCATGTTTAAATAAGTTATATAATAATGTAACAATAATAATATCGATAATTTTTCGTTTAGTTAATATATTAATAAATATGTCAACATGTTTAGATTATTTGAAAAATAATTTAAAAAAATATATCCGTCAAATGCATATCAGCTATGAAGAACCATTTCCATCTCTATTTATACGATGCACTTCTCTTCACCTCTATCTCTATTTATACGATCATAACTCAATTTCAAATACGTCATAGGCCTTCATAACCAAGTCACAACCATGATCGGTGAAGAGCCAGTCATGGTGGTCGTGGTGCCATTCCCAGCACAGGGCCATCTCAATCAGCTTCTCCACCTCTCCCGCCTCATCTCCGCCCGCAACATCCATGTTCACTATGTTGGCACCACCGTCCACAACCGTCAGGCGAAGACCCGCATCCACGGTTGGGATCCATCGGAACTCGCCAACCTCCATTTCCATGACTTCGTCATTCCCCCTATTCCCTCTCCTTTGCCTGATCCCATAGCGGAGACCAAGTTCCCCACCCACCTCATCCCTTCGTTTCAGACTGTGACGGTCCATCTCCGTGGCCCTCTCACCCATCTTTTATGTTCACTCTCTTTCCATGCAAGAAGAATCATTGTCATTCATGATTCTCTAATGGCATTTACCGTTGAAGATATTGACTCCATACCAAACGTCGAGTCTTACAATTTTCATAGTATCTCAGCTTTTAACTTAGTCATTTACGATCTTGAAACAAAACAAACAAACGGAAATAAAAACTCCATTATTAAGGATTTGAATGTTCCATCTCTTGATGGATGCTTCACTCCGGAGTTTTTGGAGTTTATGGAATTGCAATATGGAGTCCCAATAAAGTATTGTGGGAATCTCTACAACACTTGCAAAGCCATTGAAGAGCCATATTTGGAGATTCTTCAAAGCATCAACCATGAGACAAGGCATTGGGCCATTGGTCCATTTAATCCCGTGGAATTGGGTTCATCAAGGCATAGTCACCCTTGCTTGGAGTGGTTGGACCAGCATGAGACTGATTCAGTGGTGTATGTGTCCTTTGGGACGACCACGACCTTGGAAGACGAGCAAATTACTGAAATAGCAGGTATGTTGGAGTCCTACATTGGCTAATTAAAGAAATGATCATGAGTTGTAAGGGGAGCGGATAATATCATACTCCGCTAGCAGATATTGTCATGTTTGGGTTTTTTTTAAAACGTGTTTGCTAGGGAGAGGTTTCCTCACCTTTATAAAGGGTGTTTCGTTCTCTTCCCCAACCGAGGTGGGATCTCACAATCCAACCCCCTTCGGGGTCCACGTTTTTAAAACGTGTTTGCTAGGGAGAGGTTTCCACACCTTTATAAAGGGTGTTTCGTTCTCTTCCCCAACCGATGTGGGATCTCACAATCCAACCCCCTTCGGGGTCCAACGTCCTCGCTGGCACTCATTCCCTTCTCCAATCGATGTGGGACCCCCCAATCCACCTCTGGCACTCGTTCCCTTCTCCAATCGATGTGGGACCTCCCAATCCACCTCCCTTCGGGGCCGAACGTCCTAGCTGGCACACCGCCTTGTGTCCACCTCTCTTCGGAGCTCAACCTCCTCCCTGGCACATCGCTTCATGTCCACCCTTCTTTGGAGCTCCGTCTCCTCACTAGCACATCACCCGGTGTCTGGCTCTAATACCATTTGTAATGGCCCAACCCCACCGCTGGCAGATATTGTCCTTTTTGGACTTTCCCTCAATATTTTTAAAACACGTCGGCTAGTTGGAGGTTTCCACACCCTTTTGAAAGGTGTTTTGTTCTCTTCCCCAACCGATGTGGGATCTCATAGACACTTTCTAATTTTTTTAACATAGGATCAAATAGGAATCGTAACCCGAAAGTTAAGTATCAAAAAGTGTATAATATTTCAATTTTGTAATGAGAATTTTGTGATCAAACTTCAATTTCTTAGGTGGATTGGAGAAAAGTGGGCAAAAGTTCATGTGGGTGTTGAGAGATGCAGACAAAGGAAACGTCTTTGACGGCGAAGTTAGAAGATCAAAGCTGCCAGATGGGTTCGAGAGGAGGGTGTCGGGAAGAGGGCTGGTGGTGCGAGATTGGGCGCCACAATTGGAGATTTTGAGCCATCCATCGACCGGAGGGTTTGTGAGTCATTGCGGGTGGAACTCTTGCATGGAGAGCATAACAATGGGGGTTCCCATAGCAGCGTGGCCGATGCACTCTGACCAACCGAGGAACGCTATGCTAATGACAGAGTTGCTTCGAGTGGGTCTCCCCATTAGGGACTGGGCTAATCGAAACGAGATAGTAATGGCAACAACCATAGAAAATGTAGTGCGAAAGCTTATGGCATCGGAGGAAGGTCAAGGGATGAGGAAGGTAGCGAACGAGCTTGCCACCGCCGTACGCCGATCTGTTGCCGATGGCGGAGTGTCTCGAGTGGAATTTGATTCTTTCATTTCTCATATTACAAGAGACACTTAGTTGATCGTGGATGAAAGTAGTGTGATGAATATTAAGTATATAGCTCTACTTAAATAAATTAAAAAAATTGTTGGGCTCAAGGTCAAATTTGTGGCTAACGTCCGTGTTTTACGGGAGCTTTTGATTCAAATGGTTCATGTGGAGACATATTAATGAAGATATCTCTATAATGAATTTGTAAAAGACGAACCATGAAATATTTAATCTATCTTTATAAATTCGTTAATAAATAAGATTAATATTTTACCAAATGACCATAATGCGACTCGATCTTAATCTTAAGTGAGTTATAAACTCACGTCGTTGATAGTTTGTCTTTTGATTTGGATGGGTGAGAGTAATATCGTCGATTCAATAAGCCTGCGATTTTGGGAACTTGACCTATTAGGAAGCTAAGAACATAATTTCACGAGATAAAATTCTTTCATTCCCCTATATAGGTAAATAGATGAGTAGTTCTATTAAATGTTGATATCGGGATTTGATGTGAGATCCCACATCAGTTGAAGAGGGGAACGAGTGCCAGGGAGGACTTTGGGCCCCGAAAGGGGTAGATTGTGAGATCTCATATCGGTCGGAGAGGGGAAGGACACTGGGGCTCGAATGGGGTGAATTGTGAGAAACCTCTCTCTAGCATACACGTTTTAAAACCTTGAGGGGAAGCCCGGAAGGGAAAGCCCAAAGAGAACAATATTTGATCCGGTGGGCTTAGGCCGTTACAGTTGGTATCAAAGCCAAACATCGGGCGGTGTGCCAACGAGGACGCTAGACCCCGAAGGGGGTGGATTGTGAGATCCCACATCTATTGGAGAGGAGAGGGGAAGGACATTGAACCCCAAAAGGGGTGGATTGAGAAACCTCTTCTTAGCATATGCATTTTAAAATTATGAGGATGACGGCTATACATAAGGGATCAAAGTAGACAATATTTGCTAATGGGTTGAGTGGTTCCACTTTGGAGAATGAGGTCCCACCCTCTCATGAAAAATTTTATGGATTAATTTTGTATCTTAAAAAAATTAAGGGGAAAATGGAGAGCTAGCAAAAGCCTAGTGGCGGCGGACTGAGAGGTCAGCGGTGGGAGAAGGGCGGTAGAGGAATGCCGAGGGCTAATCAAATATTCCGCAAGGCTCGTAAAGCCCTTCATGATCTCGACCTCCTCAAGATTTTGCAATCGGAGATAAACCACGAGCTTTCTTCCACTCCATTTCAGGTCCTTTTTAATTTCCTCGCTTCTTTTCAATCTCTTCAAGAAACAAACAAATCATCACTGCTTTCTGAACTGATTTTTCATTTCAATTTTTCCCATCTTCACAATCGCAGAACCATGAACAAAAGGGAAGTTCCAGCGATTTCGCTGTGGAACATGATTCGTCCAAATCCCGAGACGTGGTGTTGCGGCGAAAATTGGAATCGGGTGAGGAGATCGCAATTTCTGCCCTATCGGGTCCTCTCATATTTGGACGAGAAGGGGCTTTTCCGAGGGAGATTTTGATGAAGATTTGTGTGAATAAGCCTGGAGTTAGCTCCTTCTTGCAGTTTGATTGTGGGGTTTCAGAGGATGGTCATGGTGGATCTCCTTTCAAAATCTACAATGCCTATTATTTTCAATCATCTGCTTGTTTGGGCCCTTCTGTTTACAGAGGCCCTTTGTTCAGGTACTACTTTTTGGCAACTCTAGTAGTGGAAAGAATTAACATCGAGTATAATCATTTGTGTTTTGATTGCCTTTTTTAGAAGCTAGAAATTCATGAGTTCTCTATGCTTACTGATTTCAAACTGGGATTGTGGCTTTTGCGCTTAATTCCTTCAACATTTTTCTTTGGAGAGCTCTGTCGTGTGAAAGTCGTCGGCTGTATTTTGGGGCTGGTTGTTGTCAGTTCCTGGTCTCTAGAGTAGAATCATTGAGGGCCTATGAGGTAGTAGTAATGTAACAGCCCAAGCCCAACGCTAGCAGATATTGTACTCTTTAGTTTGCCCGAAATTTTTAGAACACGTCTGCTAGGGAGAGGTTTCCACACCTTATAAAGAATGATTCATTCTCCTCCCCAATCGATGTGGGATCTCACAAGTAACCGGACCTGTTTTTATTTATCTGTTGTAATTTGGGATCCTATTCATCATACATTCGTCGAACCTTTGCGCCACCATCCTTGTAGAAGGCACTAGGTTGAGTCCACTGCACAATTTATGGAATCTTACCGCCAAAGTAAATTAATGTGTGTACTGTTGAGGATTGTCGGGAGAGAAGTCCCACATCGGCTAATTATGGGGTTGATCATGGGTTTATAAGTAAAGAATACACCTCCATTGGTATGAGGCCTTTTGAGGAAACCAAAAGCAAAGTCACTAGAGCTTGTGCTCAAAGTGGACACCGAACAATATCAGACCATTGTGGATATCCGGGATTCCTAACGTGTACTAGTTATCGTTTTAATTTTCCTTTGAGGAGTTAGTTATCACTTTTGAAGTTCAAGTTGCAAGCTATTTCTTCATCTTGGTTAATGATCTCCCTAAGAGCAAAAAAATTTACGATTTACTAGAGCTCTCCAAAAAAATATATCTTGGTTAATGGTCTCCTTATCACTTTTCAATGATTTCTGGCTAGATATGAGCATTCTTGTGGCTGGACGACCCTATTTTGTCGACATTGATTCTTATGAACGTTTTAATGTTTGCATTCATGGTTGGATTTGGCTATTTCTGTAGCTTGCTTTTGAGTGTTTTATTTGTTGAATAGTTCATGAGCACTTTTCTAATTTAGCTTTGAGAATGTATTAATTTCACCGCTTATTTAGAGTTCTATTTAAAGTTAAAATTCACTAAGCCATGTACGGAGGGAAAATTGATTTTTTCCAATCTTGAATGGTCAAAACATGGTGTACCACATAGAGCTGTCATCAATATTATTAGTTCTGAATAGTCAAACCACAGACTTATACAAATCACCACAGATTCCTTAATGCTTATTGTTTTTCTTCCTCCTTCATTTGAATTTACTCTAATAGAAAGGCCGGGAATGACCAGAGGTGTATGGACGTGAGCGGTGCCCTTCTACTCAGCACCGTATTGACCAATTTGATGTTGGTTTCCTGGTTGAAAACTGGATTTTGTTTGTGAATGGCTTATTTTCATTTCCACTTTGCTAAGCATCATGATTCATGATATCTAGTCTGTCATTCTCCAATCTTTCATCTCGGCTTTGTCATTCATCTAATGCATTAGCTTTACCTGTTTTCTCTAGCTTTCCTCTCTCAGATACTTAAAACTTCTGTATCCATGGCAGCTCGTTAGATCCCGAGTTACAAAAGGCGCTCAAGGAATTCCTAATCAATAGAGGTGTTGAAGAAAGCCTGACCGACTTCCTTCTCCTTCACCTGCATAAAAAGGAGCAAGGTCAGTATTTGAATTGGTTGCAAAATGTTGAATCTTTGATCGCAAAAAGACAACAAAACGAACTTTAACAACTTCACATAGTAGCCTGGATACCTGATTTTCATATGGGAAGAGAATGCCTGATTATAATTGTGCAGGCTTTGATCATTTAGATTGATTGCTAAATGAGATTTTCATTCATTCTGCTTGCATTTTGTGTTTCTGCAAGTGAATCCTGTTTTTTGCACTTGGAACATTCAGCCAGATTTGTTTGTCATTAAAACAAACATGTGGTACTCGTTTAGTATGAGCCAAGGGTTCTACCTTGATGTCTCAACTGATTATTGGAACTCATTGAGTGAGCTATGACAACAATCTTATGTAGCCCATAATGCAGGTTTATTGAATTTTATAGCCTATAATGAGTTGTTTTTGTTTCAAAAGAAAAAGTTTATGTTCTTACGCATAAAAGAAAAAGAATTGATGAAAAAGTACATATACTCCATTTTCCTAGCGCTCTATGCAATTACAAATATCGTATCTTTCTTGATACACATTTGTTGATACACATTTGTTTTAGCCGAATGATGACTCGTTTTTATATATTTTTTTTCCTCATGTTTTTATAACCATGCTTATAAACTTAACAAACTTTTAAAGGAGTTTATCTTTTAATGGCCTCGATGATATCTTAAATAAGTTTAAACTTTGAGTTTAGCTAACCAAGTTGAATAGCTTTTTTTTTTCATGTAACCTTTCAAGATGTATGTGCTATCAAGTCATTGAAGGAAAAGAAAATTTTGTTCAAAGTTGAGAAGAAAAAATTGAAATAAGAAAGTAATGAGAAAACAAACATAATTTTCGTACTTTCTCATCTATTAGAAGTTTAAAATTGTTTTATTAGAAGTTTGGATCCCGTTTCAAAACCTTTATACATGTTTCAAGCACTTATCTAGATGGAGGATATCCAAGAACATTCAAAAAGCTGCCCAAGCATCTTTAATATCATTTTGAATATTTCGTTTAGTCTATAACCAAAAGAAAATCGAAATAAGATTTGAACTAAGAGAATTTTGATCTTGATTTCCTTTCAAAAGAAAAGTGCCAAGAAATAATTTGAATCATGAATGATGAAACTTGAGTAAATGGATGAATGAAATTCAGCATTATCATATAACTTTCTCCATGTGACATATAATTGTCTATAGGATCAAGAAAGAAACCTATAGACTAGTTCATAGCTCATTTATGCAGGGCTCACTCTCTTTCAGACTAGTTTTAAGTTTTTCCATGGAATCTACAGTTCAAGGTTGACCAAGAAGTGAAGGCCTGTAGAAAGCATGGCTTTGTGCCAACTCGATCCGGTCTCGGGGATCATTCAAGGTCTCGTCTCGCAAGGCTTCAAGTATAGCTTGAGGTGATCCATCCCTAATGACCCGAAACACGAGAAAAGAGAAAACGTGATTGAAAAACTTCGAGTTTAAGCTTAGATTCGGTTCAGAATAGTAACTATGGTGCTATATAAGCATTTTGAAGTTTAAGGCAATTACCTTTTGATCAGTATTTTATAGAGTGTCTTTAAGATGGGACAAAGCTGCACAGGAGCAACAGGCTTGTTGTCTTCAGGATGTAACACATTTAGGCTCGACTGACTCAGAATTTCATAGAAAGCACCAACAGCAGAGACTCCCTACATAACAGAAAAGGATCTTTATTTTAGTGAGTTCGTGTGCATATATGTAGATATGAGTTCGTGTGCGTATATGTAGATATGAGTTCATGTGTGTGCATAGCATAGATACGTAGCGCGTTATCCACAAGAATCAGTCTTCTTGTGGAGATCAGTACTGAAATAGGAGCATTTCTTTCCGAATCAGTGCTTCGAAAACGGTCAGTAAAGCTTTTAAACAAGAAAATACAGATGATTCTAACATGAACTCATAATGGAGCAAGAAAGAACAGTAGTTTCTTTACCTGAATCATCCCTTTGCCACTGATGCTATCACCCATATCTAGACTAAGTTCGCCCTTGGCCAACATTTGCCCGTACCAAGCATTACGACCTTTCAACAACGTCACATAAGTGTCAGCGAGCAAAGGCCCCGCTAGCTTCTCGGGTTCTTCTGCTAGCAAGTAAGTAATGAAGATCATCTCTGAGGTGCAATGTGCAAAGTATACTGATTTACTGGTAGCACTTTCATTGGTAAGGGCTGCCACCATTCCTGAAAGTTCAAAATGCAAAGCAATGAACATGGTAGAAAACTTCAAACAACAGTCCCAAAATTGTCCAATGCAAAATCAGGATCACTAAGACAATCACATTTTCGAGAAAGAGAGAGAATGTCGTGAATGTACGATGATAATGATAGAAATGAAAAAGATCTGTGTAACAGTCTAAGCCCACCGCTAGTAGATATTGTCCGCTTTGGTCCGTTACGTATCATCGTCAGCCTCACGGTTTTAAAATGCGTCTACGAGGGAAAGGTTTCCACACCCTTATGAGGAATGCTTTGTTCACCTCTCCAACTGATTTGGGATCCCACAATCTACCTCCCTTGGGGGCCCAACATCCTCACTGGTGATGTCATCGCCCGGTGTCTGGCCCTGATACCATTTGTAACAGTCTAAGCCCACTGCTAGCAGATATTGTCCGCTTTGACCCGTTGCGTATCGCCGTAATCACGATTTTAAAACATGTCTACGAGGGAGAGGTTTCCACACCCTTATGAAGAATGCTTTGTTCCCCTCTCCAACTGATGTGGGATCTCACAATCCACCCCCTTGGGGGCCTAGTGTCCTCGCTGGCACACCGCAAAGTGTCTGGCTCTGATACCATTTGTAACAGTCTAAGCCCACTGCTAGCAGATATTGTCCGTTTTGACCCGTTACGTATCGCCATAATCACGATTTTAAAACACGTCTACGAGGGAGAGGTTTCCACACCCTTATGAAGAATGCTTTGTTCCCCTCTCCAACCAATGTGGAATCTCACAATCCACCCCCTTGGGGGCCTAGTGTCCTCGCTGGCACACCGCAAAGTATCTGGCTCTGATACCATTTGTAACAGCTTAAGCCCACTACTAGCAGATATTGTCCGCTTTGACCCGTTACGTATCGTCGTAATCACGATTTTAAAACATGTCTACGAGGGAGAGGTTTCCACACCCTTATGAAGAATGTTTTGTTCCCCTCTCCAACCGATGTGGGATCTCACAATCCACCCCCTTGGGGGCCAGCGTCCTTGCTAGCACACCGCCCAATGTCTGGCTCTGATACCATTTGTAATAGCCTAAGGTCACCGCTAGCAGATATTGTCCTCCTTGACCCGTTACGTATCACCATCAGCCTCATGGTTTTAAAACGCATCTCCAAGGGAGAAGGGTTTCCACTCCCTTATGAGAAATGCGTTGTTCCCCACTCCAACCGACGTGGGATCTCACAATCTAACTATTCAAGCTAGGCAGTTACAAAGCAAGATCCAGTCAAACAGCTACACCAGAGCGCTAGTGCTACCAAAAACAATGATTAACTCCACATTGCTATGAACTAAAATGGACGTGAACAAGAACAAAAGCAATTGCTACAACAAAGTGATATATCAAAGACTGTTTTCAGATATACAAAATCACAGTCCATCATCATTAAGATAAATTAACCAGAAAGCATCTACCACTTACCAGCTCCAATGGCGTAGACGTTCTTCAAGCCACCCATGACTTCATGTGTCACAAGGTCACTATTATCCCATACAATAAACTGAGGCTGCCTCAAAAAATTTGCAAGAGGTTTCCTCCACTTCTCAGCTCCACAAATTCGAGCATTCGCGTATTCCTTGTTATAAATCTCCGAGGCGATGTTCGGTCCACCAAGATACAATATGTTCTCTATAGGAACTCCAGCTGAGAAAAACAATTTCACAAACACAAAACCATACTTCTTAGTCTAAACTTCCTCAATCTTTATGAGATAATGTTCTTTACAGTTCTAAGAACTCAAATCCAGACAGACAATAACTCGTTTTCAGCTCGAAATGTTCTTATCTGTTTATAAATGAAGAAAACAATGCAAATAGAACAGATTAAATGCCAAATTTGGTAAGAATATCTTACTTGCACGGTTGATCATCAAAGTAGGAGTTATTATGTGAGGAACAGGCTGAAGAGCAGCTTCTATACCCTTTGCTAAAGAGATGATAATAGGTACTGTGATTCTCTCTTTCCAATATTTACTTATCTCTTCAAAAACCTCTCTGGTTTCAGTGGAGGGTAAGCCATTGACAACAATGTCAGCATCCCAAACAGCCTCCTGCAAGTTAGTCACCACTTTCAAAGGACAAAGTGGTGTGTCAATCATGTTCAAGCAAAACCCATCTTTCAAAATCTCATCGGCGTAGAGAACTCGATCACCGAGCCTCGCTTCGACGTACTTTAGATAAGCACATCGTCGAATGAGCCTCCTTAGTACATCTTCCCTTGAATTGATCACTTCAAAGAGGTGTTCAGCTGTGGCTTTATCCAGAATCCTTCCTGCTCTTCTCCATATTCGGATTTGAACCTTCTCTCGAAATTGGCCATAGCTGTCTTGAAGAAGAGCTGCAAAAACACTCCCCCAAGCTCCAGCTCCCACACCAACGATCCTTAGTGGATCACCATCGGATTTTCCTAGAAGCCTTCTAAGTTCATCAAGCTTCTCTTCAAATCCATTGAAGTTATGCGTTGAACCATTTGAATGTGAGAGATTCATTGTCTATCAATGAACAAAAACCAGCCCCAGAAAACAAAAGAAACAAACCCAGAAGAGGAAAATGAAGAATCTGATTACACAATCCTTCAAGAAGCTTATATCAGCAATACAGATCAAGTAGTTGGAACTAATGTCTAAATCAAATCAGAGGGGTCTAGAGTTATAGCTAAACACTTCATCCAACTTCAAAAGAATCGAAATATTCAAATGCAGCATTGATCTTCCCGAGGGAGTTCGTTCATCTACCCACACCCAACAACAAAACGCAATTAAAAAAACGAAAACAGACAACAAACGATCATATATATTCAAATCAAGGCCAGTAAGTGTGAAATGGGGAAAAAAAGTCAATTAAATCGGTATGATTTTCAACACGGCGGAAACTACAAAGTTGGGGGTTGGGGTTTAAATTCGAAATCGAAGCAAATCGTTTCAAAACAGCAAGACCCACCTCGAACATTCGAAGATCCACAGCCCCACTGCGTAGAACAGCACGAACTCTCACAGACCCATCGGACACAGACAACACTGAAAAACAAGCTCGAAAGGGGAAGTTCATGAGAAGAACTCCATTTGAGGAGAAAAATGGTGGCGATTGAAGGCGTGAAAAATGGATTTAAGAAATGGGTTTTTATCAGAGATGAAGAAGGTAATGGGGAATTGAGAAGAAGAAGACGAAGAAGACGAAGAAGGCGAAGGAGAGAGAGGCATTGATGGCGGTAAGCCGGTGTGTACACAAAAGAGCATTAAAAGAGGAGAGATGAAAGTTCACCGGTGGATTTATTTACTGAAGAGGGGCCAACTCCCCAACAAGCAAATGCCATATGCTTATGGTTGTAATAATTATGGATCCCCTGTATGGATTAAGGTTCAAGGGCATTTTCGTAATTTTAATCATGTTCTTGGTTTAAACTTGTCATCAAAAAGAGGTATTGTTTTAAAAAAGTTAATAGTGTAGCTCGAGCTAACTCGTCTTAAAGACGTGACGTACTTTTGTGATAAATGTTGAATAATTCAATCGTGTGAGACAGATAGATAAGAGAAATAGTCGAATTGAATTAAATAGAATGGTATATATAATGATTTACGAAGAAGTTTTTAGTGAAAAACTTTATTTAAGTTAACCAACTTTTTTGTAACGGTCCAAACCCATCGTTAGCAGATATTGTCCTTTTTGAATTTTTTCTTTCGGGTGTCAGTGAGGATGCTAGGTCCCGAATGGGGTGGATTGTGAGATCCGACATCGATTAGAGAGAAAAACAAGTACCAGTGAGGTTGCTTGGCCTCGAAGAGAGTGGATTGTGAGATCCCACATCGATTAGAGAGAAGAACGAGTACCAGCGAGGATGCTAGGCCTCGAAGGGGATGGATTGTAAGATTCCACATCGATTGGAGAGTAGAATGAGTACCAGTGAGGATGCAAGGCCTCGAAGGGGGTGGATTGTGAGATCTCACATCGATTGGAGAGTAGAACGAGTACCAGCGAGGATGCTAGACCTCAAAGAGGGTGGATTGTGAGATCCCACATCGATTGGAGAGAAGAACGAGTACCAATAAGGATGTTAGGCCTTGAAGGGGTGGATTGTGAGATCCCACATCGATTGGAGAGAAGAACGAGTACCAGCGAGGATGCTAGGCCTCGAAGGGAATGGATTGTAAGATTCCACATCGATTGGAGAGTAGAATGAGTACCAGTGAGGATGCAAGGCCTCGAAGGGGGTGGATTGTGAGATCCCACATCGATTGGAGAGTAGAACTGAGTACCGGCGAGGATGCTAGGCCTCAAAGGGGGTGGATTGTGAAATCCCACATCGATTGGAGAGAAGCACGAGTACCACCGAGGATGCTTGGCCTCGAACGGGGTGAATTGTGAGATCCCACATCGGTTGGAGAGGGGAACAAAACAATCTTCATAAGTGTGTGGAAAACTCTCCCTAGCATACACGTTTTAAAACTTTGAGGGAAAGCCGAGAAGGGGAAGCCCAAAGAAGACAATATCTGTTAACAGTGGACTTAAACGTGATAAGAAAAAATGGAAGTTGAAAATGTTAAAAGGAAAGTTAATTAATTTATTTTTCGGTGCAAAATGACTCATGTTATTCTATAACATTCACATAGTAAACGTGTCCTAACAACAAAGTTAGGGTTTTCGTGCAATTTCTTTTAACGATTTTTCGCTTCTTCACATACTATCGTCGTGCATGACGACCGCTCTTACAAAAAACCTAGTATTCTTGTTGAACGTTGTACGATTAGACACTTATGAAGCTTCTGCGTCAATAAGCTTCTATTTCCCCAGTCTCCCTCAGACTCGTTGGAGTTATGTTTCCTTATGCTCATTCAGTCCCCTTTTTTTGTTGCACCAACATGTGTTTGACATATCTAAGGGTATTTCATCGTGCCTTGAGTCGTTATTGTTGCATCTCGTCTAGGATCCACGACTAGAATCCCCTTGTAGAAGCTACGTCAGCATTTTGAGTTTGCCGCAAACACCGCGAGATCTCGTCGAAGAAGAGGGGATCGTCGCCTCAAGTCAAACACACAATTTTACCAGTCAGTTCAGCGCATTGTGGTTTATGGTTTGGTTCAACTCATTCAGTCCAATTCAGTGGTTCACTTCATTCCATGTTGGTTTTTATCTTGTTTTTACTTGTCCATTTGAGTTTTCATCGATGGTAAGTTGATTCATGTAATAGTTCAAAAAAAAATTCCAGTCGCTAGAAAATGTGCGAGAATTTTGGCGAGGCGCCATTCTCGCACCCTCAACCTACACGCTCCACCTGATGCCCACAATATGCCAAACTACCTTCAATCAATCTGCTGAAGTGCACCTACAAGAGAAAAGAAAAAGTGTGAGTAACAGAGACCAAAACGAGTGTGAGAAAGACGACAACTGTGAACAGAGAATACCAACAGACTGGATTTTCCGACAAGATAAGGAGAGCCAACTCAAGATGTAACGACGAGCGAAACCCGTGGGTGGTAACCGGCCAGAGACTCCGAGCATACTCATAGTAAGAATACTCACACACACCACTCATTTACGTCTTCATTCACCGTAGGTAAACACATATGATTATAACTAGAGAACTGCGTTGTGTAGGCATGTATGAGTTACTATAGTGTAGTGGAAGGCAAGGACATGTTAGTGCAAGGTGAAAGAGGGCAAATCAGGAGGAGAGAGAAAGTCATCGGGTTTGTTGCGTAAAGTCGAGTGAAGAAGACGCAACCTGTGGATCTGGGTCAGGTACCCATTCGTAACCCAATATCCAGCCTAGCCTAACTACCCAACTCCTCTGTACTCAGCCCAATCTTGAGGTCACGACCTAGCTACCACTTAACCCACATTCAATAAATGCGACTCGAGCTCAAACCCGAATACAAATTTTGTTCAAACAACGGGTCGAGAGTGGAGATATGAACTCCAACTAAAGTTTTGGGGTATGGGTCCTAGGTTGAGGTGGGCAAGAAGGTCTTTTTCTATAGATATAAATTTTGTTGGACCAAAATACCCTTTTTGAACTTATCCCAATCGAGCTTTATATTCTTGTGATCCTCTTAACAAGTGTCACTATATTGCTCTTCCCACCCCAAATCAAACCTCAGTCGAACGAAGATTCCCCATTATCATCAATCTCTGTTCATTCCATCGCCAAGAAATCACTCTGAAAATGGACGCCAAGCCAACCGAGATCAGCAGCTCGAAGATGTTCGGAGGCTATAATCGAAGATACCGCCATTACAGCCCAACTCTTGGCTGCTCCATGACCTTCTCCGTCTACTTCCCTCCTTCTCCGCTTCCGTCCCATAAATTTCCGGTATCTCCTCTCATTTCCCTTTTCATTTCAATCTCGATGTTATCCATTTCGATTACTAATTGAAACTCGAATGTTAAAGTAATGTTTGAGTGTTTCTGATCTTCGATTTCTGGAGCAATCGGTTTTCTGTTTGATCTTTGGATTATCGTGTCCGTATATGTTTATGTGATTTTATTTTACTGCCGTTGGATGTGGTTTTTGTGGAATGGATGTCGAATAGTTATTATTTTGGGTATTTGATTGTTGTTGGTGTGTTTTTCCTTTTGTCTTTGGAAATGTATTGGAATTGCAATGATTGAAGGTTGGGGTTCGATTTTGTTATTGAGCAGGTACTGTACTGGCTCTCTGGCCTTACTTGTACGGATGAGAATTTTATAATTAAGGCAGGGGCTCAACGCACTGCTTCAAGTGAAGGTGTTGCTTTAATTGCACCTGATACATCTCCAAGTAAGAAAAACTTTGAACCCATTTTCAAGTATTGATGATGTTGTTGGGTACGATTTTGATTGAAAAGAAGGGAATCCTTGTGCTCTTAACGACTTTGAACTGACTTGGATTCTGCTAATGATTTTTTGAAGTTTTATGCTAAGTACAAATTGATAATTTTTTTCATTTTAAGACGTGTTTTTGATAATACCTAGTTGACTCAGCTGGGTTATATGGTTTGAATGCTTCTATTGTGAATGTAAAGTAGGTATAGCTTCAATGAGCTACTGGTTGGAAGGCCATGAAACAATCTTCCATTGTAATAGCTGCCAGAATTTATTGGATGAAGCAAAATCTTTTATTTGAAGGGGATGGGGTGTCTCCGCCTGTTTATAAGATGGAACGTTCGTTTCCTTCTCTTCGTGTTAGTAATTTGTCATGTCACAATGTAATGCTATTCTTAATAGGTATTTTTATGAGGAATGATATTGAAAACTTGGCAATACAAAGTGAAGGAAGTTTCTTGCAAAAATCATTTTCTTTTCCCATTTAACTAAGATTCATTGGCTTGGAAAATGTGTTTAATTTTTACTTTGCTTGATTTGTTGATACGAAACGGATCTTATTTCAAACAGTTTTTCAGTATGGAAGTGAGTACTCTCTTATGATGAAATGTGACCAGGATCTTATACATATATTGTTTTGCTCATTCTTTTAATAGGAGGCCTCAATGTGGAAGGAGAGGCAGACAGTTGGGATTTTGGTGTTGGTATGTTACTTCTGACTTGTCACATTGCAGTTAAACAGAGTAACTTTATGAATATTTTGTCGTGTATGGCTGGTTTAGCTTTCATTTGACTTTTTGACTTCATAACTTTATTTAACGAGGCTTTTCTTATAGATTGAAGTGTATGTATGATTATTCCGAAGTCCTACCTTTGGTATTTTATATCTCGTTCTATATGGTCGTTTAGTTTCTAAAAAAATGTATGATTATTTCGTCATACAAAGATGCGAATTTACTTTCGTATTTTCCTTTTGTCTTATTGTTTCTTAAAAAGGTGCTGGATTTTATCTCAATGCTACACAAGAGAAATGGAAAAATTGGCGTATGTATGATTATGTTGTCAAGGAGCTACCTAAACTTCTGAGTGAGAACTTTCCACAGCTTGATACATCACGGGCATCTATATTTGGTCACTCTATGGGTGGGCATGGGGCTCTAACAATTTACCTGAAAAACTTGGACAAATATAAGGTATTTGATGATAATCTTATTTAATTTTCTGTTTTAAGATTCAAAAAAACGTAAATTACCATACCATTCATTACAGTTGCTAAGGATCCCTTCTTTCAGCGAAAAAGATTGTTTGTTTGATAGGATTTTGTACGCCCTCCCCACCCCAAAGGCTCAAAAAAAAAAAATGAAGGGATCATTGTGTGAGATCTCACATCGGTTGGAGAGGGGAATGAAACATTTCTGATAAGGGTGTAGAAACCTCTCCCTGGGAGACGCGTTTTAAAACCTTGATGGGAAGTCTGGAAGGGAAAACCTAAAGAGGACAATATCTGCTAGCGGTGGGCTTGGGCTGATACAAATGGTATCAGAACCAGACACCGGGCGGTGTGCCAGTGAGGACGCTGGGGCCCTCAAGGGGGGTGGATTGTGAGATCTCACGTTGGTTGGAGAGGGGAACGAAACATTCCTTATAAGGGTGTGGAAACCTCTCCCTAACAGACACGTTTTAAAATCTTGAGGGGAAGCCCGGAAGGGAAAGCCCCCAAAGAGGACAATATCTGCTAGTGGTGGGCTTGGGTTGTTACACATTATTTACGATTTGTTGCTTCCATCTGATAAATAAATTGTTCTTTTTATTATCCTGTATTCAGTTATTCTTCTCCCATAAACATTTTCTCCCTAATTTTTCAGTCAGTATCTGCCTTTTCACCCATTGCCAATCCTATAAATTGCCCCTGGGGCCAGAAGGCATTCACAAATTATCTAGGTAGCAACAAAGCTGACTGGGAGGTGAGTTTTTATGAGATATTTAGCATTTTTTTTTTCACAATTTAATGTTAGGATGGAAAGCTTTTAATCATTGAAATTGAATAACTTCAGGAATATGATGCTACTCATCTAATCTCAAAGTTTCACAATGTATCAGCTACCATTCTAATTGATCAGGTAATGGTTTTTGTTCATTCAACTTCCACAGAGTGAATTGTTCCTTCATGTCAGTGGCGTTAGCGACTTAGAAAACTAAAATCCTATCATTCGTAGCTTCCTCTGATAAATCAAAATATTTTATTCTGAAATTTCAATTCGTTTTTAAATAGTTTTTGTTATTGAATTCTTAATACATTTTCCATTTTTTTTATCTAAACTTCTTGAATTTCACTAATGGTTTGTGAACTCCTAATCACTCTATTTAAATGTTCATTCTTTCAATTTGCATTTAGTCCTGTCATATAAACTATAGGCTTAATTGTTAGGAACCACGGGCCTCCACAATGGTTTGATATTGTCCACTTTGAGCATAAGCTTTTATGGCTTTACTTTTGGTTTCCCCAAGAGGCCTCATACCAATAGAGACATATTCCTTACTTATAAACACATGATGATCTCCTTAATTAGCCAATGTGGGACTCCCTCCCAACAATACTCAACAATCCTCCCCTCGAACAAAGTACACCATATAGCCTCCCTTAAGGCCTATGTAGCCCTCGAATAGCCTTCCGTTAATCGAGGCTCGACTCCTTTCTTTGGAGCCCTCGAATAAAGTACACCCTTTGTTCGACACTTGAGTCATTTTTTACTACACCTTCGAGATTCACAACTTCTTTGTTCGACACTTGAGGATTCCATTGACATGGCTAAGTTAAGGACATGACTCTAATACCATCTTAGGAATCACGAACCCTCCACAATGGTATGATATTGTCCACTTTGAGCCTAAGCTATCGTGGCTTTGTTTTTTGTTTTCCCAAAAGGTCTCATACCAATAGAGATGTATGCCTTACTTATAAACTCGTGATCATTCCCTTAATTAGCCATTGTGGGACTCCCTCCCAAGAATCCTCAACATAATTACAAAAAGTACCACGAAAATTTGTCATTCATTTAAATAGTACTCATATTCGTTACTCTCCTCGTTAACTTCCCTAATGCAGTTTCCTTGTTGATAAACAGGGGGAGGATGATGAATTCTTACACGGACAGTTGCTGCCACACAAGTTTGAAGAGGCATGCAGGGCTGTGAATGTTCCACTCCTCTTGAGGCTGCAATCAGGTTACAATCATTCCTACTTTTTCATTGCTTCCTTCGTTGAAGATCACATTCGTCACCACTCTCAAGCTCTTAGGCTTCCTTAAAACCTTATGCTGCTTATGATCCAATTGCTATCCTTTGAGGAGTTGAGGCATCGTGACTAGTAATTTTGATGAATACGAAGTTATTTTAATTATGTGTGCTGGATATCTGTCATGTGAATGTGAAAAATTGTCCTTTGGTGCGTATTTGATCCCTTGCTAGACTGGTTATAATAGAGTTCTATTTCGCCTAATAATGTTGCTTTCTTTTGTTCTTTGAATAAAAGTTATGTGGTAATAGTTGAGCTGATTTTGTGTGGCGTGACTAGTGATTGTAGTCTTTTTTAAATTAATCATGGTTCTAAAGTTTTTTTTTTTTAGTCGTATTTTGAAAGTGGTCGGGTAAAATTACGTTGTTAGGAAAAAGATGAGTTATATAGGCTCGTTTGATAACGATTTTGCTTTTTTTTTTTTTTTTTGATTTATACTTGATTTGTTCATTGTTTTAATGGCTAAATTTTGTATTGAAATTTTAAACCGAGAATACTACAAGATACTTTTTTTAGTATTTAAAATCTGACACGCTTAAAATAATTTTAAAAAGTATATGGTAGTATTTTTTTTAGTAGGTTTGAGTTCTAGCTCAGTAAATAAGATATTAATTACTATTCTAAAGATGGATGGTTTCATCTTCATCCTTGCAAATTATTGAACTAAAAAGTGATGAATAAATAATAAATGTTATTAGATAGAGCAACCTGAAGCTAAATTACTTGCGTTCTAAATTCATGGATCTTTCTCGAAGGATATATCAAAAAAAAATCAAAAAAAAAAAACCAAAATTCGAACTACTTTACCACTTTTTTCTTCTTTTTTTTTTTTGTGAACATTGATTGATTTTGTTATTATCGATATAATTTTAAATTAAGTTTGGGTATTGTAAAAAAGAAATTGCATCCCATAATCACTTCTCTCCATTCATATTTGCTTAATTGCATCCCATAATCACTTCTCTCTCCTTTTAATCAAAGCTTTGTTCCATTTGTTCCTTCCATTTAAGCTCTAAACTCTCTTTATTCTCCCTCTTCCTTTAAGGGGAGAGGTTTATTTACTCCGTAAAAACCTACTTTAAATGGAGTACGAAATTCTCGTTTAAACGAGAAATTGCAAAAAGAATAGAGAGAAATTTTTTTTCTGTTAGATAAACAGGGTCGAGAACGGAGATTTTATTCTTTGTCCCCGTCCCCACTTTATATGTATATATATTCTGTCTTACAACTATATTTTCTCGATTATGTACAAATAAGTCATCATTTTATTTGAATCCGTTATATTTTATTTTGGCTAACAAGCACAAGGATTGTGAAATTGTAGTCAAATCAATGAATTTGAAATATGACAAAATAGAACCTGAAAATCCTTGCCAGCCACCATCATTCAAAATCAATGTTCCCTCGTTCGGACTATTGGACAAGAACTATATTCCTCGTCGAGATCTGGATTGAACAAGGAACGATGTTTCTCATTCGAAGAAGATGAGACATGATTTTCCACGTTCCATTTGGTTTGAATGATCAAGGTAAGCCAAGAAAACGAACTAAAAATATTACACAAGATAACACCATTGATGAAAATTAAGAATTCCTTTCTTTTCTTTTCCCCACCAAATACTCAGTTTTAGAACCTCGGTATATAGCACAAGAACATAGCTTCTCAATAAGCCAATATATAAATCTATACAAATATAATTACACAGATGATTTCCGCTAAAAAGATAAATAAAATTACCTTCAATTCTTCAATTGGCTATGTGATGGCGACAAGCTTCATATGCATATTTACAAGCTCTCGCAATGCTTCTCCCATTTGCTTTGTTGAGCTCCTCCACTGGCTAGCAGAAAACCGACGTACACTACACCGGATTAGTAGATGGGAAAGAAACAGAGGGACTAGGCCATGACACAAGCGTGAGAGATGTACGCCAGCTTATCGTCGATGTCTTACGCAGTTGATCAATCTGATCAAATTCCGCAACCAAAGTTCGGTTGCTTTGCAGGATGGTGAGATATGCCTGCACTTGAATCCAGCTCACAACGGCTGCTATTGTGAATACTGAGTGTGATCTGAAATTCCCATGTTTGTGGAGGTAGTTGCTGGTACAAGGTTTTCATTTACACTCTTGGTCGGTCGCTTGGGTCGCTTTGGTTTCTGAGTTTGAGGTTCGAGATTTTGCTGGTAGTCGTCCAAGTCAAAGTCAACCACTGGGCTGGTTTCGTTTATCTTTTGTAAACTTCGAGCTTTTGATGAATTTTGCTTTTCAGAACCCCCTTTTCTCTGCACAAAGACAATGTATATATAATACATGTTATAAATAGGAAAATAAACAATCCTTTTCCCCTGCAAGCCGGCAATGATATAGGCATATGTGATTTGAAACAACGCTGCTTATTAAAAATAGTCGGACATATCTACAAGCAATAATAATGAACTCTAATAAAAGGCAACAAGTCTGCATGTACACCCATGAATATAGCTCCTTCACAACTTGATTTGATAAAATGGTATCAAAAGCCCCATTCTGCTAATGATCCATCCTCGCTTAATCTCTTGGGAGGCTTCACCTAGCCTATATACTAATTCTGGGAGACGACATGAATTTGAAGTTATCAAGGTTTCGATGTGTGTCCAACCTAGGATTTTAAAGGGATCTCCAAACAACTCGAATCCTTACCAGTCGTTAACACTAGAGGATCCATGTTAACCGACAATTCTTATATAAATTATGGAAATATACCAAATATATCTTGAGAACACAATATGATCCATAGGTGAAATAAAGCGTTCAAAACTGTGGAACAATGGTCTCACTCCGATATCCTCAAAAACCTTTAATGGACTTCATAGTTCACGCACTGGAGGATCAGTCAAAAAATGATCATGGATTGTACTCAGGTTTGGAAAATATAACAGGACAGAAATAGAATCCTAGAACAATAAAAATGCGACACATCTTTGTCCAAAATTCTATACTTGTATTCACACTATTTTTTAATGAGAAACAAGTAACCTTCATTTCTTGAGATGAAATACAAAAGACGCGCAGGTGCCCATATGATTTACAAAAAATATTGCCAATGAGCAGAGAGTGAAGTATGGCTAAGTCCCGAAAAGTTGGGAGAATTTACGCCAAGTGATAGCAATGTAAAAAAGAGTCATAATATGTAGCTTTTTCCTAAAAGATGTGTAGGTTTCACTCGAGCCATATTAACCAAAGGAACGCTATGTTGAAGGAGACCTATACGACCTCCTTTTCTTTGCTGAAGGGGTGGCCCATGAAGAGCATCTCTAAAAAGAGTCGTTCGATCATTTGGCAAGGCATTGTGTAAGTTGAAAGCCGTCAGGATTTTTGCCTAGGAGTTTGCAAAGGGGCAAGAGGTGGAAAGGTGCATCATGGTTTCTCCATTTTGTTGACAAATAACACACCGGTCTGGAGAGGAGACAATCCATGGGACCTTTTTTAGTAAGGTGTCCCCTGTATTTATATGGGCTTAGAGAGAGGTTTTGGGATCCTAATCTATATGTCATTATATTCACACTATTCTTATAAACTACCAAGTTTGGAATATCATGAATTGTCTGAAATAATAGATGGAAAAGGTCCAGTACCTTTTTACTGCTGGATTTAGTTTTTTCCAGATCAGGAGATCGATCATATTCAGTACCCACGGATTCAGGGTTCATTAAATCCTCCAATGAAGCGTCACCCTCAGCATCAACTCGTATACCCTTTGCTTGTTTTTTCTTTTGTCTATCCTTTGCCTGGTAACAAAAAGATTTTAGGGAACTGAAGAAGGAAAAAATATACAAATATAGAAATCTTCTTGCAAGATCAGAAAATGAAATAAATAAAACCCACCACAATAGGAATTTCTATTAATTTTTGGTCCAACTGGGAATCATCCAGAAGTAAAGATACGACATCCTCAGGAGCTAATATGTCTCCTTGAACATGGCCACCAGTCATGACAAGCTGCTGAACAGTGTTTTTCTGACTAGCTCTTTGAAGAATCTTCTCTTCCACAGTCTCTTTGCAAATTAGTCTGTACACAGTGACCTACAAAGCAAATTGCAAGAAAAGGTTCAATAAAATAATGAAAGGGAGTGAGGAAGGGATTAAAGAAGAGAGAGAGACAGTAAACAGTTCACAAGCACACCAGATTTACTTAAAGACCCAAGAAATTATATTTTCAGTACATAAACTTACTGTGATTATATAGCTCCTAAGCTTCCATTTTTTCAATTTGGTCACATATCTTCAATTTAAGGTCAAAAATAGTCTAGCTACAAACTCTATTAGTAAGAATTGATGATTGGTATCAATCGGAGATATTTGCATAATCCAATTAAATAAAGGAAGAGAAGTAGTTGACGTCCCTAATTTATCAATTTATAATTTAAAAGAAAAATAATAATTAAAAACTCATCTAATAAAAGGAAAAGTATGCAATCCCAATTTCTATTAAAGCAAGTTTTTCCCAAAACATCCAGCAGCTATTCTCCACTAAAATCTCAAATTCCTTGAAGAAAGGAAAACTAACATCTTTTGTCTGTCCCAGCCGGTGAGCTCTGTCCATGGCCTGCAAATCCAGGGTTGGATTCCAATCACTTTCATAAAAGATGACAGTATCAGCAGCTGTCAAGTTAATGCCAAGTCCACCAGCTCTTGTGCTCAACAAAAATACGAAAATATCACTCCTACAATATAACATGATCGCATTACAAAATAAGAACCAGGGTGCTAAGATCCAGGGAGCAACCAAAAGTAAGCAACAAATTGATCCGATAGCAGAAAATGATGTAATAAACACCATTTTGATGTCAAGAGAAGCTATACCGAAGTTGGAAGTCCCTGACCATATCTCGACGATCCATTATAGTGGAGGATCCATCAAGTCTAAGGTATTTGTACTTTCGATAATTCATGTAATCCTGCAAGGAATGGTATAATTGCAAAAGTGAGCAAATGAACTCTAGAAACCTTGTTAAACAATAAGGCCATGGTGCTTACGAAAAATATAGTCTTGTTTTAAAATTTCAAGTAGCCAAGATAAGCTAGCAACTCAACACAACAGGAACTGAAAATGGTTTAGAGTTCTGAAGGGCCATGATTACACCTTAAAAAAAAAAGGAATTTGGACCCACTATCATGCCATGCTCAATTCTCTGTTTTTTCTCTTTTCCTCAAAATAGTGAAATAATGAAGGACCAAGAAATAAAAAGTCAGCTAGAATCTCAAATCTAATGCAGTAAATTTGATATTTTACTTCATCAACAGATTTCATATCATCAAAGGAAACCCTAAATCCCAGAGAATCATGGATGAAGAATGAGTACCTCAAGAATATTCAACATTTTTGTCATTTGAGCAAACAGAAGTACACGATGATTTTCAGCCCGTAAGCGTTTCAGTAATATATCTAGTGTTTGTAGCTTCCCGGAGTCCTACATATAATTCATTGTAGAACCTTACTTGAAAATATAAATACTCCTTGAAGGATAAAGTAAAGTGAGAAGAGAAAGTAACACCAACCGTGAGCAACTTTGCTGGATCAAAACTTTGCATTGGAGGACAAGACCCAAAAATACTGTATGTCAACTGAAGAGCAGGCTGGGAAACTTGTATTTCAGAATCTATCTCTTGAATCAAAGGGTGGGGTCCATTTGGTTTTCTGGGTCCATTAAAGTCAGATGTGCGTGCAAACCCAATAAATAATCTCTTCACCCAAGGGTCATGCAATTGCTCAACCGTTTGGTAAGCGAAGTTTCGGTCTGAACAGTGCACACCTATCTGCAACATAGATGCGGAAACTAAGCATTAAACAAGTACCTCAAATAATAATTGACAACTTCTCATTTCACCCGTCAAAACAAAAGCTTCTAGTTTTGTAAAAAATAAACGATAGAAAACTGAATTTTAACTATACACACACACACACACATACCGGTGGAGCTCTAGTTCTTGGAATAAACGTGTATGCTGAGTGAAGAAGCCCAGCATTTTCCTGAAGCCTCTCCTGTTGAGGAATGACTAAAGCCTCAAAAGGAGTATCACCGGGCCCTGTTGCAAGTTTTCTCCTGAGTAAGTTAGTCTGTGATGTGGAAGGCATTAACAACATTCTTGTAACAGCACGCACTTTTCCCTGCTCAAGAGAACCATTTTCTGGATCATCATCAATAGATTCCATAATGAAGTCTAAGATTCCATCCAGAAATTGTCGGTCCCATCTCATTATGGAAAAAAGTAGTCGTTCTAGAAAGGAACCATTGGCCAAAAATGTAACTTCTGTAGGAGACAGGTCCATCAAATGGGTGAAACCAAAAGTACCACTTCGACGATAAGAATGATGTAAATTGTCTCCTTGCATGAATATGGATTGATAAACATTTTCCGAAGAAAATATGTCGAAATGTTTCGAAAGATATCCTCCATCAATGCCATGCGCAACTGCAAATGATTTTGAACATCGAAGAACCTCTTGGTGGACTAGTTTGGGTAACTAATAATCAAACAATCAGATTAAAACAAATATTAGTCATTCCTTTGGAAAAGCAGAGTAAATAGGAGAACTAAACAAAAATATCCATGCTGACTTATTGTGCATATATAGGAACCCTCATGACGGAAGATATTCAGTGGATGGAAAATACACAAAAAGAGGTATATGATTCAAAGAATCCAGCAGTAGCAGTCTTTTGTAGCTTCTAAAAAAATTAGACCTATAGTTTAATAGATTAACCCATAAATATAAATCTGAGAGATAAGAAATATGTTTATAGCGTAAAGAAAATTCCATTATAAAAGAGAAATGTTAAGATATGGTAAAAATGATTGTCCTTAATATACTAGAAGGCACAAACATGAGACAAGTATTTCATTATTCATTTGTTCAAACTTTTTCCAAATTTAAATTTAAGTAGTTTTCTAAGTTTTTGTATGCTAGAGATTAGTTCGTGTGTACACATGTTAATATACTAGTATACGGGGCAATCTTCAAAAAAAATTGCAGCACAATACCCCCGTAATAAATTTATAACAAATTTACTAGTCATTAACACTCCTTTTTTAAAAAAGAATTAACAATCCATTATCAATAAATTATTTCAATAGTAGACTTTAAAATATTTATATACAAGTTCAAAATAAATATATTAGCTTTAAAATACTATAATTTAACAGAACAAGTGTCCGAATGATAAACTTAGTTTGGGCAATTTATTTTTAAAACGAAAATTGTTTTTTTTACATGTCGAATTTCTTTGGAAAAAAATTAGAATCATATATGAGGGTAATGCAACAGAAAAAACCCAGAATAAAATAAGCAAAAATAGAGAACAAAAAGTAAATTATAAGTCAAAATCAAATTGCATATGATAATTTAGAACATTATTTCATTATTATGAAAAAATGTAAATTACAAAATCATCTGGGATACAACTTGTGGTAGTTACATTTTTATTTATGTGTAAACCACATATAACACATACAAATTCTGGTTGTTACATTTATAGATAAAAAGATATTCCAATTATTCTTTTTTTTTTTTTTTTGAGACAGATATTTCCATTATTTTTTAGACATATCTTGGTGTAAACTGTCTAATATTTTTACTTCCTATAGTTATACCTCCCTCATTGCAAATTGGGAAGGTCTTTTGTAAACATCATGGATTATACATCCCTCTTGTAAATTTCACTCATCAATGAAATTCTCTTATCAAAAAAAAAAAAAAAAAAATTAGTCACATTTTTAGAATTATGAGCTAAACTAGCTAATGATTCTAAATTAGGGTTTAAAAAATGGATGCTTGGCTGGTTTACACTTTTACCTAATAATCTCAACAGCCTTCTTATCTACACTCTTAATGAACATCTGTTTTCTAATGGAAGAAGGTTCTTTGGATACACCTTCTCCGACGCTTTTTGTGGACAACTGGGAAAAAACGTAATAATCATCTCTTCAAAGAAAACGAAAAATTCTATTCATTGTTGTTTTGATCAAATTATATTACTAGCAACATCTTGGTGTAAATGCACGTCTTTTTATAGCTCTGATAGTCTCTCTACACTTTTGACCAATTTAAGAAATCTTTTGTAACTCCTTTGGTTTGGGTTTTGCCCTTCTTTCGTAATTTTCATACATCAATAAAATTTGGATTAAAAAATTAATAAATAAGCTTGTGAGTAACACCTGGCAGTAAACTACTTACTAGTTTTTCAGGCCCACAAGCAAAATAAAAATACGCTTGTAGGAAAGCTATTGAGGGATGAAGGTTACCATCAAATCACCAAAGTCAATAACTAATAAGATCGATGTGGACATAACTTGATTTTAATTCTGTATATGGACATATATTATATTAATTAGTATGAATAGAGGCAAAACTGGAAGTACCTTAAACTCAATGAGATTATGACCTCCTGAGTAGTGAACGTCCTCATGTTCGCCAAACGGAGGGGGCAAAAGAGGGTTAGGAATGTCTGCAAAGTACAGGTATGTGCTTCCCTCATTCCTTTCGAACAATTCTGGGTGATTGCACACCTACCCATTTACATAGTTAAAATACTTTTCTCTAATTGTTGTAATAAAAAAAGGTACTTCTTGTGTGTGTAGAGAGAGAGAGAGATCAAATACCTTTCTCAGCTGAATGACAATGTTCATAAGATTGAGAATTTTTTTCTCATTAAGATGCCTATTGCTATCAAACAACTCAGCAAGAGATATCTTATTCTTGATAGCTTGATAAAAAGCTTGCTGCCGAGAACTTAACTTGCAATGCACTGTAATCTCTGTTTTTCTAGTAAGCTCAGAGACTACATCCTTTTTTACTCTCCGCAACATAAAAGGCTTTAATATTGAATGCTGTTTAAGAAAAATGAGAACCCATGAATAAGCCAACGAAGTGCGTTACAACATATTGAATCTTTTATAACTCCAACCCTTGATTTTAGACTATATGATCCAAACCAGTTAAAGAACAATGATGTCTTGATAAGAAATGTCCTTTGTTTCAAACTTTCAAGATACGACGAGTGTATAAAATAGGCTACATAAAAATGAAGCTCTATCAGAAAGCAATTTGTTGACCGAACAAGTTCTTTTCCACCGAGAGGAGAGTGAGATGGTTAAAACTAGATCTAGTTTTATCAACACCAAAACAAATTTTAAATTTTCTTCATGAGATTCATAAGGACGAAACAGAAGTGCAGCACGTTCCCAATCTAAACAAGGAATTTTGAGTGTGTAACTTCCTATAGAAGCAGTTTCATTTCATATAATAATAAAATTGATATGGCAGATTCCAAAGTTAATAAATCAGTACTTACCAAGCGGTTAAGCTGGTGCTCGTTCAAAGTACCCCCATGTTCTGCATGATTTTCAATTCTGCAGGAAAAGACTATGAATCAAACAACATTTACTTAGAATACTTTGATTAAATCGCAATAGAGCTCAACTAATCAATACTGACCCTTTTGAAAACCACTCATTGAATTGTTCGTGGCTATCAAATAAAGTAGGCATGATGAAATGTAGAAGGGCCCACAACTCAGCCATATTATTCTGGACAGGAGTCCCAGTAAGCAGCAATCGATTCCGACAATTAAAGCTTAGCAGTGTCTTCCACCTTATGCTGTCAATTTAATGAAACCAACATAACACATTACTCTAGAGCCTAAAAATGGCCACAATTATGGTGGTTCTGTTGAATAATACTTTTTTAATAAGGTTCTGCTGAGTAATACTTTTTTATAAAGTTCAGCAGAGCAACACTATTCAGCTGTTTAGTCGTTTACTAAAATACTCATGACACAAGCAAGAGGATTTTATGTTAACAAAAGCCTATCACCATATCCTTGATACAACTGCTTCTCAGTTACATGATGGGTCATTAACATAAGTTTCACCGCTACATTAAAATAGGAAGGGAGGGTCGATAATATGCAAAACAAAACCTTTAATTATTAGCATGCAGAGAGGGAAGACAAAATATCCACCCTGAGCCAAGAAGATTCTATTGATTATATTAAAATAAAATTTTATAACAAGAAAGATTTTTTATATAAAAAAAAAAATCTCCAACTTTCAAGAAGGATATTTGTTGTGTACACACATTTGCCAAGAAAATATCTTGACAAACTCACATCAATAACCAGATTTGTGACACTTCTTCTACGGTAAGTTTCTGAACTACTGTCTTTTCAAACCTATAGTTCTCTTTCCAGACTACAGGGAAGTATTCATCAGTATAAACAACCACAGCTAGAGTTTACGTATAACACTAACAGGAAGACTAAATAAATAAACGTATGTGCACCAAGACCAAACAATTATGTATATCAGCTAGGGCCAAATGCAAAGTAATAGGAACAAACCTTGTAGAACTCTTGATTGCCTGTGCCTCATCCAAAACCATATATTGCCACTTAACACGCCGAAAATACTTTTCATCAGAAACAAGTAGCTGATAGCTGGTAATGAGGATGTGAAAACCAGCATCCCTGGAAGGAAAAGGAAAGAAAACAACCAACGTGAAAGAAAAAAAAAGACAAGCATCCATGAAAGAAAAAAATAAAACAGTAACAGGCATAAATAAAAAGGATAATGACATGGTGAAAGGAACAGCAACGAAAACCTATTCGACATCCCAGACATCTTCGAAAAAGCATCTGGCTTCATATCAATGTCTGAAATTCTTCATAACAACTATCAACATTGATGATTTGGCTTTGGCTGGCCAAATACCTATCTTAGCCTCTATGAGGCTTGTGTAAAAGAGGGGTTCATGAATGAACTAAGACCACATCTAAATAAGAGTGGTTCTGAAAATATAATGCTATGATTAAGAAATGCTTAAAAGAATTGATAGTTACTACTATCTATACCAACAAGGTGCACCTACTTTTTGGTGGTTCAATCATAAGAACTCCAAAGTTAAGCATGTTTGGCTTGAAGCAATTTTATGTTGGGTGACCTCCTAGGAAGCATGTGAGTGAGGACAAAGTATATTCAAAGGGCCTGTGTTAATTTGTAGGGAGTCTTCACTCTTAGAAGTAGTTCAAGTCAAATAGGTAACATGATCATGTAGCAGAAAAATGTTGGAGCCATCAAAATCAGGATTTCAAATCCTAGTCCGAATCCTGGATATGAGGGTTTACAACCTCCTTCTTGATGGTAAGCCTAAACCTCCCAACTTTTGGGCCCCCAATCATTGAGAGGATTGCATACAAACTTCAAAACTAGAAACATGCCTTCTTACCTACGGAGGAAAGCTTACATTACATGTCTCCCTTTTTAGCATCCTATCGAGAAGCTTTTGAAATTTTCTAAGGGGCCCCAAACAAAGGGTGGCTCTCATCTAGTTAGCTGGAAAAAGATTCAATGCCCTACTTATATTGGAAGTCTTGAAATTGCAACATTAAGCAAACAAATCAAGCCATGTCGTCCAAATGGATATGGAGATACCTTACCTAGAAGAACTCCACATGACAGTGATCCAATGCAACCTCCTCTCATACCCCATGGTCAAAAACAAGGTAGCTAATGGAAGCAATACAAGTTCGATTGGATTGGATCTAGGCCACTTCTTTCCCTTTCTTCCTTCTATATTTTCGCATGTCCAAGCTTGAGCGTACCTCAACTAATCTTACAAGACAATCATCTTACCCTACTACATGGGCCACTTTTAATACACTCCCAAGTATCCACTTTCTTTCAAACAGCAAACAATCGACAATCATAGAGTTCGCCTCCCTTAGTTTTAGGAGACATCTAGAGGACAATGAGATCATTGAATGGGCTCCCCTATCCTACTTCTCTCACTAGTCAGCTTTCCTAACAGCCAGGATCAGCCAGGATCAGGTGGGAATGGATTCTCTACAGTAACCTTTTCTAAAGGACAATTATATCTTGCCCCCAACCGCTGGTTGCTGCATGTGCAATAAGGATGCTTAAACATAGATCCATCAGTTTGTCTCCTGCCTCTATTTATGGATTTTCATCCTTCATTCTAGATGCCTTCAATTGACACACTATCTAAGCAACCCAAGAGATTTACTCGCAGCCACATTGGTGGGCCACCCTTAGAAAGGAGAGAGAAACTCTTTGGCTCAGAAAAAGCAGAGCTTCTTTTGGAAGCTTATGGTAAGGAGAAACAACTATATCATTAACAAGAGCACTGACCAAGGAGTCCTCTGGATCCTTCTTGAATATGGTTTGTACTTGAGCTTTATGTTGGGGTGAATGTATTTTTTTTTTTTTTTCCAATTATAATCTTAGCATTAATGGCCAAATGGAAGGTCTTTTTGCCTTCTCCCCCTAATTCCATTCATCAATGAAATGCCTGTTTCTTGACCGTAGAACAAGGACAGAGTTGAACCCCGTTTCTTTTCCAAAATAATAATAATAATAATAAGGAAATAAAGAAGAAGTAAAATGGACTAGACATAAATTAAATTAAAATTAGCCAATAGTCTGCAAGATAAGAATGAATATTCTTGCCTTCATCAAGACGAAAGCAGACTACTTCAGCGTCTTAGGCCATAGTCATACTTGTCAAATACAAAGAGGGAAGAGGTAGATGAACAGAAGATTCTTAACTTAGTCAACTTTATTCAAACAGCCATACGTCCTTAATTATCCAGTGTAGAAGAAAAAGGCAAACAAAAACGAAAGCTTAAAAGGTAGGAGAAAGAGCATGCCCAATTTGACAACTAAATACTATTCAGTTCTCCGTCACTGCTTTGTCTCACTTCCAATTTCATGACTGTTCACAAGTGGGTAATGTCATCGTTTTGTCAAGGAAAAATCATGCAGTATTCATTTAAAAAAAGATAGACAACAAATTATTTTCGAAACGAACATTTTATCACGTCATTAAAGGCATGAATCACAAAAGTTGAGCTGAACCTTTAGTTTTCATTCTTTTATAAGTCCAACTTCAGATTACCTGCGATATAGATTCTTGGGATTAATCTTTTTCCTGAGAACTGTACGCTCTGCAAGCCCACCCCAATATGGAAGAGCTTTTAGGTCGGGGCAGAAACGGTTGATTTCATCGACCCAATTGTTCAAGACAGATGCCGGTGCAACAACCAGAAAAGGCCCCCATATATTTTTATCCTGATATGAGAAAGGTGATTGTCAATAATAAGAAAAAAAATTACTAAAATAACTTTGTACGATCTTTACCTCAGCCAAATGAGCCAAAAAAGCCATAGCTTGTATCGTCTTTCCAAGGCCCATTTCATCAGCAAGTATGCCATTTAAACCCTGTAAATAACAACGGGACCAAACTTAACTTTTTTTTAAAACACAAATGAATCCAAGATCATCATTTCACAAGAACTTCATACAACCTGCTCATAACAATTGACCAACCATTGGAGACCTTTTAGCTGGTATTCTTTAAGGCTACCTTTAAACAACTCAGGTGTTTGAACTGTTGAAGTGACAGGCATGGTTGAGCTGCCAAACAGCAATATAATTCCATTAACTTGACTACAAAATTGAAACAGTCTCAAACTCCAAAGTGGGGATAACATTTTAAAGAACAAAAAGGAAAACTCACGGATGAAGCAGATCTATGTTATTAGCTCCAGCAACCTCATTTTGATCAGGTTCAGAAGCTTGGCGTAGCCTTGAGCATTCATCATCAAAAGCACTTGTCAACCTTTTTTGCTTCGAAACTGCATCTTGAGCAACTCTAAGTGCCTCCATCTTCAGCTCAGCCTCCTCAGGATCTTCTTCCTCAGCAGGCACGCTATCTGAATTCCAAGTCCCTTCTTCAAAATTTGGTTTTTCATCTCCCAAAGGGAGAGCTTCATCAGAAGGATGCAAATTTGATTTGTTCTGCATAAAATGACTATAAAGTTCTGTTTGTTGTATAAGAAAATTGAGCCTCTGCTGCTGTCTCTTAGCTTCTCGAAGTTCCTGCTCTCGCCTCAAAGCTTCAGCAGCCTCTCTTTCCTCTCTTTTCCGCACTTCAGCCTGATGAAAATGGGGAGAACTAAAGGATGAATCAAACATCTTTATAAAAATAAAAATAAAAAGAAGAAGAGAGAGAGAGAGAGAGAGAGAGAAGGGTTTGCTTTGAGTCTGATTCGATGTTTTCAGTTTAACAGTTTTTCATTTTTCACATATTGACATTGCCATGCCGAGGTTAAGACAAGATACATAATTTTATTGGACCCGAGCAACCAAAACACTGCCATAAATTAGCAGCTGCCTGCAAAACTCAGCCTTGAATGAACACAAGGGAAAGCAAGCCAGGGAACGAGATTGTGTTCGGATGGGGGAGTATCTGGCTTATTGCCTAACCTACTAAAATTAAAATTAGAATTTCTGTCCCTAAATTATTAACCTCATACCATCCATGTTTTTTTAAAAACACAAACCATAATAAATGTGATAGTGATAGCCCACAGAAGTAACACGTCCGGCTAAAATGGAATTATAGGTTTAAATTCGGTGATACAGGTAACATAATAAAATTGAAACATTAAATCAAAAAAGGAAAATAAGGGTTACGAGATTGTTATCATAGACATTAAATCAATTTTCATCCCTGGTGTTAGGAAAAAGAAATTGAGGCCAAGTAGAAAGGTGTGATGCACAAGCCGCAACTCCAAAACATGTGCTTTACAAGGTTGCCTCAACTCATACCAAGGCACAAAGCATGCTTAGACACATTCTAAAACCCTACTTAAAACCAAAATAAGATTAATAATTAATAAAGTAGAAAAGAAGAATACCATCTCCTTATCAATTCGCTTCCAAAAGAGCAACATGTCTCTAGCTAATTTCCTTGTTCGAATAGCCGCACCCCTCATCATTTTAAGAGATCTGCTTACCTTCATTTTCACCTGCTTAAGATAAAAGACGCCATGTTGAAGAAGCCACACTACAACATTCCAGATAAAGTACATAATTAGAAGCTAAAGTTTAACCAAATTCCCTGAAAGGGAATAAATAATACATGCCTCCCTTTGGCAAGTTTCTGAGAACCTCTTGGCATCAATTAGCTGCTTCCGATGAAAGGCTGTGAAGTTACGATGATGTTTTGGCAAGTCTCTCCTAACAATGTTGATCCAGATTTTCCCAATCTTCTCCATTTCCTCTCTCTCTATGACAGAAGGGTCTTTGATTACTTTTTGTTTCTTGGGCAGGCTTCGTTCAATAATCTGCAGCACAAAATGTGTGGAATGAACATTTGATCCTTCCCAAATATGAAAATGAATAACCCAAATAAAAGCAATGTGAAAACTGAGAACGTAATATCACAGATTATAAACCTCGTAAGTGTCTCCCTTCTCCAAAACCTTAACATAATATATCTGTAGCACACCACCATCAGATAAAATAGCTCGCTTTATACTTCCAGCAGCCCCCTCGGGGATGGATGAATTCAGCCCAACGTCAGATACTTTGAGACTGAATTTCTGTGGCGAGTTTGAAAATGCCAAGGCATCTAATCTTGCCTGAAGCGATTCGTACTGGGGCTGAGAGTCCCCCATCCCCGTCTGGCTTCGGATTCCAAATCTTTTGTCATCAGCAATCATCGATGCTAAGGATCCCAAATCCAATGTACCCTCTAAGTAAACTTCCTCTACTTGGATGTCAGAGAAGCTTGGCAAGTTCAGTGAAGCAGCCAGCTTATCATAAGTTGGGGGAATTTTGTAAGTGATGCCATCCCCAATATCCAGATATGCAGGCTCGTATATTACTCTGCAAAAGCAGAAAGATCTTAAAATGATGTCCACAACTAAAAGACTTCTCACACTTAAAGATAATCATTTAAAGAAGAAAACCTGTCAGTGGTACGCAGCCGAGCAAGACCTGCCTCATGATGACTTCCTGATCTATGAGGATTATAATCATTAAGGCAGTCATTTGCAGTTTCCACTTCAAGAAATCCTCCTTGTTGCTGACTCCCCGACCTCCTAGCTCTTGAACTTGAGTTGCCCTTGGGCACTGAATTCCCAATGCGTGTGGGCATGGGAGATGAGGAGTCTTTAGACCTTCGCTTATACTTCTTAATGTGTTCTCCAAGCATTTGTCGATACCGCTCTTCAGTAACGTGCGTCCCGTAGTAATCGTCCACACTGTCGTTGTCCTCCTCACTGTTCAGGGACTGCCTTCTTTTCCTTGCCAAGCTCAACTCTCTCTTAGTCATGGTACCATTACCGTGTTTTGCAATTGTTCTACCTGATATACATTCACCATCAGTACACGTCCCCTCAAAACATATATCAATTACGACAATTTTCAATTTTGGGCAAGTTTGCAAGGCACATATCAGATATCACAGAGTCGATCAGAGAAACATGTACCTGGACTACCTCTGCTCTCATCCTGACTACTATTCGCATAATAATCAAAATCATCCTCCGGTTGCGGAAGTTGAAAGTTCAGCAGCGGCTGCATCAGAGCCCAAGATTAACAAAAGGAAACTAGAAATTCTAGAACAGAAGTACCTCATTCGACTAAAACCTACATTAAAAAACCCACAAAAGAAAGCAACTAAACAAGCAGCACACGAACATCAAACACAAAATCTCAAAAACTGAAAAATTAAAAACAAAAGCCATAGAACCCACAGCAATTTAGAACAAGCCACACATAATACAACGATTACCAGAACAAAAGGGGGAAAAATGATAACATTGCGAGAGAAAAAAAAGGGGGAGATGGTAAACCTCGAGATTGAAGAGGTTGGAGTAGAACAAATCCTTGGATTGCCTGTTACGGTCCATGTGAAAAGAGGCAACAAGGAAGCGAGTGAGGGCCAGAGAAACAGGACGCAGAATCTGCGAAGTGCATCGGGAGGATGGGAGAGAAGAGAGAGAGAGAGAGAGAGAGAGAAAGTGGAAACCCTAACCCTAGTAGAGAACCGGGATTTTGGGAATTGGGATTGGGGACGACGACGCAGTGTTGAGAAGTGCGGCGCAGGATAAGGAAGGCGAAGACTGAGAGGCGTCTATGGGAGCTAACGTGCGCCGGTCTGGAAACATTCGTGTTTTAAAACGTTCCTCGCCGCCGTGGCAACGGCCAGTCTATATGTGAGCTGTTGTACTTAGATTCTTTTTATTGGGTTTAATTATAAATTCGATCCTATATTTTAGTATCACCAACGATAACTAGATGCTTGTGCGTATTGTCCATGGCCGCATGTCCGTTACAAGCCAAAACCCTTGCCTCGTACTACTTTTTCGCTTTCTTTTACTGCTATATTTTATTATTTCTTTCTTGTTTTCGTTAAGAGTATGACGTTTCGGCGAAATCATGGCTACGTCTGGTAGTCATGAAATGCTTCAAAATGTGCTAGATGGGAATGCGACTTGTTGTCAAATTCTCCCTACTCGAAAAGTTATATACCGTTTAAGCCGTTGTTGTTACCTTTTTGCTTGCATGCTATATAACATCACTCTCGATCTCTCTCTCATTCTTGCTTTCAAAACTCTTTTTCCAAAACTTCTCTCTCCCGTTTTCTAAAATCTTCTCTTCAAATTCAGCCCAAGGTTTTGAATACACGTTGCTCGACCGTAGACAACGTGATCCGAAGTTGGCTTGACTCACTCAGTGCTGAGAGAGTGTCGCACAATCACTAATTCACTGCCAAGAAAAGGCGATTGTGACACTATGAGTCGATTTAGTTGGATTGAATTGAAATATTATTTTTAGACCCAATTCAATTTTTTGAGTTGATTTCGTTCGATTGTTCCGTTCATTTATTCAATTTTTTCTTCTTAATAAAAATAAGATTTTAGTTTATAATACATCTATTTATTTTTTCTCAAATTTTTAATTAAATTTTAAGATTTGATTTGAGTATATATTTTTAAATATTATCTTCCAAATAGTTAATAAATTTAACGGTGGATTAAGTAATAAAAAAATATATTATAAAATTAAATAAATATATGTTATAAATTGTATTGCAGGAAAAAAATTGTATTTTTAAAAATAAACATGGATTTTCTCTTTTACCATAATTTGTTTTCATGTTTATTTCGGATTTTGTCCTTAATATACTTAATTAATTCATTAATCTTATTTTATCAAAATTAATTTAACTAATTATATAATTTATTTTATTAAATAATAAATTACTTGTGTACTAAAATTATTAATTAACTAGCTAAAATAATTATGATTAATTAGTTATTAATTATTTGTAATCCATAAACTATTTTTATTGACTTAATTATTAATACAAATTTAGTGGATTCAAATTAAAATTGTAATTAATTAAATTCATTTTTTATTTATTTTTTATTGTTTTATTAATAACTCATCAGAGTTTTATAATATTTAGAAATATATCTCATTTAAAATAATTTAATTTAACTTTTAAAACATAATGTATAATTAGTTTTTTAATGGGATTATTATGCTAATTATTTATATTTATAATTTATAGTTTTATTAAAATTATTTATTTGAATGTAATTATTGAAATTCATTACTATAAAAACTTAATATTTATAACCACCCAAATTTTCTACTTAATTTAAGGTTGCCACTATATACATATCGTGATGGAAATATTTCATTTAAACTTTCATAACACAATCATGGACTTACCTGTTTTGAAAACACCTTTGAAACGACACAACAAAAGACTAAATAAAGGTTTAAATTAAAAACATTCTATTCTAGCCTAAGTCTAAGAAAATAAATGCGACTACCCTATGCATGTGTCATGGTCTCGAATTGCGATGTCGCCGTCAGCCGTACAGAAATATCTTGTCTTAACCTGAGTAGCACGTCGTCTTAGCCTCAACCTAGTTGACCTTGGTTGAGACCAACCATTGAGCTCGGCTCTTCCCAACACCACAATGGGTCTTGAGCTCAGTTATTCGACCTAGGTCGATCATCCTTGAGTTTATATGTGTGAAAATATAAACATCTACGGATACTACTACGAAATGAATGAATTTTTAGAATTTCTATCATAAGTTCGGTATACACCCAATGAAAGTAATACACGAAAAGTATTCCAATGGCAGCGTACACCATCATATGGTCTATTTAGTAGAAATTAATATCAAATAGCATAGATGACGAGAAATTTCTCTCACACACGATGGATTTCACATATCCATCTTCATATCGAGTCTAAACATCACTATGGTTGGATCAAGGGCCGTGTATCGGAAAAAAAAATCTACACAAAATTCGTAACATCAAATCGTGAATAATGTACAAATCAACTAATAAAAGCTACGTGTTAAACATTTAATTATTATATTATACTAAAATTCAATTTTTTTTATAGAAGATAAACGTAACGGTTATTCTCTAGAGATAAAATATGACGATGCTACCACAAATATATTTCAACGGTCAAAATTTCTCAACATTTTCTAAAAAATTATAAATTTAAACCATAGTTATTCACATGATATAATAAATAATGACATTAGTTAAACTCGAAAATTAAATTAATGTTACAAGTAAAATTTGTTACGATTAGATTCAAGATTTTTCATGGTTGAATTTATTCATTTAATAATAAAATAAAATAAATAGTAAAAGCTGACTCATTGTCCGGTGTCTGGTTAGATATTATCCGTTGTGGGCTATAATTATAAAAGAAATAAAATATATAAAAAGAAAAATAATTTGTAATATATAAATGAACCTCTTTAATAACACTCAAGTCATTTATTACCGTTGATTTTATTTTTAAGTTTGAATTTCTTCAAATTAGACCTTTTTATTTTATTTTTTATTCTTTAAAAATAATTTTAAGCTAGGTTTTAGGTCATATTTGGCCATTAATTTTTTTTAAAAAAAGTTATTATCTCTCAAAATTGAATAATTTTAATTAAAATTAGACATTAACAAATAAGATTATATAAACCTTCCACCAGAAAGTTTTTTCAGATCTTACTCGTTGGGATCAGTAACTTCATTTTTTTTTGCTTAATCGGAAAATGTCAGGTTACCCAAATCAACCTTCCGGTTACGGTTATGGTTACGGCGGTGGCGGTGGTGGTGGTGGTGGTTACGGAGCTCCACCGCCGACGTCTCAGCCGTACAGTTCTCCACCCTACGGCTCGCAAAATCCTCCGCCACAGTCTCAGCAGCCGTACGCTCCGGTGGCCGCGCAATATGGCGCACCGTCGGGACCGTATGGGACATCTCCGGGCGAAAAACCGCCCAAGGACAAGCATAATCAGTCTTACGGCGGATCAGCCAGCGGTGGTCATGGTTATCCACCGCCTTCTGCGTATGGAAGCCCTTTCGCGTCACTCATGCCCTCGGCCTTTCCGCCTGGGACTGATCCGAGCATCGTTGCGTGTTTTCAAGTAGCCGATCGGGATAGGAGTGGGTTTATTGATGATAAGGAGTTGCAAGGTGTTCTGTCATCGTATAATCAGAAGTTTAGCATGAGAACTGTTCACCTCCTCATGTTTCATTTCACCAACACAAGCACCAGGAAGATCGGTAATCTCACTGCCCCCTCTATCGCCTTTTTGTTTGCCCTGGCAATAATAAAATTTCATGTTGCTATGAAAAAAAGGAAGAGAGAACCTGTAGGAATCTGGAGGGCCCAGATAGAGAAAAAAGACAAACAGTTAGGCCAGTGGGGCAGGGGAGGCCCTTATCGGGGAATCTACTATTAGTTTAAGCTAATTTAAACATAATCTGATAGAGATCAATGTCTATTTATAAATTGAACGCTTCATTGTCAAAACTTTCGAGGTGAATTTCATATAATTGCATAGAATTGTTATCTTCCTTTTCCTTTTTAGTGATTATGATTGTTTCTTATTACTGTGAGTTGATCTGTTCATGTGAGTTGATCTGTTCATGTTAGGAATTACGACTCTCTATAATGGTATGATATTGTCCATTTTGAGCATAAACTCTCGACTTTACTTTTGGTTTCCTCAAAAGGCCTCGTACTATTGTTATAGTGTTTTTAGTTATAAACCCATGATCTTCCTCCTAATTAGTCAATGTGAGACTACTTCTGTCAATAATTCTCAACAATCCTCCTCTCGAACAAAGTACATCATAGAGCCTCCCCTGAGGCCTATGGAGCCCTCGGATAGCCTCCCCTTAATCGAGGCTCGACTCCTTTCTTTGGAACCCCTTTTGTTCGACACTTGAGTCATTTTTTACTATACCTTCGAGACTCACAACTTCTTTGTTCGACATTTGAGGATTCTATTGACATGACTAAGTTAAGGGCATGACTCTGATACCATGTTAGGAATCACGACACTCCACAATGGTATGATATTGTCCACTTTGAGCCTAAGCTCTCATGGTTTTGCTTTTGGTTTCCCCAAAAGGCCTCATACCAATGGAGATAGTGTTTCTTACTTATAAACTCATAATCTTCCTCTTAATTAGCCAATGTGGGACTACTCCTTTCAATAATTCTCAACCGTTCATGATGTTCATAAATCATACTTATGAACATCATGAACACATACTTATTACAAGGTAATCATTCCTCCATGATGCAAAACAATGACGATGTCATTTGAATTAGAGTGATGGTTAAATTTTCTGTTCTTTATCTGCTCAAATCATCTTATTATCATTATTATTATTAATCTTTTATGCATTTGGCCTTGAGTGACCCTCATCTGGAAATCCTGCCTTTTATCATTCTATTGACATTATCTTTTGCATTTCGTTTCTGGAAAACAGGACCCAAGGAGTTCATTGCTCTGTTTTATGGTCTTCTAAGCTGGAGGGTAAGCTGAAGATTTGATATCATTTCAGCCAACATTGTCTAACTGACTATTTATTGAATCTTTTTCAGGGTATTTTTGAGAGATTTGATTCAGACCGAAGTGGAAAAATTGATTCCAGAGAGTTGAAAGAAGCACTTTTTAGTTTGGGCTTTTCTGTCTCACCAATGATCTTGGACTTGCTGGTGTCTAAGTTTGACAAAAGTGGTGGGAATAGCAAGGCCATTGAGTATGATAATTTTATAGAGTACGTTTGTCTTCCTTACTTTTTCTTTTTATAACTGGGAGTTGAAGCTTTGTTCCCACGTACCGGGGGGCGTCGACACCCGCCCCAATGCCCGGACCTGAGAGACATCAAGGGTTTTTGGTATTAGTTTGTCTTCCTTACTCTTGATTTTATGTGGTACTCTTAATGAGAGTTTCTGAGTTACCCTTTAGTGTTGAGTTTTCACTTCACATTAATCACTGTTCTTATCAATTCTTTTTATTTTTGCAATTGCAGGTGTTGTCTTACAGTCAAGGTGAGCTTTTTTTATTTGCATATATCTTTTGTATACTACAGTATATACTCTTTAGAGCTGATGACGTGATCTTTGAATCTGTGTATTTAGTCATGCATATTTACTTAGTTGTCTTGATTTTGTTCCACTCATGTTGATGCCTATGAATACCCTGAATACCTGTGTAACAACTCAAACCCTTACACAAACCCACCGCTAGTAGATATTGTATGTTTTGGCCTGTTACGTTTCGCCGTCAGCCTCATGGTTTTAAAACGCGTCTGCTAGGGAGTGTTTTCCACACCTTTATAAACACTGCTTCGTTCCTCTCTCCAATCGATGTGAGATCTCACAATTCACCCCCCTTCAGGGCCCAACGTCCTCTTTGACCCTTGTTCCCCTCTCCAATCGATGTGGGATCTCACAATCCGCCTCCTTCGGGGATCGCATTCCACCCCCCTTTGGGACTCAGTGTCCTCGCTGGCACGCCGCTAGATGCTTAGCTATGATACCATTTGTAACAGCTCAAACCCACCGCTAGTAGATATTGTTCACTTCGGCCCGTTACGCATCGTCATCAGTCTCACGATTTTGAAACGTGTTTGCTAGGGAGAGATTTCCAAACCCTTATAAACAATGCTTCGTTCTCCTCTCCAACCGATGTGGGATCTCACAATCCACCCCCCTTCGGGCCCAGCGTTCTCGCTGACACTCGTTCCCCTCTCCAATCGATGTGAGATCTCACAACCTGTTAGACCATTTTGAACACCCATGGCTATCAAGTAGTTACTTACCATCTAATTTCACTATGACAAATTACTGTTATCTTTTTTTCGTTTTTCTCCTTTCATGTAACATGCAATAGTCTTTCACACACCGTTATTTAAAACTCCTTGAATGAACCGTTAACCCGATCCTTCCAAAACAAAACCATTTCGATCTTTGTGACTAAAACTCAAGTGATTGTGATGTAAAAATTTACAGGGGCTAACCGAAAAATTCAAGGAAAAGGACACCATGTACTCTGGTTCAGCAACCTTCAGTTACGAGGCTTTCATGTTGACAGTCCTACCATTTCTCATTGCCTGAGGAGTTCTTCAGCCTTCGTTCCATCAGGTACGTTCAATATAATCCTCGAGTTTTCTTTGGCTTTTCCTTCTGATTTCCATTGTGTTTGATAGAATATATTTATGCAGCCTTATTCTTATCCTATCCCAGATTTCCAACTTCTCATTTGACCGTAAAATTTAGGTCATTGTGTCATATATGATGTAATGTGCAACGATTCATTGGGCTAAGGGTATTATTGAATACTCTTGCCCCTACGGGTATAAATGATTCTTGGGAATACATTATATTCCAATAACTCTCCCCATAAACCTGGTATCACAACTCCTTGCCCGTTCTCATATTCAAATCTCCTGATATCTCCTGATTCGGCCCTGGCCCTGGGAAGCTTGAATGTGTACCATATACTCTACACACAGTTCATACGTGTGAGTATAGACTCACCAGTCAGTTCGCACACTGCTGGGCCACTTTCCTTGTCGGGCGAGCATACTCTGGGAGCTCCTTAGGCTGGACACCCGTTAGAACTAGTAACCGTTACGGCAGCATTTGGTTAAACATAATGATCGTTCTCCTGCTTGACTATCGCAGCATTATGATAAACATAATGATCGTTTTTCTGCTTGGTCATCGTAGCATTATGATAACCATAATGATCGTTTTCCTGCCTCCTAACGTATGCGTCCGTTCTATCGTGAAGGGTAAGGGTATCTCCCAATACATGAGCACACAATAATGTATGAGGTCTCAACATTTTTTCATTTCATTATCATTTAATACAACTCTACTAGCGTTCCGTACATATCATATCGTTTTTCATATCATTTCACATATCGTTTATCATATCTTTCATACATACGCCGGAGTTGTATTTCATGATAGTTCGTTGTTTTGCATGTCAATCATATCATTCAAATTACATAAATATATTATATCATAACCTTCCATGCTTCCAGACATAACAATTTTCATCATACTATACATATCATACCATAACATATCGCATCATAATATATCTTATCATAAACATGTTAATTTATCACATATCTTGTACCATAACATATTTCATATCATATCACAACATATATTATATCAACATATATTATATCATATCATAAGCATGTCAATTTATCACATTTCTCGTACCGTAACATATATTATATCAACATATATTATATCATATCATAAGCATGTCAATTTATCACATTTCTCGTACCGTAACATATATTATATCAACATATATTATATCATATCATAAGCATGTCAATTTATCACATTTCTCGTACCGTAACATATATTATATCAACATATATTATATCATATCATAAGCATGTCAATTTATCACATTTCTCGTACCGTAACATATTTCATATCACAACACACACACACACACATATATATACACATACAAACACAGGTCATTCACATGTCATATCATAATTATATCATATCGTTAATATTTCGTGGTCATATCGTTCCCTAACTTATCATAGCCTTAACATTCTTATACCTATCACAGTTATATCGTTACAAGAACGTATCCTAATGCTATCGTTCTATCAATCTATCATAATCCTATCCCTTTGTACCCATAACCTAACCATATTATTTTATTAATCGATCGTGATCATATCGTTTTTATCAATCTCTCATATCCATACGTAACTTAATAACAATCTTTCATATCCATAGCACTTCGATACGTAATCTAATTTTAACGTTTTGTGAACATATCTTACTCCTATCATTACGTTTAGTGCATCCTTCTCGTATCCTATTTTAAACATATCATTGAACACATCGTAACGGAGTACCCCGTGGTTCTTGGAGTGCCAGTCGCGAAGAGGAATGCCATCAACTAGGGCGCTATTGGACACTAACTACTCACTCGCCGACCGCTCAGGCTTCGCGTTTCAAGTTCGTTTTCCTAACCGTCTCCTATGCTCTATCGGGAGCTTGGCCCCTTCTTCGATCTTATCTACAACTTTGCTCCTTGGCTCCCTAGAGCTCCAGTCGCTCACTATAATAGCTTGCTTCTCGAGTGGTGCGGCTCAGCTAGAGTGGGCTCAGCAGTCGGCCTATGTTTTCGGGCGCACTGTGTTATCATACCATTCACATATTATAACATATACATATCATGGCAATAGTAAGGCCACTTAATTAACAGACCATTTACTTGATTAACTTGTCAATGCTAAGACCACTTATTTGATTTTGTCATTTGCATCCAAGTCAATTTATGTAAACCCATGACATCAATTTCAAGTTCAATTTTCTATATTTTATAATTACTGTTAGAGTTATTTTCATACAAACCATTCAATACCTTTAACATTTTTTAGATATTCTATTTTCTCTTAATGTGTTTTTCTCTCTTATTTTTTTCTTCTATTTTGTTAGTCGTATTCTGGGTTTCTATATGTATTTCATCCTTTGATTCTGTTAGTTCTTTCCTTTGATTCTGTTAGCCTTTAATCGATTCATTTGGTCTAAATCTAATTTAATGTATACCTTACCAAACTGACTAGATCTCTTCACGTAAATCTACGTCTACAGTAAAGGTCACGGTCACTTTCTCAAATCGAAGGCCATTTTCCTTTTCTCAAATCTGACATCTGTTTTATTTGGAAGTGTTCAGAGGTGGGTTGAAGGGATGAGAGGTTATGGAAGAGAAGTGGGAAAGAGTTTTTTTAAAAACGTAATTTTTTTATAATTATTATATTTATTTGTTTGCTTGCTTTTATTTTTATTTTTGGGTTATTACTGATGTATTCATTCTCGTAAACAACTGGTAACTGGTGTGTTGTAACATGAAAAAAAAAAAAAAAAGTGAAAACAATTTAATTTAGTTACTAAAAATTATTAAATAAGTATAAATTAATTAGCATAATTAAATATTATTTTAAATAATTAAAATCATATAAAACATGAATTATAAAATTAGTAGCTAAAATTAATTATATGAAAATATTAAATGTTTATGTGAAAATCGACCTTAACAATAAATTAGATTTTCAAATATTTTTAAAAATATTTTTAAATAACTAGAAGTCATTCAAAACAAGCCCCTGGACCAAAGCCTTTCGGCTCATGGTTTTAACAAGTTTAGGTAATGTTAGGTAACTCTTGAGATTACAACTCGAAAAAGTTCACACGTAGTATATCAAAGGTGAGTTTAATCTGGTAAGTATGTCATAAATTGTTTAGCATGGACATGTGAGAGTTCGATGCTCGAGAGAACCTGAATGACTGGATGGATGTTCGAGGATTGGATTATGCACCTACTATGCGGAACATATGTTGTAATGGTTGCATGGATACGAAAGAGTTCGATGTTCGAAGGTTTAGCATGGACACAAGAGAGTTCGATGCTCTCGACTTCGATTTAGCTATCTCATAGAGGAAATCAGTAATTAGTTAAAGCTAAACTCATGTACCGTACACGTAGTCAACTACTTAACTTCGAGCACTACACATGAGCTAAATGACAAAAAATCGAGATAACGCCACAATTTTCTTCTCACGTGTGAGCAGTCGTGCAAACTTTGCTCCATTGAATGCTCGAGCCATTTTCACTGAATCTAGTTCCCCAAATTAAATAAATGAACTTATTCGATAAAAAAATTAACGGGAGAGTTATCAATTCCCGACCCACCATTATAAATCCGACATATGACCTAGTCATTATAAGGTCATTTAATTAATTGACTAAATTTGGGGACAATATTAATTTGTAGCAAGTTTCAAATTTAATAATATATAAATTTTTTAGTTTAATTTTTTAAAAATTAACATATTTATTATTTTTTTGTTTTTTTGAAGCATCAAGTGGGATAAGGTCAAAATGGTATTTTCGAAAAGTATAAGGGTAAAATTGACATTAACAAAAAGAATAATGGCTAAAACCTAAACAACATACAGACTTCTTCATGTGGCCGATTAGGGTTTTTATCCACCTCCCTTCTCGAAGCCATCTACTCTCTGAATCCTCAGTAATCAAGCACAAGCAACTCTACAATGGCGGATTACGATCTAACTCCACGAATTGCGCCGAATCTGGACCGCCATCTTGTTTTCCCTCTCCTTGAGTTTCTTCAAGAGAGGCAGCTTTACCCCGACGAGCAGATCCTCAAGGCCAAGATCGAACTTCTCAACAAAACCAACATGGTTGATTACGCCATGGACATCCACAAGTCTCTGTACCACACTGACGATGTTCCTCAAGGCATGGACAGTTCTTGGTTTTGATTTTATTGCTTCTTTGTTTTTTGTTATATTGATGTGTGTTGGGTCTAAATTTGTGATGGATTGGCGCAGATATGGTGGACAGGAGGGCGGAAGTCGTGGGGAGGCTTAAAGCTTTGGAGGAGTCTGCTGCGCCGCTTGTTACTTTTCTGCAGAATCCTGCTGCTGTTCAGGAATTGAGGGCTGATAAGCAGTACAATCTTCAAATGCTTAATGATCGTTATCAGGTTCAGTTTATGGTCTTAGATTTACATGTGCTTTATTTACCATAAACAACGCTAATTTCTTTGTTCGTGCTCGAGTTGGTTTGTTCTTTGGGGCATAGGGAGCATTGATGCTGATATGCCATGATTCTTTACAATTTCTTTGCTTCTTTTGTGTAAAATCCTTATTATATTTTATTCAGTTGGGGTTTCTTTAATTTCCATCTAATATTGATAGCGATTATTGATTTTCTGTAAAACCCTAATCACAGATTGGTCCAGATCAAATAGAAGCATTATATCAATATGCCATGATTCTTTACAATTTCTTTGCTCCTTTTGTGTAAAACACTTATTATATTTGATTCAGTTGGGGTTTCTTTAATTTTCCATCTAATATTGGCAGTGATTATTGATTTATCGTTTTGGGTTTCATAAAACCCTAATTCCAGATTGGTCCAGATCAAATAGAAGCATTATATCAATATGCCAAATTTCAGTTCGAGTGTGGGAACTACTCTGGTGCTGCTGACTATCTCTATCAGTACAGAGCTTTGTGCACAAACAGTGATAGGAGCCTGAGTGCTCTATGGGGAAAATGGGCAGCTGAGATTTTAATGCAGAACTGGGATACTGCTGTTGAAGAGCTTAATCGTTTGAAGGAAATTATTGACTCTAAGGTGGTGTTGCCTATCTAGTTTCTTCCTTTTTCGTGTACAATAATATGTCGTCACCTTACTGACTTTTTTTTTCCGGGTAATGTCTATTTAAGAATTTCTCGTCGCATATGAATCAAGTGCAAAGCAGAATATGGTTGATGCATTGGAGCCTCTTCATCTTTTTCAATCACGACAATGGAAGAACACAGATAATTGACCTTTTTAATCAAGATAAGTAAGTCTACTAAATTTGGCCTGTTTTCACTACGTTTTAGTGATACTACATGGGCATGTGCTCTTCCGTATTTTTATAAGCTAATTCTCTGTTATTCTTAATTGTGTGGAAATATCTTCTTAAAAACAATATGTCCCCTACGTCCTCCATTATCATGTTGTTTCCCTGTTGTTTTAACGAGACAGTAATGTTCGATGATGTTGTAATCTAGTCATGTAGAGAAAAACATGAAAAGAAATTTGTGAGATGAGTTAAGAATAGAGGATGCGTGGAGATGATTTAATTCAGGCTTTTCCATGTTTTAATGAGGTGGTAATTTTCTTTTCTGTAGGTATTTAAGTGCCATTCAAACCAATGCTCCCCATCTATTACGCTATTTGGCCACTGCATTCATCGTTAACAAAAGGCGGAGGCCACAGTTCAAAGATTTTATCAAGGTTATTCAGCAAGAACAAAATTCCTATAAGGATCCCATCACAGAGTTTTTGACTTGTGTCTATGTCAATTATGATTTTGATGGGGCACAAAAAAAGATGAGAGAGTGTGAAGAAGTAAGTTTCCTTGCCACTCTTTTCTTTACCAGGAATTAGGGAGTTATATGCTAATTTACAATGTTGCTTTTTTGTTCATTGTTTTCAAGGTGGGATTTTGCATCTGTTATGATGGTTTGGTTATTAAGTCGTATTCTAGCTGGCAGTGAACGATAAATGTAATTGATTTTTAGATTCTCCCCTGTTATCAAGTCATTATTAACTACTTGTCCTCAATGTAGGTAATATTGAATGACCCTTTCCTAGGAAAGAGGCTTGAAGAAGGTAATCTTTCTACCGTTCCTTTGAGGGACGAGTTCTTGGAAAATGCTCGCCTTTTCATCTTTGAGACTTACTGCAGAATACATCAGCGCATTGACATGAGGTGCATATTCATTCTCTTTTTAAATTTATTTTATACTTCTCTTTCCATCTTTTCTTGGGTGCATGCTGCCACTGTTTGCTTATATACGTTAGAAAATCTTATATCATTCAAGATTTTGAAGGGTCAATAATCCTGATGACAGCATCGTTTTTGCGTTTGAGCAAATAACATGCTTCTATATCGATATTCATTTTTTTGCAACCTTTGAGACATTAACAAATGGTAATACTAAATGAACTTGAAACCATCATCGTTTTGTTTTTTTGTTTTTTTGTCTTTGCAGGAGCTTAAATTTGCTTAAGACTGTCAATTGTTGTATGCATTTGGCATTGCAAATTTTAATTATACAAGTTGTATTGACTATTAGAACTATAGAAGAATTTAAGATATCTAATTTTGAGAAGCTCCTGTATGTTTCTTGTTTGTTCAATTGTTTGTTTAATTATGCATTTGTGTTCAATTGAAAGGGGTCAGGGTGGGAGCAAAATAGGAAGAAAAAAGGGTTTACTCTATGCTTATGCTTGAAGTGTAGGATTTCTTTCATCCCAGTTCAGTAACTGAGTTTGATTCTGAATCTTCTCTGATAGTACTGTTAGATGAACACGACTCTCCACAATGGTATGATATTGTCCCCTTTGAGCATAAACTCTCATGACTTTGCTTTGGGCTTCTCCAAAAGGCCTCAAACCAATGGAGATAGTATTCCTTGATTATAAACCCATGATCATGATCATTCCCTAAATTAGCTGAGGTGGGACTTTCATCCCACCACAAGTACTACTGCTAAACCATGAGGCTCTCTAAATGTATAATGCTTGGCTCTTGCTTGTATATTTTCTGTCACTGTGAGTTATCTTGTTTCATTTCATTATTATAAACGATGTGCTGGTAACTTGTGGCAGTGTCCTTGCCGAGAAGTTGAACTTAAATTACGAGGAAGCTGAGCGGTGGATTGTTAATCTCGTACGTACCTCAAAGCTTGATGCCAAGATTGATTCCAAGACAGGAACGGTTATAATGGAACCGAACCAGCCCAACGTGTAAGTTTATTTCCTTCATGTAGATTTTTACATCAGCAAAAGCGTTTTCTCAGCCCTCCCCAGGATGCCCTATATATGCTTTACAAATTTTGTCCATGAACTTTCTTGGTCTGTCTTTTGAACTTTAAAAAGTGTCTAGTGGTGGGTCTGTACACTTAGTGTACAATAGATCGAATAGACGAACACTAATAAAATTCGAGATAGAATGCATATTCTCATTCCCAATAGCTCTGTTTGTTAAATTTTTGCCTCTGAAGTAAACCTTTGAATCAATTATTATTGGTGGGCTTGGTTTCAGATATGAAGAACTGATAGATCACACCAAATCATTATCTGGGCGTACCTACAAGTTAGTCACTCAACTTCTAGAGCATGCACAGGCTCAGACAACCAGATAAATTTTGGATATTTGACCCTTTTTTTTGTTGTTATATTTTCTGAACCTCTCATCTGACAAACAAGCAGCAGAGATCTGAGCAAGATTTTCCATATTTGATTCCTTGTTTCTAAGGAAATGATATGTAACTCTCCATAATTTTTGTCCATTTATGTTTAAGTGTAGAATTATGAATTTGATTATCTTGTTCATTATAAGTTCTCAAACTCATTTTAATTTTCTACTTTTTTTTTCTTCTTCTGAAGTAATTTCAAAATTAGACAATTATAAGGATTAAAAATCCAGATCCATCAAAGCTTTCAAAATATCTATTTTATTTTATTCTTCAAAATTAGTAATAACATTAAGAAAATTAGTTCACTAAATTTTAATTTAAAACTTGAAACAGCCTATAAATTGATAAAGGTTTAGAAAAACAATGGTGAGAAAAATGAAAAGACGTAATTGAGAAGTAATTTTGATACATGGACCTACATAAGAAAAAAGTATAAATATAGAAGGGATTAGATTAGATAATCTTGATATATTGAGAAGTAATTTTAAATCAATTAATATGTTTGAATTTTACCAAACGTAAATTTTAGAAACAAAATTGTTATGAATGGGAAATTCTCTGCCAAGAGAATACAATATAAGAACACTAATCTGCCTTAAGCTCAGCTCAGGCGTTGAAATGCAGAAAAAAAATATTTCAACCTTCTTCTTCTTCTTCTGTGGTTAGCTTTTGATGATCTTCCCACCTTTGCTTGCCCTTCGCTCTCTTATTCTTCCCTTTCCATGATGATGATAATGAAGTTTTGTACAAATGTTGTCGCTCTCCGTTTACCATCGGGATTGCGAACTTCCCCACGACTTCCAGTTGTTCTGGTACTTTCGTCCATTGGCACTTCTCTCAAATGGCTCGAATGGAGAGCAGCCATGGGCATTGGAGGAAGATCTTCTGCCTCTGTTGCTTTCCTTTGCAGTTTTTCTTATTTCCTCTTCAAGATCGTAATGTGATCTCTGTGAAGAAGGAAAGAGTGTCAGTATAGATTCAAAGTAGATGACATTTTCTTGGATATGGAACTAACAAGGCAGCAACAAACTAGCCCCACTACAAGAATGCAAGTATCAACACCTCTTTCATTTTTAACACTTGATAGAACAATTGTAACCGCCCAGCCTTACCGCTAGCAGATATTGTCTCTTTGGACTTTCCTTTTCGGGCTTCCCCTCAAGGTTTCAAAAACACATATGTTAGGGAGAGGTTTCTACACCCTTATAAATAACGTTTCGTTCTCCTCTCCAGTCGATGTGGGATCCCTCGCTAACACACCCCCCGGCGTCCACCCTTGGGGCTTAGCATCCTTGCTGGCATAACTTTGATACCATTTGTAACAGCCCAAACCCACTAGCAGATATTGTCCTTTTTGGGCTTTTCCTTTCGGGCTTCCCCTCAAGGTTTTTAAAACGCGTCTGCTGGGGAGAGGTTTTCATACCCTTATAAAGAATATTTCGTTCCCCTCTCCAACCGATGTGGAATCTCACACTCTCCCTCCTAACTCCCTCTGTTTTACAAAGACAAGGCTGGTGGTAAAACCTACACAATTCTCTCTTTCTCTCACTCAGCCATGACAAGAGTGAGTCCTTCACCCTAGTCCGTGACTGCTATGTAACCGATAAACATGGAAGGAGGAAAAAAGTGGCACTAGTATTTGGTTTTGAAGACATCAATGACCAGAAGCAAACAGCCATGTGGCTCACGCAGTAGTTTGTACATATATTGAGTAAAGCGAAACAAAGAGGATGGAGTTCAATGTATTGGTTATTCTTCAAAATTCAACAAAGTTAAATTCAAGATGAACTACTAATGAGTATACACATGAAATTACTCAAGTTTTAGATTCGATGTTACAAACCTTACTGGAGTCTGAGAGCACAGCATACGCCTCTCCAATGAGCTTAAAAAGCCTGTCAGAATCCCTATAAACATCCTGGGAGATTTCTTTCCAGAGTCGTCCATCATGACTGCTGTCACCTCTTGCTAAGAACAGACCAGCCTGAACTCCAACAAACAATGGGCATAGTGGTGTCATAAAACGAGTTACAAGGCCTATAGTGTATCAACACAGATAAATTACAGGCATAAAACACTTCCAAACCTTGTCAGGATGATGCTTGAGGGCTGCTTTACGATACGCCTTTTTAATGTCCGATACAGTGTCGGTTGGTTTAACTCCCCTGACATGAAAATTTTGAAACTGGATCAGATACTAACATTCCTATGAGGAAATTACGTCTATAAAGGTTCAAGGAATTTTATAAATACTATCGATCAGAAAATTGAAGTATCAGCCAAAGCTAAAACTTACAAGATAAGGTAAAAATCCAAGGAAACTTCTTTCTTAGCAGCTTCTTCCATTAATGGCTTATTCCTACGAGCTTTCTTCAACTCGACACTACCCGTCTGTCTACTAGGCGTGACCTTGCCATCAGATTGATTTTCAACAATGAAAATAAATTTCTTGAGATCACTAGCTGCTTGACCATAATCTCTGATCATCTCATGGAAATTTGCCCTTCTAGAAAATGCCTGCACAAGAAAGCATTAATCATTTTTTTTCTCTTTTAAATAAAATAAAACAGATGTATAGGAGGCAGGAAGAGGAAGCCTCCACCCAATAGAGCATTAGGTCGCTAACGTCACCTCGTTATCCCGACGACATTTTTATTGGACATCGCATTGAATATCATCTAACTCAGAGAAACATCACAACATACCTAAGAATTTGGTCAGGTAAACCTATCACTACAACTACAACCTAACAGGCGAAGGTAGCTTCTGAAGGACTAAGATCTCTATGCTACCTTTTGACTATTTATGCCCAACTTATTGATTCCATTCTTGTGACTAACAAGGTGGTCGATGACTGCAATAGAAGAAATCATGAAGGTATTGTGTTCAAATTGGATTTGGATAAAGCTTATAGCAGATTTGCTTCGTCTTTGAAAGACGTTCTCTAGGCTAAAGCGTTAGGCGGTAAATGGAGGAACTAGATTTATGGTGCATCTCTTGCCTTAATTAATCAATTCTTCTAAATATGAGACGAAGGAAAAAGTCCTCACTACCAAGGCTGACACAAGGCAACTCGGTTTCCAATTTCTCTTTCTAATTGTTGCAGGCTATTTGAGTAGGATGCCTTTGAAGAGCACAGAAAGCGAGGTGTTGGAAATGGCCACATAACACTTGAGCATACTACTTTAGCTGAAAAGTATACCCAGGAGCATCCAAAACCTTAAAAGCATAGATTGCCCAACATTTTTCTTTTTGCTAAATAAACATTAAAAAAAAAAGCACACGAGAAAGGTCCTCCCGTGCCTAATATAAAGCACATGATGTACCATTAAATGTTAACAGTCAACCAATCTCTTCCACCAATACTATGTTTAAGTGAACAAGAAACAATTTAAATTCAACAATCAAGCTCCATGCAACAGCATATTTCACTAGCATATAAAAGCGTACCTTCGAGTATTTTTCATCAAGGACAATGGCAAGATTACAATCAGCAATGGCATCAGCAATCTGACCCAAAGCTTGGTATGCTGCAGCGCGATTACATAAACAAACTGCAGTGAAATATCTGGATTGAACATTAATAGATAATGCCGCTGTATAATGCTCCACTGCTTCAGCGTATTTCCCTGATCGAAATGCTTCATTCCCTGCACTCTGTTATTTAAGACCATGTATGCATCAAGTGGAAGATTATAACATATAAACTCATACGGACACAAATTACAGAGATAAAGGTTGCATCAAAGAATTATTAACTCTGGTTAAACTTGAAAGTTTCTGGTTATTCAATATCAAATGCTTTCAGTTTCAATTTGAAGAAGCAGCGTGAATTCCCAAACCCTAAGGAACTGAAGAACAGCTACCATAATAAAGCAGATGAAAGAAGGGAAACTACTTCTCACATTGTAATATTTCTCCAACAACTGGCAAATGTTTATCCCATAAAAAAACTTGAAACAATTGCATTTACAGAGAACAACCCTTTATGAACAATTTGGATTAGGGACACAAATACTCAAATTAAAAATACTAAGGTGATAGTACAAACATTTTCCTTTTCTTAGGAAATAAAAAATTGATAGGTGGTATTTACCTCTAAGCATATAATGTGGTTTTTATAGGAAGTAGTTAGGCGTTGGAGTTAGCTTATCGTGAGTAAACTTCGGCCAAGGTCAACGAGGTTAGTGACTTTACTGTATGTATGATGGTGCATGCCATGTGGCCTTTGCATGTGCCATATTTGTTGTGAAATGTCGATGTTATGTCATATGCCTATGTGTTCTTGTATTGTCATGAATTGTTTACTACGTATGCATGCAACCTATTACACTGTTTCATTGAAATGAATTGATATGCTATGGATGCTATGGGAGTCTTACATGCTATGAATGTGATGGACTGAAGAACGTTGCTATGCATACACATTGGTTATCTGAGTCATGCTATGAAACGCGAAAAGGAAATGAAACGTAATATGTATTATGCCATGTAAGGTAAGTCATGGGACCTTATGCATGTTTGTGTGTCATGTGCATAGGGATACTTCCCCGTTATGTTATGATGGTACGGACGCATACGTTCGATATTATGCTCGCTATGATATCATGCAGGCCTTCTCTTTTTCGTAGCGTCCGATGACGTGTAATACGTTGTGCCCGACCAAGTCAGGCTCAGGGGTTCATATACGAGCCCGCCAAGTGGGCCCATGTATATGTACGTGGGCCGTGTGTGGAGAAGTATTACACATCCACCCTGCCGGGATAAAAAGCAAGGGCCTAAGGCCATGTAAAGTGAATGGAAGACAGGTCCCACTCATGTTTTGCATGTGCTTTGTATGTGCATCGTATGCCTAACCCCCAACAGTGGGGCGGCTTACTGAGTATTTCATAAAATATTCAAGCTACGTGCTACCCTATTTTTCAGGTAAAGGCAAGGCTCCCATGCACAATTAACGGTGGACGTTGTGAAGACCATGGAAGTTGGCATAGGGGCTTTATTGGACAGTAGATATTTCGTTTGAGTTTTATCTTTAATAATAAACGTTTGCATTTAATTTCTCTAGTTTTAGTTGTTGAATGATTTCCTGAGTTAGGTTGAATTTCGTGTTTTGAACTACTTATGTAAGACCATACCGTTATTTTCAAAGTTATTTTATATGAGCTTCCACATTATGTCTTATGCATGCAAGGTAACGTCACTAATTAAGTTAAGAAAAATTAGGGGCGTTACAGTTGGTATCAGAACCCTAGGTTATAGATCTTGTAGACTGGCCTACGATGTAGGTCCGACGTACTTCCATGGTCCTCCAGTAAACGCACCGTTGCTATTAGGTATACCTTGCTAAGAATTAAAATTGTTTAGTCATTGGTGTATGCAGCAAGTTAACTTGTGCTTGGTAAAGTATGACGCGATGTTCATGTTTTAAACGTTAGCAGGATTCATGATATGACATGTGCTACGGGATGACTATGTTAAAGCTATGATTGTATGCATTTTTGGCTTGTATTGTTATGAATGTTATAGAACTTAATAGACAGGTATGTGACTTAGCAGTTACGTGCTTTGTAAAGATACGCCGCCTAGAACTCGAGGAGGAGGTATTAGGGGACGACCCCCACTTAGGGGTACAAGAAGGGGTGGAAGAGAATGAGGTCCGGAGCGCGAGGACTCCATGGAAGAGCCTGATGTAGCTATGCCATTCCTGCCACCAGCAATATCTCAGGCCGCACAAGACTCGACAGCTGCTTTGGTGGATGCGTTGCAAATTGTTATATGAAACCTAACTGCTAATCAGCAAGCTAATGACTCATCATCTACCAGGGAAGCTAAGTGCTTGCGTGATTTCAAGAGGGGTGACCCACAAACCTTCAGGGGAACTTCTAATGACCCGACGGTCGCACAGTTGTGGCTGAGTTCTATAGAGACCGTGTTCGGGCTGACCAACTACCCTGAAGATCGGAAAGTGGAGTGCGGAGTGTTCATGCTGCGTGACGATGCTCAACTGTGGTGGCGTTCCACCCATGAGATTATTAGACCTGGAGGGGGTGTAATCTCCTGGGCAAAATAAATTCAAAAGAGGCTTTTGCTGAGGCGTACTACCCAAAGGACGTTCAAACCCGCAAACATCAAGAGTTCACCCATCTGAGTCAGAGGGGGTGTTCGGTCACTGCTTACGCCAGGGAGTTTTCCAGGCGGAAATGCTTCACCCCGAAATTGGTGGACACTGACTATAGGACAGCTCAGCGGTTTGTGCTGGGGTTAGACAGGAAGATCCGCAATACTGTTGAGGCGATAGCGCCTACTACTTATGTTACCGCCCTGAGAGCAGCAAGGGCCATGATCAGGATGACCGTCGTGATTCGTCTCCATCACTGCCACCAAGACGACCAAATAGACAGCGCTGCGATTTTAAGCAGGGCCAGCAGAGAAGGGAAAGCAGATCAGACGACAGGCTCAAGTGTAACGAGTGTGGGAAGAATCATTGGGGTCAGTGTTTGGCTCGCTCTGGAGCCTGCTTTCGATGTGGGAAGGAGAGTCACTTGGTCAAGGACTGTCCGGGAGGTCGCACCAATGATGCCGGAAGGCAGCATAGGCCATTACGCATAACAGATGGCCCCACTCAAAACCGTCCTCTAACAAGGGCTTATGTCTCTACCAGCAAGGATACAGAAAACCCTGATGCGGCGGTGACAGGTACACTATCAGTTCTTGGTCACCTTGCTTTGACATTGTTTGACTCGGGATCTATGCATTCTTTTATTTCTACTGTTTTTGTTAGTCAAGAAAAAATTGTGTTAGAACCCTTGTTGCATGATTTCTTAGTAGGCACCTCGGCAGGGGTGGATATGATTGCTGCTTATAAGGTAAAAAATGGTCATGTAATAGTATCACGGGTTAATTTAGAGGTAGATTTAATGGTAGTTGATATGACCGTATATGATGTAATTTTGGGGATGGACTGGTTAGCGAAAAATTATGCTAGCATAGACTGTTACAAGAAAGAAGGGACCTTTACACCACCGTCCAAGACCAGATTCAAATTCAAGGGCACAAATCTGGGTACTACGCCAAAGGTGATATCAATGATGAAAGCAAAGAAGTTGGTCCATGCCGTTATTTTCAAAGTTCGTGTTTTGAACTACTTATGTAAGACCATGCCGTTATTTTCAAAGTTATTTTATATGAGCTTCCACATTATGTCTTATGCATGCAAGATACATCACTAATTAGGTTAAGAAAAATTAGTGGCGTCACATTAATCGTTCTAAGCAAATATAGGAAAATCACAAAAGAGAAAAAATTGAATTCACAGTGTCAAAATAGTTACATACCTTACAACGCAGAAGGGAACGCATTGTGTCCGCTAATGCAAATGATGATTCCAAACTTTTGCTTCTAGACCTGCATGAAAAATATTAGCACCAAGATCAAACAACTAAAAGAGATGAAGATCTTAATTGATTTAAAAGTACTCAAGAAGGTACTTGTGTCTCACTTTTCTTCGTTAAACTTCTCTTGCTCAATTTTCCCAACTGTATTGAGAGCATCCTCAAATTTTCCAAGAAAGAAAAGAGCTTTGGTTATCAAGCACCATCTCCACAACCTAGCGAGTGAAGGACTTTGACATCTAGAAACATCTGTTTCAACAATAACACTTTCTCCAATGCAATTTTTCTCCGCAAAACAAAGACTCTGCTCACACAGCCTAATTGCCTCTTCATACCTCTGGAGCTGCAGGAGAAGATCCCATGAAAAATATAGACAAACATGAGATCAAAGTTGGGAAATAAAAGACCACAGTTGTCTAGAAAAGAACGAACCATCCATAACATAAATAATAAGACATTTTCAAAAGGGAAAAGATCATAATGGATTGTACGTAAAAACTAAGTTGAAACGATACAAACCATAATGAGAACTTCGGCTTTCATTTCATGTAATTTTTCTGAATACAGACTGATGGATAAAGCCTCAGCAATCAAATCCAGGGCATTGAGAGCTGCATCTTCAGTTTTTTGTTCCATAAGTTCAGAAGAACGCCTTGTACATTCGGCAACTTTCTGCAGAAAAAAGTGCCAAATAATCATCAGAATACAGCTGAGAACTCCGTTCACATGAACAAACAGCAGACTGAGAACGAGGGCGATTACAAGGATGTGAGGGAAAATTATACATCCACTATCCATGATGATGTAGGAAGATACTTGCCTAACCAAAAGTTAGAATGTAGGATTAGAGTCATTTTTTGTATTTCTTTTAACTCTCATTTTATGCGTATAGAACACAGATATACACCCCAGTAACCAAAAAATTGAAAAAGTATGACGCCGCCAATAGAACAGTTCAGAATCAATGAAAATAGAAAGGTTTCTAATAAAAATATGTAGAAACCGAAGATAAAGTGATCATATTTAGTTCCCCTGTAAAGAGATTTTCCCAACGAATGAAGAAAGCACCATAAAATTCTAGACCCAGTGTGAGAATCCCACACACATTGGTTGAGGATACAATCCCACATTGGTTGGGGAGGAGAACGAAACACCCTTTATAAGGTCGTGAAAACCTTTCCCTAGCAGACGCGTTTTAAAGCCTTGAGGGGAAGCCCGTAAGAGAAAGTCCAAAGAGGACAATATCTGTTAGCGATGGGCCTGGGCCGTTACAAATGATATTAGAGCCAGACACCGGATTATGTGCCAGCGAGGAGGCTGTTCCCCGAAGGGGGTAGACACAAGGCGGTGTGCCAGTAGACACGAGGCGGTGTGCCAGTAGACACGAGGCGGTGTGACATTGGGCCCCGAAGGGGGGTGGATTGTGAAAATCCCACATTGGTTGGGGAGGAGAACGAAACACCCTTTATAAGGTTGTGGAAACCTTTCCCTAGCAGACGCGTTTTAAAGCCTTGAAGGGAAGCCTGTAAGGGAAAGCCCAAAGAGGACAATATCTGCTAGAGGTGGGCCTGGGCCGTTACACCCAGACATAACAAATACATCAATTTGGTAGCAGATATTCTAGTTGTGGTGTCCACATTTCATATTGCAGTTCAATCATGATGTCAAAGCTTACATTAGTAAGTTATCAAAAAAGATTAATAAATTTTAACAAAGGGAAACGTATCTTCAACTTCTCTCCCATCTATATTTCCCAACTTTTTTTTTTTTTTAAAGTGAGTCATTAAAATGTAATCTCCATATAGAACCTTCATTAATTTTTTTATTTAAAAAAATTTCAAACTACTCATATTGGTGGGCGCCAACTGTGACGAAAAATAACAAGATAACAACTTACACCAGCGCCCATAAGGAGAAGTAGAAAAAATGTAGTACATACCTGAGCCTTTTGGAGGCCATCAGCTGCTTCAATTATCATCCTCCGATCTAAACAGATACCCTCTCTAGACTCTAAGCACTTGCTGAAATACTGTAATGCATTCTCAATTTTCCCAAGAAGAAGATGACAACTGTAATGGGAGGGAAGATCTTTAGAACATAAATATAGATGAGTATCAATAGATAAGGCGATGCAGATTGTATCAAATTGATACATAAATAAAGAATAGTACCAGTGATCATTGATTAGATCGCTCAGTCATAGTGTAATTATTAAGTGCATTTTTAACTATTAAGTGTAATTATTACATTGCTCATCCTCCATTCTAAACATACACCATTCCTAGATTCTAAGTACTTGCTGGAATACTGTAATGCATTTTCAATTACCCCAAGAAGAGGATGACAACTGTAAAGGGAAATCTTTAGAACATAAGAATAGATGAGTATCAATTGAAAAGGCAATGCAGATTGTATTGAATTGATACACAAATAAAGAATGCTACCGGTGATAATTTATTAGACTGCTCAGTCATAGTATAACCATTAAGTGCATTTCTCATGATTTAATGGGATTTTTTTTTTCTCTTCGCTAGATGCTCAAAGAAATATATCTAAATAAATCAGGAAGTATATTAGAGCAACCTCGTAATAAATTTTGTAGAGCTAATTAATTTCCATTGGCAATAATTACAAAAAAACCAAGACCAATTTGGAACCTCGAGATAATTAACGACCATAAGAAGACATGCTAGTAAATGAAGATCCTCAGGCATGCAAACATGTACTAAGTTGAGATTCTTTGTATAATTTTAAAAAGAAACATACAAGTAAAACATATGATCATAGGTTGCTCATTTGCATAAATTGTTAGAATAAATTTATAACTATAACCTCAAATCGCAAAATAAAACCCTTACTTTGCAGCCCTCACTTGAACTTTGAGAAAGTTCGGATCTAGTTCAGTAGCCATCCCACAATCTTCCAAAGCTTCCCTAATCTTTCCAAGTGACATTCGTGTGGCTGCACGATTGCTGTAGCAGAGCATGAGAGAGTTAAGGCAAGATGTCGATCCTTCATTAGGTGGGACAGAATCTATCCCCTGCGTATACAGATCCTCAGCTCTTGAGAGTTCCCCATTTTTGTACGCCTGGTTTCCTCTATCACAGGGTCAAATAATATATATATATTTTTTTTATATCAGCTATATAACATGGAACTAAAGCACGTGATAAAATCAGTACGAAAAACTACGCTAAAACTGGTCTTTCTGGAGAATACCTGAGTCGCCACTTCTCACATGTCTCTTGAATTGCAGTCGCGAAAGAATACCCTTGATTAGGCTTTTCTTCTGCTTTCGATTTACTTGAAGCCTCTGAGTGCAAAGATGAGTTGCCAATGGATGAAAAATCAAGAGGTAGTCCTAACTTAATATCTGGACTTGGGGAGATGACAAATGCATTGTGATTGGACTTCTTCTTATTTCTCTTTCTGTACCGGCTCTTTGTTTCTGATAAACTAGCTTGGATGGCAGAAGATGCAGAAAATGTAAAACTTTTGCCATTGCTTTCTAGTGTATCTGAGCTCACGTTGAAAGCCGCTGTAGGTTCTGTAGAAACCCCACCATCAAAACCTCTGCTACAGCACTGCTCGGTTTTGAGACTAGAGCAGACTGTTTCATTTCTAGAATCAAAACCTTCAAAGCTATGAACAGAGTTCCCATCTCTATGATGCCCAAAACTTCCCACGCTAGGCTCACTATATTTCCAAATACCACTATGTGCATCTGTTACTTTTCTTCCAGTTAAAAGAACATCATTTTCATTGGTACAGACCGTGGAATCTCCCGTCCAAGGTACATAACTATGGACCGGGTGGGAGGATTCACCGGGCATATCTCTTGAATAATGATCAACAGGCATAGTTTCCTGATAGGGGGAGAAATCCATAGGTGTGCAAGATCCAGGAGAGTCCAGATTAATTTGGGAGCTGTCATCATCCTTTGACACTCTATCTTGCAATTTAGCTTGCCTCAGATTTCCCCTTGCTTTTTTTTTCTTAGTTTTGTTCAGTTTACTCTTCATACTCGATACTGAACTCCTGTTGAGGTCTGAGAACAGATTTTCTTTGAAAGAAGAAGGGTCCCACTGTGGAATTTTAAATTCTCCGGAAGTAAAATTATTTTCGGTATCTAAAGAACCGTGTTCATCATTTTTTCCAACTTCACCCAAATGAACTTGTGGATTATCATTTGATTGACATTGAAAGTTAGCTGATGAGAATGATGATGTTGTTGAGGCCATTTGTACATGTAAAGTATCATTTACACAGGGTTTAGGAAACTGACACCCACCACAACCTACAAAGCATCCTAACAGAAAATTAAATGGCTCAGCGCTAGAACAACTCTCAAAAGCAGAAGGAAATTCACAACCACTTTGAAATTCAGTTTTGCACTTACCACTACGTTCGGGATTATCCTCAAAGGTCTTACCAGTAGAGCCTGCCAGACCTTCTGAAGAGAGGGAGGCATTATTTCCTAGACGTCCATTAGAAGAGCCAGATGGTTTGTCACAATCATTAGAGCTGGAAGAGGTCTCAGCAAAGGCAGCATTTGAACACTCAGGTTTTTCACATCCACTGATATTCCCAGAATCATTGATGTTCAGATTCTTCATCTCATCCGGTAGGGTAAATAGTGTCTTTGGCCTCCCTTTCATTGCTTTATTTAAGCTGGAACTCCCGAATATAAATACATCTCTACCAAGATCTTCCTTGAGGGTCCTACCCTCTTCACAACCTAAGTTAACATTACTAGCTTTCGCATTCTGAAACTCTGGTGAGCTTTCTGCTTTCTTCTCGACTCCGAAATCAGAAACAGAACTTCCTACATTAGTTGTTGCATCAAACCAACTGTGGCCAAAAACGAACTTCGAATCAAAAGATTTCGTTAAATAATCATCATTTTTAGTTTTAAGATTGCTACAACTCTCAGTACCCGCCTTCCCCACGGATTTATCAAGTTCTTCCTCTTCTGTATTAACCATGGATGCCAGATCAATCGTCTCTGTATTGTTATTCATGGCAGGATTCGTTACGGAATCCATTTTCATTCTACCACCACCGGAGTCGAGCTTCCCAGCATTCATAAAATTCTCCCATTTCCACTCTGATTTCATCTTCACCCCATCATCCGCTACAAGGTTCTCACAATTCACACTAGACTGTTCACATTTTTTGTCTGAAGTTTCTGAACTCAAAGCACAGTCGCTCAGTTTAGCACCAAATACAAACCCTTCATTCTCGACCTTACCAGAAGCCAATTTCGTATGCACATCGTCGTTGGACACCGTATTCCCAGAATTCGAATCGCCATCCCGATTCGCTCCAAACACAAAACCACCGTCAAATTTCGAAGTATCGCCTAAAAACACAAACTCATCATTAGAACTAACCTCGCAAGAACCAACTTTCGGCCTCGCATGCTGCGACGCGACCCGTTTCCTGACCTTCGTAAGTCTCGGCCGCGATCGAGGCACACGTTGAGAATCAGAAACAGACTTCAAATCGAGTCCACTCGGATCACTAGCGCTAAAAGAGTTCACTCTCTGCTGGTCACCCTGTAAATCACCGGTACAAAAAGCGGGGAAACCAAACGATGTATCGAATCGATGGGGGTTAAGCTCAGTGTTTTGAAGCGTGGCTGACGAGCATTCGGCTGGTGGGGATATCGCCGGAGATCGTAATTCCACCGCCGGCGGCGACATTTAAGGAAGGAAAGAAATCCCCCGATGTAAACAAAAGGAAGGTTTTAGATCAAAATTAGGGTTTTAAGGTAATGGGTATTTGGAAACGAATCTTATTCCGATTGGGATCGCGTGGTTTAGGGTTTTTGCAGAGAAGAAGAAATGGATTCAGAGAGACGAACTAGAAATCTGAACTTACAGGTTTGATTTATTGATTTCTTCTACACAGTAAAGCAAAGAGACGTGAAATTGGGACACGTGAAATCAAGAAAGAAAGAAAATAAAAATAAAAATGGAGAAGTTCAAAGTTTCGGGGAAGGTATTGCTTAAACGGCTACTTTTATTGAATAATAACTTTTTAAACCAAAGTTTAACCCCTATTTATTTAATTAAATCATTTGTAATTTTAATTAACCTAAATTAATAAAAATATATCTTTTAAAAAAATTCCTTAATTAACCTTTAAACATTTTTAATTACTTAAAAATATCCTTAAATTATAAAAAAATAATTAAAAATACTCTTACAATTAATTTTACATTTAAAAAATATCGGCTTTCAAAAGTAATAATAATAATTTTTTTTTTTAGATTAAGGGTAGTATTGAAACTTTTGAAAGTTTAATTTTTTTTTTTTTGACAAAATATAAAGTTTATTAATATTTTTATTAATTTAACGTTTTGGTTACTGTAAGAATTTTTTTAGATATTATGTTGTTTTTTAGTTCAATAATTTTGAAGATAGAAATTAAAACTTTCAGTCTTTAAAATAGTAATTAGTGTAATAAGCTACGAAGCTCTAATTTTCTCGGTAATCGAAGAAGTGGAGGCATATGGGTGAGCGGCGTGAGGAGTCCCGATATAATTTGAGATATGGGTTCAGTTTTTAGTTAGGTTGGACCGAGAGTTTTTACTTTCTTTCGAGTTTAACGTGTGGGGTTTGAGAGATTTAAACCATTAACTTTTTGGTCGAGAACATATGCTTGAATTAGTTAACCTATGCTCAAGTCAACCGTTGGATCGAGAATTATAGTGTGTACATATAGAGAGAGAAATAATAATAATAATTTTTTGGGTATAAAATTAATCTTACAATTTGTACCTTTTTATATGTTAGCGGTAGTTTTAGGCTATTACAAATGGTATCAGACTCAGATATCGAGCGAGGGAACGAAGCATTCCTTAGGGTGTTTGTAAGGGTGTGGAAACCAACGAACAATATCTTCTAGCGGTGGACTACCGTGAGGCTGACAACAATACGTAATTGGTCAAAACGGACAATATTTGCTAGCAATAGACTATCGTGAGAGCTATTTAACTGGCCAAAATGGACAATATCCGCTAGCAGTTGACTACCGTGAGAGCTGTTAGAAATTAACTAATAATTCAAACGTGTCTCCTCTTTTGACCAAGTGTTTAATTTCTCCGGTTCACATGTTTTCAATACAATTGATATTTATAAGGTTTTCTTTCGAACTATTTTTAATTTATTTTCTCGCTCATGTTTTATAGACACATTTTCTCTCAAAACGTAACTAGAGGCTCCACATTACGTCGAGATGGTTCGTAAAGTTCGAGTTTCGCACGGCTGATTTGTTCGACAACCTAAAAACCAAAAATGAAAGAGTGAAGGGTAAATTGGTAAATTTGTGATTTAGCTTAAATAAGAGTTAAAATGATTTCTAACGTATTCCTATTGCCTTTGATCACCAAAATTTACATGGCGGGTCTAATCAATCTAGAGCTTCCTCTCCTGCAAGTGCGCAGAAGGTACCCTAATATTTTTGCCCACTACGATAAGAATATTCATGATTTGCATTATGAATTGAATTTAATTCTGTATCATAACTAACAATCTACAGTTTCATTCATGTTCAATCCAATTTTAAAGTGCGTATGAAAGTCGATTCCATTTTGAGGCCAAAATGTTCGCAAATTATGCTCTTCGATCATCCTGTGGTCTGAACTTTTTCATTAAAAATCAAAGATGAACAGCATTGGATTCATGTTAACGATTAACGAGCTTGCTGTGCTTTGTCATGACTATGGCTGTTTAGAATTTTCCTTCTTTTTTTTATTGGTTCTTTACAGTAGTAGACTGCCCTTCATTTGAATTCTAGGGCGATTGTTATTCACTTATATGCCGGTATCAAAATGGGAAAGTTGAGATTGATGAGAAGTACGTTAGGAGCTTGAAGTTTGAAAACGAGATTATTGGGCATTCCAAATGTTGTGTTTCGTATGTGAGAATTTCTAATAGTTCAAACCCATCGCTAGCAGATATTGTCCTCTTTGAGCTTTCCCTTTCGGGTTTTCCCTCAAGGTTTTAAAATGTGTCTGCTAGGGAGAGGTCTCCACACCCTTATAAAAGATGTTTTGTTCCCCTCTCCAACCGAGTTGGGATCTCACAATCCACCCCCCTTCGGGACCCAGTGTCCTTGCTGGCACTCGTTCCCCTCTCCAATCAATGTGGGACCCCCCAATCCACCTCATTCGGGACCCAGCGTCCTCGCTAGCACATTGCCTGGTGTCCATCCCCTTCAGGGTTCAGGCTCCTCGCTGGCTCATTGCCCGGTGTCTGGCTCTGATATCATTTGTAACAACCCAAGTCCACCGCTGGCAGACATTGTCCTCTTTGGGCTTTCCCTTTCGGGTTTTCCCTCAAAGTTTTAAAACACGTCTGCTAGGGAGAGGTTTCCACACCCTTATAAAGAATGCTTTGTTCCCGTCTCCAATCGATGTGGGATCTCACAGAATTACACTGTTGTTTATCATGAGAATACAATTGTTAGGACTTGGGAATGAGATACCTATGTATTTGATGGACAGAACAAACTACATTTATTGGTCCCATGATTGCATATTAAGCGCATCTAGATCTACATGAGGTATGTAATGCGTAGCTGAAAAACACGAGTAACTAACTAGATAACTAAACGAAGACTTGCTGACAGTCCAAACCCCCACCAATCTAAGATTTCTCGGGGTTGGATAATTTAACAAATGTTGGTTAAGTGTGGAGGATATTAGTTGTTTAAGAAGCGAGAAACATTGGTTTCTTTTAGTCATTTCTCTTTCCTACCATAACGACTCTTGTTCCCCCACCTTTGTAATTCAACTGGGGTCTATGATTCAAAGGTGACATCTGTAAATTTGGATCTCCTTTAGGGCGGTGATATTTCTGAATCATAGGTATACTTTTCTTCAATGCGTATGTAGATACACACAAGTGTAACATTGCACACATGTATAAGCAGAAGTCTTTTTTTTTTTTTTTTTGATATGAAACCGCAATATATTTGTACTTAACTGCTCAATGGTACATGTAGCATATAAACATATGAATCTATACAGAATAATACAGAAGGAGGATGACTGTCCCAGCTATATTATTGGGGACATTCAACAGGGCAGTGTTTAAAAGTTTCTAAGTCGATACGATATTTGTGTGTTTTGTTATGCTCTCAGAGTTCTCAAGAAAACTCACCAGAATGACTTGTGCTATTTTTCTGATAATTGATAAGAGCCCTAACAGCATAATGTGATTTCTCACTAATTTACAGTTTTATCATCATTGCTTTCACCTTCTTCAAGGAACTTTTTTATGTGTTGCTTATTAAACACAACTATCATAAGAAGGGAATACCCTTTTGGAATATCCTCTGACCAGGAGCAAGAATTGCCAAAGGATCATACATAGATTTCCTCTGCAAGATAGTCTGCCACTTGGGCCCAAAGTGAGATCTCCATTCTTCTTGGGAGTTGTAGTGGGGGAGATATTGCTTAACACCAGGGAGGTACTCAATACAGTAATCCAAAATTCTTTGATTTTGTTCTAAAATGTGTTCTAAGCCATCTGTTCCTATGGAAGATGGAACTGCAGAAGATAAGAATGCCACCAAGTAGAAAATATCTTCATCTGGAGTGACGAACGATGTTTTATTATTCCACCTGAACGAATGAAAGTCGATGAAGAATGAGAATAAGGACATGATAGAAGGCAAGTTTTCTTATATGGGGATATAATGAGTAAGTTATGAGATAATTACTTGGATTTGTTAACTGGGTAGATTATGATGGGACCATTGCTATTATCCTTGAGGATGTTTCCAAAGACTTCTTGAGCAAAATCATGTATTTGACTTTTGGGAATCAGTAGATTTAGCCATGGATGAGGAATTTCCCATAAACCTTTTGCTCGTAGCTTGTTCTCCGAAACGTGTACACGATCCAGGAAATTCACGTAAGTAACTTCTGATGTGAAGAGAGTTGATGGAATATAGCTCAATCCTGTCAATAAGCTTTCAACTTTCTGCATTATAAGAAAGAGAAGTTAACATATGGGATTGTTTTTGTTATTTGTTTTCTTTTGTTCTTAGATGGCACGATTTCTGATAACTCCTCACCTTGTTCATAAAGTCAATTTCATCTAGGTTGAAGTACTTGGCTATTTCCAAGCAGTAGAAAATTTTTCCATCTGAATTGAATTTGCTAGCTTGTAGTGGTTCTTTGGGATTGAAGGAAGATCTCCAGTTATTGAGGAGACCGGTTCTGTTTATAACTACAAATCCTTCAATATAATCAAATTGATCCGTGGATGATATCAGATACTCTTGGTCTCTTGTAAATTTGGAGAAGTCTGAGTACAACATTCTTATCCATTTTACCTGTAAAAAATGATGGGTTGTGTTTCAAAAGAAGCATCACTCGAAAATTCCTGTACCGAGGCGTAACGAAACGGAATATGCTCTTACCATTTTTGGTGCCTTTTCCAAAGAAATTCTTGCTCTTGTTATGATGCCAAACTGTCCGAGTCCGCCAAGAACAGCATGGAAAAGGTCTGCATTTTGATTCTCTGAACAGGCAACCACCTCTCCTTTTCCTGCAAAGATTTCAGATATGAGGCTTTACAGCTTTTATGTTTTTTTTTCTTTCAAAAAGTCTTAAAAGCACAAAAGATTTCCAAACCTTGAAATGCATTTAATTGCAGCAATACTGTTAAACGTTTTATTAAGAACAGCATACCAGGAATAAAAGTTGCTTCTTTGTGGATTGACAAGTGATGTTACGTGATATGTTGTAATATCATGTTACACTGTTCTGGTAAAATAAAATAAAAAATCTTTTGGGAAGGAATAAAATGAACAGTATGGAGGTACCTGTTACAACTTCCAGCTGATAAACGTTGCTGATCTGGGGTCCATGCCTGAAAGCCTGCCCACTAATGCCAGCATTTGACAAGGTGCCTCCAACAGTAAGATGCAGGTAATCAGTCCAAGATTTTGGTGCCAGCCCCTGTTTGAGAGTTTCATGCAGGATATTTATCCACAGCTCTCCAGCTGAAACATCCACATAAGGTAAATCCCCTGCATTTATTTTCATTTCTGGCCCCTGAAATGATTCCATACTGATAACTACACCATTATAGGCTTGAGCTTGACCATGGATGGAATGTCCATGGCCTCTAGCTGCAACGGTCAAGTCCGACACATATCCCATTCTGAAAATATGGTTTATCGTGCGCGATATATCAGAGACGGAGTTTGGATGTAAAACAGCTAACGGTAGTAAATGGTATCTTTTTCCAAAATCTGTTGCTGCTTGATGATTATTTTCAAAGCTGAGATATCCATCCAATTCCAGTGTTTGCAGTGCATAAGTTGATATATCAGAGGAACCAAAATGAGGTGGAATTATTGAGGCTGCAAATAGGTGGTTCCTCCTGTCAGGTATGCAACTGATATATAGAATTATGTATAACTTGAGAAAAATAATGCTTTTTTTGATGAAGCCAGATGTTGGTACCCTCATCTTTCCTTGAGAGAGAGAGAGAGAGAGAGAGAGAGAGAGAGAGAGAGAGAGAGAGAGAGAGAGCTTCAGTGTTCTGTTCTTTGTGAGGTAAAGCAAAGGGAGAGGTACAGAGGAGCCTAAGGGATCGAGTGGAGTGAAAGAGAATTTAAAGAAGTTCTTGGGCGGCATAGTCAAACACTTAGTTAGTGGTGACTTTGGGTAAGCTAGCTACTAATACTCCTTTTTGTTCACCTTTTGGTGGTTAAAAAACAGAGAAGATATAAAATGTCACAAAGAAAAATTGAGTGGAAAAAGAATTGACGAAAAACAAGACCATAAAATATTGCCTTTTCTTTTTCTCTATTGGCACTTTCTGGAAATAGTTCTCAACCAATTTTTCTTGAAACAGAATTCACCTTGACCATTAATTGTGGAAGGTGCAGGGTGGTGTTTGTTACTACTTGAAGCAAAGATTTTATGTCTTTCCTATTACCAATCACGGCCTAAATTCACTGTTTGTCTTCTTTACACGCTGAATGCGACTGCAAACTACTGTACTTGTGAGATCCCACATCGGTTGGGGAGGAGAACGAAACACCCTTTATAAGCGTGTAGAAACCTCTCCCTAGCAAAACACGTTTTAAAAACCTTGAGGGGAAGCCCGAAAGGGAAAGCTCAAAGAGGACAATATTTGCTAGCGGTGGGCTTGAGCTGTTACAAATGGTATTAGAGCCAGACATCGGCGATGTGCCAGGGAGGAGGCTGAGCCCCGAAAGGGGGTGGACACGAGGTGGTGTGCCAGCAAGGATGCTGGACCCCGAAGGGGGGTGAATTCGAGGGGTCCCACATCGATTAGAAAAGTGAACGAGTGCCAGCGAGGACGCTGGGCCCTGAAGGGGGTGGATTGTGAGATCCCACATTGGTTGGGGAGGAGAACGAAACACCCTTTATAAGGGTGTGAAAACCTCTCCCTAGCAGATGCGTTTTAAAAACCTTGAGGGGAAGCCCGAAAGAGAGTCCAAAAAGGACAATATCTGCTAGTGGTGGGGTTGTGCCGTTTTACTGTTCACTGTTTGTCTGCTATATACATATATTGTACCATCTGAACTCAATTTCCCTACTGCAGAGTGAATGGCGGGCTGGCCCCTACTAAGTTTCATGCTTCTTCAAGCTGAGTGTCTGGGGAGTCAGATTACTGGGACCCACTCCAGTTTTTCTTCATAAGAGTATATATTATGTTTTGACAGCCCTCACCAACGTGTTATACATTTAGTCTGCATAATTTCCATGAAGTTTTTACATATTCATCATTAGCTTTGCATATGATCATCAATTTTTGTGTAAAATTTACATTGACATGTGAAATCTGGTCAAGACGTCTTAGGAACTCCGATTCCGATTTTTTGTGAGGTCGTATAATCAAGATTCGTACTGGTGCACACATGAACTAGCTCAATCCTCCACCGTTCTTAAGAAAAGTAAACAGAATAAGCATGATGAATATGTTGAATGCTGACAAACAAACATTTTCGAAAGCTTCATACGTCGATTTTTACTACTGTTCCTAAGTCTCTCGATTCAATGTCGTTTCAAATAGTGATTCTATTAGACAGAAGTTGTTTAAGTTAGAGGTGCATTTAATCATTTAGATTATAATTTTCAAAAGTGCCCTTCTCAAGTGAAATAAAAGGCAGGACCACCAAGTGAAATTGCGTTCAAATTCAACTGCATCTAGACTTTGATTTTATGTTTTCTTTGACTCAATGAGTGACAGAAGTTGTTTTTGGGTGCAGAAGAACAAGTGTTTGAAAAAGAAAGATGAAAGGTATGTCTACATATATAATGAGTTCATAGCAGCAGCATCAGCATCAGCATCAGCAAGAACAAGGCTTTTGGTCAGTCCAATATACAAAAAGAAAGCTCAATTTACTTCCATGTGATAATTCATTATCTTTTTTTGTGGATTTAAAAGGTATATGGCTTCATTGTCAAACTTCTAATGGAGGTTATGAGAGAGAGAGGGATTGTTTAGGGGTGGGGCCATGGACATGTGATCTTCATAAGGGCGTGTAGTGGCCCAAGAAAAGGAAGATAAAGAAAGATTTGAAAAGAGAGGAAGAATAGGCCGAGACAAAGGACTCGAGGGGATGTGTAACCGCCCAAGTCCCCTACTAGTAGATATTATCTTCTTTGGGCTTTTCTTTTTGGGCTTTCCCTCAAGATTTAAAACGCGTATACTAGGGAGAGGTTTCCACACCCTTATAAAAAATGCTTCGTTCCCTTCTCCAACCGATATGGGATCTCACAATTTTGTGTTTGGTGCTCAAGTCCACTACTAGCAGATATTGTCTTTTCTTTGGGTTTTCCGTTCTGGGCTTCCCCTCAAGATTTTAAACCGCGCCTGCTAGGGAGAGGTTTCCGCACCCTTATAAAGAATGTTTCGTTCTCTTCTCCAACCGATGTAGGATCTCACAATTTTGTGTTTGGTGCTCAAGCCCACCGCTGACAGATATTGTCTTCTTTGGGTTTTTCTTTTTAGGCTTCCCCTCAAGGTTTTAAACCGTGTCTGCTAGGGAGAGGTTTCCACACTCTTATAAAGAATGTTTTGTTTCCCTTTCCAACCGATGTGGGATCTCACAAATTTGTGTTTGGTGCCCAAGTCCACCGCTAGTAGATATTGTCTTCTTCGGACTTTTCCTTCCGGGCTTCCCTTCAAGATTTAAAACGCGTATGTTAGGGGGAGGTTTCCACACCCTTATAAAAAATGCTTCGTTCCCCTCTCCAACCGATATGAGATCTCACAATTTACCAAATTGGTGGAGGGAGTGTCAATATTACAAAAAAAAAATTGATTCCATTGTTTGATTGGATGACATTGATTCTAATTTCAATTTCAGTTGCCCCAACATTATTCTTTTGTATGGAAAGTTGGACTCTGGCCCATGAGGGTGGTTGAGTTACTAGAGAACTCCTCAAAATGGTTGCTTTTTGTAACCATCATGTGAGTGTCTACAATTATCTTTCAACCTTACCATCACCATCCAAAAACAAGGTATACCATATTAAAATCGTTTGGGAATTCTTTGAAAAGTAGCTTTTCATTTTATGTTCTTACAACAGGTATGATTGAGTGATTTATTACGGAGGAAAGAACGATTTGAATCGTTCAACGTAATAATCAAAACAATACAAACAGGAACGATAATACTGTTTCTGTCTAGTTTATAAGTCTCTGTGTGATGACAATTTTGTTTCTAGTTTTGTTCTTGAAAAGTGTACTTGTATCCTTACCGTTTCTTTACTATAGTTTTCGTATATGTTTGAAATTCTTTTGGATTCTTGGTTGAGTTTTGAAACTATAGATTTTGAAGTTTTTTTTAGTAAGTCAGACTTTCACCCATTACAGAAAATTCTACATTGTTGTTTTCAATAGGAGACTAGGTTATACCGAAATCCTAGTGGGCCTAATGATTCTCTTAGATTGTATCCGAATTTTCTTTTACTAGAGAATACCTACCTAAAAAAGCCCTCTTTTATGTTAAGGGCATTGATTAAACGGTCAACTAATCTCGCCACTAAGATGTCAAGTTTCTTATCTTTCAAATCGATTTATGATAGATAATGAAGTCTATCCGTCGAAATAGTATTTATAAGCTTAGTTTTCTAGAGATAAAAATCAAATAGTTGTGAAAAAGTGGACCTAAACTTTTAAAGGTTCATGTGTCCAAGCCCACTGCTAGCCGATATTGTCTGTTTTGGCTCGTTACGTATCACCGTCAATCTCACTGTAACGACCCAAGTCCACCACTAGCAGATATTGTTCTCTTTGGATTTTTTTTCCTTTCGACCTTCTCAAGGTTTTTAAAACGAGTCTGTTAGGGATAGATTTCCACACCCTTATAAAAGAATGCTTCGTTCTCCTCCCCAACCAATGTGAGATCTCACAATCAACCTCCATTTGGGGCCTTGCGTCTTTGCTGGCACTCGTTCTCTTCTCCAATCGATGTGAGACCCCCAATCCACCCCCCTTCGGGGCCCAGCGTCCTTGCTGGCACACTACATCGTGTCCACCCCTTCGGGGCTCAGCCTCCTCGTTGGCACATCACTCGGTGTCTAGCTCTGATACCATTTGTAACAGCCCAAGCCCACTGCTAGCAAATATTTTCCTCTTGGGGTTTTCCCCCTTAAGGTTTTTAAAACGTGTCTGCTAGGGAAATGTTTCCACACCCTTTAAGCAATGCTTCGTTCTCCTCTCCAACCGATGTAGGATCTCACAAAAACAAAGTGTCAGCACACAAACATCCCTCAAAGTCTCAAGATTATTTAGTAAACAATTCAATACTTAACAAAGAGAAGACACAAAACGTAACAGTATTCAACGACTTTGAAAAGTATGTCAACTTAATCCCGCACTACTGATATCTCAAATTCAACTCAACCCGAGATCAAAAAAACCCTAATTTGCCTTTCAAAAAAGCACCTAGAGAAGAATGTTTGGTACCCACATGTGAAAAGCCAAGCTCTCCATTTTGTTTGTGGTGTTAGCAAGTAGGGGCCTGTTTGTGTGTACTTTGAAGAGAAGAACCCATAAAGTATAAAAAGCTTTAAAAGTTATAAAAAGAAAGTGGGCAAAGAGATGACAGTTTGAATGGCAAAAACACACTAAAAAAGCAATTTTTACAACACCTAATTGGTTCTCTCTCTATGAAATAATGCTCTTTGTGTCCAATAAGCTTCTATTTGGGAGAGTATCAAACACATAGCTTTTGGTTATTGGGGAACCTTATGAACATCACTTTGAATATCAGGTGTTGCTTAAGAGATAGCTTGTTTTCTTCTTTTTTGCTATCTATTTCTTATGGGACTTTGTTGTTTCAAATATTGGGATCAATGACACAATCTTCTTTGAAAATTCAACCCAAAAAAAGGGTCAAATCTCTATCAAAAGTAGAGGGCAAGAGAAAGGAATTAGGGTTTATCTTTTTCACTCTCTCTAGAATCTTCAATGGTGTTCATAATGCCCACAACCTAAAACAACTCCTTCAAAGAATTCTTTTTTTTATAAATGGAAAGTTTCCTCCTCTATAGTTCATACCAAATTGGATAAAGGGTATTCATACGTCACGTTTGGTCAATTCGGGACAATTTTTTACTAACCCAACTGTTCTGGTTGTAAATTTTTTCGACACAAACAACTCTTGTTAAATAATGAATCTAACCAAACTATACATTTTTTGGGTTGGGTTGGTTCGGGCGGTTCAAGTCATTTATTCCAGTATTTTATTTTTTTATTGATTTGTAAAACATATGATTATTTATTTTCAAATATTTAATTAGGATTTGCCACTCAATTCAATATATATTTTGAAAAATTACCTTCAAAATGGTTAAAGATTATTTTAGTAGGAGAATAAATAATAAAAAAATATATGTACGTATGATTGTATGTAAGCAACAATATAGGTATATTTTAAAATTAATAAAAAATTTAGATCAGTTCAGTTTAACCCAATTTAGTTTTAGGGGAATTAATGAACCAACCCAATACGTATTTATTTGAACCCAACCAACCTAAATAAGTTCATAATCAAACCCAAATTGTATGGGTTAGGTTGGGTTGGTCAGATTTTTTGGGTTATCGAGTTTTTTAAACCCCCTAAATTTGACCTATAAATATTTTCTTGTTCAATGAAGCCTAGGTCGTAACTATTATATCAGTTTAAGAATAACTTACGGAATAAGACACATAAGTCAATGATTTAGTCCTCTAATCTCTCCTATTGTTGTCATTTCAGCCCTCTAATTTCCTAATGTTATTAAAAAAATTTGTTCACACAAGTTTTAGAGTATCCCAATTGGTAAAAGGCACATACTTTCAACTAAGAGGTTCAAATCCTTTCTTACTCTATGACTCTATGTAAGAGCCCAATCTCACGGCTAGCAAATATTGTCCACTTTGACTCATTACTTATCGTCGTCAGCCTTACAGTTCCATACACTTATAAGAAATGTTTCGTTCCACTCTTCATCCGATGTGGGATCTCACAACCCACTCCCTTGGGGCCCAACGTTGTCGCTGACACACCGCCTAGTGTCTGACTCTGATACCATTGTAACAACTCAAACCCCACTCTTCATCCGATGTGGGATCTCACAACCCACTCCCTTGGGGCCCAACGTTGTCGCTGACACACCGCCTAGTGTCTGACTCTGATACCATTGTAACAACTCAAACCCACTGGCACACCGCCTAGTGTCTGACTCTGATACCATTGTAACAACTCAAACCCACCGCTATTAGATATTGTCATTTTTGAAACATAAAAGTATTTTTGAATTTTTTTTTTAATTTAAGAGGATTTTAAAGATTTTTTTTAGACTACCCACCAATCATAAATATTGCATTGGCCCATCACAAATTCTTTCCCCCTTTTGGTTCTCTCTCATATTCACATTATTTTATTTTAGAAGAAAAAAAAAAAACCTCTAAACTCGTTTTACTTTTAAGCTATGAGATCCCACATCGGTTGGAGAGAGATGAACGAAATATTTCTTAGAAGGGTGTGAAAATCTCTCCCTAATAGACACGTTTTAAAAACGTGAGGCTGATGGCGATACGTAATGAGTTAAAGCAGACAATATTGGTTAGTGGTAGGCTTAGATTATTACAAATGGTATTAGAGCACGACACTAAATGGTGTGCCATCGTCTATCACTCTTCATTGTGTTGCAAAGACTAATATTAAGAAAATTATAAAACATTAATGATATGAACTAAGATACGTCAATCATACAATATACTTCAATAAAGATGTGAAAAAAATGTTGTTGAAATTATTAAAAGATATTTCAATTCATGCCACGAAGAAGAACAAAGCTTCATTGTTATAAATTTTGATTGGATCATAATTTAGAGTAATTAAGAGCTATGTGTTTCTTTAATGTATAAGACTTATTTACACAGTGGATAATTATGGCCATAAAGTATACGCTAATTATAGTCATAAAAGTATGAATGTTACAAACTCTTGAAATGACTCATCATGCCCCTTATGCCCTGGGCGACACACGTGCTACAATGGCCGGGACAAAGGGTCGTGATCCCGCGTGGGTGAGCTAACTCCAAAAACCCGTCCTCAGTTCGGATTATAGGCTGCAACTCGCCTGCATGAAGTCGGAATCGCTAGTCATCGCCGGTCAACCATACGACGGTGAATTCGTTCCTGGACCTTGTACACACCGCCCGTCACACTATGGGAGCTGGCCATGCCTGAAGTCGTTACCTTAACCGTAAGGAGGGGGATGCCGAAAGGTTAAGAGTTTTTATTTTGAGAATATATGAAACCATGTATGTTATCTTTGTAAGATAGACTCGGAAAATGCAGTAAAATGAGCATTTGTGCTTTCCTTTAACCAATGACTAAGTTTTTTTTTTTGCAATTCTATGTAGTTTAGGTTGCATGTAGAATCATTCAAGCTCGACATGATCAATCTTGCTTATGGAGTGATTTGAATCTTAAACAGTGTTTTTGCGTTGAGATATTTGATCAACAAGGTAATCCAGTGATTTCATATCATTTGGTATCAGAGCTTTCCCTTGAGCTGATTCCATATTATTTCGTATCAGAGATTTAGGCTCAAGATCGGATATATGTTTCCTTTGTGTTTCTTCTCAACTTGATTTTTTTTTAATCTTTTTAGTTTTTAATTGACCTAGAGTTTAAAATCGAATCTCGACTCTACTGAAAATTTTGAGAGGTGAGAATGAGAGGTTCATTTGTATAAATGAGTACAAACAGAGTGACCTAAACTTCCTTGAATGCAGAGTAATTTAGTTGGTATAACTATGATACTCTAAATTATGATCCACCCAAAATTTATAACAATGAAACTTCATTCTTGTTCAATGTTGCATGAATTGAAATATCTTTTGATAATTTCAACAACATTTTCGATGTCTCTTGGTTCATATCATTCTGCACTTCTTCAAGAGCATTCGTCCTCAACTCTATCTGTGAAACTTTGCTGCAAAAAAATAAGTTATGGAAATACAAAGGACTATACTTTTAATACGGAAGCTACGTATCACATATACTTTTAATATATTCGACCGAAATACTTTCAAAACTGAAATGAAATATATAATAGACCATTACTGATATAAAGTGAATTGTGTGACGAATCGAATACTGCCACATCATTCGAACGGGAGTCCTAGTCATCGTCGCACACAAAAAAAGAGAAGGGTTTGAATAAATAAGTTAAAATAAAAAAAAAGCCATTACTCTTATCATGTTTCCCATGAGACTTACATTCCATTCTTATCATGTTCTTATCATCGCCTCCAATATTGTGTTGAACTAAAAAGTCAAACAAAGAAAAAAAGCTTCGAGCAAATAATGGGTTGAGCTGTATACCTTCAACGAAGAGAGCAGATGTTCAAATCTCTACACCTCAAATGTTGTGTTGAACTAAAAGATCGAACAAAGAAAAAGATATTCGAACAAACAATTGGTTTACCCATATATCCTAGACTAAGACGACAAATGTTTAGACCTCCATATCTTAGTGTTGAACTAAAAGATCGAACAAAGAAAAAGATATTTGAACAAACAATTGGTTTAGTCATATATCCTAGACTAAGACGACAGATGTCTAGACCTCCATATCTTCACGTTGAACTAAAAGATCGAAAAAGATTTTCGACAAACAGTTGGTTGAGTCGTATATCCTGGACTAAGACGACAGACGTCTAGACCTCCCCGTCTCAAATTTGTGTTGAACTAAAAAGTCGAACAAAAAAAAAAACTTCAAGCGAATAATTGATTGAGACTTATATTTTTAACTAAGAGGACAGAGGTTCAAATCTCTTCGTCTAAATCCGAACAATGTTATCCATATCAATTGGGATAATGAAAAGAAAAGGGAGGTAGGTGTGAGTAGGCTAAGCCCAAGTGTGATTGCAATTATAAAGTTATATGCAAAATTTCAAAGAGAATGATCAATGCAAGTCAAAGAAGCTATTGGAAGCTCCATTGGTAGCCTTTACAAACACTTCTCTTACCATTCTTCGTGCTTTGTCTACTCATCTTATTGCCCCAACATTTCTTCAACCCTAATTTTCTTGCTTGGATTAAATTTGGGATTCCTTTTTGGGTGACTCCAATAACATCAAAACTTGAAGAATTATGAGAAATAGTTTTGTAGCGATTCCGGCATGTGAGATCCGATTTATAAGGGTGTGAAAACCTCTCCCTAGTAAATGCGTTTTAAAACTGTAAGGCTGACGGTGATACGTAATAGGCCAAAGTAGACAATATCTACTAGCAGTGGGCTTGAGTTGTTACAAATGGTATCAGAGCTAAGCATCGAGCCGTGTGCCATTGAGGACACTGGACCCCCAAAGGGGTGGATTGTGAGATCACACATTGGTTGGAGAGGGGAACAAAACATTTCTTATAACAATGTGGAAACCTCTCCCTAGTAGACGCGTTTTAAAACTGTGAGGTTAATGAAATATTTGCTAGCGGTGAGCTTGGGTTATTACATAGCAAGTTAGTAACTCGTTGATATTCCATTACATCATAAAGTAGATCATTTGGGAGGGTGAATTGACCCCTGAATTTGAAAAAAACATATGATAAGTTCTTAAACTTTAAATTTTATGTTCGATAGATCTTTGAAATTCTAAATTTATATCTAATAATTCTTTGACCTATTCAAACATTTTGTTTAAACTCATGGACGCTAATAGAATATGGGAAGCATGTGCTATCATTAGATTGAGTTAGGTATCACATATAGACCCTAGAGGGCGAGAGACAAAGGGGTTTGGAAGCCACACAAAACTTTCTTTGCCTTTGTCAAAAGAAAGACTTGCACACTAGAAGATAGGACCTTTAGGCACCCAAATCCCTTTAGTTTTCTCCTTTTTGAGTTTCCTTGACTAAGAAAGAATATCATGCCTTACACAAAACACGATCTCAACCTCAGTGACCCTACATGGATGAATAGAAGGATGAATGAAAGGGCCCAATCGGGTTCGAGAACTGCAAAAGCAACCTGACATGGATGAATATGAATAAAAGGGCCCAACCAGGTTCGAAGTCGATCCAAATGGAAGGGCCCAATCGGGTTCGAGAACGGACCCATTTTGTATGATTTTATCCTTAGTGACTCATTCTACAAAGTGTCGTTCCAAAATGGAAGGGCCCAATCGGGTTCGAGAACCGCAAAAGCAACCCTACAACCCTACATAGATGCATAAAAGGGCCCAACCAGGTTCGAACTAGTGACCTTTTGATCTGCAGTCAAATGCTCTACCACTGAGCTATGGACCCATTTTGTTTAATTTTAACCTTAGTGACCCATTCTACAGAGTGTCGATCCAAATGGAAGGGCCCAATCGGGTTCGAGAACCGCAAAAGCAACCCTACGTGGATGTATATAAAAGGGCCCAATCAAGTTCGAACTGGTGACCTCTTAACCTACAGTTAAATGCTCTACCACTGAGCTATGAACCCATTTTGTATGATTTTAACCTTAGTGACCCATTCTACAGAGTATCGGTCTAAAATGGAAGGGCCCAATCAGGTTCATGGATGCATAAAAGGGCACAACCAAGTTTGAACTGTGACATCTTGATTTGCAATCAAATGCTCTACCACTGGGCGGACTCATTTTTTTTTGGTATGATTTTAACTTAGTGACCCATTCTAGAGAGTGTCGGTCCAAAATGGAAAGGCCCAATCGGGTTCGAGAACCGCAATAGCAACCCTACATGGATGCATAAAAGGGCTAACCATGTTCAAACTGGTGACCTCTTGATCTTAGTGACCTATTCTACAGAGTGTCGGTCCAAAATGGAAGGGCCCAATCGGGTTCGAGCCAAAAGCAATCACAGAGCATGGATGAATTAGAAGGGCCCAATCAAGTTCAAACTAGTGACCTCTTAATCTACAATCAAATGCTCTACCACTGAGTTATGAGTTATGGACCCATTTCATATGACTTTAACCTTAGTGACTCCTTCTACAGAGTGTCGATCCAAAAATGACCCTACCCAATCGGGTTCGAGCCCAAAAACAAGGATGAATTAGAAGGGCCCAACTAGGTTCAAACGAATGACCTCTTGATCTACAATCAAATGCTCTACCACTGAGCTATGAACCCATTTCATATGATTTTAACCTCAGTGACCCCTTCTATAGAGTGTTGGTTCAAAAGTGACCCTACCCAATCGGGTTCGAGCCAAAAGCAATCACCCTACATGGATGTATGCTCTACCACTTAGCTATGAACCCATTTATATTATATCAACCTTAGTGACCTCTTCTATAGAGTGTCTGTCCAAAAGTGACCCTGCCCAATCTGAACTTTTATAAGTAACATTAATACCTTTACCGTTTTAGAAAAAACGTTTTAAAAGTTTTTACGTTAATACTTTTAAAATTGGAAAGAAAGATGATCTATAAGAGTATGCCGTTTCCATCCAAAGCTAACTGTAAGAGTATTTTTATAAAAAAAATTTTTAAACAAATTACAAAATTTAGAGATATTTTTATTAATTTAGTCGATTTTTTCTTAACGGTAACCCGAGATCTTTTCGGACTTTAAAACCTATCCAATACTTTTTCAAATTTTTTTTATTCCACAAGTAATCCAAACATCAAAACTTACTTCACATTTATTGGAAATGATAAAGATTGGCACTTATATGAGGCTTATTGTTCTCTCACCAATACTTTTTATGTTCTAAGCTTCACCCACTCATGAATGTGGGCTATAATGATTTGGGGGAGAAAAAGAAGGCATGCCTTTAAGGGTTATTTTGAAGGGTTTGGTTTGGACTATTGAGACTATCTATGGATGCTTTCGAAATTTCCTTTTTCTTCCGTTCGATTCAAAGATTTTGAGGTTTTGAGATGAATGTTGTTTATTTTTGTAAAGGGTCGTGAGTTTTTTGTGAGATCTCACGTCGGTTGGAGAGGAGAACGAAACATTTTTTATAAGGGTGTCGAAACCTCTTCTCTCCCTAACAGATGCGTTTTAAACCCATGAGTATGACAGTGAAACATAACGAGCTAAAACAGATAAGTTAGGCTTAAAGCCCATGAGGATGACAATGATGCGTTTCAAATATTGATAAAAGATAGCTTGAGTTGAGCTGTTACAAATGGTATCAGAGCCAGACACCGGGTTAGGTTGAGTTGATTGGGTTTTCTGAAAACCTCTACCATTAGAGCTAAAGTAGACAATTGGTAGATAATTGGTACGTATCACGAGCTTGAGCTGTTACAAATGGTATCAGAGTTAGATATCGGACGGTGTGTTAGGGAGGACGTTGGGCCCTCAAGGAGGGTGAGTTGTGAGATCCCACATCGTTGGGCTCTCAAGGAAGGTAGATTGTGAGATCCCACATTAGTTGGAGAGGGGAACGAAACATTCCTTATAAAGGTGTGAAAACTTCTCCCTAACAAACGCATATTAAAACCATGCGGCTAACGACGATATGTAACGGACTAAAGCGGACAATAACGATGGGCTTGAACTGTTATAGTTTTTAGTGATAGGACATGAAAGGAAGACGATGCTTGAAAGATAAAAGATGGTCCAAAGCCTACTCAAGATAAGCCTTGTGGGTAACAATGACATGCTATGAGGCAAGAATTTGTAGTGGACATGACCACCTAATTAGTGCTGACCACTTTTACAAAACTATCATCTAAGAACATCCAAACAAAACATGTTGTCTTATCATGAGTAATGTTTTTGTAAGCAATTATAAATAACATTTTAGCGTTCTCGATGTATTTATATCGATCCTTAAACCCTTCTACCCATTGTTAGGAGAGTTTTCACGAGTTGGATTGGTTCAGGTTGAGACATCTTTTAGACCTAACCCAATTCTTCGAGTCGTAAACTTTTTCATCTCAAACAACTCTTACTAAATAATGAACTAACTCAACCGAACCATAATTTTTTCTGGGTTTGATTGAGTTAGGTTGGTTCAAATTGTTCAGCTCGTTTACTCAGTTTTTTATTTTTTATATGTTAGTTCGTAAAACATCTATTTATTTATTTTAAACATTTAATTAAAATTTGTAACTCAATTTCAATATATATTTTGAAAAATGCAGAATAAATAATGAAAAAGTAATTATAAAATAAAATAAATATACAATAAATTCTGATTTATTCTTAATATACTGAAATTTATAAACCAACTCAATCCATAAAATTTTCATTTATTTGAATTTAACCCAACTCAAATAAGTTCATAACTCAACCAAAACCGTACAAATTAGATTGGGTTGATCGGGTTTTCTGAAGGCCTCTACCAGTTGTGTTATTTCATAAATTTGGCATTTCGAGTATATACCATTAATTTCTTTACAAACCAGTAAAAAATTTAACATAAGTACACATACGGTTCATTCGATACTAGATTAGGTTTCGGCCTAGAAATAAAGAATGAAAATTTAAAGGTAGAAATAAAATAAACGAGAAACTTTCTAAATTAAAACCTATGATCGGTCGACAAATCAGCATTCGACATTACGGTTTTGAATTATTTTGAGAAACTCTGTTTAGTGGAAAACATGAAAAGATTTGCCTAAAGTAATTACCAATCCAATCATATTGGATTTGGATTTGGTTGAAATGATGGAAGAAAAATGGGATTATTTTGGGAGGATAATATTGGTGAATGTGACAATAAAAGGGTACACGTGGCACAAGCCCACCTGGTTCATCCATTTTGCCACATGGGCCACCTGTCAGCATGTTATGCCATGTGGACAATTAGGGTTTTCCCATTAGTAATTAATTAATTAATTAATTTGGAATAATTTTACCCATCTTATCACCAACCCATTATCATTATGTCTCCCAATTAGAAACTTCTAACTTCTTCTTTTTATCCATTCTAAACCCCTAATTTATAATGATTTTCTTTTCATTTTCTTATTTTATTTTTTAAATTGGAATGTTTTCTAATTTCTTTAAAACTATATATATAATAAAAAAACTTATAAATGGAAGTAATGTTCGTAATTAGGTATGTGTATGTGATCCGAGAATTCGACTAATTCGAACTAATCAACCCAAACCATAAAGGTTGAGTTGGGTAAAACTTTTTTTTCGGTTTGAGTTGAGTTAAATTTTTAAGTGATATTTTTATAGTCAGAGTCAACTCGACTAACCTGAAAATAGGATTACAATCCAACTCTATACTCCACGTCATCTAATCTTACTCGACCAACTCAAAAATAGAGTCAACTCGGCCAACTCATAATGTAAGTCATCCTGAAGCGATAACTGTCTTTTTGACTAGTACCACGTAGCCCTTTGGTTGGGTATTGGGGCCGCTTCACGACCCGCATCGAACCAACACTTTATCCCTAGATATCCTTAAAAGTGTAACGGAAGAATAAGTGTAACAACTCAAACTGTCGTTTTGACTAGTACCACGTAGCCCTTTGGTTGGGTATTGGGGCCGCTTCACGACCCGCATCGAACCAGCACTTTATCCCTAGATATCCTTAAAAGTGTAACGGAAGAATAAGGGTAACAACTCAAACTCATCGCTAGTAAATATTGTCCGCTTGATCCATTACATATCGTCGTCAGCCTCACGATTTTAAAACTCGTCTACTAAGGAAAGGCTTTCACACCCTTATTAGGAATGTCTCGTTTCCTTCTCCAACCGATATAGGATTCAAGCCGCCACAATAATATAAAGAATATAAGAACGGAAGCCACCAACACAATTAAACTAATACAAAAAGGCCTCAACCAACAAGGCCACATTTCTTTAGTTTTTTTTTTGGTTCTTTTAACTCATGGCCATTGTGGCCGAGGAAGTTCAACTAAACAAGAGAGCTTTTATCTCACCTAAAAGCCTAAAACTACATCCACTTTAGATAAATTTTCAGCTCCCATGTAAAAAAGGTTTGATCATCCACTTCCTTAAATTATTATTTTATTAACATATTTACATACACGGACCTGCCATGTAGGTCCACGACATCAGGTTAGAATATGTTAAAAGACTTAATTCACCTAATGACATCAATTAATCATCTAACTTCGTACTAACTTCAAATACTTCCGGTAACATCAAATATATTTTAAAAATTAACAATAAATTTGAATTGGTTCAATTCATCCCAATAACAAATTTTATGAGAACCTATAAATCAACTCCATCCATAAAATTTCCATCTATTAGAACTCAATCCAACCCAAATAAATTCATAACCCAACCCAATCCAAACAGTACACGTTAGGAGTGAGTTGATCAAGTTTTTGGAATTGTCGAGTTTTTAGAACACTACAACCAGCTTGTATTGACATCATATTTGCAAACCTCACAGATGATGAAGTACAGAACATCCACCCCACCCCACCCCCAGCTTTATTCCATATTTTACCATCCCAACAAAAGAAAAATAAGTCCTCTTTTCCCTCCTAACTCAACTCAACATGCTACACCACAAAGTAAACGTTTCCTAAATGTAATCAGACTCAGTAGGATTCGAATTCATTAAGCAGCAGATGGAGAAGGCTTTAATTTTTTTGGTGGCGGGTTTCCCCCAGACATTACCACATATAAGTAGAAGCACAGCATTGCAGCACTGTGAGAGAAACAAAGCCAAAACAAATTTGCGTTGAGAGGATTTGATTAATCTGAAGTAGAGTTAGCGAAGGAGGACATGTCAGTCAGAACTATCAAAAAAAGTTTACCTGAGTGCAGCGTATAAGGCCGATGGAAACACGTTTTTGGTCTACAATCACGAAAATAGTATAATCACGACATTAATATCTATCGACTCGGGTCAAATATTTATATGGATAAAGTGCATACCGATGAGTATGTCTGAAAACTATTCCAGAAAAACGAGGCGGTAAGTACTGCAAAGATGGTACGCACACAGTCAAATTCAGAACTTGAACAAAACTTTTGTATTTCGAACAATTAAAACATGCTGTATGCATATATTATGTATACAATTAAAACAAGAAGATAGTCCACCAAGAGAGATCAAACAACTAACTATACGAAAAAAGGCTCCAAAGACCTAATTAAAACACATTATATTGCATGTCTGAAGTATATTTAGAGGGAGATGCAACTGACTTAAAAGAGTAACCAAATCAATTACCTGCTTGTCCTAGAATATATGGCAAACTGGACTTCCCCTGCCTCCAGATTTTCAAACTTAAAGTGCTCAGAGCCAGCAAAGCACCCCCAGAGATCAAACTGGTCAATGCAGACGGGTTTCTTGAAAATATTAAGCTAATAAGACCACCACTTAGAACAATTCCACCTGTAACGAGTTCATAGTCAAACGTTAGGGGGGGTAAGAACATGGCACCACTAGGTTGTATTCTTTCAAAGTGGAAGGCGTGTTTTATTACACAGGAAGAAAAGGTTACAAATTTAAGCAAACATACATAATAGATGTGGGATCTCTATTGCTTTAACGTCCTGATTTATCGGTTTATCGTTATTCCAATAAAAGAAACTGTCATACTTTCATCCCCTTTTCCTTATTTAAAACCCTCTTATTCAATATCATCCCGTAGATACAAACAAGGAGAAACAGACTAAGTCACGCATATTCTCGACATTGCATTGAAACAGAACAGAACATCATCTAGAGACTCTTAAAGTTTAACAAATACAAGAAAGAAATTATCAAATTATCCAGTACACTAAAGAGATTTTATAAGGCAGTCTGTTCTGTATCAACACTGGTAAAAAAAAAAATTCCAGAGACCAAAGCAGTAAACAAGAATAAGAACTAGTTAGGGCAATTCGAGACAGCCAGCTTCTTGTCCCAACACAAATCCCACACACGTGATGATTACATCATACCTGCTATATATATGTGCAGTCTATACTAACTCTTAAATGTTACATTACCATTTCCACCTCTCCCTCCAGTAAACTTTCACAGCACAGACATAGGCCAATAAGTTCACTAACACCCAAAAGCTTCATGGCACGGGGAAAGAAAGCAAACAGATTCAGCTTTCTAAAGGTTGTTAAGCAGAGAACACATCTAATTAACAGTTTGGCAAATGGCATTTTGTTTTCTCCTTCAAGGCCAATGCCTACCTGGTGTAGGGCATGCTGAGTCAAATTTTCTTCTAATACCATTGACGAAGAAGTTTTCTTTCTTAACTTTATTCTGAATGAGAAAACGGGAAATGGGTACTGAAGAACTGAAATAATCCCTCACTATTTATCTCTGTTTCAAGTTTTTGTTGCATGAGCTCCTTAAAGATTACTGTTTTATCAGAATACATTATGAAAATTAACCTCAACCAGCTGATTATTTTCTCCATTCCATTCGTGATCCTCATGATCACATGACTTGTGTCATCTCAGTCATTCTAGAGACACTAGGTCAAGGCATTTGGCGATCAAATCAACCATTCACATTTTAAACTGAATGAATGCATTTGTAGAACTGCTACTCGTTTCTTATAAAAAATAAGTGATTGAAAAAAAAATTAAGGCTTTGATCAGGTTACAGTTGCTTAATAGCTACATTTAACACAATAAATCATTATTCAATGTAATGCATTTGAGAAACAGTTGTGAGAAACTATATTAGGAGGGGAGGAAGCACTTGTTCTCCTCCTCAAGTGAAAGACCAAGACCCCGACACAATTCAAGCAATAATGTTGCATTCAAACTGCTATAAGCAGCTAGCCTATCAATGCCAAAAGAAAGCAGAACTCACCGAAGGGAATGCCAAAACAGAAATCATGGATTTTCGCTGCTCGTTTAGGCACAGTGCCAACGTCATTCTCTACATTTCCAACATCAGATGACTCTTCAACACCAGGATATGAATTTGAGGTAACTTGAGATTCTGATGCATAAGTGGCATCGCCTAAAGTTGTCTTAGTCTGGGCATCAGCATCAGCAGTATTTGAAGCAGATCCTTCAAGGCTCATAACAATCGATAACTAAAAAAGGAAAATTCAAGCATCAGTTCAACCGATTATGCCACTTGATGGCCTTGTGTTTACCACCATTAACTTACGCCATTACTTAAACACAGCACGAGAATTAAGCACTTTCAAGAAATCGCCATTGCAAAACTTTAAAATCAAATGGGAACTGTCCTAACTCTTGTCAATTAGATGCTCGATCTAAGTTCTAAAAAATGTACCGATGAAGTATCTATGAAAACTCTAATAAGTGAACAAAGCGAAAACTAAATTCAAGCAGAGAAGCATAAAAATTCAGGCAGCAGCAAGAGCTTATTAGATTGAACGTAGTATTAAATCAGGTATTCGAAACATAAAAATCATTCAAGTCAACTTGCAAAAAATACTGTATCTGAATTAAAACATTCGAGTAAAATATATCGAATCTAATGTTAACTATCCGTCCTTGAATGAATATAAATAAAATCCCAGACTTACAGAAAAAGTGTTTTCATCACTAATTCATAATAGCGAAACAGACTCATAACTCATCGAAATTCACAACAATTTCTTCAAATCTCGGATTCATAAAAAAGTTGCCAAAAGAAATCAGAAACAAGAATACGGAAAGGAAACACAAACCTTAGGCAAGGAAAGAGAAGGGCGAGGAGCTAAGAATGAGCGGCGCTGTTGCAGGCGAAAGCCACGGTTGATGGCGAAGAAGCACGAAAACTGAGACGCCGTCGCCGCCATTTTAGATCGGAGCAAGGTTAGAAGAAGAATGAACAACAAAATCAAGCAATCAACGGAGTGAAAATTCAACAAGGAGGATCTGAGTTCCGATTGAATGTGATGAATGGAGTCGGGGTTTTAGAGGATTATACTTATTCGAAGAATCTGGATCGTCTGCACGTTTTACAGAAGACTCAACGACTTGAATTCATATTAAAATTTTAAAAAGAAAATACCTTATTTTTCAATAAAAATAAGCCTAAATTACTAAACTTGCTATTTTATTTTTTCAAAAATCCAAAAATACATTTATGTTTAAAAAATATCCATAAAATTTTAAAATTAACCTAAAAAAAAGTTCAAAAAATTTCTTAACAAAATTCGTCTCTGAACGCCTCATAAATTATTTATAAATATTTTAATATTATTTTAGAAAATTCATTAGTATCTTTAAAACGCGTAAAAGTAATACATTTTGAGGTGTTTTGAAGTTTTTTAATTTTTTTAAGGGTATTATTGAAATTTTTTATAACTTCGTGATATTTTTTTAATATTTTTTAAAGTCAAAGGTTATTCTTAAAACTATTTTAAAACGTTCAGTATTAATGATAATTCTTGTTAGTTCGAGTTGTTTACTTAAATTTTAAATTTTAATAAAAATAAAAAGGTAGTTTGTAATATATATTTATTTCTAAATAAATTTTTAATTTACAAAGTTAAACATTAACTAATAATAATAAAATAATTATGAAATTAAATAAAAATAAAATGAATATAAGTCTGGTATATTTTTTTTAATTGACAATAAATTTGAGTTGGTTTAGTTCAACTTATTATAATTTTTAGATTATCTCATCGTCTGAGATTTTACAATGGGCTTGATTCAAGTAACCTCAACAAGCACCGAAATCAACAATGGAGCTTCTCCTCTGCAAAATTCCCAAGCGCCAAAGCTCTTAATCTTCAAACCCTAACCCGAAACCCTCCTCATTAAGCTTTACGAGCATGTCATTCTTCCTCGCACCTTCACTCTTCCGTTCTTGCCGTCTCAAGCATTTTGAAGCAACTCGCCTTTCGTCGCTGTTCTACTCCCTCCGCCATGTATCTTTCCTTTTACCGCTTCGTTTACTCATATTACTTTATACCCATGTGTTAAATTGATATTATTTGTTCTTGTTGGAATTCCAAGCTTTTTATTTCTGGGTTTTGTTCGTAATGTCATCTGGATTGAAATGAATTAGATATTGGCATAGAACGAGAGTTGTTTTCTTGTTAAGGTGAAACGTGTGAGATCCTACATCGATTGGAGAGCGGAACGAAGCATTCTTTATAAGGGTGTGGAAACCTCTCACTGTTTTAAAAACCTTGAGGGGAAGCCCGAAAAGGAAAACCCATAGAGTACAATATCTGCTAGTGATGTGCTTGGGCTGTTACAAATGATATCAGAGCTAGACATCGGGTAGTGTGCCAGTGAGAATGTTGGGTTTCGGAGGGCGTGGATTGTGAGATCCCACATCGGTTGGAGGGGGGAACAAAACATTCTTTATAAGGGTGTGGAAACCTCTTTCCAGCAGACACGTTTTAAAAGTCTTGAAGGAAAGCCAAAAAATGAAAGCTCAAAGAGGACAATATCTGCTAGCGGTGTGCGGTGTGCTTGAGCAGGGAAGAAATGAGATGATTTAGATATCATTGGGCTTTTGAAAGTATTTTGTCTCTGTTTAGCTTTCAATTTAGTAAGATTGTATTGATGGGTTTTCTCAGTTTTGTGTTTCTTTTGTGACCCTTTTCCCTTTTGTTACAGACGGGAAGGAGAGATGTGATCAGCTGCTTGGGTTTGGATGCTTGTCATTTTTCCTCACTAGGTAAAAGCGCCAGCGATCTATTTCTTTGTAGCTCATTTGTAACGATTCTAGATTTCTACTTACCTAGCATCACTATCGTCATCATAGCATAATCATTTCTATGCGGACATAGACGTTTAAACTTCTTTATAAGACATAAACTTCATGTTAAAACACAGTCATGGACTTACGTGTTCGAAAACATCTTTAAAACGACAAAACAATAAACTAAATGAAATAAATAAACATTTAAATTAAAAACATCATATTCTAGCCTAAGTCTAAGAAAATAAATGCAACTATTTTATGCATGTGCCATGGTCTCAAATTGCGATACTGTCATCAGCCGTACAGGGATGACTTGCCTTTACCTGAAATAGAAGTAGCACGTAGCTTGAGTATTTTAAGAAATACTCAGTAAGTGACCCTATTATTGGGGTTAAATGCAAACACATACAATTCCATGAATGGGACCTATCATAACATGCTATTTTCCTACGGCGGCCATCCTAACGGGCAATTAGGATGTGTACTTAATTTCCCTACACACTGTCCAAGCGTGCGAGTATGGACCCACCAGTCAGTTCGCACACCTCCTGGACCCCCTTTCTAGTCGGGCAAGCATTCTCTGGTTGCTGTTGATGCCAGACACCCATTAGGAATAGCAACCATCATGGTAGCATTATGATAACATAATGATCGTTCTCCTGCCTCGTAGCGTATGCATCCGTACTATCGTGAAGGATAAAGGGTATCCCCCAATGCATGAGCAACACGATAATGCATCAGGTCCCAACATTTTTTCATTTTCATTATCATTTAATACAACTTCACTAGCGTCTTCCTTCATATCATATCAACTTGCTTGTCATTTTTCCTCACTAAGTAAAAGTGCCAGCGATCTATTTCTTTGTAGCTCATTAGTTACATAAGAGATGTCCAATGGATGGTTTCTGTTTATTATCTGATACACCTTAATTTGTGTTTATGGCTTTAGTTGATGCTTCGGAGTTCGAATGTGATAAGCTTAGTGATGATACTAGAACAACAGAGAAAGATGCTGCACTACGTTTGGCAGTCTCTCAGCTTGCTGGTGAGTTTGGGAAGGAAGATATGTTGTGTTTGCAGAGGTTTTTCAGCTCCCGGAATGCACCTGTGATTTCTACTGGATCATTAAAGCTTGACCTTGCTCTTGGGATTGGAGGATTACCTAAGGTGAGTAATTACAAAGTTGAATTCTTCTTCTGCCATATATTTGATTCATTCATGTACTTTTGGAATTGGAATGTGTTTGCAGTTAAAGTTCGTGTTGGGTTGATTTGAACATAAACAGGTTTAACGATCGTTACTTGGTATCGTCGTCGTGTCTCATAGGAGAAATTTGCTTATGTATGTTTTGAAGCTTACCATAGTTGGGTTTGTTGCATGTTATTTAGTATCATATTTCATTTCTTCATGTTGTTTCTTCAAGGGTGGGTTTGAGCGGCAATCATGTTGAGGATGGTTGGAATCCCACGTTGCTAATTAAGAGAAAAATCATGTGTACATTAGTAAGGATTATTATCTCCATTGGTATGAGGTCTTTTGGGGAAACCAAAAAGTAAGGATTACTATCTCCATTGGTACGAGGTCTTTTGGGAAAATCAAAAGTAAAGTCATGTGAGCTTATGCTCAAAGTGGACAATATCATATCAATGTGGAGGGTCGTTGTTCCTAATATGGTATTAGAGTCATGCTCTTATCTTAACTTAGTCATGTTAATAGAATTCTCAAGTGTCGAACAAAGAAGTTGTGAGTCTCAAAGGTGTAGTTGTAGTGAAGATTCGTGCTAAGCTCTATTGGACCCAGAGAAAAGGAGTCGTCCAGATAGTCTAGACAGACAAATGACTCTTTGAGGGGAGGCTCAATGGTGAGCGTAGTCTTTGTGAAGATTCGTGCTAGAGCTCTATTCGACCAGTAATGTGCTCCAGAGAAAATGTGTCGTTCTGATAGTGCTAAACAAATAGATGACTGTTTAAGGGGAGGCTAAATGGTGTACTTTGTTTGAGGGGAGGATTGTTGGAGTCCCACACTGGCTAATTAAGCGGAAGATCACGGGTATATAAGTAAGGACATTATCTCTATTGGTATGAGATCTTTTGGGGAAACATTCCGAGCATGCTTCAGTTCTAAGTCGTATGATTATTTATAAATTACATAATGCATACTTATGAAAGTTTGCAAAAGCATTGTTTGTGAGCACTCTACTTGCTATGCAGGGAAGAATAGTTGAAATTTATGGGCAATATGCTTCTGGAAAGACAACATTGGCGCTCCACATCATTAAGGAGGCTCAGAAACTTGGAGGTATCTGTTGGTTTTGTCTTTTTTTTTGATAAGTTGTTTAGTTTAAAATATTTTGTTCAAGATAAAACCCATTTGGTTGAGTATCAACCCGGATTTTTATACCGTCCTTTTTTTTCATGCTTGTTCTTCGTTTTTATCCAATCTCATAAAATATTGAAACTACTTGTTGGATCATGGATTGTTATTGTTGAGAATTATTGAAAAGAGTAGTCCCACGTTGGCTAATTAAGAGGAAGACCTTGGGTTTATAAGCAAGGAACACTATCTCCGTTATGGAGGCTTTTTGGGGAAACCAAAAGCAAAACCATGAGAGATTATGCTCAAAGTGGACAATATCATACCATTATGGAGGTTCGTGATTCCTAACATGGTATCAGAGTTATGCCCTTAACTTAGTCATGTCAATAAAATCCTCAAATGTCGAACAAAGACGTCGTAAGCCTCAAATGTGTAGTCAAAAGTGACTCAAGTGTCGAACAAAGGGTGTACTTTGTTTGAGGGCTCTAGAGAAAGGAGTCGAGCCTCGATTAAGGGGAGGTTGTTTGAGGGCTCCATAGGCCTCCGAGCGGTGTGCCAGCAAGGACGCTGGCTCCCAAGGGGGGTGGATTGTGAGATCTCATATCAGTTGGAAAGGAGAACGAAGCATTCCTTATAAGGGTGTGGAAACCTCTCCCTAATAGACCGTTTTAAAACCTTGAGGGGAAGCCTAGAAGGGAAAGTCCAAAGAGGACAATATCTATTAGCGGTAGACTTGGTCTGTTACATAGCCATACCAAGTTTCATGGAATTTATCGATAGATTTTTGGTTTCTTTGTTTCGTTGTCATCTTTTGCTTATTGATTTTCCCCTGGGCAGGATATTGTGCATATTTTGATGCAGAGAATGCAATGGACATGTCACTTGCTGAATCAATGGGTGTAAACGTAGATAATCTTCTTATTTCACCTCCAGATTCTGCTGAAAATTTGTTGTGTGCCGTTAATACGTTAGTTAAAAGTGGATCAGTCGACGTAATCGTGGTTGATAGCGTAAGACTACCTTGCCCTCGTGTATTGTATTACCTATCTCGAAACGTCTTATTTAGTTATGGTTCTGCCATGTTCTTTTTATATGCCAAAATTTCGAGGACCGATAGCGATATATTCGGTAATTATGTCGTTGTCATATGCCTTATTACAGTTTCCTTTTCTTGCTTCTATTCTTTGGACTTGTGGACTAGTTTTATATTATCGAGTCTTCGATAGTCCGCTGATGCTTTCATTGACGGTGGCCTATAAATGGATTCCTCAGGTAGCTGCACTTGTTCCGCAATGTGAACTCAATGCTTTGATTGGCAGTCCTCAGCAAGACGTTCAATCACGAGTGATGACCCGAGCGTTGAGGAAAATACATCATTCCCTGAGCCTATCTCAAACTCTGATTGTTTTTATTAATCAGGTTAGGACTAAGTTGCAAAAGTGCTTCCTCATATTGTCATTCTAAGTGTTTCACTATGCAGCATTATCGTCTATATACAGGTTAGATCGAGCGCAGGGGCTCGGGATGGTTTTGGACAGATGAACGAGGTAACCTGTGGTGGGAATGCCTTGCAATTTTATGCAGCAGTCAGATTGAGGCTTTTGAGAAGGGGATTACTGAAGAGTGACGATAAGGTACACTTCAACTTGTAGTTGCTAACCGTAATTCGTTGTAACAGTCCAAGCTCACCGGTAGTAGATATTGTCTGCTTTGGCCCGTTACGTATCGTCGTTAGCCTCACGGTATTAAAACGCATCTACTAGGGAGAGGTTTCCACACCCTTATAAGGAATGCTTCGTTTCCCTCTCCAACCAATGTGGGATCTCACAATCCACCCTTCTTGGGGGCCAGCGTCCTCGCTGGCACACCGCTCGATGTCTGGCTCTGTTACCATTTGTAACAGTCCAAGCCCACCGCTAGCAGATATTGTCTACTTTGGCTTGTTACATTTCGCCGTCAGCCTCACGGTTTTAAAACGTGTCTATTAGGAAGAGGTTTCCACACCCTTATAACGAATACTTTGTTCCCCTCTCCAACCAATGTGGGATCTCACAATCCACCCTCCTTGGAGGCCAGCGTCCTCGCTGGCACACCGCTCGGTGTTTGGCTATGATATCATTTGTAACAGTCTAAGCCCACCGCTAGCAGATATTGTCTGCTTTGACCCATTACGTATCGCCATCAGCCTCACGATTTTAAAACGCGTCTACTAGGGAGAGATTTCCACACCCTTATAAGGAATGTTTCGTTCCCCTCTCCAACCAATGTGGGATCTCACATTCAATAACACGGGTTTACTGATTATTTACAACATAACTTCATTTTCGTACCAAAAAAAAAAAAGTCATTTAATTTTTGCAGTTTTTTGCGTTAAAACCAAACCCAAGAAGACTTTAGACCTCTGGCTTTTCATGTATGGAATGCTTTCTTAAATCTGACCACGGTTTCTTCTAGGTCACGGGTCTTGCGGTCACCGTGCAAGTGGTGAAAAATAAGTTAGCAACGTCGATGAAATCAGCCGAACTCGGGATACATTTTGGGAAAGGCTTATGCTGTGAATCTGAGGTTTTGGAATTGGGTTGTGAGCATGGAGTTATTCTTAAAGATGGAAACAACTTTCATATAGAAGGGAGGATTTGCAGCAGCAAGCATGAAGCACAGCAATATCTGATGGAAAATGAAGGTGTTCTTTGTAAGGTGATTGAGATCTTAAGAAACCAGTTATTTGTACAATAGTAGAGTTCTTCATCCCTTGATGATTTCCTTGAATTATGGCTTTGCGATTCTGTTCTTGGTCGTTTACGATAACCCAAGCAAGTGAAAAGTCATTGGAGAAGTCGAAAGTCTTTAGGGGCTTCTCGTTGAGAACTGACAGAAGGAAGAGAGCAACCGTGTAATCTATAGCTTGCCTTGATTAGCTGACAGGACGGGCTCGGAGAGGTCATTGCCAGTGCCATTAGCCGATGATGGATGGCATTTTGTATCGAATAGCAAGCGAGTTCTTACTGTTTTCAAGTCGAGCAGAAAGCAAGAATTTGACTTTCTTGTTGATTCAACCTAACTACAATTTTCGGGTATTATTGAAATTTAAAAGGAAATGTCCAATGATATTGGAATTATTTATTTTATATATATATTTATTTTATATATATTTATTGCAGTTCGATGTTTTATGAGTTAGTATCCAAGCTGAGAATGGATCTTAAGGAGTGTTGAAAGAATGACTATTTTTATGCATTGTTACCTAATGTCGGGAGAAGTAGTTAGTAAGATATTTTACGTTTAATGGTGAAGCAACGGAACTATACATGGAACATTTTACCCCACTTACGCTTTGAGGCATGGGTCAGTCTTGTATTTCTTTTATCGTCTCTCGACCAACTTCTACTCCTTGGTTGTCGCAACAAAACTAAGAAATTGATCCTCTTCATACAAAAGATGCACTTTTTAAGATATAATCATGTTCATTAAATTCACGAGATTTTGATTTTGTAATTGGAGACTTATGTTAGTCATTCTTCAAAAAAAAAAAAAAAAAAAATTAGTCTTGATTATGAAATATGTTAATCATTTACATGTTTATTTTCAAATTGAAAACTAAACTTAAAATTAAAATGATAATATAACATTTTTTTAATGGGTTGTGAGACGATAGGAAAGACTCGAACATAACGAACTAAAACCAAACCCCTGGCATGCCACCCAATACACCCAATTCCTTCTAAGCCCTCACGATTGAGGATACAAATGATATCAAGAGAATCTAACGGGCATAAAACCTGTCTTCGACCAAGAAGTCAGAAGAAAAATAAAAAGAAAAAGAAAAAGAACGGCATTCCATTATTACCACGAACCAATACTCCAAGCCCTTCTTCTAGAGCCAGCAACTCCAATGTAATAATGGAATAATGCCGAGAAATCGACATAGCTCAAATGATTAATGCATATACTATCGATCAAGAGATTATAAGTTTGAATTTCCATCTTATATGTTGTCGGATATCAACATACAAAAAAGAGCAAACGTTTCATTCGCCACACTGTTAAATATAAACAAAGTTCTAACTTTCTAAGCTAAAATCAAATCATATTCTTTTAACTCAACTCCAGCAGAGTAAACCGCAGCTATGTTTCCAAGAGAACGTGGTATAAAGTATTACAACATGAAAAATGACAGTGAAGATTGTTTTGTTTTTGCATCATTTATACCATCCAGCAAGCAAATACCTCAGCAAGAAACAGAAGCAGCAAGAAACGCCCTGCTCACAGATAAATGTAACGATTATATAGAACAAAACATGGAGATGTATTCATGATATGAACCAAGACATCAATCATGTAATATAAACTTTAAGAAAGATGTGAAGAAAATGTTGTTCAAATTATCATGAGGGGTTGCAATTCATGCCACGTTAAGGAAGAATAAAACTTCATTTATTCTAAGATGGTTACAGATTTTGGATGGATGATAATTTAGAGCTATGGTGTTTCTTTAATAGATCAAGTTGGTAAGGATTCAAATATCCATTTCTATTCATTTCTATGATTATAGAAGGACCCCCTTTACCATTCTGTATAAATCGACTATTCTATTTGTACGAATATGTATAAATCGACTATTCTATTTGTACGAATATGTATAAATCGACTATTCTATTTGTACGAATATGTATAAATCGACTATTCTATTTGTACGAATATGGTATAGGGGTGCACTCAAGCTTTATTTGTGTATTAGTTCACAGTTTTTCGTAGGGTAGAGCAGCTTGGTAGCTCGCAAGGCTCATAACCTTGGAGTCACGGGTTCAAATCCTGACTCCGCAAAATATTTTTTTTTTGTCTAAATTTTGGGTGGATGATAATTTAGAGTTATGGTATTTCTTTAATGTATTTTAAGACTTGTTTACATAGTAGCTAATTATTGCCATAAAGTATACATAGTGACTAATTATGGTCATAAAATATGGAAGTTACTAACTCTTGAAATGCCTCCTGAAAGGTTAAGAGTTTTAATTTTGAGGCTATATAACGTCATGTATGTTGTCTTGTAAAGAGACTTGAAAATGTAGTAAAAATAGCATTTGTGCTTACCTTTAGCCAATAACTAAGTTTCTTTGCAATTCTATGTAGTTTAGATTTTAGATTGCATGTTTAGAATCATTCAAGCTTAACATGATCAATCTTACTTGTTGTAATTCGAATCTCAATCTAGTATTCTTGCCTTCAGATATTTGATCAACAAGAAGGTAATCTGAATCTTACTTCCCTTAAGGAGGGATTAATTCTATATAGTCATGTTCATGACGAACGAAGGGGATTAATTCTTCTTTCTTTTCTTGTTCGCTACGCCTTTGAATAGAAGAAAAACAGAAAGAAAAAAAAAACGAAAAAAACTCACCTGGAAAACAAGAAGATAGGTGCAAAGTGATTTCTCTGTTTTTCTCCCAAATATTCGCAAGAAAAAGTTCACAAGTGTTCCATCATTTGTTCCAGTCAGTAGTCCAGTCTGTGGATCAAATCTGAGGGCAAGAAGATAAAGAAGACTAAACTATGCAGCAGTATTATTTTTCCCCCCAAAGAAAAGAAGGATAATAGGATAGGAAAATGCATACCTCGGCAGCCGATGACGTGGACACGCAACAAATCCAAACAACTGCAAACATGTATCTTACACGTTAAACGATGAAAACATACAGATAAGTCTTACACGCACGGAGTAGAGGATCGAACCTGGGGGAGTGACAGAAGGAAGTTCAGAACTTGAGGGAAAAAGAAGATCAGAAGAGTTTCACTGCATCAGGAAATATAGTAAAAAGAATTTCGTCAATCAAACAAAGGATATAACATAAATAGGCTGTGAATCATTTTTTCGACCACTTGGTCGAAGGTAAGTCTTGAATAACCGAAAGAAAGTAAAGACTCAACTCAAGATTCATTCGACTGAACGAGAAGGAAAGACTCAAATTCTTCTTTCAGTCTTTCACACAGTAAATAGGCTGGATGAGAAGAAGGTAAAGCAATTCCATTGCCTCGTCTTCTTCCTTTATGAAGAAAGAACACTTGCAAGGACTTTTTTATTTTCCATCGAGTGCGTTTTTCTTTTTTTTTGAATTGGAGCATGTCCAATCATCAACACTTAACATGTAGAATCATTTACTTAGCATGTAACCTCCATGACACTTTAAAGAAATAAATTTGTTTATTGTGTGGGGAGGGACCAATCGGAGCGACGAAGGGCTGAATCTCAGTGGACCGTGGCAGTAAGGCCTTTCGGTTTTCTTTTTTTCTTCTTTTCCTTTGTAAGTGTTATCAACTTATATTTGGATGTTTTTAGAGATCTAAAGTTCATTTTGAGTGCTCAAGACCATTAGCCCATCTCCTTGACAATGAAATGTCAATTAACTTCTTGGGAAGAAAAAAAAAAAGTGAACTCGAGGGAGAAGGTGGAATACGAAAAGATTGAAACTTAGAACAAAGAACATACCTAAAATGGCCTAGAATCCCAACCACAGCCATAGTCATCCCAGCAAAGTATGTATAGGTATCTCCGACGAAGACCGATGACGGGTACCTAAATCACGCAAGCCAACGGAAGATGTTGAGAAGACCGAAACATCAAGGAAAAACAGGTAAAACTATACGCTTTTTCGTAAAGCACGATAAATTACCAATTGAAAGCTAGCAAGCCTATGGATGTGGCTAATAGGGGTTGAACAAGATAAATAGAAAATGCATGGGCCTGCTTGTACTCAGGATCTGTTGAAGCTCCAATTTGCATAACGTTATGAACCAATATCTGCAAATTGCTAAGACATGTCATGCTCAATAGAAGAAATTTGGGCCTCTTTACTACAGCTTGTTCAGTACTTACCGCAAATGAAATGACAACTGTTTGCCCAACTTCTAAGCCATTTAAACCAGCATGAATGTTAATGGAGTTTGTACAGAACACTGCCAATAGTCCCATATAAAGCTTATATATCCATCCTGTGTATCATAGTGTAGTAGAAATTAGTATCTCGATCACCAAATTATTGGAGAGCTAAGCCAAGTTAGGATTACGATATTAACTCGTTCGAATGCTGCAAAGTACATCAACATTGGCAGTTTTACACCAAAAGAAGTGTAACGGCCCAAGCCCACCACTAGCAGATATTGTCCTCTTTGGGCTTTCCCGTTCGGGCTTTCCCTCAAGGTTTTTAAAACGCGTTTTCTAGGGAGAGGTCTCCATACCCTTATAAAGAGTGTCTTATTTTCCTCCCCAATCGATATGGGATCTCACAAGAAGTTGTTACTAAAGTTACCAATGTGTTAACTGCCTAGAAAGTGGGGACTTATGTGGTCACCGGACTTAGAACTGATGCTTAGTTACTACACAAGCTTCATGCTACGTATTAGTTTAGAACGGCCAAGCGACATGCAAGCAAGCACTGGTTCTCATCCTTAATAAAGTTCCTGGTATAATAAAAGAGTATAACACTTTCAGAGGCCTGTTTCTAGATATATACTGCAACAGTTTGGGGGAATGGTAAGCTCCGGCAATGTGAGATCCACATCGATTGGAGAGGGGAACAAAACATTCCTTATAAGGGTGTGGAAACCTCTCCCTAGCAGACGCGTTTTAAAATATTTTGAGGTGAAACCCGAAAGAGAAAGCCTAAAGAAGACAATATCTGCTAGCAGTGGGCTTGGGTTGTAACAAATGGTATCAGAGCCAGGCACTAGGTGGTGTGCCAGCGAGGATGCTGGGCCCCCAAGGAGAGTGGATCGAGATCCCACATCGATTGGAGAGAGGAACGAAATATTCCTTATAAGGGTGTGGAAACCTCTCCCTAGCAGACACATTTTAAAAAACTTTGAGGTGAAGCCCGAAAGGGAAAGCCTTAAAGAAGACAATACTGCTAGCGATGGGCTTGAGCTGTTACAAATGGTATCAGAGCCAGGCACCAGGCGGTGCGTCAGCGAGGATGCTAGGCCCCCAAGGAGGGTGGATCGTGAAATCCCACATCGATTGGAGAGGGGAACAAAATATTCCTTATAAGGGTGTGGAAGCCTCTCCCTAGCAGATGCGTTTTAAAAAACCTTGAGGTGAAGCCCGAAAGAGAAAGCCCAAAGAGGACAATATCTGCTAGCGGTGGGCTTGGGCTGTTACAGGCAATAAGTTACAAGCCGTTGTTCTCTTACAACAACACATCCTTGTACACTAGTAGATCATTGCGAGAAAATGCAAAATTTTATTGGCGAATTAAGTTATATCACAACTTTAACCCTCCTCACTTGTGGGTTTGAAAATTTCAAAACGGCTAACAAGTGGAATTAATATTAATGAGCAAAGGAAAAATATTATAGGAGTTAGAACACTCGACCTCCTGCTTTAATATCACGTTAAATCACCACTAGACTCATAAACTTAAGCTAAATAGGTTACGATAAATTTAATTATATCAATACTTTATCAAAAGCACTCTCTTTAGATTAACCAAATCTCATTTAGAAACCTCCACTTTATCTTGAAGGGATTCATTACTCGGGGACGAGAGACATCCTATTTATCTTCGACTCATGATAGAAACAGGCAAAACTCGAGGGAGAGAAAACAAAGGAGCACAAGAGAATTCTCAAACAAGCATAACTGAATTTTAGAATACTCCAAAACTTGTGACATTGGATCATGCATTCTATCTCCAACATAAGCATATTTTGTCTGAAATCTTACCAAGATCTAAGACATCCATTCCAAGGTATGGAATCAAAGGCTTCGGGATTATAATAGTTGTGTGTCCAGCGTACGCCATCAACAACGGAAGAGCAGCAAACGATGGCAGTAGCAGTTTCCTGATCTTTACAACGAAGAAAAGAAGGCAGTTCAGAATATAGTCTTAGAATTACTAAAGCACCATGCTAGATGATTGAGTAAACTGAGTAGAAAATACTCACACTCTCCAGGGGACATCAAGAACATCATCTACAAATCCAAGCAATGTCATAAAGCAAATAGATGCCAAGGCTGCATTGTACTCAACAAGCCACTGCATTGTCACATTATTTAACAGTTTAATCTTTGAAAAATTGACACATAAATTTGACAAAAGATAAGATAACTTAGGCTTCAATGATCAACATCTCCCCACCCTTGCCAAAATTTGAAGAATAATTAAAGAATCATTATAGAAAATATATCAATTAAATCTAAATTAAATAAAAAGAACAGCACTCTACTCAATAGGAAGGAATTAATCCATAGCTATGAAACGATTCAAATGGCAAAAATCTTTGTAAGCTTGGGGCTCACATTTGAATCTGATGTGAAGTTAAAATACTGAAACGCAATGGCTAAGACCAAGAAGGAAATCCCCACAACAATTCCCAGCGACTCAGGCCTGCAAAACACAATGAAGTATCAGAAAGTGCATAAAAAAGGTATATGAGATTTAAAACTAGGAAATATAGATGTCTTATAACAAAAGTTTAAAACACATCATGTTTGATCCCGCATCGGTTGGGGAGGAGAACAAAACACCCTTTATAAGGGTGTGGAAAACTTTCCCTAGCAGACGCGTTTTAAAAACCTTGAGGGGAAGCCCGAAGAGAAAGTCCAAAGAGGACAATATCTGCTAGCGGTGGGCATGAGCCGTTACAAATGGTATCAGAGCCAGACACCGGGCAATGTGCCAGCTAGGAGGTTGTTCCCCGAAGGGGGGGTAGACACGAGGCGGTGTGCCAGTAAGGACGCTGGGCCCCGAAAGGGGGTGGATTTGGTAGGGTCCCACATTGAGATGAGAAAGGAACGAGTGTCAGCGAGGACGTTGGGCCCTGAAGGGGGGTGGATTGTGAGATCCCACATCGGTTGGGGAGGAGAACGAAATACTTTATAAGGGTGTGGAAACCTTTCCCTAGCAGACACGTTTTAAAAACCTTGAGGGGAAGCCCGAAAGGGAAAGCCTAAAGAGGACAATATCTGCTAGCGGTAGGTCTGGACCGTTACACATCATGAGTCAAAAACAATTTTTTCATAGAAGTAACTATCCAAAAACAAAAAATATCATTCATAATATATATTTTCATGAATAACCAGTTCATAAAATAACCATAACTCCAACACTTATCTACGAAAAATAAACTATTTTATGCCCAATACCATAGGCCAAATCCTCCAGAAAAGATTCATGATGTTAATTCCTCATGTGCAGCCAACCAAGATTAAAAAAAAATTAGAGACAATAAATAGATTATCTGTAATTTTGTTTTATTTAATTGATTTTTTGAGTTCAATTTGGTCTACTTGGAGCTTGGCAATCAGAAAATTGAACCCATGAACATTCCGAAACCTAATTTAAACTAGAAGTCACCCAGAAAGTTAAATCAAACTGAACAAAAATTCTGGCAGGCAAAAACCAAATCATGTTCACAAAATAACTAATCTAATCAGAGTTATCGTTTTGAATTGAAATCACCTACACTTTGACAGCGCCTTGAGGGGTACCCCGCTTGTTGATATCATAGCCAAATAAATTACGCCTAATAACGTATCTGGAGGCAACAGGTATCATCCACAGAGTGACGAAGAACCCAGCAAGACTGAGTCCAGCATTGATGACGATTGATCTTCTGAGCTCTAGGTCGATCTTGTAGCGGTAGAAGATGAGGTAAAAGTATGGAACCGAGAAGAAGAGAACGAGTTTGAAGATAAAACCTGTTTTCGGTGGCGCAATGGGCGGATCATCCGATATTATTGGGGATTTGCTTTGGTGGATCTTGTCAATTTCTTTGGGAGAAGGTTCTTTGACCGATGGATTTGCAGAAGCTCTCTTGCGAGCAGCCATGGCGGACGATTATTCGCCTGCAAAATGCTAAGCTCTTTTTATTCTGTGATTTCTCATTTCTCAAATTAATTTGGAATTAATAAAATTTTATGACATGTCTGTCGATCTAGTGCCATTGACCAACCAAATCGCGCCAAGTCAGCAAGTCTTCCTCCACGTGGCAAATTAAATGCCAAAATATTGTGCTTTAATTTAATTTCATATTTTTACACTTATATTACAACATATACCATATATTTTGTTAATTAAAAATGGATATTTAAAATGGCCGTATTTATGTAGAAAATAAATAAATAAAAAAGTTGTGCTGAAAATATATTTTAAGCCTAAAGTTTAAAGTTACATTCAATTAAGAACAAAAAGAACAGTCAAGAATAAGTTACATTAAATTTAGGAACACAAAGAACAACCGATAATAAGATATTGTTTGGCAATTTTGTTGACCACATTTGTGTAACTTCATCGAGTGGTCCATCAACTAATTGAACTAAATGATCAATGTGTGATATGAACTCGTAAAAAAACACTAATTTCATTGATCATGTAATCCGACGCTCCAAAATCCCAACTCCATAATATTTGTATATTGTGCTTAATAGAAAAGCAAGGCAAGATACTACCTTGAAGAGCAAGATAAGTGTCGAGAGAAATTGATTAACTAAGTTACATTCAATTTAGGAACACAAAGAACAATCGAGAATAAGACATCATTTGACAATTTTATTGATCATGTTCGTGTAACTTCCACGAGAGGTCCATCAACTATTCAAACCAACTAAATGATCGAGGTGTGATTTGAACTCGTGAAAAAACACTAATTTCATTAATCATGTAATCTGACGCTCCAAAATCCCAACTCCATAATATTTGTATATTGTGCTTAATAGAAAAGCAAGGCAAGATACTACCTTGAAGAGCACGATAAGTGTCGGGAGAAACTGACTAAGATTGAACTATCGAACCGACGAGATCGAACCAAAGATAACTTACCAACAGGAGGCAGCAACCGATCTGGTTCGATATCTAGCTAGAAACTTCTAATCAAATCATCCACCATTTTAAACCTAGGCAACTAGCATCTATTTTTCTGCATATGCATATCAATGTATCTTCCTCTAAAACACTTCAAAAATGAGAGAAATTTACCAAAATTTTAAAAGAATCGAAGATCCTTCTAACAAATAAAAGAAAAAAAATACTCAGCTCTGATGTCAAGGGAATACAGCTGAAGGGTATTTTGTATCCTGTTGGATACTTATATACCTTTCTCAATGTGAACTTTACACTCAGTACAACCTAAAATACAACATAAAATCAAAACCCTGCAGGAATATATATCATGATATTAGTACCTCAAAGAAGTATCGCCTTGAAGTGGAGAACGAAAAACAGCCAAATAGAATGTACATAATGTACTCGGTTACGTCGTATGGGCACTGTGTGTCCTCGACGCCCAAATGCCGAACACCAGGAACCAAAAGACGAACAAAATGGCCCAGTATCGTGCAGGTCCATATTTTATTCTGGTAAGCACAAACTGCAGAAATGGAAAGAATAAATGTCAAGAATTTGAGCACTGAGGTTTCCCAAACTATCTCATAGGTAAAACGATTAATGCCAATGTAAAAGTATGCTAAACGATTAATGCAACGAAGGGACGGGGCCTTCAAGTGGGTACACAACCCTTCAATGTGGACTTCGAGTATATATGTATACAAGTATACCATATTTTTACTATTACTTGAGAATTTTAAAATATCCCATCGAAGAAATCTATGGATCTTTGAAGATAAGGATTCACCCTTTGCTCTTTGCTCATTCTTATGTATAGTTTGTAACAACCCAAACCCACTGTTAGCAAATATTGTCCGCTTTGGCCCGTTACGTATCGTCGTCAGCCTCACGGTTTTAAAACGCGTCTACCATGGAGAAGTTTCCATACCCTTATAAAGAATGCTTCGTTTCCCTCTCTAACTGATGGAGGATCTTACAACCCACCCCCATTGGGAGCCCAGTGTCTAGCTCTGATACCATTTGTAACAGCTCAAGCCCACCCAGTAGATATTGTCCGCTTTGGCCCGTTAAGTATTTCCGTCAATCTCACGGTTTTAAAACGCGTCTACTAGGGAGAGGTTTCCACACCCTTATAAGGAATGTTTTGTTCCCCTCTCTAACCAATGTGGGATATCACAAGTGTACTTAATGGCTTCTCGGTGTAAATGTTCTCTCATTCTTTAGTTATGAAATACCATTATCTCTATATGTATTATCAATATCTCTATATGTATTATCAATATCTCTATGTATGATTACCTTAATAAATGGTGCACTAAGCAAACCGATTAACTAAGCACATGAGATGCTCAACCACATCGCCAAGAATAACTATGAATAGGGATCTGCCTAAGATAAGAGAAAGGTTCCTATTCAATCCAGCACAAGAAGTTTTCATGTACATTAGATGGCTGCATTAACTAACTTGGTGAAGTCAATGTCAACGTAGCCCACAGTTCTCGCGGTAAAAATCAAGTAGCCAACTGTCATATGCCTGTTCCAACGACAACCACACGTTTGAAAGTTGTCCATCTAATTCAGAGTCAATTTATAATGTGGAGGCAGCCAAATAATAACCAAAATAATCTCTTCAACAATTACCAGAGAAATCACCCCAATTCACCCCAATTTTTTGGGGGAGGGAATCAAAACCTTCCTAACGCGTTGGTGTCTGCCTCACGTAAGTAGACCATTACTGTAAGATCCTACATCGGTTGGGAAGGAGAACGAAGCATTGTTTATAAGAGTGTGGAAACCTCTCCCTAGCAGACGCGTTTTAAAAACCTTGAGGAGAAGTCTGAAAGGGAAAGCCTAAAGAAGACAATATCTACTAGCGGTGGGCTTGGGCTGTTACAAATGGTATCAGACCAGACACCGGGCGATGTGCCAGCAAGGACGCTAGGTCCCGAAGGGGGTGGATTGGGAGGTCCCACATTGATTGGAGAAGGGAACGAGTGCCAGCAAGGACGCTGGACCCCGAAGGGAGGTGGATTGTGAGATCCACATTAGTTGAGGAGGAGAACGAAGCATTCTTTATAAGGGTGTGGAAACCTCTCCCTAGCAGACACGTTTTAAAAACCTTGAGGGGAAGCCCGAAAGGAAAAGCCCAAATAGGACAATATTTCCTAGTGATGGGTTTGGGCTATTATAATTACATCTACTTACGGGCTTAACACTAACTCAAATGTTTCCATTATGCAATATCAAGAAAATTTTCAACGCAACAATCAGCAAGGAATCAACGTACTAACAGCTTCAACCTCAACTTCACTGGTATCTTTAATAAACGAATATATGGCCAAGAATGGCGTACTCATTCAAAACTTCGTCTTTAAGGAAATGCCAAGCAATGAAGTTGAGATGCGGAAGACAATTGAACCCTAATTGAACCCTATTGATAGAGAAGAAGTTCAGGCACTATCAATCAACCTACCCTAGACCAATCTCAAATTGAAGAGAAAAAGAAATTCAAATGCGTCTGATAATGATGAGACCAAGAAAGGCTCTGCCAGCTACATCATCCAATCACTATAAGCTATACCAAACAACAAACAAGCTCATAAAAGAGTTCCAGCGCATCAGAATAGTTCAGCCACCCCTCCATAAGCACAACGTTTTAGAAAGAAAAACAATGAAGGGCGGTTAAATAAGTTTCTAGATGTGCCTAAACAATTGCATATTAACATTGTAATCTATGTGCAAGTATAAATCTAATGTCTTTATCTATTTGCAGGAAGCTTGGAATTGGTGAAGCACGCCAAGAACAGTAATGTTGTAACTCGTGTACAGGTCAACAGTGCATCCCAAGGGAAAAATAGAAGATGTGCTGGTAAAGGTTGACAAGTTTATTTTTCTTGCCGACTTCATCATCCTGTACTATGAAGCAAACAAAGACATCCCAATTATATTGGGAAGACCGTTCCTAGCTACTCGGCAAACTGTTATTGATGAGCAAAAAGGAGAGTGAATGACAAAAAAAAAAAAAAAAGCAAAGGTCACGTTGGCAACCATGCATCTAGTCGATGATGCAAAGTTGTAATGAAGATCCAAATACATAAACATTCAAGATGGTTGATGGACTGTGGATGCTTGGGAGAGCTTAAAACAAGAACTCCGCTGACCGTTCTTCCCAGATAATGTTGAGATAATAGTGAGAAGGAAGTTAAAGGAGCTGAAGCATATTGGAAATATCTGAGACTACGTTAAGCAGTTTTCTAAGTTTACGTTGGATATTCGTGACATGTCTGAGAAAGATAAAGTTTTCAGTTTTGTTGAGGGGTTGAAGCCATGGACGAAGACCACGCTCTACGAACAGAGTTCAAGATCGCTACGGTTGAACGACTGTTTGACTATAGCAACAATCAATCCCAAGAGGTAAAGCGAAATCAGGCTTCCGCAAATGGGAGTAATAGAAATTACCTATCCAACTCCCCAACCAAAGGTGAGAAGGTGACAAACTCGAAGCTTGAGGAGGGGATGGTGAATCCTCCCAACAAAGATGTAGAACTCCATGGCAGAAACCTCACAACAAGAACGACCACAGTCAAGGGCCCTCGTGCTACTTCATATACAAGGGGGCCCAGTTAGGTTATGGAATCTGCTGCTTATTTATAGCTTAGTCAACAGTTATACATAGTAAACCTATATATGGTAAATGACATATAAAGTAAATTGTCATAAATAGTAAATAGTTATGTATAGTAAAAATCTATATCCGATAAAGCTATATATGGTAGATAGTTATATATAGTAGATGGTTATATCTGGTAAAACTATATATATAGTAAGCTGAACCATATATATATCCCCTCAGACAGAGATTTGAAAATGTACTTTATGTACTCTTTGTATTCTCTCTGATGTACATACCTGAAGTCATCAATACAAACCTTTTAGCCAGAGTTCTCCTTGCATTTTCTCTCTCCTGTTCTTGTTCTTTGTGTTCATCTAGATTGAGTGTGTGCATTGTTGTGCGATCCTAACAGGCCCATTGAGAATATAACTGCCCACAAAAGGCGGCACTATGTTTTTCAAACAAAATTTGGAACAAACTCTAAAGTTGAGTATGAGATGGCGGAAGTTGAAACACCGTTAGTCGAAAGCATTGAAAACACCTTATGTATGTCGAGGCTTAGGTTAACCACAGAGCAGCCAAGAACACTATTATCAACTATAGAGCTACCCACAACTACATGACGGAAATCAAAGCGAAACACTTAAACACCCTCTGTCATCAAGACACAGGAAGGAAGAAAGTTGTCAATTTGACAACCTTACCCTTCTCAGGAGTTGCAAAGAGAACTCCGATCAAGCTGGGGACTTGGATTGGACAAACTGATTTTGTGATAATCAAGATGGACGACTTCAATATTGTGTTAGGAACACAAAGTCATTCCCATGCCCCTGGCGAAATGCTTAGTAGTAACGGGGTCCAACCCCACCATCATTCAGACTAACACCCGTCAACCAAAAGAGGTGAAAATGATGTCGACGCTACAGTTGAGAAGTGATCTTACCCATGATAAACTCACGCTCGCTGCATTGCAATAATTGAAAAGGGAAGCTCGAGTGAGCTAACTCCAACAAAAACCTCACAATCGCTAGAGGAACACCGCGATACAAGGGCGGAAGGTCAGATTAAGAATTTATCCCCACTTACGGAGATAGATCACAAAATTGATTCTCCATCGAGGGTGAAATCGCCTGCCACAAATGTGTCGTATGGCTCAACCTGAGCTAGCTAAACTTCATAAGCAGCTAAATGACTTGTTGAAAGTCGGGTTCATTAGACCCACAAAAAGTATTGATCACCCAAATGCTGGGGAGAGACCCCAAGCCAACACCTTTACCGAAGGGGGGAGACAAACTTCTAAAATAACTCGTGTTTACTCAAGAAGACCATCCAAACAGATGAAGAGAAGGGTCGGTCAGAAGTGTCAGCCACGACCATTCCAAAGTGGAGAAAGAGTTATGATCAAGCTGAAGTGAAATTAACTCTGATTTCAAAGCAGTAATAACCAACGACGGGTGCAAAAATACTATGGACCAATTGAAGTCATTCAGAAGGTTGAGAAAGCATCATCCAAGATCCAATTCCTCTCATGGATGCGGTCTAGCCCTGTTGTCCACATCAATAACTTGAAACGTTACTATCCCGACCAGGAAACACCAGACACAAGGAGGTGGTACGACCTCGTGCCACAAAGAAGAATTCCACCACAAAGAAAGTAGGAGACTCTGACAAAGAAGACGCGAAGAGTCGACAAACTGAGAAGTGAGTTTCATCAATTCCTAGTAGATTGGAAGAGACTCCTTAATGCTGAGATCAACTGGAAGTACGTCGAGAGACCTAAAGTCAACCTCATCTTACATCGTTGAGTTCGTGGAGAGTCGGTTGATAGAGACGTCAACCAATTGAGTGGGGGAGGATGTCACAGTCATGCTTATCCACGGCACGTTGTCTGTGGTCACGTGTCGAATGTCCCAGTCATGCTTGTCTAGGGCATGTTACCCATGTTAGGATCGCACAACAACGCACACACTCGATCTAGATGAACACAAACAGGAGAGAGAAACTGCAAGGAGAAATATTGGCTAAACGTTTATATTGATGACGTCAGGTATGTACAGTAAGAGAGAATATACATAGAATACAGAAAGTACATTTTCAAAGCTCTGCCTAAGGGAATATATATATATGGTTCAGTTTACTATATATAGTTTTACTAGATATAATCATCTACTATATATAACTATCTACCATACATAGCTTTACCGAATATAGTTTTTTACTATACATAGCTAATTACTATTTATGACAATTTACTTTATATGTCATTTACCATATATAGTTTTACTATATATAACCGTTGACTAAGCTATAAATAAGCAGCAGGCTCAATAACCTAACAATTCTCCCACTTGAAGATTGATCCAGTCAACCAAAAATTTCATTTTCAAACGACCATCAGCATCTTCACTGCACCATACCAATTAAGGTTTTGCACAACTTCAATTTTTCAACATCAACACATTTTGTTAACATGTCTGCTGGATTTTTTGCACCCTCTATCTTTTCCAAACACATATCACCTTCTTCCACTAACCTGCGAGTGAAATGGTATCGCCTTCTGATGTGTTTTGTCTTTGAATGATAGACTGGGTTCTTCACCAACTGTATGGCACTCTAACTATCTGTATAAAGAATCTTCTTTCGCTGCTTCTTGCCTAATTCTTCTAGATAGTTTATCATCCAAATCATCTCCTTTCCAGCTTCAGCTATTGCCACGTACTCAGCCTCAGTAGATGAAAGAGCAACGCATTTCTGAAGCTTGGACATCCAACTCACTGTTGTTCCATCTATCGTGTAGATATATCCAGATGTGCTCTTGCTAGAGTCTACATCTCCACTCAGATCAGCATCCACAAAACCTTGCAGAACTACTTTGTCATTGTCATAACAAAGTGAAGTATTGGATGTACCTCTCAGATATCTCAGAAGTCACTTCACAGCTTCCCAATGTTCTTCCTTGGGTTTGCCATGTACTTGCTAACAACTCCCACTGCATGTGTTATATCAGGTCTAGTGCAGACCATAGCATACATCAAACTCCCAACTGCAGAAGCGTAAGGAACTGATGCCATGTGCTCACATTCCTCAACTGTCTTGGGAGATTGCCCCTTTGACAATTTAATACGATTTGCCAAAGGGGTAGTCCTGGGTTTAGCATCATTCATCCTGAATTTGGACAACACCTTCTCAATGTACTACTCCTGAGATAGATTTAATGTGCCATCAGATCTATCTCGAGAAATCCTCATCCCAAGAATCTGCTTCGCTGCACCCAAATCTTTCATCTCAAATACTGAAGACATGCTCGCCTTCAGGTGGTTTATCTCCCTCATACTAGATCCAACAATCAGTATATCATCCATGTACAGGAGTAGAAATACATAAGAATCAGTGTATTTCTTGAGGTAACAACACTAATCCTTTTCACTCCTATGGAAACCACTCTTGCACATGAAGGAGTCAAACTTCTTGTACCACTGTCTCGTTGTTTGTTCTAGTCCATACAAGCTCTTATTGAGCTTACACACCATGTGCTCCTTGCCTAGAGCTGCAAACCCTTTTGGTTGTTGCATATAGATCTCCTCATCTAGATCTCCATGTAAAAACAGCGTTTTTACATCCATTTGCTCAAGGTGCAAATTCTCCGATGCAACAATACTCAGCAGAATTCGGATAATAGTTAATTTCACAACTGGAGAAAAAATCTCAACATAATCAATGTATTTCCTTTGTGAATATCCTTTAACTACTAACCGAGCCTTGAAACACCTTTTGTCATCTGGTCAGCCTTGATTCTGAACACCCATTTGTTCAACAGAGCTCTCTTTCCTGTAGGTAACTCAGTCATCACCCACATATTATTCTTTTCAAGTGAGCTCATCTCATCATCCATGGCTTACTCCCACTTGGTTGAATCTTCCACCTGTAGGGCCTCATCAAAGGACTCTGGTTCTCCTTCGTCAGTCAGCAATAGATAATGTAATGAAGGTGAATATCTATTTAGTGCTCTGATAGTTCTGGATGATCTCCTCAACACCAGCTCAGGTGTAACTTGATCCACGTCTGGTTCTTCAGCAACCGTCTCAGGAGTTTCTTGAGCTTCTGCCGTAACATCACTAGGTGAGTTTTCTTGCAACTCAAGCTCAACTCCCATTTGCTTCGTAGTCTCAGAGTTTATCTTCTCTCTGATCTTGTACAAGACATTTTCATGAAAGGTCACGTCACAATGTCTTAGGATTTTTCTATTCTTGTCATCCCAAAACCTGTACCCGAACATGTCAGAGCCATAGCCTATGAAGTAGCACTTCACAGCCTTAGCATCAAGTTTGTCTCTCTTCTCTAGATCAACGTGAACATACGCAGTACAGCCAAAAGTTCTCAAGTGAGAGTACTTGAGTTCTTTTCTTGTCCATACTTCTTCTAGTAATTTGAACTCCAAGGGTACTGACGGCCCTCTATTACTATTTATAACAATTTACTTTATATGTCATTTACCATATATAGCTTTACTATGTATAACCGTTGACTAAGCTATAAATAAGCAGCAGGCTCCATAACCTAACAACCCATGGTCGCATGCCCTTTCCAAACCCCTTTTTCTTACTATCATGCGAGTTAGGTCTTTACTATCTTGTTATATCAATACGGAGGTGTATGACCATTCACAAAAAACATGTCTACACCTACCAAGGCTAAAATGCCCCAAAATGTACTATAGGAGGATGTGACTAGGTTGTCCATTCTTCCTGTCCGGGTTATAAGCTATGAAGCCGTGGTTGTTGCTTATTTGCTTTTAACATATAATATTGTTTTCTTTCAAATTGTTTTCAACTCATTTCATCGCTTCACGTTTTATAAACCATTTCTCTCAAACATGACTCAAGGCTCGATCATACAATAAGATTGTCTACAAAATTTGACTTTCACACGGGTGACTTGTTCGTTGAGTTAGAACAAGTGTCACACAATCGTCGTCTTGTTGCCACATGATTGCGATTATGACACCCGACAACTACATTTGAGTGAGACCCGTAGTCCATTCTACCAATCAGTGCGTTACTAATGAATAAAATGTTTTCTATGATAAAAGTAAAAAAAGATGCCAGAAAAACAAGTTCATGGCCAAAAAAAAATGCATTATACTCACAAAGCGGAAGAAAACCACTACTGTTAACGCACAAACTCCTCCAAGAAGAATATGAAGGCCACTTTTTGCAGTTTTCTGCACCAAAATAAAATTCTTTAAGAGGTATTTCAAGAAAAAAATCTAGCACGATCAAAGGAAACACAAAAAGGATATCACATTGAAGAAAAGAAAAAGAAAAATACTCTTCAAATGTATTATTATATATTTTTTAATATTCTTAAAAAAAATTGTCTTAATAAAATATAAACTCTACAGTTAATAATATATAAATTCAACAATTAGGGTCATAATGTATTATTATACATTATATTTTTATTTTGTCTCTTTCCCCTCAAATCGTATTGATGTCATAATGTATTATTATGTTCTATATTTATTTCTTAAGATTAAATTTACTTAGAGTAATTTATAAATAATATTATATACTCATTCCATCACATTATGTATTTATATTTTAATAAAGTATAAACGATGTATTTGTGTTGACAATTTTCTCATCCATTTTCCAATTTTCAATATTATATAGTATTGTATTAACTCACGTGTTGACTTAGAGATAAGAGTTATTAATATATGTACTCAAAGGGCGGTCTATAACTTAAAATACGCTAGTTTAAAAGTTTCATGAAGAATTTCATCATATTTCTCTATGTTTCTAAAATATCTATGGTTTATTCCATAATAGCCTTCGATATTAAAATATTCATCGATATATCCATAAATTTGAGTTATCTTTAATATCAACCTTGGCATATTCATCCCCGGTGGCAAGAAGGAACTCTACCCCCAAACAAACCCAAGTTATAAGAATAAGCTCGCCAACTAGCTTTAATCGTAAACCTGACTCGACTGCAAGAGTCAGGATAACTGTAGAACTAGCTTATGATATCTTATGACGTATGATTGTACTCTATGGGGATTACTAGGGAGTTTATTAGTTAGTTTCCTTTTAGTGAACCTATCACGAGCAGCAAGAATCCACAGTAGTACCTTGAGAGTTGGCTAAACTTTAGAATGCATGAATCTTATGAGAACTTGTGATTGAAGTCGAGGCTGCGTCTTGAGGGCCTACTATACAGGACTAGAACTATGATGATAAAAGAGACTAGTAGAACGACAATTTAGGAGACCTAGAATTCAAGGGAAATTATGAGGGTTGGAGGTCTGGATAGGATCAAGAACCAATAACTTAAACAAGTTTCCACCAAACTACCCTAAGTTGAGCTCAGGTGGAACGAACTAACCTAGGGTATAGCCTAGAAAGAACTTACTCTAAGGAACGAACTCCTAAAACAAAATAAGACACTAAACGAACGAAATTTATTTCATAAGACTTAAGAACAAACTATGAACTACCAGCAAGCTACTTACTAAGTATATTTTTATACCCAATGCTACTTTTTCAATTTTCTTTTCTGGTGCAGCCTGATGTAGCGGTCGAGTCAGAGACGCACGTGGGCATTGGCTATAGGGAATCACGTCATATCCAAGTCTAGATTTTCTTTCATACTTGTCTTTTAATTTCTATACTTCGTGTATTTTAAATAGTCTAAACTCGTAATATTCTATTTTGGTGGTTTTCGTTTATCCTTTGTAAAATCAAAAAATTTCATTACTATTTTAAATGAATTTCATATGTGCATGCACGTGTTTAATGTTTTAAATTTTACACATTTTTACTTATTTCACATTAGTGAGTAACGGTCCATGTTTCGAGTTCCTCAAAAAGCGGGTCGTTACACTAGGAGAATTCCAAAGAGGTCACCCAACTTAGAATTGCTCCAAGTAAAACATGTTTAACTATGAAGTTCGTATGATTGAGCCACCAAAAAGAAAGTGCACCTTATTAGTATAGGTAGTGACTTTCAATTCTTTTAAATCTTTCTTAATCATCCTATTCTCATGATTGCTCTCATTCAGATGTGGTCTCAGTTCATTCATGTACCCCTCCTTTATTTGGGTGTCACATGCCCACCAATTTCAATTTTGGTTCGTCCTTGAACCACATCCTATTGGGAGAGATACTGCTCTGACCATTTGTAACGACCTATGTCCAAGATTCATATCAGAATTTGAAATCTGGATTCAACACCTGTACTGTTAACACATGTCCACTACTGTTAACGTGACAAGTCCACTATTGTTAACGTGACCATGTCGTAGAATTCGGATAATAGTTAATTCTTCTGCGACATGATCACGTTACTTACTCCTTGCTTCTAAGAGTGAAGAATATCCCCACAAACCAACACGGGTCCTTCTAGCATGCTTTGTCCTTACTCACATGCATCTTAGGAGAATTCCCAGGATGCCACCCAACTTAGAATTGCTCCAAGCAAAGCATACTTAACTATGAAGTTCATATGATTGAGCCACCGAAAAGAAAGGTGCACCTTGTAGGTATAGGTAGTAACTTTCAATTTTATTAAGTCTTTCTTAGTCATCCTATTCTCATGATCTCTCTCATTCAAATGTGGTCTCGATCCATTCATGTACCCCTCCTTTACTCAGGCCTCACATAATGTTTGAAGAAGACTACACATAATGTTTGAAGAAGACTAGTGAAGTAGAGAGATGAAATGAACTGTCAAGGAGGGGACTTTTTGTGGAGTTTGTTTGTAGGTTTCTATTCCACTTTAAAATTTGATTGTGTACAAAATGATTGAATTGTGTGTTCTTTTTTTCCCTTTTTTGTAGGGAATTAAGTAGAGGTTGTTGTCTGTTTTTTGGTTTGGTGGTGGATGGTTGCTCTAATGGAGTATTTCATGGTTTCCCTGTCTCCAACATAACACAACAAAAACTCATTGAACGAGCAACCCATAATAGAAGACAATTGGAATTATTATTTGAAAGTAAAAAAGAAGGCCTAAAACTCGCGTAAGATATAAGATATACACAATTTACCCACTTGTCCTTCCAACTAAGAGGCAACATGGCAATCATCCTGAAAAAATCTACCCCAATTTTGTAATTTGTCTTTTTTCAACATTTTTAATATCCTTATTTTAAAAACTACTCTTATATCATAATTATTTTTCAAAACTACGTTATTTTTTAAATTTACCTCAGTAATTTGCAGTACTATGAATTCCAATTTTAAAATAAGAGAATTTAAATGAACCATATTGACAAGAAAGATACATCTGAATTACTATAATATAAAACAACTACTAAGACTTACCTTCCCCACACGAGGAGCTATTAGGCAAGCGAGCGTAACGGTGAGCAGGCCTGTAGCAAGGAGAATTCCAGTACCCTCAACAGCCCACCTGGTTGCAGGATTTTCGGCACGAACAACATTTTCTGAGATGGTATTCAAATGCTCAGAAACAACCTGGGAGGCTGCACTAGAGTTATTGTTGCTAATATAACTATGAGGACTAAACCACAATGCAATTTCACTAAGCCGCTGCCTGCGAACAGCAGCAACAGCATCAGGATCTATATCGGTACTAGCAATTGTTTGCATAGGATTAGGTTCCCCACGAGCAGTTCTTTCCCTTAAAGCTTCATATTCTTTTAAAGAACTCACAACCTTTCTAAAGTCATCAGTTCTAATATTTTCCGCAATACATCCACAAATTTCACAAACTGTTGATCCATGGCTGACAAACCACTTGAGAGCACATGCATAGTGTACAAGAGCAAGGTCACTCTTGCAAGAACACCCAAGCTCCACTAATGCATCTTCAAGATGACATGAACCCATTTCAATATCAGCTTTGCAAATGAAAACCTCCCCATTAGGGCCTATGAACTTAATCGAACCAGAATCCCCTTTAACGTTTTTTTTCAGCACAGAACAACCATCCACATGTTCTAGATTTTGCTTCTCAGACGTAGAATCCCGATCACTTTTTCTTTCTTCCATTAATGGAGGAGTGATGCCTAGAAATCCTAAAACAGCATCACCTCGTCTGTCGGATTCGCTACATTGACACACACGACAACTTGCCCCAGATTCCTTGCCTACACTATGGCGAGACTGACAACCGATATCTTCGTTCTCGATAGTTGAACAACCATTCACTTCAGTGTTGTTATCTACTCTCTGCAGCAAATTCTCCTTTCCCATATTATCAGTCGTAGAGTACATAGATTTAAACAAGCTAGTTCTACTCTTGGATTATAGCCATTCTACTTCAATAAATCCAATAATCAGCCAATTCAGGCATAATTCCCCCCGAGCACTCAATGAAAATTAGACAAGAACACTACCAAGCAGTAGAAAACTGAGGATACGAAACAATCATCCTGACGAATTCTATACCAAATAATACGATCTGCCCCGTTTAAGAATCGACCATCAGTCTATCTGCCCCAACGAACATATATTGTTGTCGCCTAACCCAACGCTAATGTAACGAAGCAGCAGAATAGTGTTCGTCGGCAAGCAAAATCCCTAGAAATGAACAATTTTATCACTCTGTGAACTTGAACTGAACAATTCCAATCAAGAATAACAAATCAAGCAAGATCCTCAAGAAAGAAAACAGAAACATCAACTAGATCACTCGAATTCCACAAATGACAACCAAAAGAGAATGCTCCCCATTCCAGTTCCCACAATCATCGAAGATAAACTCCTTTAATCAAAAACCCACGTAGAAAAATGGAATAAAGGTGGGAAGGGGATACAAAAGTAAGAATTCCCATAGTTGAAACAGCATTGAAACGAAATCAAAACGAGATTCCATAGAATGATGCAAAAGTAAAAACAAAGAAATGAGAGATAGACCTGTTGCAGGAATCAATTTGCAATTAGGGCCGGGAAATCGGCGAGTGATTGAAATTCTGCCCTCTCCTTCTTCATGTGATCTACTCTGCATCTGCCCTTTGGTGGCCAAGCGAATGCCCCGAGAGTGAAAGAGAGAGAGAGAGTGGGATTTTGCTAGCGACGATATTGACTGATTTTTGACATGCTGCCAACACCACACAGTAGGAGAAACACCCTTCTTTTATTTATTTATTTATTATTTTTTCTCTAAATTTTATATTTAAATATTTAGTAGATAAATTATTGTTACTCTATTTATTTCAAAAACGCCTGGAATTTTAAAATATTTCATAAAATATATTTACAGTTCATGTTTCATTATTGATTACTCAATTTTGACTAATTAATAATAAAAATTATAAAAAGAGATAAATAAGCATAATGGGAGTAATGTTATGTTTATCGAACTCGTTAAAGTGAAAAATTGGCTAGAGGTTGAAGACACTCGAAGACATGTTGAAACATCTCGGGTTTATATGGGTTGAGTTGGAAAGATCTTTTGGACGAACCCAAAATTTCGGGTTAATTGGGTTGGTGAGCCGAGTGTCACGGTCATGCTTGTCCAAGGCGTGTTGCACATGGCCGCATGCCCATGACAAGCCAAACCCTTTTATGTCTTTCCATGTTCTAGTGTTTTACTTTTGTATTTCTAGGGAGTATGACGTTTCGGAAAAATCATGTCTAGCCCTGCCAAATGCCTCAGAATGTATTATAGGGGATATGACTAGTTGTCAACTTCTCCCTACCCAAGTTATATACTGTGAGCCGTTGTTGTTACTCTCTTGCTTGCTTATATAACGTCTCTTTCTAAAATCTCTCTCTGCCCTCGTTTTCTAAAACCTTCTTCTTAAATCGAGGCTAGAGGCTCGAGCATACGCCACTTGGCCGTAGGCGACGTAAGAACAAATTGGCTTAGCTCACTTGCCGTTGGAAAGTGAGTGCCGCACAATCGCAAATCCGCTGCCATCAAGAGTGCGATTGTGACACCGAGCAACCTAAATAAAGTTCATAACTCAACTCAACCCAACCTAAATAATTATGATTTAAAATTAAAAAATTAATAATAAAAAAAATAAGAAATTCCTCATTGAATTAATTAATGATCATTCCAACGTGTTTTACAATTTAAAATTGTGGATAAAAATAATAATTATGATTTAAAATTAAAAAATTAATAATAAAAAAGATTAAGAAATTTCTAGTTAAATTAATTAAGGATCATTCCAATGTGTTTTACAATTTAAAATTATGGATAAAAAATAATAATTTTCATAATAATAATAATAATATTTAAAAAAAAAAAAAAAAACAAAAATAATAGTTTTTAATACGTGCATGAAAGTTGAAGGGAGCAAACACGAAAATTGGGATTCGTAGTTAAAAACGAAGATTCATTGCAAATTGTTCTTCCCTTTTGTGTTCTAGCTCCGTTGTAGATTTTCTCGAATAATCTCTCTTCCAATTCGCGGTTATTCATCATATCTTACACATCAAGTCTTCCAAGAATAATCACAATGGAATTGTATGCCATGCGTTGATGTTATTTATGCTCCTTCTCTGTATCTCTTTTTTTACTCTCTCAATCTGTTCGGAAAAGGTTCGATAATCTGTTTTCAAGCCCAGAAAATTGACCGAAAACGGAGATTTGGAGGTTGTTTCCTTGGAAAATCTGTAAATGAACGATTACGGAATCGATTCGAAGCAAGAAATTCATCAAAATCATGGAGTGATTCTTGATTGTTACTCTCAGAATACTAGGGCACAGCAGCCCTGGAGGATGGGAGCTTGTGTTCATCTATCCGCCATGGATGAGGTTGAGTCGTCGGAACAGCAAAATCTAGGTTTGTCTAATTCGAGCTCCACCATCATCAACCTGTTCGAATCTCCTGCTTCGGCTTTCTTCGCGACGGAGCAATGTATGGGGATTCCTCCCATTGAGTTTTGTACTGGTTCTTCGTCTTTCGATAGGGCTTCCGATTCGGCGGAGCACTGCGGCGCAGATTCTGAATTCAGTAACACCTTGCAATCGGTTGTGAGATCTCAACTCTGTAAGAGAAGCTTCAATGGCTTCCCGAAGACTATTTTTACTGACTACAAGGTGTTTGATGCTCGTCCGCCGTCAATCGGGAAGAATTTTCCCGTTCCTTTCAAAGATCAAGGAGTACGTAATTTCCACTCTCCATCTGATGAATCTACTTTCCTTCTCCTTTCCAACTTTTATGGATGTTTTTGCGGTGTTTCATTCTGATTCAGGGGTGCTATGATTCAACCAGTTATTCAATTGCACAGCCAAGCTTTTGTTCTTCACATGAGAAGAACTCTCCTAGATTCTCTTGCTTGAGTTCTTCTGTTGGCTCTGGAAGCTCTTCTTCTTCCTTCAATGGCAATGGATTCCCTACCAAAACGAGAATCCGATGGACTCAAGATCTCCATGAGAAGTTTGTCGACTGCGTTAATCGTCTTGGTGGTGCTGAGAGTAAGAACATTAAAGCTGATTTGTGGAGTTTTCTTGAATTTTCAAGGCTCATTGTTGTTTGTGTTACAGAGGCGACCCCTAAAGCAATTTTGAAGCTGATGGATTCAGAGGGATTGACCATATTCCATGTGAAGAGCCATTTGCAGGTTCATCAAAAGAAGAAAGAAATCCATAACATAATTCAATTTTGTATGATTTGAATTTCCTTTCTGACCCATAAGTACTGATTTTTGTGTTCTTCTTCCTTTGTAGAAATATCGGATAGCAAAATACATGCCAGAATCTGCAGATAGTAAGAGATTTCCATACTGAAAAACCATTTATTTCAATTCAATCCTCTGTTCTGTTTGCTTGAAGCTTTGAATCTGGACTTATCAACAATGGATTCTTTCCTGCAACTCCAATTTGTATTGTTATTTTGAATGAAGATCACTTCAGCAATAGTGTTTTGTAATGCAGGGAAATCTGATAGAAGGAACGACATAAATGAAGTTACTGAACTGGATGTCAAAACGTGAGCTTCTCGTCACCTTTTCTATCTATATTCAAGAATATGAATGATTGAACTCTTTGTGTTGATAACCATTTAAGTGTTTGATTAAGAAAGATGATAACCAATAGTTATCTAAGATTTTGAAAAGTTATTTCTAACTCATTCGTGTTAATACAATTGAATGATGATGTATAACAGTGCCATGCAAATTAAAGACGCTTTACAATTGCAGCTAGATGTTCAGAGGCGCCTTCATGATCAACTAGAGGTAATATACTCGTGTTCTATCGAGTTTGTGTCAAACAAACTATTGAATGATAAAATGTTTAATTGGTATCTAAACTTTAATAGTATGTAATAGTTCTTGAACTCGCATCTTCATGATCAACTAGAGGTAATATACTCGTGTTCTATCGAGTTTGTGTCGATTGAATGAAAAAGTGATTAATCGGTATCTAAACTAACTTTAATAGTGTGAATTAGTTCTTGAACTTGCGTCTTCATGATCAACTAGAGGTAATATACTCGTGTTCTATCGAGTTTGTGTCAAATAAATTATTGAATGATAAAGTATTTAATCGGTATCTAAACTTTAATAGTGTGTAATAGTTGTTGGAACGTTCAATTTTATGTCTAATAAAATTCTAAACTTTTAATTTTGTTGTTATTAGATACAGAGGAAGCTACAATTGCAAATTGAAGAACAAGGGAAACGACTAAAGATCATGTTTGACCAACAACAAGAAACTAACAAATGCTTCTTCACAGCCAATGGCTTCAACAAACCGTTCCCTAACGACCCGTCGGGTTATCTCGACGATCCTCCGATCCCGACAGCCGAAAACATCCGAAACGCCCAATTCCCAACCAACATAAGTTAGCCATGAAGAGAACCACCATTTTCATCATTACCAGTACATAAACACTCATTGGGGGGTTCACTGTCTTCTTTCAAACTTACAATGAACATTGCAGACTGAAAAAGCCTTTATTATGCAAAAACCTACACAAAAAAAAGGGTAAATATTTTAGTGTTGTTGAATATACAAACTTTTGAAAGTTGAATTGAAGAAACTAGCAATGGCCAGTTGCTTTTCGGATAACTTTTGCAATCTCATTTTTAAATTTTTAGAAAATTTTCGTAATTTTAACCCTATAATAAGTTCGAGCTGTTGCCTTATTTTTTACCATGCAAAACCGACAATGTAGGGTCTAAGTTTTAACATAGAGATTAGACTAGAAGAGGGTCGTCCGCAAGATCGGTGTTCTAGTTTACTTGATGTACTACGCATAATTTTATTTAGAGAAAGGAAATTTGATGGAGAGAAAATAACTAAGCTAATAAACTCAAGAGAATTTCGAAAGTGTAGGATACTCATGTGGCGTAGAAATTAGACCTCTAGCTCCTCGATCAAGAATATATATGTTTTAACCAGATTGATATATATTTGATGCATTTAGGGTTAATATGTTTCTAGATAGACGAATATGATACACTGACTAACTATAAAAGTTAAAAGATTACTTAAAGGATCATATACCACAACGTGTCGAGTAAATTAATTTTAGGTAGTGACCATCTCGGTAGAAAGTTCTTTTTTTTTTGGGGGCCGTTACAAATGGTATAAGAGTCAGACACTGGACAATATGCAAGCGAGGACGCTGGCTCCCAAGGGGGTGGATTGTGAGATCCGATCCCACGTTGGTGGAAGAGAGATAAAGTATTCCTTTTAACGGTGTGGAAACCTCTCTCTAGTAGACGCGTTTTAAAACCGTGAGACTAACGGCGATACGTAATGAATCAAAAGCGGACAATATCTCCTAGTGGTAGGCTTGGGCTATTACAGCTTACCTAGTTCTTTCCGCCCTAAACCTAGCACGTCATGTCACTCCAGCATTAAGTTAACGAGGCAAACAAAATTAAACGTTCAATAACATAACATAAACAATTTAAAACCGAATGAATCCGAACAAATAGGGTTTAGTTGTCTTTTCAAGAATCGAAGAGGCAGAAACCAATCCCGAAACGACCAGCTAAGAAGAAGATATGAATCAAAGAAGCATACAAAATATTTAAATTGTGACAAAGAGATAAGAGTTGGAAGCCAACGAACACCTTTTTAGATGCATTATTAGTGCATTTGCCAAAGATTCTTGTCCTTTACGCTTTGGCTTTTTCTATTTTGGTATTGATTCTGATTGGTCTTTCTTGAGGAATATTAGTCAATTAAATAATCAAATTATTATTATTATTATTATTATTTGTTAAAAGATTGATGGTTGAGGATACGATCCGAGAGAAGAACGAAATATTTCTTCTAAAGGTGTAAGAATCTCTCCCTAGTAGATGCGTTTTAAAACTGTGAGAGTGACGGCGATACGTAACGTCCCAAAACGGACAATATCTGCTAACAGTGGACTTGGGCTATTATAAATGGTATCATAGCCAAACACGGGGCAGTGTGTCAGCAAAGACGTTGGGCCTTCCAGGGGAGATAGATTGTGAGATCTCACATCGGTTGGAGAGGAGAATTAAACATTACTTACAAGGTGTGGAAACCTTTCTGTAGCAGACGCGTAAGTTTCTAGAACGTTGTGTATATAGTGTCTAAATTGTTGAAAGTAATTGCGAGAACCAAACAACAAAATTATGATAGTATTTTCGAGCACCACCAAACACAACGGTCTCTTATTTTTCTAGCATCTTATTCTTAGACATCGACAAAATCTTCAATTGAGCGTCCCAATTGATCTCATTCGAAAAACGAAAAAAGTTAAAAAATGGCTCGATAGAGGAACTACTTCAGAGTATTTTTCTACTGAAAATGTGGGTCAATTTCATCAAATATGAACTACGAGTCAAATTGATAAATACATATTGAAATATATTATTAATCTGAACATAGTTTAACCGATTTAGATATAATATATTCGAACGAAAAAAAAAAGTTCTAAATTTTATCGGACTAAAAAAAGTGAGGATTAAAAAAAATATCTTTAGCCTTTATTCATATACGTGACAAATTATGGGAGAAAGAAACGATGAAAATGTCATCCAAATTGGACCGTCCAATGACTTAGAATTAAAATAATTACACCCCATGGGACCAATTAAAAGTGCTTTCAGATTATGACATTTCCTATTGTGCCCTCAAAAAATAAAGTACAGAAAAGTGACGTGGCAATGACTTGTAAATAGTGGCGTTCGTGAATAATATCGTGTTATACGTATAGTTTTATACTTATCATGTCGTAAATTGCAACACGTGTTAGAAATAACGACTCTCCACAATAGTATGATATTGTCGACTTTGAGCATAAACTCTCATGGGTTTGCTTTGGGCTTCCCCAAAAGGCCTCATACCAATGGAGATAGTATTCCTCACTTATAAACCAATGATCTTCCACTAAATTAACCAATGTGGGACTCACTCCCAATAATCCTCAACAACACGTACACATATATGAAACATGACGTGTTACTCATGCTTCAAACAATTTCATCTCGTAGGCATTTCAACAGCAAGTTCACTTGCAATTTCAGGATCAGCTTGGTCTAACCGATTGTTCCTAGGTTCAACTCACCTAAAATTCAGGTTCACCTATGAAATTCTATTCATTCAAAAAATCGAGTTTAGAATCTATTCATCGAGCTAACATAACTTAATTATACTATCTAACAATAAGTAGCCATATCTAGACAATAGACTACTGTGGGTTAGTGATATCGAGATATCGATAAGGTCAGATTGTCTACCTATCGCCTTAATAAGTTAGTACTTTACTCCTGTTTTTCCTAAGACGCGAGCGAGGCTGGAGAACAAATCTGACGAAGCTCTTCCCTTCCCTTTACTTACTTTAGGGCTTAGCTTGCCTTTAGGTAAAGGAATAGTCCAACTTCTGATCCTATTTAGCTTCCAGTACTTTCTAGCATTTTTAAAACTATGAGACTGACAACGATACGTAACGGGCCAAAGCAGACAAACTCTACTAGCAATGGACTTGAGCGACCGTCAAAGCTCCTAATTTGAGTTCCTAATAAAAATGTCAAAGCCATTTAGCAGGGTCTTATTGGGAGCTCTCAATTTTCCTGTATCTAAGCATCCAGAATCCACACATTTTGAAACCTCCCCCAATCAAACCAAATGAGGCCCACCCCTACCTCCAGCCCCTCCCATAGAAAGTCTTCCATAAACTTCTCGGAAACATTACTCACAGACACAGGAATTTTAAAGAGAAGAGGAAGTAAAATAAGTTGGATGAGAGTTAGACTACCACCTCTTGAGAAGAAACTCCTTTTTCCATGAAGCCAACCTTTTTTCACTCTTTCTCCACAATAAGATATCAAAAAACTCGACTAGTCGGATTATGCCCGAGGGGAAGACCAAGGCCCTATGTATACTTTGACCGTTAGTAACTTCCTTATCAAATATATACAGATTATAGATAAAGCAACATAAGCTGTGAGATCCCACGTCGGTTTGAGAAGATAACGAAACATTCTTTATAAGGGTGTGGAAACTTCTCCCTGGCGCATTTTAAAAACCCGGAGGGGAAGCCCAAAAGGAAAAGTCCAAAGAGGACAATATTTGCTAGCAGTGGGCTTGGGCCGTTACATAAGCACCGTATCACACAAAAAATTCGTATCACACAAAAAATTCCTCTCTCAGCTTTATGTCAATGTAACTAACAAAAATACAATTTCATGGATCATTTCCAACTATTTTCAAACTCTCATGAGAAAAAATGTATTTTTTGTCACGTTAGGACCTAAATAAATTATCTCTAAAACCTTAATGACGAACAGTAAATTTTGCTCAAAGAACTGATATTAAACAAAACTTTCGGAATGCACTTCACAAAAGAAGGCTCCTCAAACTTACGGTAACTCTTTTGGGTGCCTTTTCAGTCCTAAATAAACTTCAAAACTTACAGCTCTTTAGGAAATGAAATTTGCCGGCAACTGTACCAAATATCAAATATTGTTGAATTTACTGTCTTGCATCCATTAAGCAGCTTTTAAGCTCTTCGACAAAAGCTCATAAAAATGTTTTTGCTGTTACCAAAGAATGAGAGAAAAAGGATGGTTAGAAAATAATGCAATCACAATATTTCGTTTTGAATAGGATAAGGTAGATAAAACCTTTTCCGACACGGAGGGCGAAATCTTAGTCAGCGCACGCTCAAAATCAGTTGTCTTGATTGTACATGATGCTGATTCCAATTTACTGCTGACTGATGTCAATTTTTCTTCCAAAGCAGCCATTGCAGCTTCATTCATCTGTCATGATAAAAATCACATGAGCTTGACCTTAAACACCCTTCACCCTTTTCCCAGGTAAAATGAGGAAAGAAGAAACCGTGACTAATCCTAAAATATAAATATTGCCTACTCAAAAAGATGTTGAGGATTGTTGGGAGGGAGTCTCACATTGGCTAATTTAGGGAATGATAATGGGTTTATAGGTAAGGAATACATCTCTATTGGAATGAGGCCTTTTGGGGAAGCCCAAAGCAAAGCCATGAGAGCTTATGCTCAAAGTGGACTATATCATACCATTGTGGAGAGTTGTGATTCCTAATATGGTATCAGAGCCATGTCCTTAACTTAGCCATGTCAATAAAATCCTCAAATGTCGAACAAAGAAGTTGTGAGCCTCGAAGGTGTAGTCGAAAGTGACTTAGTGTCGAACAAAGGGCATACTTTGTTCGATGACTCCAGATAAGGAGTCGAGCCTCGATTAAGGGGAGGCTGTTTGAGGGTTCCATAGGCCTCGGGGGAGGCTCTATAGTGTACTTTGTTCGAGGGGAGGATTATTGAGAATTGTTAGGAGGGAGTCCCACATTGGCTAATTTAGGGAATGATCATGGGTTTATAGGTAAGGAATACATCTCCATTGGAATGAGGCCTTTTGAGGAAGCCCAAAACAAAGCCACGAGAGCTTATGCTCAAAAGTGGACAATATCATACCATTGTGGAGAGTCGTGATTCCTAACAAAAACAAAAGATTTATAAAAAATTTTAAAAAAATAAAAACTAACCAGTGCAGCAAGATCAGCCCCACTAAAATTATCACAAGCCTGCATTTGTCCAATCGCAAGTAGATCTACGCCAATATCAATAGGCTTCTTCCTTCCAAGAGCTTTTAAGACTAGCCCTCGTTCGGTTGGACCAGGGAGAGGAACATAAAGAAGTTTTCCAAATCTACCCGGTCGCAGAACAGCAGGATCCATGACCTCCGGTCTACCAAGATATACGTATTTTTATGAGTATTAAGATTATAGTGACGCTCACCAAAGCATATAATTTAAATGATCTACCTATTTGTAGCACCAATAACAAAGACACCTCGTCGTTGTTCTGCTCCATCCAACTCTATGAGTAACTACAAAAATGAAGTGGATCCATTTAACCACACTGAACTAATGAAATCTAAATAAGGATAGAAAGTAAAAAACAAGAAGAAGAAAGACCCTAAGCACAATAAAATCATAAAATGCACTGCAGGGCACTTCATCAAACCTGGTTCAATAACCGCTCCACAACCCATCCTCCTTCTTTGCCACGTTTTGTTGTTAAGGCATCCACCTACAAAAAATTGGAAACATAACCTAAATATATTAACATAATAATAATAAAAAAAACAAAAAAAAAACTTTTCTTCTATCAATCAGCCACTCATTCATAACCAGATTTGGATCATCATCCATTTTAGAGCATCTCTTTTTTGGGGTAGCTTTTGTAAATTTCATAGTAACTATGATTTTTTGTTTATTAATGTTGATTGGAAAAGAACTTACACTTGGTTCTTTGCATGTTATAAAATCTCTTTGTTTCCTTTCATTAAAGAGAAAAGAACAGTTGAAAATGATGTCTGAAATAGAGATAAAAGATGATGCTAGTATATGCAACATAAAAGTACTAAATTTAAAACCTTCTTAAAAAGTTATGTTTTGTTCGACTTCATGGGTAAATATATACTTATGTAATTGCTACCGTAGATAATAGACATATATTCCATATACAATCCCTAAAGGCAAATACAAAAATGATTATCAACAACATAACTGGCGAATAGTAATGCACGAGTCATACTTCATCAAAGAATAGAATGCATGGTGCACACGTCCTTGCCCGACTAAATAGTGTCCGAACTGCAAGTTCACTTTCTCCAACATATTTATTTAGTAACTCGGGCCCCTGTGCAACAAATAAATTACAAAAATACCGAACCTTAGTGTGAATGAAATTGGCTCCAGCCTCATTTGAATCACTTAAATACCGAACCTTAATGTGAATGAAATTGGCTCCAGCCTCATTTGCAACGGCCTTAGCAATTAGTGTTTTACCGCATCCTGGAGGACCATATAGCAAAAATCCAGTCTCTAGATCCACACCAAAGCCCTAGAACCAAGAACAATTAAGAGGAAATGAATTTGGGTTAAGAAAAAAATGACAAAATGCCATAAGAACAAACCACTGGAAATTCTCAATGAAGCATAAAAAAGTACATATACTTAATGACAAAAATTAAGGATCTTGGATAGTAGTCTGAAAATAGAAATTTGAAAACAAGGGATTCAATGAATAACAAAGTTGTATTTCATGCTTCCAGTGTTTTTATATATATGTGTTTGGCAGTAGATTTAGAATTTGGATTCCAATTAAACAATCATCCAGAATGTGTTTCATAATATATAGTTATAACCCATAAAAATAGTTCTAGTTACCAACTAAACATTAGGTTGAATCTCAATTAATATTAATTAACCTACGGATATGCTTTATGTTAAAAAAGTTTGATTATTATCACCAATATCATAGTATTTATAGTATGTTATATCCATACATACATACATACATATATTGAACAAAAAATGAAATGAGTTAAATGCTATATTTATCAAAGTTTTATCTTTCTTATTGTAATTCTGCATTTCAAAATTTTAAATTCAAACTTTAGATACAATGAACGCATAAAAATGTCATTTCCAAAATATCTATTATTAGGATCACAAAAGCCAAATGCGTTTAAACAATAAGTGTACCAAACAAATATTCACTGGAAACACAAAAAAGAATTTAGATTTCATGCCAAACAGACCCTAAACCCAAGCTAGTGAACATGAAGCTTGAAAAACCTAAACCAAAGCATTACAGTAGAAACTGTTCCCTAATTCAACTGAACGAGATATGCAATTACAAGCTAGAGGGAAAGATGAAACAAAAATAACGATTTATTAAATATCAAAAGAAAAACCAAAAATAAATACCTCATAATCCTCTGGATACTTTACACGCCGAACTACATAGCGATCAAACTCTGCTCTTAGGCGTTCTAAGCCTCCAACATCTTCCCACTTTACACTAGGAATTGCAGAAAACCCTTCTCTTCTCAGTGAAGGTTGTACCATTTGAATTGCTTCCTGTAGAATGTCACAACATAGAAGAGAAAATGACAAATATAGTCAATATCATTCATTTGAAAAAGTCAGTGACTTACATGAAATAAGAATCATTAAAAATACATATATGTTTGATCACCTCAAAGTCAGTCATGGTTATAGCCAATTTGTCCATCTCTTCAGGCAACCAAGGCTGCTTCCACCAATCTTCCATATGTTCCTTATCAACAACATCAGAAGATAATTCACATTTTCTTTGATCAATTATTCTCTTCATGGCAAGATTACCAGCCTTATTAGCTAATGCTGTCAAATCAGCTCCAACAAACCCAGGCGTCGCCCTAGCTATTTTTAGAAGATCAAATGAACCTTCGAGTCTCAAGCTGCTGGTAAGGACAGAGAGAATTTCATTCCTTGCACTTTCATCTGGAACACCTAATACGATCTCACGATCAAAACGACCAGGCCTCCTTAATGCAGGATCAACAGCATCAGGCCTATTGGTAGCACCAATTACAAGAACATAGCCTGGTCTAACGTTGGAACTATCTTTCTTTGAACTTGCATCAGTAGATTCTACAAGTTTGTGGAATCCATCCATGCAAGTCATTAATTGTGTTACAATCCGTCTCTCCATTTCTCTCTGTAGATTTTCTCTCTTTGATGCAATTGCATCAATCTCATCAATAAAAACAATTGAGGGTGCAGTCCTATACGCTTTGGCAAAAAGCTCTCTAATATTTTCTTCCGACGCACCTAAATGTCCCCCCAAAAAATTAAAACACAAAAAATAACTTATTCAGCATTGAAACCATAACAAAAAGAAAGAAAGAAACTAAGAGAAAATGGAGAACATTAACATTGAAAGAAAAAAGATCAAGCATCATAGAAAAGTGAAACTTGTAATAGTAGTAAAAGTGTCCAAATTTGCTACAATTGAAGTTTAAGAGAGAACTTTTCATCAACTCAATAGATCCATTATATGTACACATATATTACAAATAAGTACCACAAATCAAAGTATCATTAAGAAAATCTATGTAGTGTTGGAACTGTGGAAAAACCAAGATTAAACAACATAGAATACCAATTTCATTTAGACCTATAGAGTTTAATACCAACATTCACCATTAACAATTATACTGATAATCCTAAAATTAGTTCTCTAGAAATGAAAAGCTTAACTCTTAACAGTAAGTAAACCATAACATGACATATTGCAAGCATGTTCATACTATCTCATAACCAAAATTCATATCTCCACATCTATATAACCATGTGGTTTTACCACTCAAAAACACAATTTCAACTATTTTTGCAAGATGAACATCTATCTACCTGATACACCCGACACGACCTCCGTGGCGGAAATCTTATAGAAAGGCACGCCAGTTTCATTCGCAATGGCATGAGCCAATTTTGTCTTCCCACAACCAGGGGGTCCATGTAGCAAAATTCCAGCCATCGGCCGAACCCCCAACCACAGTGGCAGCTGTGGATGGTAGAGTGGCACAATTACCTCCATCTTCAATTCGTCTAGCACACTCTTCATCCCTCCCAAATCCTTAAACCTTGGCCCTTCCTCCTTCCCTTCACCTGTTTCAATTTCAGTCCCATTGAGAGAATCCTGTGTCTCCTTCTGCAATACCCCCTTGCTTGCATTCCCCACACAAATCTTTTCAGCAACCTTATTATCTATGGCAACTTCCAACTCCATACTCTTCTCCAAATGCTCATTCTTCGATTTCTTTGACTCTGCATAAGATGTTCGGAGCATCGACTTCATCAGATCGAACTCCGGCTCTACCTTTTCCCCGTAAATGGCATCCTCCGATGTCGACAACGCTCCATCGCCACTATTATCAGAATCCGACGAAGAAGATGAAGACGACGACGAAGAATCATCCTGATTGCTGCGTTGTATCCTCCTGAGGTGCATATTCTCCAAACCCTGCAACCGCTGTTCGCGTACGTCGACTCTCCTATGCCGCTTCTTTCCAATGGTACTGGAATCTGCGCCTTCATCTTCAGAATCTTGCAATTGGCGCTTGATTTTGCTGGTGGAAGTAGAAGGAATGGATTTAGGGCTCTTTGTGAGCTGCGAGTCGAGGGTTTGTTGGACGATTAAAGTGAAAGGTGACTTCTTAAGGCCTCGGTAGTCCCGGTAAGTGGACTGGAGATGCTCGACGATGTCGTCGACGGTGGGACATTTATGGCGACAAGACTTGATTCGTTGAAGAAGGAAACCACGATTCACAACGGACGGCGACCTGCCGCCAGCCATCTCCGCCGCCTCGCTTGGATGTGGAAGAGAGATGCACTTGTAATCGAGGCGCGGCGGCGGCGGTTAACGATGAGCAACACGGAGGGAGTAGGAGGGGATTTGTGGGGGATGGTTGGTAATACGAATTTCTATTTTACCCCTAATTTCTTTTAATGACTTATTTTAAAATGTTTTTATTTTTATAATTATTGTTCATTATTTTATTGGAACTGCGTTGGACACAATGACATTTTTACCCTTATTCAGTAATTATATGAAATTAAATTTCACCAAAATAATATAATAATACTAACGAACTTCATCTAATACTAATTTAATCTAAAAATATCCAACCCATCTTCTTTGCCCAACTAAGTAAATAGCTAAAACACAAACAACAACAAAAAAATGGTTAAAATTTTGAAAATAGCACCTGTAATTGTAATTTTTAATAATAGTCTTGATTGTTTTATTCCTAATTTAATAATTTAGATTATTAATGTAATCTTGAACGCAAAATATTTCAACTCTCTTTAAATATTAAAATATTTGTTCATCGAGAAGATTAAATTTCACATCCGGAGCTTTCTTTTTTTTTTATTTTATGTTTTATTTATGTTTATATGCTATGCAACTCAATGATGTTTATGTACAACTGATTTAATTTATGACAAAATTAACCCGATAGATAATTGGGAACATAATCTTTAGATGCGTAATTCTCTGAAGTACTGATTCGGATACTTGAACAACAGGACTCAAGGACTCACCTTCCCATTCGTCAAAGAGAAGCCGTTCATAGTAGTTAAATTATAAACAATTTGTTCTTTAGAGAATGAATGATACTTCGGTGAAAAATATAAGTACATGGGTAAAACCGACTTTGACACAACTATAATTACAAACAAATCTGGAATAATCGACTAACATATAATAATTATATTCACGAATACATCTTGGTTTAAAGTGCATAAGAGTTCATCGGTAGGCCTATAGTGGAGTGTCCTATACTTAACAAATGAAAATTGATTAATTAAACAGGAAATCGATTAATTTTGCGTCTGCTGATTCATAAAATTTTCCCGATAGTTCATATCAACACTATCTTTCCAAAGTCCTTGAACCAATCTGACTCCTAAAACGAATAAGAAATATAACTCTTCTTTTGAAAAGTTGGCCGAAGAAAGAAACGTTACCGGAGACAGCGGGTGAGAGATTTTACAAATATTTTTAAATTTATATCCAACGATTATAAGGAAGGTCAAAAAGAAAGAAAAACGATGTAAAGTATATTAATTCATTTCCTATGTACAAAGACTATTCCATATGTATTCAATCAAATTGCTACGTTACTCAACATATTCTCCATGATCCAAATCATTTTGTTTTTTTAACATCAGGCAAACATCTTCATTACCAGGATATATAGTTGCTATGCCTTCAAATAAAAGCAAATACCTGGTGATATTGTATCATCATCCAAATCTTTCAAGCCTCCTCCGACGCAGTTCCTCTGAAGTTAAATCAAAACGATGTGATAATCGACGAGAAGGCATCGCCCTATCCTGCCGATCCGTCCCACACATTTCACACATGGTTAATAAGCAAGAATTGTCAAATGTACATGCTTGACACCTCCATGTATCGACACTCGTTTGTCGTCTACCAACGGTTCCTCCCCCAAAAATCCGATGATGCCGAAATGGATTCAAGCGACAGAAAAATCCAAGAGGACGACTCAATATTCGACCAACACTTCTAATAAGAACAGCCAATGGATCCGACCCAGAATTCATACCCTTCAAACGTAAAAAGAGAATACCAGCAAGTATTCCACCAAGATGACCAAGGAATGAGACACCAGGTGAAACTATTTGGATAAGGATTAGTTCTAACCATGCAGCATGACTTGATGGTACTCTTACACCATGAACGTAAGTGTAGCTTTCAGATTGAGAACCAAGAACAACTTTCATAGCAAAAAGTACACCCGAAAACCCGACAGAATATTCATGGTAGTAAGGCCTCTCGTAATTGAAGAATAGTAGAGATTTGACAAGCAACAAGGTAATTCCCTGTGACATTAGGAGTAACGCGCCAACCATCGAGGCAAATTTCGTACTGCCCATTGATGATTCCAATTGAATGCCTTTCCATAGTAGAGATATCATGTTGTAGACAAGGTGTGAGTCACCCACATGGTAGAATGGTGATAGAAAAAAACGCTTCAAGTCTTTGTACTGCCAAATGCAAAGGATACCAATGTTATGAGAGTGTCACAATGAAACATCACATTATTTCATTCAAAAAGACATACAAACAAATTAATAAATAACTAAAAAGAGAATAATTCTACAACGGTTCATTATCGAGAGAGATTGCAGGAATACAATCGTAAAAAAACAAGAAACTGAGAATATTGGGAAGCGATCGGAGTGTCAAAGTTCTTGAGTGCTTTTTATTTTTCTCAAATTCAGAGTTACTATACTTTGAAGACTACCTTATAATAACCGCATTCTGAGGATGCCTTGTAAGGTTGTAAATTACACAGCTATGTGGGGACAAACCAATCTGGATATGTCTTGTAACGTTCAACATCATACCGTTTCTTACAGGTGAAGCATACAAATTCAAATAGAATCCATCGTTTTCTGCCATTTTCTCTATGCAAGCTGATTTTCCAATTAAAAAAGACAAAACCTATTTGTAACAATGACGTTATAAACTACAAAATTTGTTATACAGCTGAATGAAAAAGGGACATGCCATTCTGTTTAGGACTTCGCTAACAACATGTTAACAAAAAGAAGGGTCCTAAACAGAAAGAACTATAAACCCTAAAATAAAGCACGAAAACAACAATGCTACCTAATCCTAAACAGAGAGTTGATAATAAAATTAGATGATTGGGTAATAACTAAATAGCCAGAATAGTCACCTTGAGGATGAGATACGCATTAAACCAGACATCCTCTATGGAAGGGATGACAGAACGAAGAAAACTGGGCCTTAGATGAATAAGAGTATTAGTGGCGAGGAGCCCCACTGTGATGGGCTTTCCCTGGAGCCTGTTGTATTGGGTCACCACTTGGTAAGCTAGCAGTGGTAGCATTCCAGCGTGTGCTTATTTCCTATAGTATCCAATAAAAATATAGTTAAATAGGACAATAATACAAAGAGGAAAGAGCAGCATTCTCTAAAGTCAGTAAGATAAAACAGCACAAGTTACATGCAGTTAATGCATTGCAAATCAAACAAATATTGTTTCATAAAGAATATAAATATAACTAAAGGGTATCAAACTTCCTGGAATAAGCCCTTATTCTTAAATTGGCATAGCATCGTTTCAAGAACCAATTGGTACAAAGTTACACTCGAAGGTTAAGTGGGGACTCTGACCAACCCATGAACACGTTTAGCTTCTTAATGTATTTTATAAGTTTTGTTCGGTTCGGGTCAACCCGAGGCTTTTCCTATGAACCCGAAACCAAACCGAGTCTATTCAGGTTCAAGAAACCCAACCCAACCCAACCCCTATAATTCGGGTTGGGTTGATCCGGATTGTCAGGTTGTCAGGTTGGATGTACACCCCTAGGTAAATGGCTATCACGATTATCGATGAAATGATAAAAGCATTCCACAAGAGAAGGCTGGGGGACAGATTCAAACTGTGTTGTTCAGTAATGGATATATAATTTGAGAGCCTTCTATACATGGCTATAGAAAACGATGCAACGATAAGAACCCCATCTAAAGTAAGCTACAAGATGTTATAAATCCCATGACACCGAAGAGTTGAGGTAAAAAGTCCAAGAGATTACTAAAATATTCGGGATAAAACGTCTATCGTCGCAAAAGGTGCTGCTAAAAGGGCAACGCTAATCAGTCTTATGCACAAACATCACTAATGAAGCTTTTAGCAATGCATTTCTGTGTTACCATAGCAATGCCTCAAGTAATGCATAACTGAAAATGATCTTTAGCATTTCACCCACTGCATTGCCAAGAATATCTTTCTCCAACCTCTCATTTGTCATTAGTTTTGATTTTATATTAAGTAAACGGGAAGGCCAAGAAGGTTATGCATAACACAACATATTTGGTTCAAAACCTGAAATTCCAGATCCAAAAAGGAACCCCTAAAATACAGTTCAAGATTTTAAACCACTCTCGATCGTTTTGGTTGATAGTTTTGATGCTTCCTCGTTCCACAGCTCATTTTATTCAGATTTTGGCATTTCCAGAACAGGATTCAATCCTCAAATTCTAGATGAAATTCAATGTTTAAAAAATCCATACAACCTACGCAAAAGAACTAATCATTGAAGGTCGAAAGTTCAAAACAACATCCATGAGAAAATGCACTTTCGCATTCTAACACTACAAACAAGCAATAATTTGGACAGAAGAACAAAGAGTTTCACCAATTTGATTAAACAAGCGCAATTCTATCAAAAAACAGTCCATATTTTGCAAAAAAAATTAAATCGACAGGAAGATGATGATTACAGAAATCAGAAAAATGGGTTCTACAGCAAGAAATGAAGAATTAAACTGCGAATCTTACCAGATTAAAGAGGAGAAAAATAAGGAATGAGAGATCAAAAACTGAGAATTTGATCAGCGGGAAAGGGTTTGGAAATACAGAATAACTTCGCTTCGCACCGCCTTGTGGATTGCCGCCCACCAAACCTTTTCAATTGAGAATGGCCCCAGAAACATCGCGAATTTTCTCCTTCAAATTTGTGGGACCCACTCGATTAAATAATATTCTTTAAATCTTTTTCTTTTTCTTTTTCTTTTTCTTTTTAATACTTTTTGTACCAAATGAACACATAAAAAAAAACAATCTACTTATTGTGGGACCCACTGGATTATATATATATATTAATTTAAGTATTCAAATTTGAATTAAAAGTAAACAAAAATTAATTCTTAAAATATAGTCTAATGCATTTAAAATTGATTATAAATACAAAAGGACATTCTCGTAATTAGACATGTTTCAAATAGAAACTAAACACGGAGATTTTCTAATTATGTAAATAAAAAAAATATTATTGAGATTTCAATATATTTTAATTATGAGATTAAAATCAATTTTTATTGAACAAGACTATATATCATTATCAAAATATATTTAAAGATTTAAATTAGGTAAAATTGGGCAAACCCTAGACTTTAGGGACGGAAATAGGATTTAAAACTACTTATTTTAATGCGAAGTTTATACTATGGGTGCTCATAGGTTAAGTTGGGTCGGGTTGTGACATTTTTTAGACTTATAAGTTCATCCAAACTCTGAGACGAACTCAGTGAAAGTCGAACTTTAGGTTTATGGTCCTCCAAATCTCTAACCGGACAACGTTTGGTCCAAACATCGAGACGGGTTGTAAATTTTTTCATCATAAACAACTTGTATTAAATAATGACCTCAACCCAACCATCAATTTTTTGAGTTGAACTGTTCGAGTTATTCGAGTCATTTACTCAATTTTAAATATTTAATTAAAATATATTCAAAATAGTTAAAAATAATATTTAAGATTAGTGGGAGAATAAATAATAAAAAAATAATTATATAATTACATAAAAGTTAAATAAAATATATGTATATATAATTGTATAAAATATATATATATATTTTTTAAATTAACAAAAAATTCGAATTTGTATATATAATTGAACCATAGACCAACTCAATTCATAAATAAGTTTTTAATACAAGTGGTACGAATTAAGTCGAGATTATCGATATTCTACAAATTATATAATATTTTATTTATAATAGAATAATAAAATGGTTGAAAATAAGAAAAATAGTGTCTTTACCAAAAACTAACTATCAAGACTCGATTCTATGGTCTCTTCAGCTGACGTTGTCATCTGTACGTGGTGTGTTATGGTCATGCTCGTCCAGGGCGTGTTGCCCATAGCCGCATGTCCATACCAAGCCAAACCCTTTATGCTTCCTTAGGTTGTAATGCTTTACTTTTATATTTTGAAGGGAGTATGACGTTTCAGCAAAATCATGTCTAGCCCTGCGAGACATGAAATGCCTCAAGATGTACTATAGGGGAATATGACTAGTTGTCAACTTCTCCCGACCCGATAGTTATATGCTATAAGCCGTTGTTGTTGCATCACATATAAAACCAATTTCAATCTCTCAGATCTTGCTTTTGAAATCTCTCTGCCCCCATTTTCTAAAACTTTCTTCTTGAACCTGTGCCAGAGGCTCGAGCATACGTCGCTTGCCGTAGGTGACGCAGGAACGAATTGACTTAACTCAGTTGTTACTAGGAAGTGAGTGCCGCACAATCGCAAGTCCGTTGCTATCAAAAGTGCGATTGTAACATGGTGCACCTTACTCTGCCTAAAAAAATATTAAATATATTTAAAATAGGCTAAATTAATTTAAAAGAAATATTATTAAACTTTATACTATGTCTCAATCTATATATATACTATATATACAAGTATATATATATATATATATCACCGTTTAAAGCTCTTCTGCGTTGAGAAGAGGGATTCAATTCAATGGCATATAGAAATCTCCATGGCTGTAAGCTCAAATCCCCTCTCCCTTCAACCATTCCCTCCCTCCGCTCTCTCTGTTCTCTTCTTCCCCAAATCGAAGCCTCAAGAGATGCCGATTTGGTTTCCCAAGTCCTCGTCCACCACCACAACCCCTTCCACGCCATGGAATCCTCCCTCCAGCTCCACTCAATCTCCTTCTCCTCCTACCTCCTCGATCAAACCCTCCTCCGCCTCACCCACCACTCCAAAATCGCCCTCTCCCTCTTCCACTACGCCAAATCCCTCCCCTTCAACCCCCTCTCCACTTCCTCCTACAACATACTCATCGACATCCTCGCCAAAGTTCGCCAGTTCGACGCCGCCTGGCATCTCATCCTCCAAATGGATCACAAGGGTACCGAAACTTTTCTCTTGCTGATTCGCCGCTTGATTTCTGCTGGCCTCACTCGCCAGGCCGTTCGAGCTTTTGATGACATTGAAGGGCTTACTGGAAACAAGGTACGAACCGATGAATTTTGCTATTTACTTGATACCCTTTGTAAGTATGGCTATGTGAAAGTTGCGGCGGAGGTTTTTAACAAGAGGAAGGCGGAGTTTGGTGTTGATGTCAAGATTTATACGGTTTTGATATATGGGTGGTGTAAGATTGGACGATTTGAGATGGGGGAGAGGTTTTTGAAGGATATGGTCGGGCGTGGGATTGAACCGAATGTGGTTACTTATAATGTTTTGTTGAATGGGGTTTGCAGGAGGGCGAGTTTGCATCCGGAGGGGAGGTTTGAGCAGACAATTAGGACTGCAGAGAAGGTGTTCGATGAAATGCGTCAGAGAGGGATTGATCCTGATGTGACCAGTTTCTCTATTGTGCTTCATGTGTATAGCCGTGCCCACAAGCCGGAGCTATCCCTTGATAAATTGAAGCAGATGAAAGAGCTTGGGATCTCCCCCACAGTTGCTACTTATACTTCGGTGATCAAATGCCTCTGTTCTTGTGGGAGACTCGAGGAGGCTGAAAACTTGGTTGGAGAAATGGTGAGAAGTGGAATCTCTCCATCCCCTGCAACTTATAATTGTTTCTTCAAAGAGTACAGAGGTAGAAAGGATGGGGCTGGTGCTTTGAGATTGTACAAGAAGATGAGAGAGGATTGTCTATGTGCTGCTCCTAGTTTGCATACCTATAACATATTATTGGGCTTGTTTCTAAATCTTGACAAGAAGGAGACTCTTAAAGAGGTGTGGAACGATATGAAGGAGACCGGGATAGGGCCGGATTTGGATTCGTATACGACGATGATCCACGGGTTGTGCGAGAAGCAGAGATGGAGAGAGGCTTGTCAATTTTTTGTTGAGATGATTGAAAGGGGGTTTCTTCCCCAGAAGGTGACCTTTGAGATGCTTTACAGAGGGTTGATACAGTCTGATATGTTGAGAACTTGGAGGAGATTGAAGAAGAAACTGGAAGAAGAGTCTATAACTTATGGATCTGAGTTCAAAAACTATCACATTAAGCCTTATAGGAGATGACAATCATATGGTAATCCACAATTACACCCTACGTTTTGTTATACTCCTTAGTTACTAAATGCATATCTTAAGATATACTAACTAAATGTACATTATTGCAGTCATGAAAATCAATTATATGCTTGCACGTTATGCCATGTGGGTCGACCAAAGAATGACAAATCTCCACATCAACGAGTATCGAGAGCTTCACGAGGAACGAGAGTGATATGAACCAAGATATCTCAATCATGCAATATGAACTTCAAGTAAGATGTGAGTAAATATGTTATTCAAATTTTCATAAGATAAACGCAAGTTGCCATTCATGCCACATTAGAGAAGAATGAAGTTTTATTTGTTCTGGAATGGTTACAAATTTTGGGTGGATGGTAATCTAGAGTTATGATGTTTCAGTTATGTATTTGAAGGTTACATTTATATGGTGACGGTCATACCGTATGAAGTTTACAACTCTTGAAGTGTCTCCTCATGGAAGGTGAGAGATTTTATTTTGAGGCTATATAAAGTCTTGTTGTCTTTGTAAATTAGACTTAAAAAAATGTAGTAAAAAGAGCATTTGTGCTTTCTTTTAGCCTACGGTTGAGTTTCTTTGCAATTCTATATAGTTTAGGTGGTGTGTTTAGAATCATTCAAGCTTGACGTGATTAATCTTACTTGTGGAGTGATTCGAATCTCAAACAAGTGTTCTTGCCTTGAGATATTCGATCAATAAAATAATTTGAATCTTGTTTTTTCATGGGGTGTTTTCTTATCGTTTTGGGATTCTTAGATGTTTAGATTTAAAGGTATTGTTCTTCGATGGGTTGTTAGATCGAATTTTCAAGAGTTACAACGATTTGGAATGAAATCAACTTGATTTGTGGGTTTTAGCATTTGTGAACTAAGGGTTTGCGTATCAAATGCTTATGAGAGGACGGTTAGATTCAACTAGCTAGGATTACCATATCAGAGAGGAAGTGGGAGAATAAAGTTGTACCGTATCACGAAAACACCAAAGTGGAGAGTACCAGATGTATCACCGACCAATCAAAGTCACAAAATTTAGTAACGGAAAAATCTTACCAAGTTGTTTTGACCCATATTCAGCTCGTAGTATGTTTTTTGTAATAGAAAAATGAATGACAACGGGAGAATGTATGATTAAATACCTATTTCATTTTGTTCAACCCTTTTGTTACGACTTTACGTAAACACTGATTTCCACGTTATGTTTCTCTATGTGTTTGTATCTCCACGTTTGAACTCGTGACCATAAATATTATCATGTTTCTTTTTTGTTAATGGTAAGAAATGTTTTATGGTCGGAAACAATTTTTTTTATTCTCATCTCAAGTTTTTGAAGATTCAAAACCTATCCCAACTAATATACGGAGATGTACACGACCGCGAGTGGGGGCGAGGAAGTCTTTCCCATTCCTGTACTCGCCCCTGTTTCATTCTCCATCTCTGCAAAATTGTTCATTATTTTTGGCAAAAGGTTCAGCATAGTCTTGAACCTAAATATTACAATCATAGTCTCAAAACCCTAGATCGTATACTATATAAGTAATAATATTTATAAAAGCCTCCGATTTCATTGTCTTGACCTCTAGTTTCATGATTATATGTAAAGAAACTGTGAGATCCCACGTTGGTTATAGAGGGGAACGGAACATTTTTTATAAGGGTGTGGGAACCTTTCATGATTATATGTAAAGAAATTGTGAGATCTCACGTTGGTTAGAGAGGGGAACGAAACATTTCTTATAAGGGTGTGGAAACCTCTCCCTAGCAGACACGTTTTAAAACTGTGAGGCTAGCGACGATACGTAACGAGTCAAAGCGAACAATATGGGTGAGACAAACAATATCTACTAGCGGTGGACTTGAGCGGTTATAGAAACGATAATAAGGTAGGACAAACAATATCTACTAGCACTGGGCTGAAGCTATTACGCGAACAATATGGGTGAGACAAACAATATCTATTAGCGGTTACAGAAACGATAATAAGGTAGGACAAACAATATCTACTAGCACTGAGCTGAAGCTATTACAGAAACGGAAACAATATATACTAACACTGGGCTGAAGCTATTACAGAAACGGAAATAATATCTACTAGCACTGGGCTGAAGCTATTACAGAAACGGAAATAATATCTACTAGCACTGGGCTGAAGTTATTACAGAAACGGAGGGTGGGGCAAGGGAGAATAAAATTTCGATCCTCAACTTGATTTTTCTCACTCACTCACTCAAATTTTTAGTGAACTTGAAGATATTTAATTTGGACCATTTTTCACCAACCCTAATGAACCACCGTTCTTCATCGCTCCATCTGCTTATCTCGTAGTCTGCTTCAAAATCGAAATGATTCGAAGTTCCAAGTAGCAATTTAGCAAAGGATTCGAAAGCCCGAAAATTCATAATGCAGCACCGGTGTACTTCTCGTATTCTCAATCTACAAATTCTCGACGGCGAATCATTTGCAAAACAAATTCCAGAAGCCACTTCTCTCTTTTTCCTACTTCAATCTTCACTGAAACTATCGGCTTTCCAATCTCGAAAAGCTGAAGTTCTTAATCTTTTGAAGAGGTGCCCTTCGAAATTTCATTTTTGATGTATGTAATGAGCTTGAACTGCGTACATTGTGTATTCTGTCATGTCCTACTTGCAAAAACTTACAAAATTTTCCGTTGTTTCTTCTTCGATTATTGCTGATAGCAATTTCCACTCATTTCGTTTCATGTATTGGATAATTGGGCCTTCCCCTGTTGCCTCGAGCCCTAGATTTTATCGCACTAAAAAGGCTCCCCAAACGGGAGAATGTGGAAATTCCGGGGGAATTTCCACTAGGGGTAGCAGAAACGGTCATCGGATTTCTCGGGCCACTAGAAAGGAGGCTCAGGCTGCGTTGTTGGAATATTTGCATTCTACTAGAGGGATTCAGTTTATGGATGCTGAGAATATGAGTAGAAATTCACCAATCTCTCTTGAAAAACTTCTAGGAAGAGTTGAACATGAGAGCAATATTGGGCGATCAATTACTCGATTCTTGCGCTACCATCCGATTAATGAATTCGAGCCTTTCTTTGAGAGTGTAGGCTTGCAACCTGCGGAGTATAATGCGTTTCTTCCCCGTGATTTGATGTTCTTGAGTGATGATAGTTTATTGCTAGAGAACTATAATGTGTTGTGTAACTATGGAATTGAACGAAGTAAGATAGGGAAGATCTACAAGGAGGTGACTCAGATCTTTCGGTATGACTACGGCGTTTTGCTCTCGATTTTGAAAGTGTATGAAGAACTTGGTCTCAGCCAAGCTACTGTAGTTAAATTTGTTGTTTGTAGTCCTTATCTATTGGTTGGTGGTGCTAATGAGGGGTTTGTCAAGGTATTAGATAAATTGAAGAACATTGGATTTGAATCAAGCTGGGTTGAAGAACAGCTGAAGGATGGTAATTCCTATAACTGGAAACAAATTCTCAGGCTGCTTTTCTGGTTTGAACAGATGGGTTGCAGTAATGAAAAATTGGCTGATTTAATCAGCCAACATCCAGATTTTCTATTTGAGGATTCAGGAGGTAGATCCCTTTCCTTAATTGGGTTGTTACTGAAAATGGGATCCTCAATGATCCAGATATATTCTGTGTTCGTGCAATTCCCTCGAATCCGAGTTGGTAAGTTTGTTTTGAATATAAGGCTATGCCTTTTGTTTTTCAATGAAATTGACATGGGTATGCAGGAGATACAATACCTTTTCCAGTCTCATCCGTTACTATTGGGATCGTTTACTCTGAAAAAGACGAACAGCTTGCTCGTTAACTTGAATGTTGGGAAGAAACGGCTTTGTCGATTTATCTTAGAGAATCCAGAGGAATTGAAGAACTGGAAGCGCGGGACAAGAGTTATACCGCTACCAGATAACGGAGAGGCGATAAGATCAAAGCAACAGAAAACTCGATTCTTGCTGAAATTAGGACTGAAAGAAAACTCGAGTAAGATGAAAGAAGCACTCAAGGTGTTTCGAGGGAAGGGAGCAGAGCTCCAAGAGCGGTTCGATTGTATTGTGGAAGCTGGCATTGATGAGAAGGATGTTTATAAAATGATTGAAGTTTCTCCGCAAATCCTTAACCAGAAAAAGGATGTAATAGAAGAAAAGATAGATTTTCTTGTAAATAATTTGGGGTATTCTGTTTCATCATTAGTAAATTTCCCTTCATATCTTTCCTATACGGTTCAGAGGGTCACTCTTAGGTTCTCAATGTATAGTTGGCTGAAGGAACAAGGAGCAGTCAACCCTGCATTGGCGTTGAGAACCATTGTTGTGTGTTCGGAAAATACATTTCTAAGACGGTATGTGAATCATCATCCCGGGGCCATGGAAGTTTGGCAGAATTTACAGAGAGAAATTTGTTTGAATTCTTTGACATCTCGTGCTCGTTAGACTAAACTCATTACAACATATTCTTTGTACTAAACTCGTGCTCGTTAGACTATACTCGTGCTGTTATACTACATTTTTTCAATAATTCATGGAATTGAGGGCTAATCTGCTGTATAGATCAGTGAAAATGTTCGATTTTCCATTGAACCAGAACGACTTTTCCGGGAAATGACGGTCGAACTTCGGAGTGCTGCGTCATTTTCACAAAGTAAGTGTTGCAGTTCCTATGGAACTTGCCTTCCTTCCCAATTCAGTTATTTGCAATTGACCTTACCTGGTTCAACATTTGCAGGTTTTGATGGTCCTGTTGGGGGAGTGTAACACAACATTGTTTTGTTCAGTACTGGCTCTTCGAGGTTCCTTTTACATAGTACTTACTAATCATGGAAATTTGAGGCATATTCTTTAGTCACTGCATATGAAATCCTGAAATGAAATCCTGAAATGAAATCCTGAAGAGGTATATCTTATATAACGGTTCAAGCCCACCGCTAGCAGATATTATCCTATTTGGGCTTTTTCTTTCGGGCTTTCCCTCAAAGTTTTTAAAATGCGTCTGCTAGGAAGAGGTTTCCACACTCTTATAAGCGATGTTTTGATCCCCTCTTCGATGTGGGATCTCAAAATCCACCCCCCTTGAGGGCCCAGCGTTCTCGCTGGCACATCGCTCGGTGTCTGGCCAGTCACCGGACGGTATAAGGCATTGGTCGGAGTAGGGCTAGACCCTCTCCATAGTAGACGCGTTTTTAAAACCTTGAGGGGAAGCCTGAAAAGAAAAGCCCAAAGAA